>JARCIV010000004.1:7633799-8833799 GCA_029618585.1 Citrus australasica
AGCTATTTTTAATATTACTGTTATAATTTAGTATTCTAATTACAGACATATTTAAAAAAAAAACCTGCATTTGATAGTTGTGGAATTAATTTCTTTATTGACCGATGGAGAAAATAATTAGATTTAATCTGATTATTTTTGGCATTTTTAGGATGAAATTGTAATTTTCGTTTTGGGGGTAAAATGGTCATTTTCTTAAGTTTTCGTTAGTTTTCTTAACGGATTCCAAACGGAAGTGGAAAAGTGAAACAAAATATAACTTTAGGTGGATTCCAGCAAAAAAATAAAGGAATTGTTTATTTGTTTTAAAAATGTGTAAAAAACGGGTGGACGGTAAATATTTTCCCTTAGATTTATTTTATATATTACGATCCTAATAAAAACTAATGGAAGAGATAGCACTAACAAAATTTATCATTTGTCGGATTGGTTAATCGAACAGAACGTAAAATATATTTCGAATCCGACTTTGGTTTTAATCGAACCGGAATAAAAATCGATTTGGCTTACCTTAAAAAAATTAAAAAAAAAAAGGTATGAAAAAGATTTGCATACGGTTTAGTTCATCAAGCCACCGAAGTACAAATTGCGAGCCCTTTACATAACGATCGAGTGGCCAATTCTTAGACTGCAAGCAAGCATGCAATCTTCACAAATCAACCATGTCCAGTTTACTTGATTTATGCTATCCAAGCTTGCAGGTCTTCGTTAATTTGCTTCCTAAATTACTCCTTGTATGCTTCCAGATCCACATTAAACCCCAAATTATTAAACCAACTAAATTATATTTCCTATTTCCTAAATAGACTTGACCTGCCACAGATCTTAAAGGGGATCATTCTACAGGCTGAAGGTGGAATTCAATTATTCAAAGAACAGGATATATTATTATTTCTACCAAAAAATAAAAAGTATTACTCACTGTATATGTTAATTAGGTTAATGTGTTAATGACAAACTCAAAATCGATTGTGCATGTTCAAGAAATCTCGATAGTATTTTGATGTAAACTTATCAGAATTTCTTGCCATGGATTATTAACCTAATCAATAATTCTCAATCTTATATTCTGTCCGTGATTGAAATTTCTCACTTACTCCAGATTCATTTAGTTTGGCACTACAAAGCTACTTATAAACCTAAAGAAAAGTATAGTAATATATCAATCATATATAAATGGATTGAATTTGATGGTAAATTTATATCCAATGTGATTTTATGATGCTTGAAATTAATTGCTAATTAAGGAAATCACTGTAAAAAAGGATTAAACCTTTTTCTTCTGTCTCTTTCTTGTTTCAATAAAAAAAAAAGAAGAATAAAAATAAATACTTCTTAAATGTCGAAATAGTTATATTTTTATTTCAGCATCACACATAGGAAAAGGATCGTTTAAGACAAACAACACGGTATAACTTTTGATTAAAAATTTTAAGAACACAAATTAGTTCGAAATAAAGTATCAATTCAATATCATATGGCTTTATCAAATATATATATATATATATATATATATTTATTTATATATACTTAAAGATTGGTAAAACTATTAAACCAGATCAACACTATATATGTACGTGTGTATATATACACGCGCGCACGCATAATTAAATTTAAATTGTGCTTATTGCAATTGATTTGTCAATTGTTCGATCCCATCATTTGTCTTCGCAATATTTTTAGTTAAGTTACAGGTATTTGAGGCTACATTCACGTGTTTGATAAAATGCCTGACTGAAAAGATCTTAGCGGGAAAACAATAATTTTTTAATATTGTATAGTACATTAGCATCAGCTCAGAGTCGATCATTAAGTTAAGGTTTTAATCAGAGCCTTATCACCAGCACAGATACCACGCCCAGATATTCTCAAGGATTGGTGCTTCAAGAGGGAAAAAAATCTTGCTATAATCTTGGTGAATTCTTTTCTGATGAAACATTAAATGGCTGCAGTTATCAGGAAATTAATTAAGCTCATTTCTCTCCAATGATTTGATATAAGTTAAATCTTAAATGAAACTGAACCCGCACTATTTTAGTGTAGTTTAGCTGGCTGTGAATGTGTTTTTGCATCGATCTAACATTAAATAAATAAAATCATATCAATGTTGAGCACATACAACTTTTTTGACTTTGGTTAAACAAGTATGTGACTAAGCATGCAAAGCTTGAAAAGTTGACACCAAATCTTGAAAATTTGACATATGCATGTGCCTAAGCATGCAAAACTTGAAAAGTTGGCACATGAAAGGAATTTAGATCTATTACAAATAGATTTAGGCAATTAAAAATTTTAAAATTAACAACTTAATTAATTTTTAGAAATATTGTTCATCGTACTATTTATGGTTACTGTTCATCATTACTGTTCACTGACATTGTTTACTGTTACTGTTCATCCGCATAAAAAACATTAATTTTCTAAAAACACAATAAATTACAGAAATTAAATGACACGAAGATTTTTACGTGGTTTGAATTAATCAATCCTACATCCACAATGCCACATCAAAATAAAAAGTAATTTACTAAGTTGAGATGTTACAACTTATGAATTTACCAAACTTAAGACTCTCACTTACAGTTTATCACTATATAGTTTACTCAACCTTAGACTGAATTTGCTTCTCTTGAATAATTGATACTCCTCTTGATCCACGATCCTTAAGGCAATTCGCAAAGTTATCAACAATAATTCTTCAATTCTTCCATGTCTAGTGATCCGAGATCCACATAGACTCTCCATGGAAATGAAAAGGAGACAAGAAAATAAATCAACACAACAATATGCACCAAATCTGAATTCTCTAAGGAGGAGGCCGAATTTTGCTTCTCTACTTTATACTATGTGTTGTGTGTCTTTAATTGTGAAATATCTCGCTTTATATATGCACTAAGGTGTTAAAAAAAAAACAAGTCTTAAAAACTTGGATTATTTCCAAATAAGAGTTTTTTTCCTCTTATAATTCATATGACTCTGAATAGGAATAAATATGATCTTCTTGCTTTACTTATCTCTTAAGAAATATCTAAAGCATTTAATGAACTTATTTTTTTAACCAATTTCTTGCTCTAAATAGATCTAATGCGCTAATTATAGAATCCCATCATAATTGACTTGCTAAATTAGGTATCCAATTAAATTAGGAAACAAATATTCCTAATAAATTGGAATCTCACTAAATTAGGGAATTAATAAATTAATCATGTTACAAGATATGCAATAAATAAAATTTTAATTTAACTAAACTTGCCATAAGATGTCAACTCTATAAATAATGGACTTAATAGCACCAAACCTTGAAAATTTGAAAGGTGCTCAAGACTTTTGCTTTGAAAATGGCTAGCATGAATGGAAAGGTTCAACTATAAATAGAGGAGCACTTGTTCATTGCAATCATCCTAAAAACTTTGAGAGAGTAACAATTCAATTGTAGAATTGTTAAGAGAGTAAGCAATTGTGAGGTTTTTTTTTTTATTTTCCTTTCAAGTGTGTGTGAGAGTACTGAGTGTATTTAGGTTCTGGGAAGTGAGGTTTCTACTTAATATTGTACTTTAATAATTGTTAGTAATACAATTATTTTCTCTTACTCGCGTGGACGTAGACATATTGCCGAACCACATAAAATTCTGTCGTTTTTTTTATGATTATTTGGTGTACTTGATTTCGAATTTCGGGCACAACAACCAATACTTATAAATGATAAAAAAATGTTATTATTCATTATTATTTAGGAACCATTACTAATTATTGCTTTTGTTTTCCTATAGAACTTACTTACATCGTGACTATGATGGAGAAATTTGAGGTTTATAGCTTTAGAGTGGTGGCACAAGGAGTACCAATGAAAAATATGAGTGTTCACAATTCAACCTGATATGCTCAATTTGTTTGATCCTTAGAAATACAATCTATAAAAATCTGATCCGTTGATTGGTGGATTGAAAATCCGCAATTGGTAGATTAGATATGGATTTACTTCTGTAAATCTGCAAATCCATTAAAAAATATTTATTTAATAAAAATTAAACTTATAAATATAGCATTAGTACTTACTAATAAATAAATAAGTTATAAAATAGTTAATTTACACCATATTATATCTTATCCAATAATAATATAAAGTAAAAATAATTAAATAAACAAATATAACTTCCTAAGCAGTTAATTTTCATATACTAATCTAAACAAATGATTTTTTTTTTCATTTTAGTGTGTTATATTTTGAAATTTTGAATGTATTTTCTAGCTTTATTTAAGTAGTTGATTTATTTGAATCTTATTTATTCTTGAATTTGATTAGTAAGAAAATTATTTTTATATTAATTTTTTATTTAATTAGTTCATGGATAGTATGAAATTAAAAATTTTTAGTCTGCAAACCAATTTGCAAAATGGTGAATTAGATACGGATTATGTCAAATTCGCATCCGATCCATAGACTAATAGATTGGATTTGGATTGAATTTCAGTAATCCGTGAATTGGATTGAATTAAAAATTTATAGTTCTCAAAATCGTGGAACGGATATTAATTGATGTCCAATTCATAAAATTCGATCCGCGAACATCTCTAATAAAAAAGCATACAGGAGAGCTCCTCTCATCGCTATCTTCATTCTTGGATAAAAATATAAAACTGATTGATTTATTAGACCCACGCCTCTCATTATTCTTGTTTCAAAAGTGGCATTTTCATGCTTGCTTTCTCAAACGAAGTGCGACCCACAAGGCAACTAACGAATTTATTGGTCGCAACAAGACACCAATGCAAAAATCTTTACATGAAATTTCAATTTTGGAACTTAGAAACTAAGCAACGTAAATGAAATTTCAATTAGAACCTTGAGCGCATGGGTTGGTTGGGATTCGACTCATTTTTTAGTAGGGGTCTATCTATCTTCTCGCATTTAGAGTGGAATATATCTTACTCCATTATTAAATGAGGGTCGACTTTTAGGCTGCGCCATAATAAAATTAAGAAGGAGAGTTTGGATCAAATTTCTGATTGAAAATACTGATGAAGCTCTAATTGTAAGAGCATCTCCAAAAGACTCTATAAATTTTACTTTTCAAATATCTATTTGCTTACCTATGTGGTAAATAGAAGGGTAAAAAAATATAATGTTCTCAAAAAGACTCTTCAAATATAAATAACTTAATATTATTTTAATCAAATAATTATTTTTTTAAAAGAAAAAGTCAATAGCAATTAAAGTACTTCTCTTTTTTTCTCCAATGAAAAGTAATAAAGTATAAATTGAAGAGGGAGAAATCAACTCTCTAAATTTGAAGGGAGAGAATCATTTCTTATTTGAATAATCTTAATTTAAGTGTCTTTTGAAGCCTTAAATATTGAGGTGACACTTCAAATAATTAATAAAATCTTATTTGAAGAGTCTTTTAGTGATACTCTAATATATCAATTTATCAGCAAAAAAAACATATTTAATTGATGAATGTGATATCTAATTATGGATACGAATATATATAATTGTTCACGTATGTGATTGCTTCCAATTCTCGTGGGATTTTCCAATAAAGGTGACTGTTAGTTGGCTCTGAAATTCTTAAATGGCAGCAATGTAGCATCATATATTATGAGTTCGACGAATTCTCACCCTTAGTATTATTAATTCCATTTACACGTTCAATTCCTGTATTGAGTAGCAATTAAACAAATGTTACTGTAAAGTGCGAACGGCAACATTAATCTCTCTGGTAAAGCTAGTACTTTTGCAGTTCACTCTTATAAAATAATGTTTGTCTAATTGTCTCCCTCTCAATGAGCTGAATTAACCAGCATATTAAGGTTGTATCTCTACGAGTCAAAAGAGTAAATTCTCGTATTAATTATTAACTCGTTTTACAAAATAGATACATATTTTGTTTAGGGAGACGTTTTTGGTGCCGCGTTATTTAATATATTAGTTTTTTTTCCCCCTTCCTTTGTAAATATTGACACAAATATAAACAATAAGTTCATAATTTAGCCGATCTGATCAAACATCCGGCACCCACTGCTGATGACACACAAAGGTCAGGAAGCTTCTGCACAAGTTGGGGATAGTGGTATCCAACCACCTGCCAGCACAAGATAAACAGATATTAGGTCATGATCGAGAAAATTCGGCTTTGAGTCGATAAGTCTTATATCATGACTTGTTTTCTAATGAGGTAGCTATGGAGAACAGCTCTAAATTTGAAAGAATTCATGAGTGAATGTCTGAATTGTGAAGAATCAGCTCTACGAGACTATGACAACATTGCAGTGACAAACATGCATGTACGAAGCACTTTCAAAGAGAGTAGATCTAATAGTATCTGCACTTCATTTTTCGAGCTGTTTACCAAGACTGGATGGTAGAGAACAGCGCATGATCCCCATTACACTATCGTTGCTTGAATTTATAGGCTTCATCAATCGGTTCCGTCAAAACCATATATAAAGAGATGGAAGAATTAACTTAAATTTATTATTCAGATTTCCTAGTCTTCAAACGATAAAGTGAGGTGCAGCTGGTTTTAAGACACTCAAAATGAAGTGCAAGTGCAAAATAATAGTTAGAGCTTTACCCTCAGCATAACAAGGAGTCTGCTGCGTCGGGCCCACTTTGTCTTCCTCTATAGACCACCACCTCTTCATCTTCAGCATTCTCAATAACACTGTCTGCTGTTTCTTCATTTGATTCTTTGGTCACTACATCTTCATCTTCAACCTTCCCAGTAGGCTCTAATGGTGTCACAATTGTCGTGCTGGTGGTGAGGGGGACGACTTCATCATTTTTCTCAGATTCATTAGACCGAGCCATGTGTTTCTTCCCCCTATCGAGTCCTTCTTCCTTGGCCTTGTGCTTCTTACCTTGAAGATGCTCATCTAGACCTCTCTTGCTAGTAGCGCTGACCTGACAGAGAGCACAACTCCAATGCATGGGTTTCTTTAAAGTCGTCAAACGGTGCTTTCCAGAATCTGCTGGTAGTGCGCCAGCTTCCTGCTTTGATCCACAAAGATTGGGATAGGGCTTAGCCTGCAGGCCTTGACCACCCTTCCCTTTCTGGTCTAAGCCAACAAAAGTTTTATTAGCTTTAACGGATTTCTCTTCTACCTTAGTCTTCATTTCTTGGCCAGCAATATCTCTGCTTTCTGTAGATTTTTTGGTCCCCTTCTGAGCTCCAAGTAGTTCTTCTTCCTTGGCCTTGTGCTTCTTACCTTGAAGATGCTTAACTAGTTCTCCCTTGCTAGTAGCACTGACCTGACAGAGGGCACAACTCCAATGCATGGGTTTCTTAAAACCCATCAAACGAAGCTTTCCAGAATCTGCTGGTAGTGTGGCAGCTTCCTGCTTTGATCCACAAAGGTTGGGATAGGGCTTAACCTGCAGGGCTTGACCACCCTTCCCTTCCTGGTCTAAACCAACAACAGTTTTATTAGCTTTAACGGACCCCTTTTCTGCTTTAGCCTTCATTTCTTGGCCAGCATTATCTCTGCTTTCTGTATATTTTTTTCCCCACTTCTGCGCTCCAGGTAGTCCTTCCTTGACCTTATGCTTCTTAACTTGAGGACGCTGATCTAGACCACCATTCACTTTCTGGTCTAAACCAACAACAGTTTTATTAGCTTTTACTGATTCCTCTTGCATTTTAATCTTCATTTTTTGGCCAGCACCACCTCTGCTTTCTGTAGATTTTTTTGACGTAGAAGAAGTGGAGTTACTGCACATTTTCTTATCTCTAAGTAGTCTTGCTACCTTGGCCTTGTGCTTCTTACCTTGAGGATGCTCATGTAGACCACCCTTCACTTTCTGGTTTAAGCCACCAACAGTTTTATTAGCTTTAACTGATTCCTTTTGCACTTTAGTCTTCATTTTTTGGCCAGCACCACCTCTGCTTTCTATAGATTTTTTTGACGTAGATGAAGTGGAATTACTGCACATTTTCTTATCTCTAAGTAGTCTTGCTACCTTGCCCTTGTGCTTCTTACCTTGAGGAGGATGCTCATCTAGAGCACCCTTCACTTTCTGGTTTAAACCGCCAGCAGTCTTATTAGCGTTAACTGATTCCTCTTGCACTTTAGTCTTCATTTTTTGGCCAGCACAACCTCTGCTTTCTGTAGATTTTTTTGATGTAGAAGTGGAGTTACTGCACATTTTCTTATCTCCAAGTAGTTTTGCTACCTTGACCTTGTGCTTCTTACCTCGAAGACACTCATCTAGACCTCTCTTACAGAACATTTTCTTACTTCTAAGTAGTGCTGCTTCCTTGGCCTTGTGCTTCGTACCTTGAAGATGCACATCTAGACCTCTCTCGGTAGTAGCACTGAACCGACAGAGGGCACAACTCCACTCCTTGGGTTTATTTAAACTTGTTGAAGGGTGCCCTCCAGAGCCTGAAGGTGGCGTGGTAGCTTTCGGCTTTGATCCACAAAAATTGGAATCGGGCTTACCCTGCAAATGAGACAAACACAGTAACCATGATGCCCTGTATTAGTTTCCACATCAATGGTAAAAATGCAAAATATTCCCCGTGAGCTCCATCATCTGCTAATGTAGTGCAGATGAAAGAATTTGTTTACAAAATAATAAAGCACACTAATTTTATTTTAAATTTTGAATTCTTAAAAAAGGTAGGAATGTGGAAGTATATTTAAATAGTTAATACTAGGAGGAAAAATGTTCAGAGACACAGTGATTCCAGGTTATGAGGGATCACATGTCCTCACTGCCCAAATTTTAAAGCCACAGACATTGGCATTTCCATGCATAGTCAAGAGTTACACAAACTCTCTCATGTGCCCGAGTTGACCAACCAAACTGAGCTTGTGAAACCAACATAAATAATCAAATGCTAAGATGTTTGGAACTAAATCGAGATAGTGAGTCCACATGTACTCCCCAACAAACTTGTCACCTGTGTATCAAGACTAAGGCCTATACCACTAAGAATGGACATGGGAATCTCCAAGCAAAGACCTCCTAAATACTTTCAAATCCATGTCAGCTATACACAGCCAAATTCGACTTGTTCTATGTTCAAAGCAGGTAAGTGCGGGATAAAGCCATTCAAATAGACATGTAAAGAGTAACTTCGATGAATAAGGGTTTCAGAGAAACAAAGTCATTACAGAGTATTTCAATTGGAGAGGATGAAGAAACCAACACGAAGCAAACTCAGTTTTCTCTATTTATTTTTCAATTTTCATAAATCAAAAATCAAAAATTATCATTTTGAACTCCCCCCAGTTACTAAGCTCTGTATTGTCACTACTTTCTTCTGAAATTTTCCATCAGCAGAAAATCTCTAATAAATCAAAACAACAATTACCAAGTTTCATAAGTATCAAAATAAAAAATAAAAATGAGCAAAGGTCCACAGGGAAGTCCTAGAATGCATCAGAAAAGTAACAAGAAATACAATCTTGTTCGTTATATTGTGTTATTTAAACTTAATAGCTACTGTAATCCATCTACCTCAGTATCTAAGCTAAAACCTCAGTAACAAGAAAAATATCCAAAAAGTTTAGACATGAAATACGAGCAAAAGTAGAGCCAAAGGACAGTGTGCACAAGGAAAATAAACAATGAAAGCATGATCCAAGCAAGGTTCTAGTCCCAGAGAATTGGTACAATATTATTCATTTTCATTCTACATGGTGTAATTTGATCATGCTTTCATTGTATACTAATGCAAGGCATGTGCAAGAGTCTGCCGTTTATACATAGGGTAGACTTCCCCAAGTAAACTAGGGTACCAAAAATCAACATCTAAGGAATCAGCAAAGTCATCAATCTCAGGTTATTTTCTGCCCAGATTACAGTAATGCCGCCATAACAAATCATTGTAATGAAAAAATGCAGCTACAGTAACCAGGGGAGAAAAATCTCCGTGATCAATCACAATGATGCCCCCTTGAGACTGAATTTTTTATGCACCTGATTGAATCAATTCCATCAAACTTGTAGCAAACCAGATTCCATATAATAAAATCATTAAACAATATTGAAGACAAATATACTCATTGACACCAAAATAAATAAATAGATAAACCATGTGAAGAAGTAAAATTGAATACCGACCAGCATTGTCAGTTCATCCTTCTTGTTAACGTCCAAGCCACTCCAAATCCCAGGCCGAGATTCCTACTAAATGGGAACCACGGGTACCTTGTGTGTAGTTGCATCAAGAGCCTGTCATCAATTGACAGCCCCATTTCTCTTGCTCTATGCATTGCCATCTCTCTTTCAACCATCAGCTCTCTTCTCGCCTCTTCTTCAGGCAATCGCCGGCGCTCAATTTCTGCGGCAATTATTTCATGCCTGATTATCTCGTTCTCAATCTCACGCTGGAGCGTGTAAAGGAGTCTTGGATTTTTCAACAAATCGGGGCCCATTGAGTAGTTACCTGGAAAGAGATTGTTTATGTTAATTCAAGATGGCAAGCTACGTTATTTGATTTCAAGTGCAAAAGCATTTAAGGTTCTGAAGTAAATTTTTCCATAAAGCATTTGGATCACAATTCGAAGCAATTCTCAAAATTACGACATTACTGAAAGCAAACGTCTATATATAAATATGAATATTTCCTTTATTTTTCTTTTAGTTTTTTGTTTTCAGTAAGCAAATAGAGGATAATGACGATTGTGAGGGAGATCTAAACGGACCTCCTCGACGTGCTTGATCATCAGATGAGTAGCTCGAGCTCTGAGATGACGCAGAAGGAGACGACCGAGACGGCGCCGTTCTGCCGTCAATTCGCCCGAACTTGAACTCCATGGACTGTGGAAAGAAAGTGAGTGCGTGTTGTCTACGTGCAATGTAACTCGTCGGCGAGCCTGTCAAGTGGGTTTTAGTCTGTCTGTATGCCCAACGAAGACGAATGAAAGAACATATGAATATATGCGACGTTTGCAATTAGGAAACTGGTTTTTTTTTTTTTTTTTCAAACTATAATAATGCTTTCCGCTTTTCAGGCTTTAACTTATTCGTGAAGAAAGATATGAGCTTCGAGTTAAATGGAAACTGGGAAGGGTGTTTCTTCACGCGCCAAAATTTGGTGGCCGACATGTGTGCGTCAACCTTATATACGTTCTGGATCCTTGGACTTTGTCGGACTGTAAGGAGACCTCAGTCCGACTACCGTCCACCGCAAAGCTTGTAAGTTAATAACCGCACAATCACGGTGTTAATTTATTTTTTATTATTTGTTTTTTTTAATTGTGTGGTTATAAAATAGTGTACTATAATGGAATAACTCTATATAACCATTACTTTATTTTATATATTACTATTTCAATAAAAAAATATAGTGCTAATATATATATATATATATATATATATATATATATATATATTAAATAACTCAATAAATATAGAAAAATTACAACTCCCTCTCATTTTTTCCACTACTTACAATTAAATCAATTAATTAAATTTACTTAGCAAATACTCAAATCGCACTTGTTTTCTTGATGTGAGAATCTTTCATTGTTGTAAATACCTTTTCAACGGAAGAAATTAATTATTAAATTTAGTATTTTTGTAGAATATAGATTAAGAGCGTGTTTGAAAGAGCTGTTTTCCATCCTATATTCTAAGAAATATGCTCCTAGAATAAAACGGTAGAGAGCAGTTGCGCCATGATAGCATGCGGTGCCCCAAACGCATGTTAGGTCCATTAGGATGGGAAAGACATAAAGAGTTGTTTTAGATGAAAAGCGGAAGATTAATTGTCATTGCAGGTCTTTACATAAAGGCACTTGATCAAGTGACCAATTCTTAGATTGCAAGCAAACCTGCAAATGATCTCTTAACTTAAATGCAATAGTAATTAGCATGCAATCTTCACAAATCAGCCGCGTGCAATTTACTTGATTTATGCAATCCAAGCTTCCAGATCTTCATTCATTTGCTTCCTAGATAACTGCTTTGTATGCCGCTCCTAGCCCCATGTAATGACAGATTTGAGTTCCCTTCCACTAAAGGAATATATTATTTTGTAAAGTAGGGGATAAGTTAAAAAATTAAAAAAAAATTATACACTTTAATACACTATATAATAAATGAAATATACTATTTTTTTTTATCTTTAACTTGTCATTTATTTTATTCTCTTACTTTAATATGGTGGACAAGATGAACAAAAAATTTGTAAAGTTAGTACTAAATTGGACATGGTTGAAAAACAAATTAATCAAAAATTTGGTATTGAAGAGGTCATGGTTAAAAAATAAATTTCTACAGTTACAAATTTGGCGACAGAATTTACAACAGTACCACATTTGTGTTCAATTATTAACTAAATTATTGAATAACATAATGAATACTGTGTAAATTGGAGCAGGTTCCCCTTGCTTAGAAATACAACCAGCAACAAAAAATGATCCAGAATGGTTAACAAAGCAGCCAGAGATAGAAGTGGACATGGTTCATGATTGGATCCTCAAAACTCTGCAAAATTGCTTCAAAATCAGAGCATAAGATTAAATTGAGATTACAAATTTACTCTTTTTTTTTCCTTCATCTCCTTTATCTTCTTAATATTTATGGACCAAAGATAAATAAAAATGCACATAGCATTAGATTTTGTCATTTTCATATAATTCTTAAACTGAGTGTAGGGTGTGTTTGGGATTGAAATTTGACAGCTGTAGCTTAAAAGTTACAACACTAAAGTGTTTAGTAAACATTAGTTGTTGTACCTTAAAAGTTATGTTGATATAATTTTTCACTTGTATGATGGAAAATCTATTATATCTTTAATAATTTTGTCAAAATTATTATTTAAAATTTATATTCACTACATATTATTAACTTTTGTTTCATAATTACAACTTTTTTTCAACAGCAGCTACAGCTTAAAAACTACAGAACCTCAATCCCAAACAGTACCGTAGTCTAGTTTGTGTAGAACTAATGTGCATTATTTAACATTGATTTTTATTTATTATCTAGTTATATTTTTTGTTCTAAGAAAAAAAATATTTTTTAACTTCCTAATAACTGGGTTGTGTAGTTTTTTATTTTATTTTTAATTTCTTCAATTTTAAATAAAAATTGATGAACGCTCATGGTTCGTTTACTAATCATCTTTGGAATGAGCTAGAATCGAAATGAGAAATTAGAATTAGAATAGATTGTTTACATTAATTATAGAAATCGAAATCTTAATGAGCTATATTGCTATTGATGTGTTTACTTTATTTTGAAATTGACCTTAGTTGGTAATGATCATTATGTGTTATTATTATTAAACGAGTTAAACAGAAATTTTTATTTTCACTAAGGGTACAAATGTCAAGTTACTTCTCATTCCCACGTCCCCGCTTGGGAATAGGATTCCCATTTCACATTCCAAATTAATAGAGCCCACTCAAATTTCATTTTCATTCCCCTCATTTTGGAAGTAAACAAATTAATTAATCTTATTCTCTCATTTCGATTCTCATTTCTAATTAGTAAACACACCATCATAACTCTCTTTTAAGTAGTTATAGTTTTTATTCTATAACTATATCTTAAAAGTCACAACACTTCAGTACCAAACAATTCTTAGGAAATCCTAATGAAAGCATATTTCATTTAATTATGGTAAAATAATTAGTAATTCATACTAATTATTCATTTATATGACGACATATATATTTTATTTAGTAGATCTAATGATTTATATCCAATTCAATAGTATATAAAATGATGACTTAAATATTACTGTTTAACTTGAACTCCATTGATTGTGGAACGAAAGAGAGTGTGTATGCCTATGCGCAAGGTAAAAATGGTTGGCAATCCTGTCAAATGTTTTAGGGTGCATTTGAGGTAGTTGCACTATCACACCACAGTCCGTTAGAATATAAGGGGTGAAGCAACTGCCCCAAATGCACCATTAATTTGTTTGTGTGCCCAACAAAGACAAATATACACACACACATACATACATATATATAGGGGTGGGCATAAACCCACAACCCATGGGTTTACCCAAACTCAAACCAAATTAAATGGTTTGGGTTGGGTAAATCATGAAAATGGGTTAGTTGTGGGTTTTATATAGAAAACCATTTTATTATGGGTTGGGTATGGTTTACCCATGGGTTATGAACAAAACGCCAACACTCAAATTTTTCAAATGAAATAAATGAACACAAATAGGTAAAATATTTTATTATTTATCTTAAAATAAATTTTTATTTGTCATTCAAGTTTTCTTATAATAATTTTTTTATCATTTTACTAATAATTTTCTTATATATTTATTATAAGAAAACTTTCACAAAATAAATAAGTCATGTCATGTTTGTGAATAGGGGAGTCAAAAAAGCCCGCCCGGACCGGACCCGGCCAATCCACCCGGACCGCATGCTATAAAAACCAGACCCGGATTTGAAATTCTCAAACCCGGATATTTCCGGGCCCGGGTCCGGGTTCAACACAAAAAACCCGGAACCCGGACCGGACCCGGTTTTTAATAAATTTTAAAAAATAAATATATTATATATAAATATATAATTATGAATTTATGATATGTTGGATGTTATTTAAATTTATTGTGTGATTATTGTGTTGTTGAATTTTATTTATTTATTTTATATATAGATTGAATGAGTTTAAATTAAAAATTGAATGAATTTAGGTATTAGAAAGTAGATTGAAATAATTTTTATTTATCATTTGTGCAAAATTTGCATTGTTAGTGTGTTATATATTTGTATTTGACTAATTTTTTTTTTAAAGTTTGAGATTGAATGAATTTATTTGATTATTTTCTTTTTTAAAATATGCATTGTTAGAGAAAGGAAAAAAAATTGAAGAAAAAAATTGAAATTATCACATGCGGGTTTAAAAAGCCCAGATCAAAACCCGGACCCGGAAGGTGCCGGGCTCAAGCCCGGACCGGACCCGGAAAAACCGGGTTTTAAACCGGGTCCGAGCTTGCATTTCTCTCATCCGGTCCGGTCCCGGGCAACACCAAAACCCGGACCGGACCCGAATTTTTCCAAGCCTATTTGTGAAAGTTTATTATTAAAGTGTACGTTCTTATTTATTGAGAAATAATAATTTTTGTGATTAAACTTTATTTTGATTTTCTATTATTTTTTAATTTAAGGATTAAGTTATTGTAAAATTTATAATTTTTATCCACTATATTTTTTTATATTTTAATATCAATTTAATAATTAATAAAAATTAATAATTATTATAATTTTGATATAATTAAATTTTATTAAAATAAAAATTATTTTGATAATAAAATTCAAACCAAACCCAAACCAAATCCAAATGGTTTGGTTTGGGTTGGGTTAAAAATATTTGAGTTGGTTTGGGTTGGATCCAAACTTTTATGGTTTGGTTTGGATTAACTTAAAATCCAACCCAAACCAACCCATGCCCACCCTTACATCCACCCTTACATATATATATATATATACAGACACACACACACACACACACACACACACACACACACACACACACACACACACACACACACACACACACACACACACACACACACACACACATATATATATATATAGAGAGAGAGAGAGAGAGAGAGAGAGAGAGAGAGAGAGATACACACACACACTCTAAGCTCGCAATTAGAAAACTAGTTTTTTTTAATATCTGTAATAATTCTTTTACCTTTTAAGGCTTTAATTTGTTCATGAAATGCAATTGAGAAACTCGTGTCTTTTTAAACTACAATAATGCTTTTCCCTTTTAAGGCTTTAACTTATTCGTGAAGAAAAGAAATTCTTTATATGATGGAAACCTAAATAGTAAATAGGAGGAATGTTTTTTTTAATACACGTTAAATCTATTTGTGGACATCAGTATAAGCCAGGACAAATTTAGTTATGGACGTGACTTTCTGGGATTATAAGGATATTTAGATTTAAGAAAAATAGCCACCGTCCACCCGTTTTTTACACATTTTTTAAAAATACATAATTTCTTTATTTTTTTGCTGAAATCCACCTAAAGTTACATTTTGTTTCACTTTTCCACTTCCGTTTGGAATCCGTTAAGAAAACTAACGGAAACTTAAAAAAATGATCATTTTACCCCCAAAACGAAAATTACAATTTCACCCTAAAAATGCCAAAAATAATCAGATTTAGTGATGAATATCATTATTGGTACGTTAATGAAGTACAAAAAAATCATGGTCATTTTTTTAAGTTTCCGTTAGTTTTCTTAACGGATTCCAAAAGGAAGTGGAAAAGTGAAACAAAATGTAACTTTAGGTGGATTTCAGCAAAAAAATAAAGGAATTGTGTATTTATTTTAAAATTGTGTAAAACACGGGTGGGTGGTGAATATTTTCCCTTAGATTTATTTTATATATTACGATCCTAATAAAAAATAATGGAAGAGATAGCACTAACAAAATTTATCATTTGTCGGATTGGTTAATCGAACAGAACTTAAAATATATTTTGAATCCGACTTGGTTTTAATCGAACCGGAATAAAAATCGATTTGGCTTACCTTAAAAAATTTTTTTAAAAAAAGGTATGAAAAAGATTTGCATACGGTTTAGTTCATCAAGCCACCGAAGTACAAATTGCGAGCCCTTTACATAACGATCAAGTGACCAATTCTTAGACTGCAAGCAAGCATGCAATCTTCACAAATCAACCATGTCCAATTTACTTGATTTATGCTATCCAAGCTTGCAGGTCTTCGTTAATTTGCTTCCTAAATTACTCCTTGTATGCTTCCAGACCCTCATTAAACCCAAAATAATTAAACCAACTAAATTATATTTCCTATTTCCTATTTCCTAAATAGACTTGACTTGCCACAGATCTTAAAGGGGATCATTCTGCAGGCTGAAGGTGGAATTCAATTATTCAAAGGACAGGATATATTATTATTTCTACCAAAAAATAAAAAGTATTACTCATTGTATATGTTAATTAGGTTAATGTGTTAATGACAAACTCAAAATCGATTGTGCATGTTCAAGAAATCTCGATAATATTTTGATGTAAACTTATCAGAATTTATTGCCATGGATTATTAACCTAATCAATAATTCTCAATCTTATATTCTGTCAAATAAAGTGGCCATCTAGATGGTATAAAGCAGCCATCTAGATGGTTAGCAATAATGTTGTTCAAAGAAGAAGAAGAAGAATTTGGCAGCAGCAAATTTGGAATGAAGAAAATGGAAAAAACAAGAAGTTTGAAGAAGAAAATGGGGAGCACAATTTTGACAAGAAAAAAAAATTATTATTTTAATAGCCAATTTTGGCTATAAAAAGGGAGAGCTCCCATTTCAATTTGTGCATCCAATTCCATCGAGAGAGAAGCATTGCCTTCCTTTAGAGTTGAAAGTATTAAGAGTTTAATAAACTCTTGAGTGATTAGTGTTCTGAGAGTTTGGGTGTATTGGAGTTTTGGAAAGTGAGCTAAAATACTACAATACTTGTAACTCCTTTTCACTAGTAAAATATTTCCTTCTGTCTTCGCCCGTGGATGTAGGCTAAAAGCCGAACTACATAATTTCTGGTGTCTAATTTTTGTGCTTGTTCTTTATTTTCTTACAATTTTATTTTAGCTGCGGTCCTGCTTCACCCACCAATTTCCTAACAGTGGTATCAGAGCTATTGGTTGTATTTTTGGAGTCGGGTACTATTCACGTATACGGTATTGTTCACGTATACGGTACTATTCACGTGAAACGGTGGGAGCGATCCAAGAATTTTGTGGTGCAAAGCAGGGAATAGTGGTGTGAGTAAAACAACTGTGTGGTTTTTGTACATGTCTAGGAAAGTTCTGTCACAAAGGCGATAAGAGCTTAAGGAGTATAGGTTTTAAGTGGGACCATTGTGACCCCTCCAGTCTTTCCTGGAAACTTTCCTGGTGTGCATTCTCACACATACTCACAACTATTCAAGGTGGTACACTAACTTGTGTGCGGTATTTATCAACAAAATGGCGGCAAAGTATGAAATTGAAAAGTTTAACGGAAATAATTTTTCGTTGTGGAAAATGAAGATGAAAGCTGTATTGGGGAAAAATAATTGCTTGAGAGCAATTGGAGAAAGGCCCATGGAGATAACTGATGACAAGTGGAATGAGATAGATGGCAACGCCATTTCTGATATATACTTGGCACTTGCAGACGGAGTATTATCCAGTGTGGCAGAGAAAAATACAGCAAAGGAAATATGAGATACTCTCACAAAATTGTACGAGGCCAAGTCACTACACAACAAAATCTTCTTAAAGAGGAAACTTTATACTCTTCGAAACCCGGAATCTACAGTGGTGATTGATCACATCAACACCTTGAAGACTCTATTTTCACAACTCACAACGTTGAGTCATAATATATAGGAGAATGAACGTGCAGAGCTTCTACTTCAAAGTCTACCAGATTCATATAATCAACTCATCATCAACCTGACGAACAACAATCTAGCAAACAGTCTAGTTTTCGACGATGTTGCAGTCTTTGTATTAAATGAGGAGAGCAGACGGAAAAATAAGGAAAACAGCAAGCAAGTTCGCAGCAAGCGGAGACGCTATCGGTGACGAGAGGGAGATCAACAGAACGTGGCCCCAGTGGGAGTCAAAGTCATAGTAGATCAAAATCCAGAAGTAAGAAGAATGTTAAATGCTACAACTGTGGCAAGAAAGGGCACGTCAAGAAAGAGTGTTGGAGTAACCAGAAGAGAAAAGAGGGCAAAGAATCTGAGTCATCAAATGCTCAGGGGTGTGTAGCAAGTACCTCAGATGATGTCGAAATTCTTTACAGTGAGGCAACAATTGTTTCAGAAGGCAGAAAACGACTATCTGATGTCTAGCTTATAGACTCAGGAGCTACCTGGCACATGACCTCTCGGAGAGAATGGTTCCACACATATGAACCTATCTAAGGAGGATCTGTATATATGGGTAATGATCATGCCTTGGAGATCGCTGGTATTGGTACTATCAAAATAAAAATGTTTAATGGTACAATTCACACAATTGGAGAGGCACAACATGTCAACGACCTGAAGAAAAATCTATTGTCTTTGAGACAAATGGATAGTCATGGGTACAAAACTCATGTGGAGAATAGAATTATGAAAATCGTTAAAGGCGCTCTTGTATTGATGAAGGCAGAAAAGATCGGTGCTAATCTATTCATGCTTAAAGGAGAAACACTACAGGAGGCTGATGCGCGTGTCGCATCAAATGGAGAAGAGTCAACTATGATGTGGCATCTCAAACTTGGCCACATGTCGGAACAAGGTTTGAAGATTCTCTCTGAGCGAAAATTGCTTTCGGGGCTCAAATCAGTAAGTTTACCATTTTGCGAGCATTGTGTTATAAGTAAGCAGCATAGATTAAAATTCAGTAGATCTATTGCTAGAAGTAAATACATTTTAGACTTGATTTATTTTGATGTTTGGAAATCACCAGATATATCCATGGGAGGTGCAAAGTACATGGTGACTTTCATTTATGACTATTCCAGAAAATGTTGGGTGTATCCAATTAAGAAAAAGTCAGATGTATTTCCAGTGTTTAAAGAATACAAAGCGCGGGTGGAACTTGAATTTGGTAAAAAGATCAAGTGCTTGAGGACGGATAATGGTGAAGAGTATACAGACGGCGAGTTTCTTGCTTTCTGTAAGCAAGAAGGTATTCAGAGGCAATTCACAGTGGCATACACTCCTCAACAAAATGGAGTGCCAGAGTGGATGGACAGAACTCTTACAAAAAGAATAAGAGTTATGTTAAGGATTGCTGGTCTACCCAATTCATTTTAGGCAAAAGCAGTCAAAACTGCTTGTAATATAGTAAATCGGTCGCCATCTACAGCTATTGGGCTGAAAACGGTGATGGAGATGTGGACTGGAAAGCCAGCTGATTATTCCTACTTACATGCATTTGGATGTCTTGTGTACGTGATGTACAATGCCCAAGAAAGAACAAAGCTGGATCCAAAATCTAAAAGATGTATCTTCTTGGGGTATGCTGATGGAGTAAAGGGGTATTGTCTGTGGGACCCCACTGCCCACAAGATCGTCATTAGCAGAGATGTTATCTTTATCGAAGATCAACTGCAAAAGAAAAATGAGGATGATAGTAGTGTAAAAGAAAAGTCAGAGACTATACCGGTATATGTGGAAAATAATCCAGAAGATTCATATTCTTTTGAAGCAGCACCAAAGCACAAGGAACAAGAACCAGTCGAGTCCGAGACTCCAGAAGTTCGTCGGTCAATGTGGCACTCGGAGACGACCGCCAATGTGGCACTCGGAGTATGTCACAGAGATCAACGTTGCATACTGTCTTCTAACAGAGGATGGAGAGCCTTCAACTTTCCATGAAGCTTTAAACAGCTCTGATGTTGCTTTGTGGATGATAGCAATGCAGGAAGAAATTGAAGCTCTACACAAGAATAAGACATGGGAACTTGTACCACTACCACGTGGAAGAAAAGCCATTGGAAATAAATGGGTCTACAAGATCAAACGTGATGACAATGACCAAGTGAAGCGGTATCGTGCGAGATTGGTGATGAAATGATATGCTCAGAAAGAAGACATTGACTTTAACGAGATATTTTCTCCGGTAGTTTGACTCACAACAGTCAGAGTAGTCTTGGCAATGTGTGTCACATTTAACTTACATCTTGAGCAGTTAGATGTGAAAACTGCATTTTTTTATGCAGAACTTGAAGAAGAAATATATATGCTCCAACCAGAAGGTTTTGCAGAAACAGGAAAATAGAACTTGGTTTGCAGGTTGAACAAATCTCTATACGGTCTCAAACAGGCGCAGATGTGTTGGTATAAGAGATTTGATTCCTTCATTATGAGCCTTGAATACAACAGACTCAGTTCAGATCATTGTGCATATTACAAGAGGTTTGAAGATAATGATTTCATTATTTTCCTGTTGTATGTGGATGACATGTTAGTAGCAGGCCCCAACAAAGATCGAATATAAGAATTGAAGGTACAGTTGGCTAGGGAGTTTGAAATGAAAGACTTGGAACCAGCAAACAAGATTCTAGGGATGCAAATTCACCGAGACAAAAATAACAGGAAGATTTGGCTTTCTCAGAAGAATCACTTGAAGAAAATCTTGCGGCGCTTCAACATGCAAGATTGTAAGTCAATTTCTACCCCACTTCCTGTTAATTTCAAATTGTCCTCAAGTATGTGTCCTAGCAATGAAGCGGAGAGGAAAGAGATGTCTCGAGTACCGTATGCATCAGTAGTGGGAAGTTTGATGTTCGCTATGATATGTACTAGACCGGACATTGCACAAGCAGTGGGAGCAGTCAGTCGATATATGGTGAATCCTGGAGGAGAGCTTTGGATAGCTGTGAAGAGGATTATGAGATACATCAAAGGAACCTCAGATGTTGCATTATGTTATGGAGGATCAGAATTTACTGTCAGAGGCTATGTGGATTCAGATTTTGCAGGAGATCTTGATAAAAGAAAATCCACTACTGGTTATGTGTTTACACTTGCCGGAGGAGCTGTAAGCTGGGTTTCGAAACTGCAGACCATTGTGGCTTTATCTACAACAGAAGCAGAGTACATGGCAGCTACACAAGCTTGCAAGGAAGCTATTTGGATATAAAGGTTATTGGAGGAGCTCGGGCACAAACAATAGAAAATTCCTGTGTTTTGTGACAGTCAGAGTGCCTTGCATATTGCAAGGAATCCAGCCTTTCATTCCAGGACAAAGCACATAGGAGTTCAGTATCACTTCGTTCGAGAAGTAGTGGAAGATGAAAGTGTGGATTTACAGAAAATCCATACCAAGGAGAACCTAGCAGATGTTTTGACTAAGCCGATAAATACTGATAAATTTATCTGGAGTAGATCCTCTTGTGGCCTAGCAGAAACGTAGGCAACATGATTGTGGCGAAACAGAAAGGATGGTGTGGAGATTGATTGATCATCAATTAAATCTCCAAGTGGGAGAAATGTCAAATAAAGTGGCCATCTAGATGGTATAAAGCAGCCATATAGATGGTCAGCAATAATGTTGTTCAAAGAAAAAGAAGAAGAATTTGGCAGCAGCAAATTTGGAATGAAGAAAATGGAAAAAAGAAGAAGTTTGAAAAAGAAAATGGGGAGCACGATTTTGACAAGAAAAAAAAGAAATTATTATTTTAATAGCCAATTTTGGCTATAAAAAGGGAGAGCTCCCATTTCAATTTGTGCATCCAATTCCATCGAGAGAGAAGCATTGCCTTCCTTTAGAGTTGAGAGTATTAAGAGTTTAATAAACTCTTGAGTGATTAGTGTTCTGAGAGTTTGGGTGTATTGAGATTTTGGGAAGTGAGCTAAAATACTACAATACTTATAACTCCTTTTCACTAGAAAAATATTTCCTTGTGTCTTCGCCCGTGGACGTAGGCTAAAAGCCGAACCACGTAAATTCTGGTGTCTAATTTTTGTGCTTGTTCTTTATTTTCTTACAATTTTATTTTAGCTGCAGTCCTGCTTCACCCACCAATTTCCTAACATATTCTGTCCGTGATTGAAATTTCTCACTTACTCCAGATTCGTTTAGTTTGGCACTACAAAGCTACTTATAAACCTAAAGAAAAGTATAGTAATATATCAATCATATATAAATGGATTGAATTTTATGGTAAATTTATATCCAATGTGATTTTATAATGCTTGAAATTACTTGCTAATTAAGGAAATCACTGTAAAAAAGGATTAAACTCTTCTCTTCTGTCTCTTTCTTGTTTCAATAAAAAAAAAGAAGAATAAAAATAAATACTTCTTAAATGTCGAAATGGTTATATTTTTATTTCAACATCACACATAGGAAAAGGATCGTTTAAGACAAACATGGTATAACTTTTGATGAAAAATTTTAAGAACATAAATTAGTACGAAATAAAGTATCAATTCAATATCTTATGGCTTTATCATATATATATATACTTAAAGATTGGTAAAACTATTAAACCAGATCAACACTATATATGTACGTGTGTGTATATACACGCGCGCGCGCATACTTAAATTTAAATTGTGCTTATTGCAATTGATTTGTCAATTGTTCGATCCCATCATTTGTCTTTGCAATGTTGTTAGTTAAGTTACAGGTATTTGAGGCTACATTCACGTGTTTGATAAAATGCCTGACCGAAAAGATCTTAGCGGGAAAACAATAATTTTTTAATATTGTATAGTACATCAGCATCAGCTCAGAGTCGATCACTAAGTTAAGGTTTTAATCAGAGCCTTATCACCAGCACAGATACCACGCCCAGATATTCTCAGGGATTGGTGCTTCAAGAGGGAAAAAATCTTGCTATAATCTCGGTGAATTCTTTTCTGATGAAACATTAAATGGCTGCAGTTATCAGGTAATTAATTAAGCTCATTTCTCTCCAATGATTTGATATAAGTTAAATCTTAAATGAAACTGATCCCGCACTATTTTAGTGTAGTTTAGCTGGCTGTGAATGTGTTTTTGCATCGATCTGACATTAAATAAATAAAATCATATCAATGTTGAGCACAGACAACCTTTTTGACTTTGGTTAAACAAGTATGTGACTAAGCATGCAAAGCTTGAAAAGTTGACACCAAATCTTGAAAATTTGACATATGCATGTGCCTAAGCATGCAAAACTTGAAAAGTTGGCACATGAAAGGAATTTAGATCTATTACAAATAGATTTAGGCAATTAAAAATTTTAAAATTAACAACTTAATTAATTTTTAGAAATATTGTTCATCGTACTGTTTATGATTACCGTTCATCATTACTGTTCACTGACATTGTTTACTGTTACTGTTCATCCGCATAAAAAACATTAATTTTCTAAAAACACAATAAATTACATAAATTAAAGGACACGAAGATTTTTACGTGGTTTGAATTAATCAATCCTACATCCATGAGGCCACATCAAAATAAAAAGTAATTCACTAAGTTGAGATGTTACAACCTATGAATTTACCAAACTTAAGACTCTCACTTATAGTTTATCACTATATAGTTTACTCAACCTTAGACTGAATTTGCTTCTCTTGAATAATTGATACTCCTCTTGATCCACGATCCTTAAGGCAATTCGCAAAGTTATCAACAACAATTCTTCAATTCTTCCATGTCTAGTGATCCGAGATCCACATAGACTCTCCACGAAGATGAAAAGGAGATAAGAAAATAAATCAATACAACAATATGCACCAAATCTGAATTCTCTAAGGAGGAGGCCGAATTTTGTTTCTCTACTTTATACTATGTGTTGTGTGTCTTTAATTGTGAAATATCTCTCTTTATATATGCACTAAGGTTTAAAAAAAAAGCAAGTCTTAAAAGACTTGGATTCTTTCCAAATAAGAGTTTTTTTCCTCTTATAATTCATATGACTCTGAATAGGAATAAATATGATCTTCTTGCTTTACTTGTCTCTTAAGAAATATCTAGAGCATTTAATGAACTTCTTTTTTTAACTAATTTCTTGCTCTAAATAGATCTCATGCGTCAATTATAGAATCCCATCAAAATTGACTTGCTAAATTAGGTATCCAATTAAATTAGGAAACAAATATTCCTAATAAATTGGAATCTCACTAAATTAGGGAATTAATAAATTAATCATGTTACAAGATATGCAATAAATAAAATTTTAATTTAACTAAACTTGCCATAAGATGTCAACTCTATAAATAATGGACTTAATAGCACCAAACCTTGAAAATTTGAAAGGTGCTCAAGACTTTTGCTTTGAAAATGGCTAGCATGAATGGAAAGGTTCAGCTATAAATAGAGGAGCACTCGTTCATTGAAATCATCCTAAAAACTTTGAGAGAGTAACAATTCAATTGTGGAATTGTTAAGAGAGTGAGCAATTGTGAGGTTTTTTATTTTCCTTTCAAGTGTGTGTGGGAGTACTGAGTGTATTTAGGTTCTGGAAAGTGAGGTTTCTACTCAAATATTGTACTCTAATAATTGTTAGTAATACAATTATTTTCTCTTGCTCGCGTGGACGTAGACATATTGCCGAACCACATAAAATTATGTGTTGTTTATGTGAAGCCAGTTAGTTAATTCTGTTGAGAGCTTAAGTGGCGAGCTGAGTCAGCATTGGTGGGGCCAGAGTTAGTTAATTTTGTTAGTGTTAACAGCTGGACAAAACAGAGCTATATAAAGGGCTCAAGGCTGGTCAGTGAAGGGACTTGATTCACGTTTTGAGAGGCTTAGGATGAGAGATAGAAAAGACTCTGTATGAGAGATTTAATCCTTGTCATCAGTAGTTTCTCTGTAGCCAATTTGTTCAATAAAGCTTCACACCCGTTTTGGGTTCTTCAGCCGTGGATGTAGGTACTTTGGTACTGAACCACGTTAAAGACTTGTGCACAGTTTTCAGTTCTTGGTGTGTTTATTTCTGTTTCTTGTTTTGTGTTGATCGATCTTGGTGATTAATCTTGAGTCAGTATTCATCTTTTCTCAACAGTTTATTTTTTTATGATTATTTGGTGTACTTGATTTCGCATTTCAGGCACAACAATCAATACTTATAAATGATCAAAAATGTAATTATTCATTATTATCTAGGAACCATTACTAATTATTACTTTTGTTTTCCTATAGAACTTACTTACATCCTGACTATGATGGAGAAATTTGAGATTTATAGCTTTAGAGTGGTGGCACAAGGAGTACCAATGAAAAATATGAGTGTTCACAATTCAACCTGATATGCTCAATTTGTTTGATCTGTAGAAATACAATCAATAAAAATCTGATCCGTTGATTGGTGGATTGAAAATCTGCAATCGATAGATTAGATATGGATTTACTTCCGTAAATCTGCAAATCCATTAAAAAATATTTATTTAATAAAAATTAAACTTGTAAATATAGCATTAGTACTTACTAATAAATAAATAAGTTATAAAATAGTTAATTTACACCATATTATATCTTATCCAATAATAATATGAAGTAAAAATAATTAAATAAACAAATATAACTTCCTAAACAGTTAATTTTCATCTACTAATCTAAACAAATGATTTTTTTTCTTTTTAGTGTGTTATATTTTGAAATTTTGAATGTATTTTCTAGCTTTATTTAAGTAGTTGATTTATTTGAATCTTATTTAATCTTGAATTTGATTAGTAAGAAAATCATTTTTATATTAATTTTTTATTTAATTAGTTCATGGATAGTACGAAATTAAAAAATTTTAGTCTGCAAACTAATTCGCAAAATGGTGAATTAGATATGGATTATGTCAAATCCGCATCCGATCCGCAGACTAATGGATTGGATTTTGATTGAATTTCAGCAATCCGTGAATTGGATTGAATTAAAAATTTATAGTCCTCAAAATCATGGAACAGATATTAATTAATGTCCAATTCATAAAATTTGATCCGTGAACACCTCTAATGAAAAAGCATACAGGTGAGCTCCTCTCATCGCCATCTTCATCCTTGGATAAAAATACAAAACTGATTGATTTATTAGACCCACGCCTCTCATTATTCTTGTTTCAAAAGTGGCATTTTCATGCTTGCTTTCTCAAACGAAGTGCGACCCACAAGGCAACTAACGAATTTATTGGTCGCAACAAGACACCAATGCAAAAATCTTTACATGAAATTTCAATTTTGGAACTTAGAAACTAAGCAACGTAAATGAAATTTCAATTAGAACCTTGAGCGCATGGGTTGGTTGGGACTCGACTCATTTTTTAGTAGGGGTCTATCTATCTTCTCGCATTTAGAGTGGAATAAATCTTACTCCATTATTAAATGAGGGTCGACTTTTAGGCTGTGCCATAATAAAATTATTAAGTAGAGTTTGGATCAAATTTCTGATTGAAAATACTGATGAAGCTCTAATTGTAAGAGTATCTCCAAAAGATTCTATAAATTTTACTTTTTAAATATCTATTTGCTTACTTATGTGGCAAATAGAAGAGTAAAAAAATATGATATTATCAAAAAGACTCTTCAAATAGAAATAACTTAATATTATTTTAATCAAATAATTATTTTTTTTAAAGAAAAAGTCAATAGCAATTAAAACACTTCTCTCTTTTTCTCCAATGAAAAGTAATAAAGTATGTTTGAGGGAAAAATAGGATGAATAGTAAAAGTGCCACGTGTCGATTAATGGAGCAAGTCCAGAGCAAATTGAGGTACCCCACGTGAAATTGGGATATCCCGCATAAAATAGGGTACCCCGTGTGGAAAAGGGGTACCCTAAGTATAAAGGGGTACCCCAAGTAGTAAGGGGTACCCCTCATACCTTGGGGTATCCTATGAAACGGTGTAAGAGAATCCTCCAAAATATTCGCCATGAGCAACGTCTCCGCCTCCTAAAAGATTTCACTTGATTTTGTCAGAAAAATGAATAAAAAACGATATGTAAAAGGGGGGGGACAGCCGCCTGCCACAGTGCAGAATATTACACCAAGGACAGTGGTCCCCAACCGCCTACCCGACAACTTCTGCAGAGGTACCCCAGGACCACTCGCCAACGCGCGCCACGCCTCCAAATGATGAGATACGCCGCGGGCATGCATATAACGGCCCGAAAATCATGAAAACAAGAAAGGGACGTGAGCCAAAGAGGGTACGCCACGTGGCAGGGAGGTACACCATATATAAAGACACCTAGGGTTTATTCTCCACAGGTTTGAACACAAGCTTTTCTCCTTCCTCCAACTTTCGCCATTCACAATCCTTCTCCAAAAACCAGGTTCTCTCCATCTTAAAACCCTAATTTACAGAGAGCTTGCTAGCTCTCTTCACCCAAAAAAGGCTCGAGTTTGCTAACTTGAGCGTCGGAGTGTGAACGCCAGGGGTACCCCCCGGCTTCACCTCTAACCCTCCTTTCACTGTTTTGCAGGCGCGAAACCCACTTTGGAGAATATCTCGTGCGTTGCTGACCTTCCACCATAGCTATCTCTCACTCCCTCCTTCTCACCTCCACAAACCTAGGATATCCCACGTCCCACACGGCAAACTAGTGAGGTACCCCGTCTTCCCCAAAACAATAAATTCATTGTCTTAGATTGGTTTTGGATTTACTCATCCAAAAATCAGTTGAAAACAAAGTATAAATTGAAGAGCCAGAAATCAACTCTCCAAATTTGAAGGGAGAGAATCATTTCTTATTTGAATAATCTTAATTTAAGTGTCTTTTGGAGCCTTAAATATTGAGGTGACTCTTCAAATAATTAATAAAATCTTATTTGAAGAGTTTTTTGGTAATACTCTAATATATCAATTTATCAACAAAAAAAACATATTTAATTGATGAATGTGATATCTAATTATGGATACGAATATATATAATTGTTCACGTGTGTGATTGCTTCCAATTCTTGTGGGATTTTCCAATAAAGGTGACTGTTAGTTGGCTCTGAAATTCTTAAATGGCAGCAATGTAGCATCATATATTATGAGTTCGACGAATTCTCTCCCTTAGTATTATTAATTCCATTTACACGTTCAATTCCTGTATTGAGTTGCAATTAAACAAATGTTACTGTAAAGTGCGAACGGCAACATTAATCTCTCTGGTAAAGCTAGTACTTTTGCAGTTCACTCTTATAAAATAGTGTTTGTCTAATTGTCTCCCTCTCAATGAGCTGAATTAACCAGCATATTAAGGTTGTATCTCTACGAGTTAAAAGAGTAAATTCTCATAACAATTATTGAACTCATTTTACAAAATAGATACATATTTTGTTTAGGAGGACGTTTTTGATGCCGCGTTATTTAATATATTAGTTTTTTTTCCCCCTTCCTTTGTAAATATTGACACAAATATAAACAATAAGTTCATAATTTAGCCGATCTGATCAAACATCCGGCACCCACTGCTGATGACATACAAAGGTCAGGAAGCTTCTGCACAAGTTGGGGATAGTGGTATCCAACCACCTGCCAGCACAAGATAAACAGATGTTAGGTCATGATCGAGAAAATTCGGCTTTGAGTCGATAAGTCTTATGTCATGACTTGTTTTCTAATGAGGTAGCTATGGAGAACAGCTCTAAATTTGAAAGAATTCATGAATGAATGTCTGAATTGTGAAGAATCAGCTCTACGAGACTATGAC
Source organism: Citrus australasica (assembly GCA_029618585.1). Classification (NCBI taxonomy): domain Eukaryota; kingdom Viridiplantae; phylum Streptophyta; class Magnoliopsida; order Sapindales; family Rutaceae; genus Citrus; species Citrus australasica. The sequence continues at coordinate 7,662,880 of JARCIV010000004.1, forward strand.
AACATTGCAGTGACAAACATGCATGTACGAAGCACTTTCAAAGAGAGTAGATCTAATAGTATCTGCACTTCATTTTTCGAGCTGTTTACCAAGACTGGATGGTAGAGAACAGCGCACGATCCCCATTACACTATCGTTGCTTGAATTTATAGGCTTCATCAATCGGTTCCTTCAAATCCATATATAAAGAGATGGAAGAATTAACTTAAATTTATTATTCAGATTTCCTAGTCTTCAAACGATAAAGTGAGGTGCAGCTGGTTTTAAGACACTCAAAATGAAGTGCAAGTGCAAAATAATAGTTAGAGCTTTACCCTCAGCATAACAAGGAGACTGCTGCGTCGGGCCCACTTTGTCTTCCTCTATAGACCACCACCTCTTCATCTTCAGCATTCTCAATAACACTGTCTGCTGTTTCTTCATTTGATTCTTTGGCCACTACATCTTCATCTTCAACCTTCTCAGTAGGCTCTAGTGGTGTCACAATTGTCGCGCTGGTGGTTAGGGGGACGACTTTATCATTTTTCTCAGATTCATTAGACCTAGCCATGTGTTTCTTCCCCCTATCGAGTCCTTCTTCCTTGGCCTTGTGCTTCTTACCTTGAAGATGCTCATCTAGACCTCTCTTGCTAGTAGCACTGACCTGACAGAGAGCACAACTCCAATGCATGGGTTTCTTGAAAGTCGTCAAATGGTGCTTTCCAGAATCTGCTGGTAGTGCGCCAGCTTCCTGCTTTGATCCACAAAGATTGGGATAGGGCTTAACCTGCAGGGCTTGACCACCCTTCCCTTTCTGGTCTGAACCAACAACAGTTTTATTAGCTTTAACGGATTTCTCTTCTACCTTAGTCTTCATTTCTTGGCCAGCAATATCTCTGCTTTCTGTAGATTTTTTGGTCCCCTTCTGAGCTCCAAGTAGTTCTTCTTCCTTGGCCTTGTGCTTCTTACCTTGAAGATGCTTAACTAGTTCTCCCTTGCTAGTAGCACTGACCTGACAGAGGGCACAACTCCAATGCATGGGTTTCTTTAAACCCATCAAACGGAGCTTTCCAGAATCTGCTGGTAGTGTGGCAGCTTCCTGCTTTGATCCACAAAGGTTGGGATAGGGCTTAACCTGCAGGGCTTGACCACCCTTCCCTTTCTGGTCCAAACCAACAACAGTTTTATTAGCTTTAACGGACCCCTTTTCTGCTTTAGCCTTCATTTCTTGGCCAGCACTATCTCTGCTTTCTGTATATTTTTTTCCCCACTTCTGCGCTCCAGGTAGTCCTTCCTTGACCTTATGCTTCTTAACTTGAGGACGCTGATCTAGACCACCATTCACTTTCTGGTCTAAACCAACAACAGTTTTATTAGCTTTTACTGATTCCTCTTGCATTTTAATCTTCATTTTTTGGCCAGCACCACCTCTGCTTTCAGTAGATTTTTTTGACGTAGAAGAAGTGGAGTTACTGCACATTTTCTTATCTCTAAGTAGTCTTGCTACCTTGGCCTTGTGCTTCTTACCTTGAGGATGCTCATGTAGACCACCCTTCACTTTCTGGTTTAAGCTACCAACAGTTTTATTAGCTTTAACTGATTCCTTTTGCACTTTAGTCTTCATTTTTTGGCCAGCACCACCTCTGCTTTCTATAGATTTTTTTGACGTAGATGAAGTGGAGTTACTGCACATTTTCTTATCTCTAAGTAGTCTTGCTACCTTGCCCTTGTGCTTCTTACCTTGAGGATGCTCATCTAGAGCACCCTTCACTTTCTGGTTTAAACCGCCAACAGTCTTATTGGCGTTAACTGATTCCTCTTGCACTTTAGTCTTCATTTTTTGGCCAGCACAACCTCTGCTTTCTGTAGATTTTTTTGATGTAGAAGTGGAGTTACTGCACATTTTCTTATCTCCAAGTAGTTTTGCTACCTTGACCTTGTGCTTCTTACCTCGAAGACACTCATCTAGACCTCTCTTACAGAACATTTTCTTATTTCTAAGTAGTGCTGCTGCCTTGGCCTTGTGCTTTGTACCTTGAAGATGCACATCTAGACCTCTCTCGGTAGTAGCACTGAACCGACAGAGGGCACAACTCCACTCCTTGGGTTTATTTGAACTTGTTGAAGGGTGCCCTCCAGAGCCTGAAGGTGACGTGGCAGCTTTCAGCTTTGATCCACAAAAATTGGAATCGGGCTTACCCTGCAAATGAGACAAACACAGTAACCATGATGCCCTGTATTAGTTTCCACATCAATGGTAAAAATGCAAAATATTCCCCGTGAGCTCCATCATCTGCTAACGTAGTGCAGATGAAAGAATTTGTTTACAAAATAATAAAGCACACTAATTTTATTTTAAATTTTGAATTCTTAAAAAAGGTAGGAATGTAGAAGTATATTTAAATAGTTAATACTAGGAGGAAAAATGTTCAGAGACACAGTGATTCCAGGTTATGAGGGATCACATGTCCTCACTGCCCAAATTTTAAAGCCACAGACATTGGCATTTCCATGCATAGTCAAGAGTTACACAAACTCTCTCATGTGCCCGAGTTGACCAACCAAACTGAGCTTGTGAAACCAACATAAATAATCAAATGCTAAGATGTTTGGAACTAAATCGAGATAGTGAGTCCACATGTACTCGCCAACAAACTTGTCACCTGTGTATCAAGACTAAGGCCTATACCACTAAGAATGGACATGGGAATCTCCAAGCAAAGACCTCCTAATAACATTCAAATCCATGTCAGCTATACACAGCCAAATTCGACTTGTTCTATGTTCAAAGCAGGTAAGTGCGGGATAAAGCCATTCAAATAGACATGTAAAGAGTAACTTCGATGAATAAGGGTTTAAGAGAAACAATGTCATTACAGAGTATTTCAATTGGAGAGGATGAAGAAACCAACACGAAGCAAACTCAGTTTTCTCTATTTATTTTTCAATTTTCATAAATCAAAAATCAAAAATTATCATTTTGAACTCCCCCCAGTTACTAAGCTCTGCATTGTCACTACTTTCTTCCGAAATTTTCCATCAGCAGAAAATCTCTAATAAATCAAAACAAGACTTACCAAGTTTCATAAGTATCAAAATAAAAAATAAAAAAGAGCAAAGGTCCACAGGGAAGTCCTAGAATGCACCAGAAAAGTAACAAGAAATACAATCTTGTTCGTTATATTGTGTTATTTAAACTTAATAGCTACTGTAATCCATCTACCTCAGTATCTAAGCAAAAACCTCAGTAACAAGAAAAATATCCAAAAAGTTTAGACATGAAATACGAGCAAAAGTAGAGCAAAAGGACAGTGTGCGCAAGGAAAATAAACAATGAAAGCATGATCCAAGCAAGGTTCTAGTCCCAGAGAATTGGTACAATATTATTCATTTTCATTCTACATGGTGTAATTTGATCATGCTTTCATTGTATACTAATGCAAGGCATGTGCAAGAGTCTGCCGTTTATACATAGGGTAGACTTCCCCAAGTAAACTAGGGTACCAAAAATCAACATCTAAGGAATCAGCAAAGTCATCAATCACAGGTTATTTTCCGCCCAGATTACAGTAATGCCACTATAATGAATCGCTGTAATGAACCAGGGGAGAAAAATCTCCTTGATCAATCACAATGATGCCCTCTTGGGACTGAATTTTTTATGCACAGCCCACAGAAGAAAAAGGATTACTGCATGCATGGGTAGCAAACCCGGATGCACCAAACTTGTCAATAAGAGCAAAACTCAAAGACAAGATGCCAAAACCAGATGCACATCATTCACATGCCTCAAAATTTAGTACCTGATTGAATCAATTCCATCAAACTTGTAGCGAACCAGATTCTATATAATACAATCATTAAACAATATTGAAGACAAATATACTCATTGACACCAAAATAAATAAATAGATAAACCATGTGAAGAAGTAAAATTGAATACCGACCAGCATAGTCAGTTCATCCTTCTTGTTAACGTCCAAGCCACTCAAAAGCCCATGTGAAAAATGCGGCAGAGTAGAAGGCAGTACATCATGTCCAAATCCCAGGCCGAGATTCCTACTAAATGGTAACCATGGGTACCTTGTGTGTAGTTGCATCAAGAGCCTGTCATCAATTGGCAGCCCCATTTCTCTTGCTCTATGCATTGCCATCTCTCTTTCAACCATCAGCTCTCTTCTCGCCTCTTCTTCAGGCAATCGCCGGCGCTCAATTTCTGCGGCAATTATTTCATGCCTGATTATCTCGTTCTCAATCTCACGCTGGAGCGTGTAAAGGAGTCTTGGATTTTTCAACAAATCGGGGCCCATTGAGTAGTTACCTGGAAAGAGATTGTTTATGTTAATTCAAGATGGCAAGCTACGTTATTTGATTTCAAGTGCAAAAGCATTTAAGGTTCTGAAATAAATTTTTCCATAAAGCATTTGGATCACAATTCGAAGCAATTCTCAAAATTACGACATTACTGAAAGCAAACGTCTATATATAAATATGTATATTTCCTTTATTTTTCTTTTAGTTTTTTGTTTTCAGTAAGCAAATAGAGGATAATGACGATTGTGAGGGAGATCAAAACGGACCTCCTCGACGTGCTTGATCATCAGATGAGTAGCTCGAGCTCTGAGATGACGCAGAAGGAGACGACCCAGACGGCGCCGTTCTGCCGTCAATTCGCCCGAACTTGAACTCCATGGACTGTGGAAAGAAAGTGAGTGCGTGTTGTCTACGTGCAATGTAACTCGTCGGCGAGCCTGTCAAGTGGGTTTTAGTCTGTCTGTATGCCCAACGAAGACGAATGAAAGTACATATAAATACATGCGACGTTTGCAATTAGGAAACTCGTTTTTTTTTTTTTTCAAACTATAATAATGCTTTCCCCTTTTAAGGCTTTAACTTATTCGTGAAGAAAGATATGAGCTTCGAGTTAAATGGAAACTGGGAAGGGTGTTTCTTCACGCGCCAAAATTTGGTGGCCGACATGTGTGCGTCAACCTTATATACGTTCTGGATCCTTGGACTTTGTCGGACTGTAAGGAGACCTCAGTCCGACTACCGTCCACCGCAAAGCATGTAAGTTAATAACCGCACAATCACGGTGTTAATTTATTTTTTATTATTTATTTTTTTAATTTAGTGGTTATAAAATAGTGTACTATAATGGAATAACTCTACATAATCATTACTTTATTTTATATATTACTATTTCAATAAAAAAAAATATAGTGCTAATATATATATATATATATATTAAATAACTCAATAAATATAGAAAAATTACAACTCCCTCTCATTTTTTCCACTACTTACAATTAAATCAATTAATTAAATTTACTTAGTAAATACTCAAATCGCACTCGTTTTCTTGATGTGAGATTCTTTCATTGTTGTAAATACCTTTTCAACGGAAGAAATTAATTATTAAATTTAGTATGTTTGTAGAATATAAATTAAGAGTGTGTTTGAAACAGTTGTTTTCCATCCTATATTCTAAGAAATATTCTCCTAGAATAAAACGGTGGAGAGCAGTTGCGCCGTGGTAGCATGCCGTGCCCCAAACGCATGTTAGGTCCATTAGGATGGGAAAGACATAAAGAGTTGTTTTAGATGAAAAGCCGAATATTAATTGTCATTGCAGGTCTTTATATAAAGGCACTTGATCAAGTGACCAATTCTTAGATTGCAAGCAAACCTGCAAATGATCTCTTAACTTAAATGCAATAGTAATTAGCATGCAATCTTCACAAATCAGCCGCGTGCAATTTACTTGATTTATGCAATCCAAGCTTCCAGATCTTCATTCATTTGCTTCCTAGATAACTGCTTTGTATGCCGCTCCTAGCCCCATGTAATGACAGATTTGAGTTCCCTTCCAATAAAGGAATATATTATTTTGTAAAGTAGGGGATAAGTTAAAAAATTAAAAAAAAAATAATACACTTTAATACACTATATAATAAATGAAATATACTATATTTTTTTATCTTTAACTTGCCATTTATTTTATTCTCTTACTTTAATATGGTGGACAAGATGAACAAAAAATTTGTAAAGTTAGTACTAAATTGGACATGGTTGAAAAACAAATTAATAAAAAATTTGGTATTGAAGAGGTCATGGTTAAAAAATAAATTTCTGCAGTTACAAATTTGGCGACAGAATTTACAACAGTACCACATTTGTGTTCAATTATTAACTAAATTATTTAATAACATAATGAATACTGTGTAAATTGGAGCAGGTTCCCCTTGCTTAGAAATACAACCAGCAACAAAAAATGATCCAGAATGGTTAACAAAGCAGCGAGAGATAGAAGTGGACATGGTTCATGATTGGATCCTCAAAACTCTGCAAAATTGCTTCAAAATCAGAGCATAAGATTAATTTGTGATTACAAATTTACTCTTTTTTTTTCCTTCATCTCCTTTATCTTCTTAATATTTATGGACCAAAGATAAATAAAAATGCACATAGCATTGGATTTTGTCATTTTCATATAATTCTTAAACTGTGAGTGTAGTCTAGTGTGTGCAGAGCTAGCGTGCATTATTTAACATTGATTTTTATTTATTACCTAGTTATATTTTTTGTTTTAAGAAAAAAAAATGGTTTGTTGGTTTTTTTTTTTTCAAGTCCTAGCAACTAGGTTGTGGCAGTTTTTTATTTTATTTTTAATTTCTTCTATTTTAAATAAAAATTTATAAACTCTCATGGTGCGGTTACTGAATATCTTTGGAATGAGCTATAATTAAAATGAGGAATCAGAATCAGAATAGATTGTTTACTTTAAGTTTAGGAATCGAAATCTTAATGAGTTGCATTATTATTGATGTATTTACTTTGTCTTGAAATTGATTGTTGTAAGATACTAAACTAATCTTAGTTGATTATGATCATTATTTTTTATTATTGTAATAATAATAACAATAATATTGAAAATTATTATTATTATTATTACTACTATTGCTGTTGTTGTTGCTGCTACTACTACTACTATTAAACGAGTTTAAAAAAAATTATTTTCATTAAGGGTACAAATATCAATTCACTTCTTATTCTCACATCCCCACTTGGGAACAAGATTCCAATTTTACATTCCAAATTTATAGAGTCAACTCAAATTTCATTTTCATTCCCTCTTTATTTTAGAAGTAAACAAGTTAATGAATCTTATTCTCTCATTCCATTCCCATTTTTAATTAGTAAACACGCCATCATAACTTTATTTGGGTGCGTTTGGCACACTGTATTGTATTATGTTGTATTGCATTATTTTAATGCTGATGTATTGTATTATGCTGTATTATATTAGCATTGTAGTATAATAATATTGTGCAATATTTGGCACTACACTGTATTGTATTATTTTTTTGTAATTAATTTAAATTTTATATTTTATTATATTAATATTTATATTCTTATTAATTTTAAATTAATATTATTCAAATTTATTCATATTTAAATATTTATTATTAGTTATATTATAAATTTATTAATAAATTATAATATAAAAATAAAAATATAATATAATATTATTGAATAAAAAATTATATATTTATTAATTTATATTAAATTATAATTTAAAAATAAAAATGTTATAGAATATTATATTAAATTAAAAAGTTATCTTTATTTTTTATTATTATTATAAGAAAAACAAAAGTTAAAACAAAAAGCAATTGGAAAAGAAAGAAGAAGGAAAAAAAAAAAAAAAGAAACGCAAGCTGCCAAAGAAGGAAAAGAGAAAAAAAAAAAAGTTGGGTTTGGCTAATGCGGCAGTTGCCGCATTAGCTACAGTACTTTTATCTCATGTGATGTTTTCCCAAACATGGTATTGGTATTAACTTAGTGTAAATAGTATTTTAATACCCCCTTAATACTACAACCAAACACACCCTTTAGGTAGTTATATTTTTTATTCTACAATTGTATCTTAAAAGCCACAACACTTCACTATCCAACAATTCTTAAGAAATCCTGCTGAAAGCATATTTCATTTAATTATGGTAAAATAATTAGTAATCCTACTTATTATTCATTTATATGATGACACACATATTTTTCAGTATATCTAATGATTTATATCCAATTCAATAGTAGATATAAATGACGATTTAAATATCATTGTATAACTTGAATTCCATTGACTGTGAAAATAAAGAGAGTGTGTATGCCTATGCGCAAGGTAAAAATTGTTGGCAAGCCAGCTGAACTATCACAACACGGTCTATAAGAAAATAAGGGGTGAAACAACTGCCCCCAAATGCACCCTAAATTTGTTTGTGTGTCAAACAAAGACAAATATACATACATACACACATATATATGTATAGAGAGAGACACACACACATATGTTGAAATATTTTATAGTGGCTCACGTGCCACATTATTAAATTAGTAATAATAAAATAAATTATTGGTTGAAATCCTATTGGTCAATTGAAAAAAATTAACTGTCCACTTTGATGGAAAGTGAAAATTAAGGTTTTATTAAAATTGGTCCTCTCTCCACCCAATATATAAAAAGATATCACGTTAATTTTCTCTTCATCAGAGAGTAAGTCACTCTAAAGGGTCAAGAGAGAGAATTAATTTTGCAAATCTTTAACTCTTAGCAGTGAGATTTGATCAAGAAAAATTGCTATGGATCAAGGTATATTTTCTCTCAATTATGATGATGTGAAAATCATGATATTTAATGATCTTAAAAATTAAAGTTTATTCAAATTAAGGTTTATTTACTTTATGGGAAACTAGTTTTTTTTTGTTTTTTAATATCTATAATAATTATGTTCCCTTTTAAGGCTTTAATTTTTTCATGAAATGCATTTGGGAAACTCGTATCTTTTTAAACTATAATAAAGCTTTTTCCTTTTAAGGCTATAACTTATTCGTGAAGAAAAGAAGTTCTTTATATGATGGAAACCTAAATAGTAAATAGGAGGAATGTTTCTTCTAGTACGCGCTATATCTGTTTGCCGACATCAGTATAAGCCAACACAAATTTAGTTATGGATGTGACATTTTGGGATTATAAAAATATTTAGATTTATTTTATATATTACTATCCTAATAAAAAATAATGGAAGAGAGAGCACTAACAAAATTTGACGGATTGGTTAATCGAACCGAACTTAAAATCTATTTCGAATCCGACTTGGTTTTAATCGAACCGGAATAAAAATGGATTTGGTTTACCTTAAAAAAAAAAGAAAAAAAAATATGAAAAAGATTTGCATACGGTCTAGTTCATCAAGCCACGGAAGTACAAATTACGAGCCCTTTACATAACGATCGAGTGGCCAATTCTTAGACTGCAAGCAAGCATGCAATCTTCACAAATCAACCATGTCCAGTTCACTTGATTTATGCAGTCCAAGCTGGCAGGTCTTCATTAATTTGCTTCCTAAATAACTCCTTGTATGCTTCCAGACCCTCATTAAACCCAAAATAATTAAACCAACTAAATTATATTTCCTATTTCCTAAATAGACTTGACGTGCCATAGATCTTAAGGGGATCATTCTGTAGCTCAAGGTGGAATTCAATTATTCAAAGGATAGGATATATTATTTTTTCTACAAAAAAAAATTAAAAAAAAGTTAGTAATCACTGTATATATAAGGAGGTTATTTTTTAGGTTTTCTTAATGTAACAGCAACACAACCGCACCATAAATGGTAATGTAATGAATGAAATCCTTCAGCTTCAAGCATTTTTAAACTAGTTTAGTTTAACCTTTTTGTTTAAATTAGAATTTATATTATGCATTAATTTCCTACAAGTACATGCAATCAACTACAAATAGTATTCAGAAAATCAGCTAATTATTATTTTTTAAATGTTCAAAGGAATTCCTCAAAACAACAAAGATTTTTTCCTCTGCTCGTAGAAAAATTTCTTTAACTGATCAATCACAGTTCATAATCAAAACAACAAAGATTTTTTAACCCTTTAAGGCAAGGAAGTTAAGAATTAATGTTGATACCTTGTAGTATCATTAGTTCGTGGATTTTGTACGGATGCTGCACCACCTTAATTGATCGTCAGAGGAATTAATCCTTTAAGGCTAAAGCAGAAACATCAACACTTCATTCTATTCTATTAACATTGGATAAATTGCGTGGATTAAATAAAGAGAGTGAATGTTCTTGCCTTATGAATGGTAGTCCTCATTTTTGACGAAATGGCTAGCTAGTTATTGTCAGACCCTAACTGTTGTGGGCTGGAAAGCCCACGAACGGAGTACCTTAGTTTAGGGGCTGATTTGGGCTTTTAGGTGTCCTAACTTGCGTAGGACGGTTTTGTACATGATAAAACACTTTTTTTTTTTATATATATATAAAACAATTAATAATTCCCACTAATTATTCATTTATATGACAACATACATATTTTTGGATCTAATGATTTATATCCAATTCAATGGTCGATATAACTGATTGACTTAAATATTATAGTTTAACTTAATTTAAATGCACGCTATCCAATTGAGGGTCGTGTTATGTTACATTATATGTAACATACAACAACTCCAGAATTGTCACTGAAAATCAAAAAGTTGCAGCATGTGAAACAATTGGATTGTTATGGGCGACAACTCTTGGTTCGCTGTATATTACATTATATGTAACATAGACTTTGATCAAGTTTACCAAAGCCATCTGGCTTCTTTTTGGTCCAACAAATTATGAGCTCTCTTCTGAAACTTTGACAAAAACAAACTTCCGCATTGGTCGAGTATCACGAAACTTTTGAAAAACTTTCAGATCAGGTTGATGGCTAACCTAAAACTTTTTTAGTTGGTTGGTTCATTTCAGGTCTTTAGAATAAGATACGACTAAATATCAAGATTTAACAGTCTTCTAGCTTGGCTGACACCACTGGTGTGCAAGGCTAATTGAGGAGCGGAATTCACTCGACCGACACACTGGTCGCTCTTATCAACCAGCACCTATTTCCATGATGTAGTAACCAATCCCAAATAGTTCTGTAGGGATCTTAGGCCCCCTCCTAAAGTACACCAAACAATCAATGTCACTGCTCCTCTTCCTATCCAGCGGTTGACTAACCAAAAAGCATGGGCTCATCGTGAAAAAGGGCTATGTTATTATTATGACAAGAAATATGTTCCTGGCCACCATTGCCAAAGCCTGTTTCTGTTCATAATTGAAGATTCTTTGTCATTCACAACACCCGATACTAGTTGAAAAAGATGGAGCACTAGTCAAAGAAGATACTTAAGAAGAACACTTGTTATGGGGTGGGGAATGATACGTCTCCAAAAGATAAGCACTAATCCATGCAATTAACAAGCTTCCCACATAACTTAAGTGAAGCCATGCTTGAGAAGAGGAGCCTAGGACATAGTCATTAGTTGTGCTTAAACAAAACATGCTTGACATGTGGTCCACTAACTACATATGCAATATTACCCATTGTTCCCATTGTTTCCTCTGTTTCATATATTACTGTTTAGTATATCTATTGTTGGTAGAAGTGTAGTTTTTTTTCTTCTTTTTTTTTTAAGTAAGGAGGTGGGCAAAGCTCAAATTTTTTTTTAAATTTTTTTTCTTACTACCTCTAATGATCGAACCTGGATGGTCAACTACCGTAAGTTTCATGTTATTACCAACTTGACCACTCCCTTAGGGGCTGGTGGTAGTGTAGTTAGTAATGTAGATCGCGTGTTTTCAATAGACAAGGATCCTCTCCTGTTGTTTTTTTTCTTTCCTAATCTCTCTTAGTGAAATAAGTGGGCAAGATTGGATTTAAAATTTTGATGTTGACAATTAAACCAACTTTATTTATTTTATTTACAATTAAATTAGCTGTTTCCATTGAACTTGAAAGACTAGGAGAGATTAAGAGAGAAAAACACTGAGAGAGGATAGGAGAGATTAGGAGGGAAAGAGAGGATCCTAATCCATTTCCAATTGGCTCCTATAAAAAATCTAGAAGTTATTTGAATAGAAGGGGATTGAGATAATTTATTTCCCAGAGCTACTCTTTTCTCTAAATTCTTTTCTTTTCCTTGTTTTTGTTAATTTGAATCCTTACATATTACATATCATAATTATGAGGGAAAATATATTATCTATATTACATTTTTATTCATTAAAAAAAATTAAAGTTAATTTTTTAGTTACTATATTCAAAAGGTATTGTGGTAAAAAAAAAAGGAGGTATTGGTATCCTTCTTTTAAAACTTGAAGGTTTACATGATTATTTTCCCAAAGGGATGTAAATACTTTTTTTTCCTGATTATAATAAAAGAATACAGTCAAAGTTCAGAAATTAGTTACAATCAAATGATCAATCAAATCTTGGAGACACAGTACATATGCATGATTTTATCAAGATAATAACAATTAACAAATCTAGAATATTTTAACAAACACATCGATATTGAAGGAATTTTGGAGAAAATCTCAAATACTCTATTTATATTTACCACATAAGCATTATACTCACTTGTCCCACTAATCTTTAAGCCAAACCTGTGCCATGAAAGCCCTCAAAATCAAAGTTCACTGCCTTGCATGGCTCTTGTTTATTCTTCTTCACACAAAATTGGCTTCTCCTACACTATTGAAGTACATCCCGAAGCTTGGTGTTCTTCGTGGAATTAATATTTTTCAAAACCCTAGTGAAAATTTAACTTCTTCAGAACCAAAGAGTGATCTCAAAACTTTCTACTATGATCAAACACTCGATCACTTTAATTATAATCCAGAAAGTTATTTAACATTCCCGCAGAGATATGTGTTGAATACTAGCGGAAGAAATACAGTGGTAATGGGTAAATGTGACCTTATTGGTGATACATTGGGTGAAATATTTGTTCTAATTTGATGATTAATTTTTTTGTGCAGCATCGTTTTTATGGGAAATCGGTACCATTTGTTTCAAGTGAAGATGCCCTAAAGAATGCAACTCTGCGTGGATATTTCAACTCAGCTCAAGCTTTGGCAGATTACGCAGAGATTCTCTTACATATCAAGAAAAAATTATCCGCTAAAACGTCTCCAATTATCGTTGTTGGAGGATCTTATGGAGGAAGTAAGCTACTTCATATTAATTAATAAATCACATTTTGTGTCAATGTCACGTCATTTATTACATCAATTATGGTACAAACTATTTTATCTCCCAGCTAACGAATTCTTGTTCAGTTGAGATTTACTCATTTGTCTGCGGATTTGTTGTCATTCATCAGTGCTTGCTGCATGGTTTCGCTTGAAATATCCTCATATTGCATTGGGAGCAGTGGCCTCTTCAGCTCCAGTTCTCTACTTTGATAAAATTACACCATCAGATGCATTTTCCTTATTGACTTATGCTATTTGAACAAAATGAAAACAGAAAAAATTGTCATGTGATTGCCATTCATTTTCCACTTGCGAGTCAATGCTTACTACTTGATTAATGGAATGGAAACGAAAAAAGACTCGTGAATCAAGCAGTTTTGTCCCTTTGTGGTGCTACTTTTTGAATTTAAAAATTAAAATAATCAAAAGAAAGAAAGGTTTTTTGTCCCTGTCGATAACTCTCTCCATTTCTCTCAAAATAGCAGAACTCTTTCTCTCATAGCAGAACTCGTTCTCTGTGTGTTCAGGAAGCCATGAAGCCAAAATTCTCTCACAAATTTTGTCTCTGGATCTCACAAATTTCATTTCTGCATCTCAGTTATCAAAAGGAATAAATTAGATCTAAATCTACAAACAGAGGTGAGAGATGTTTAAATGGTTAGAATATTTAATTTAAATTGAAAAAATTCGTAGATTTTTACTTTTTATATATTTAAATTGTTATGAATTGTTATGATTTTTTTAATTTAAATGGATGGAAATAATGGAATAGATTATAATAATTTTTTAATGTGTTTTATATATGTTAGGATTTTTTAAATTTAAATGGTTGGAAATAATGAAATAAATTATAACAATTTTTGAATGTGTTTTATATATGTTAGGATTTTTCTTAATTTAAATGGCTGGAAATAATACAATAAATTATAACAATTTCTGAATTCGTTTTATATATGTTAGAATTATTTTTAATTTAAATAGCTGAAAATAATGAAATAAATTATAACAATTTTCGGATGTGTTTTATATATTTAAGTTGTTAGGATTTTATAATTTAAATTGTTGGAGATAATGGAATAAATTATAACAATTTCCGGATGTGTTTTATATATTTAAGTTGTTAGGATTTTATAATTTAAATTGTTGGAGATAATGGAATAAATTATAACAATTTCCGGATGTGTTTTATATATTTAAGTTGTTAGGATTTTATAATTTAAATTGTTGGAGATAATGGAATAAATTATAAAAATTTGTGGATGTGTTTTATATATTTAAATTGTTAGGAATTTTCGTTACTGGACAAAATGTTATATAAGTTTCTTAATACAAATGTTGATTATTTTGTAGAAATGGAGTATTTGGAAAATGAGCATGCATTTGAAGAGTTGCAAGAAACAAGAGCTAACGATGTAAATGAAATTGTGGAACCGAACAAATGTGAGCCAGCTCTTGGAATGTTATTTGATAATCATGAAGAAATGTTTGCATTTTACAAAGCTTATGGTAAACAAGAGGGATTTCCTGTGAAGGTTCGAAGTACTAAGAAGGGGACCGTGGAATTGTAAGATATGCGACATTTGCATGTGGGCGTAGCGGCAAGTCAGAAAGTAAATCTACTAATGCATTGAAGCCGAAATCAAATGTGAAAAATGGTTGTGATGCAAAAATTGGAGGTTGTCTAAATGAAGATGGAAAATGGGTTCTTCGAACTTTAAATCTTCAACACAACCATGGATTGAGTCCAGACAAAGCTAGGTATTTCCCATGCAATCGCAGAATTAGTGCAAGCACTAAAAAAAGAATTGAAATGAATGATTGTGCAGGAATTAGAATTGTCCAAAATTTCAATTCTATTGTTGCTGGAGCTGGTGGGTATGAAAATGTGCCATTCTTAGAAAAAGATTGTAGAAATTTTGTTGACAAAACAAGGTGATTACAACTTGAGGAAGGAGATGCTATGGTACTTTTAAAGTACTTCCAGAAAAAGCAAGCAGAATATAATGGATTTTTTTTAGCATTGATTTGGATGAAGAGGATCTAATAAAGAATGTGTTTTGGGCAGATTCGCGGAGTAGGGCAGCTTACAAATATTTTGGAGATGTCATCAAATTTGACACTACATATCTGACCAACAAGTATGACATGCCATTTGCGCCCTTTGTTGGAGTTAATCACCATGGACATTCTATTTTGTTGGGATGCAGATTGATTTCACGCGAGGATACAGAGACATTTACGTGGTTATTTGAGGCGTGGCTATTATGCATGTCTGATTCTCCTCCCCTTGGTATTATTACAGATTAAGACAGGGCAATGCAAAAGGCAATTGAAAACGTTTTTCCTACTACTAGGCACTGATGGTGTTTATGGCACATAATGAAGAAGTTGCCTGAGAAGTTAGGGGCTTTCAAAGAACGTGAAGGTATTATATCTTCCCTGCTCTCTGCTGTTTATGATTCACTGAGTTCTGATGCGTTTGAGGAAGCTTGGCATTGCATGATTACAGAATATGATTTGTGGGATAATGATTGGTTAAATGGTTTGTATGAGGAGAGGCATCGTTGGGTCTCATGCTATTTAAAAGGCTATTTTTGGGCAGGAATGTCAACAACTCAGCGAAGTGAAAGTATGAATGCATTTTTTGATGGATTTGTTAACTCAAAAACAAATATGAAACAGTTTGTAAAGCAATATGAAAATGCATTGCGGAGGAAAGCTGAATTAGAATGGCAAGCAGATGTCAAGTGTTTCAGTAAAAGGACACCATGCGTGTTAAGATATGAGATGAAGAGGCAAGTTGAAGAAGTGTACACCATTTCCAAGTTTAAAGAATTTCAAGAAGAATTGACTGCTCTGATGTATTGTGATATCTCGGATTCGGTGGGATCAATATATCAAATAATTGAGTCATTTGGGCAAGGTCGGAGAGGCTTCTTTGAGGTTGTTTTTGAAGAAGCTGAGTGTGAAGTTACTTGTATATGTTCAAAATTCCAGTTTAGGGGGATTCTTTGCAGACATGCCCTTGCAGTGCTGATATGTAACGCAGTTGAATTACTTCCAGAAAGATACATCTTATTAAGGTGGAGGAAAGATGTGAGGAGATGTTATAGTAAGCTGAAAGTTTGTTATGGTGTTCAGAATTTGACCATCCAGCAAGAAAGATATGAAAAAATGTGTAACGCTTTCAGTGAGGTTGCAGACATAGCCTCTGATGATGAAAATAGCTATAAAACGGTGTTGGATTGGATTGAGAAAGCAATGAATGATCTGTGTTGAGTGTTAGAAAATGCATATTTATAAAGGAGAAAATCGTCATTTTACATTTCAAGTTTTACTAACAACCCTTACTTTTATGTGTTTAAGTTTCTTGTAATTTAATTATGTGTGTTTTATTTTAATTAAGTATTTTATGTATTTTAGGGGCATCATAGTCATTTCACAATAAACGAGAGATCAAATGGCAAAACGGACATCATTTTTTAACTCAGGACGGCCGAAAACCTTAGAAGGAGCACAAAAGGAAAAATGGCATTGTTCACATGTACGGTACTATTCACATGTACGGGTACTGTCTACGTTATTGTTCACATAGACGGCTCGATGACGTGGCATTGACCGATGATGTGGCATTGACTGATGAGGTGTCATGCTCCTGTTGGACTAAAACTCTTATGTACTGTTGATGGTGACGTGGCAACATATTAGTGGATAAAAAACTGCACGTACGGTACATGCAACACATGGGATTATTACTGTGCAAACCGCGTTACTGTTTAAACCGTGTGCAAACCGTGGTCAAACCGTGTTACTGTTCACGCGTACTGTTGACTGTACTGTTGACTGATGACGTGGCGCAATCCTGAGCGTCCAAACTGTTTTTAATCCGATGGCCATGATTTACTCGATGGATCTATAAAAAGGGGGCCTCCCCCCCAAATGTGGCACCTCTGAATCCATTTTTGGACTCTATTTTCTGTAATTCCTTCTCCATCTTGTATTTTCTACGTATTTTAATAAATTCCCATTTTGCCCCTAGTTCAACTATGAGTGGCTAATTTTCTTTCAAGCTTGGGTTGAAGGTGAAGTCTCAACATGTGTCATGGGCTTTATTTGGTAAATTTATTTTCTCTTCCCCTCTAGTTTTTGTGGATGTTTTGACTTTTCGTTGACAAATAATAATAATCTTGTCTAGTACCGCCTTGGTTTCACCGGCTCCCTAGTATAAGGTTATTACTATTTGGCATGATAAGCCCTTAGCACCATATTTATTAGAGCGTGGTTCATGAGGTGTGGATTCCCCCCTCATGATTTAATTGGTATTAATAAGGAATATTTAGCTCATGATGCATGTTGATACGGATCCAGATACCCAAGTACGTCATTTCAATAGAATTCTCTTCAATTTATTCTTGGGATTTCAATTCCAATTTTAAGAATTCATTCTCGCCATTTTAATTTAAGTTTTAGCATATTCCAAATCATTTCCACCACAAATCCAATCACCCATCATACAAAATTAATTCTATATATAATTAAAATCCACCTCCTCGTGGGATCGACACTCGTCACCATCGATCTTTACTACAATAGATTCGTGCGCTTGCGAGTTCAATAAAATTTGCACAACAATCTGGCCAAGCAAATTCGTTGTGAAAGTGTGGGAAAAACTAATACTGGTGGAGCAAGTTGTAGCAGCAACAAACAAATTAACAGTGAGAGTGTGGAAAGAACTGTTATTGGCGAAGTAAGTTGTGGCAGCAACAATGTTCAACTTGCAATAAATGATCCAGTAGTGACATGACACAACTTAAAAGTAATATTAAACTCCCAAGTATAAGAGTGTCGTGTTGTATTATAACTCGGAGAGTCCGAGGTCGATCCACAGAGAAAAAATTTAATTTGTTTATTTTATTTTATCTAAAAATTGAAATTAAAACTTGAATTTAAATAACTTAATTTAAGTGAAACTATGGAATTGAACTAGTTAGGGTTATGGATCCACTCTTAGGAATAAATAAAACTTAATAAATTCTTTTTGCCAAATTATTTAAATTTATTACCCAAAAGATTAATTATACAAATTATTATTATTTTCCCTTTAATTTTATGATGGATTAAGTATTTATTGTGCCAAAATTTATTTTGTCTACAATAAGTCAAAATACCATTTCACCATGCCTTATATTAAGATCTTAAGAATTTATTGTGCCAAATTCATTTGTTTGTCTACAATAAATCAAATTTTCAAAATATAAAACATGTATAAAATTAAATAGAAAATAATTTAATTTATAAAATTAAAAATAGAATTTGATTAAATCATATTTATTACCTAAGAGTTTCACCTTCCCCTAACTAATATTATTTTAGTTAAGCATAATTAAAATAAAAAGGAGTAGAATTGAATTACTTATAATTAAAAGTAATAAAAACAACTAAAATTGGAAATAAAACTAATTTTATTTATAAAAATAATTATACAAAATATTAAAAGCACACCTGGAAATGAAGATTACAAGGAGATGGAGAGAATTTGAGAAGAAGAGAGTTGTAGAGAGATGATTAAAAACCTAAAAATGAGGCTATATTTATAGAAAAATAAATTCTTAATCTAGTGCTTTGCGGTCCATCATAAGCTTCATGCATGTGCTCCTCACAACCTTTAGATCAAGATCCAATGGCTGGTCAAACTTCAAAAGTCAACATCACACGTGGCATCATTTGACTCGTCCGATTTGCCCAAGGAACGGTTGAGATTTGGCGGGTTAATGGGTGGATCGGGTCGACCCGAATACAAAGATTCGGATCCTCCCACTTGCTTCACCAACCATTGCCACGTGGCACAATCATAGCCCTTGAATCATGGATGGTTGAGATTTAGTCAAAATTGCCAACTATCTCATGCACTCATATCTATTGTAAGCTCATTTCATCATCCAATCAGTACTCGGTCAACTAGAAAAGTCAATTTTTTTTTTATACAAGCCCAATTTTAAGCCGATCTTGATCGATCTTAAGGTTTTCGGACCTCCGGAATCCAAATTTCACCTCCATTTTTCTATTTGGAGCCTCGAAGTACGTAAAATTAATATTTTTCCTAATAAACACATAAAAATACACAAAATTAAATATATTTAAAACATAATTAATAATTCCTAATATATTACATAAACACAAATATAAATTATAACATAAGCATAAAATAACATATTCTCGCTTGATAATTCAACAATATTTAATACTAATCACACCCCCCAACCAGCTTATTGCTAGTCCTCTAGCAATTAAAGTGTTATATTAAATTAAGATTTATAAAATTCACATGCAAGTTAATAGTTGTTCATCTATCCTCTAAATTACCAAATACATGAACTCTCCCAAATTTCTTTACCACATTGATGTTCACTCATTATCCAGAATATCATTAAACCTTCTTTTGTGCTCAAGTAATTAACACAATACTTATGGGGCTTCATTAAAAGAAAAACAATATTTTCGTTCCAAAATTTATTAGAAATTATATCTTTTAGGCAATAGATTATTCACACATATTTTTAAAATATTACATTTCTAACCCGTGTAGCGAGCTTTAGGTCAGTGACTCCCAGACCAGTTGGCCTTAGGGCACTAGGTGTTGAAGCACCCCTACGGACTTAATTACTCGGGTTTCTAATAAACAAACAATATATCTATTACCCATGTAGCGAGCTTTAGGTCAGTGACTCCCAGACCAGTTGGCCTTAGGGCACTAGGTGTTGAAGCACCCCTACGGACTTAATTACTCGAGTTTCTAGATATAAAAACATTTTTTTTTGTATTTTTTTTTTTGCAATATACACTTTCTACTACTTTAGATACTATTCCTAATAAATCAAAAGAACTAAATGCTGTGAAATTTTAACTTACAACCCACTAGTATGTGTCATAATGTGTGTGTGAAGAATGATTCAATAATACTTGTTAAATGAGTAAACAATTAAATAACTTAATAACCAAGTGGAGAGTTCACAAATTCGAGTAATTCAAAGAAAAAGGAACAAAAACAATTTACTATGAATTTTAAAATCAAAATATAATATAACAAGACTATTAGAATGCGTCCCAAAAGTTTTGACTCTTTACTCGGCCATCCTACACAAAACAATTTTTTTTTTTTTAACCAAGAAAAGAAAAGAGAAAAGAGAAAAACAACACACAAAGAGAAAAACAACACACATAAACAAAAAAAATACATCAATTATCCCCACCCCACAACCTAATCTAAACATTATCTTAAAATTTTATAATTTTACAAATATGCAATAATAATAATAATAATAATAATAATAATAATAATAATAATAATACAAGAGAATAATAAAAGAAGAAGAAGAAGAAGAGGTCTCACCTGAACTTGATGCAGAAGCTTAAAAGAGGATAACAAAGATGAAGAAAAAGTCAATTTTTTTTTTTTAACAACACCCTTAATACTAAGAAGATGCGTTTCTAGAGGTACTACACTCTCTATATCCTGCCATCTTCGACTCAAATTTGTCCTAGGTTAGTCTTTACAGAAAAAAAATTGCCCTTTTTTTGTTGTTTTTTTTTTTGTAAACACATCACTAGGACCAAGACATTCCACAATTATCAACTATTCCCTCCCCCTAACCTGAAAAAGACATTGTCCTCAATGTTTTAAAAGGAAAGAGAAAGAGTTTAGAAGACAGCACATGAACACTAAAACAGAAAATATTTACAGACGGAGAGTTAAATCTAAATCGCACTTTTTGTCACTGCTACTGTTACCGCTACCATCATCCGTCGACCAATTTAGTGCAAAAGCCTTTGGATCTGGCTCTGGTGTATAAGCTTGTAAAAGATCAAGTAACTCATTAGCAGTAGAAGCAGAGATAAAGAGTTTTTTTACAGAATATGGAACAAAATGATTCTTTATTGCATGGTTAATAAAAGTTAGCAAGCCGTCATAAAAATTATTAACATTTAACAAACCGATGGGTTTTTGATGAATGTTCAAGTGGGCCCAAGATGCAAATGTAATTAGTGCCTCAAAAGTTGCAAGATCTCCTGGCAAGAAAATAAAAGCATCAGCATGATTCATCATTTCCGAAATTCTCTCTTGCATACTTGATACCACTAATTCTTCTCCAATTGGTGGGCCAGACATGCACACAAGCGGTTTCATGGCTTTTGGAATGATGCCTAGTACTTGGCCTCCTCTAGTAAAAACAGCTTCTGAGACAAGTCTTGATAACCCTCGTTCACCTCCTCCATATACAAGATGCAGTTTCCTCTCTGCTATGACACGACCAAGATCTACAGCTGCCTGAACGAACTCTTTGTACTTTCCATAGTGATACCCAGAAAGCACACAAATGTTTTTGAATTGTTTACTCGAAGATGCTGCCATTGGACTAACTTTTCAAAAACAAGTTGTGAGTGTTTGAAAAACGAGCTCATATTTAAAGATCTTGGTGACATAAATAATGAGAAACAGCTGTAAATGGGTTGGCATATTTGTCAAATGATGAGTAAAGCTCGTGGCTCAATAATTCAAAACAAAAAAAATAATAAAAAGAAAATAATGATTAGAAAAAGCAAATAGTAAAAGAAAACAAATATTTATTAAATATAAAATCACACCGCTAAATGCAATAATGCAAATGATAAAATAACAGTAAAGTAAAATAACAGTGAAAGGAAAGGATATTTACTGGTAGTTGTGATTGTGGCTCACATCTTCCTCTGGTTTTACGTCCAGTAACGGCTTGAACGCCCTCTATGGGACGAGGATCGGCTTCCCATCCAGTTTTCTTATAAACTGGCAAACAGGGTCTTTTTGAGTCAGATTCCCAAGACTTAACTGTGCACTTTGTTTTTGGAATAGTATCCACAAATTGTAAATCTCACGTTGCACCAATCCGCTTCGATGCGTCTCAAGAGATCGTAAGATATCATCCAACGACTCTTTACTCATGCTATCTTTAACGAATTTAATTTTATCTTCACGAGTATCAGAAACCATTCCTAAAGATTTACAATTCGGTCGTTTGCAACCAAGTCTTACACAGTTATGACATTTTGAGCCAAGTCGTTTAGCTCTCCTTTTTCTAGCAAACGTACTTTTACCAAAACCAGGCATGTAAGCAACAAATGGATCAGAAAACTCACCTGATAATCGGACCTTCACTTCAATAAACCAACGAATGTCAGAAGGAATGCCATTGATCATTAATAAACGCAGTCGTTCACAACGAGCTTTGTAAATTTTCTTGAGGGCATTCTGAGGGAGAGAAGGAAAATGTTTATGGAGTTTATGTTGTATTTCTTCCATGTTTGATTTTGGGGTTTCAGTTATTATGGGAAACTGAAGATACCGACTTAAGAAGTCACGGAGCACCGTTATCCGCCATTTATACGGGAAAATAAATTAAAACACACCAAAATCAAATCTGCAAAATCAAATCAAACGTGAAAGCGAGCAAAAAGAAACACACAATATAAAAGGAAAATGAACTTACATTCGTCCTCTTATTGAGTTAACCTCAAGCTCCATTTGAAATTCATATATGCCTCTCTCTATATTTCTGAGTTGTCCCTCTAGATCCTCAACATAGGACACAAATTCTGGTACTTGCAGATCCCAAAGTCGATGTGATTTACAGCTTTGAATCAGGCCTCTTAAGTGAAATTTCACACGATGAAATCTTTTAAGATGTGCGAACATGTATTTTCTCATTGAGGTGCTCATGATGTAAAATGAAAATTGATGAGAGAATGTACAACTGTTAAACAAATACGCTTACACAAGAAAACTGATTTAAAAACAATTTGTACAGTGCATCAATCTAAAAAAAAATCAAACAATGAAATGGCAAAATAATAGTAAAAAAAAAAAATCAATCATTAAAGACTTAATCAATAATTGGTGGGTCACCCAAATTAATTTCGGTGTCCTCGTCACGTGGGTGATGTTCCAGATATGGTTTTAATCTTTGACCATTAACTTTAAATGTGACACCGTTCTTTGGATTCTCAATTTCTAAGACAAAGAAACGAGTGAAACGACAATTTAAAACTGCGTTTCTGTCGTCCATTTGTCTTCACTTAGTTCCTTTATCATTTTCCTTATTCTTGAGTCACTAAAGATTTTAGGGTAAGCAAAACAAAATAATGAATATATTAATTAAAATTATATGATTACTTTTAAAAAGAAAATTAATTATTGAATCATGATCAATGATGCAGGAAGCCAGTGAGAATTGCTACGCAACCATAAAAAGGTCATGGGCGGCAATTGATAAAGCCGGTGCCAAAAGAAATGGACTTGCTTTCCTCAGTAAAAAATTTAAAACTTGCAAGTAATATTCACATTGCTTTTCTGCTCATCGTTTATATCCTTCTACATTTTCTTCTTTTAATTAACTGCAATGCAAATGTTATATCTGATTCTAATTTATTTCTTGCAAAATTCGGATAACAGTATTTGGGTTCAAGATTTTATAACATATGGACACTTTTACTAGAAAAGAACTCTCCTGTAAAGTTTATTTATTGAATGAGCTTGAAATTTCTGCAGGCCTTTGAAGAGTGTTTTGGAATTGAAGCATTATTTAGAAAACATGTATACCGTAGCAGCTCAATATGATAGGCCTCCGAATTATCCAGTAAATCAAGTTTGTAATGGTATAGATGGAGCTTCACAAGGCACAGATACCCTCGCCCGGATATTCTCAGGAATTGTAGCTTCAAGTGGGAAAAAATCTTGCTATAATATTGGCGAATTTTTTTCTAATGAAACATTAAATGGCTGGGGTTGGCAGGTAATTAAATAAGCTCATTTCTCTCCAACGATCTAATATAAATTAAGTCTTAGATGAAACTGAACCCGACCCCTAATTGCAACTTAGTTGACGGTGAATGCGTTTTCACTTTTACATCTGTCTAACGTTAAATAATTTTAGTCATATCACTATTTATAATTGATAAAAAAAAATATATTGTTATTCATTGTTTATTTTGGTTTGTCATGCAGACATGTAGCGAAATTGTAATGCCAATTGGTATTGGTAAAAACAAATCAATGTTTCCGGCGGAACCATTTAATCTAAAGGAATACATGGATTCATGCAAGAGTTCTTATGGAGTGGTTCCAAGACCACATTGGATTACTACTTATTATGGTGGTCTTGTAAGTCTAAATAAATGTTCCAAATTAGTAATACATCTCTTTCTTTCTTTTTTTCTTCAATTTAAATTCAACCTCATTTTTGTCCCTTTTCTCTCTCTCTCTCTCTCTCTCTCTTTTAATTTGCAGGATATAAGAGTTGTTTTAAAAAGGTTTGGTAGTAATATTATTTTCTCTAATGGCCTTCATGATCCTTATAGTACTGCTGGGTAAGCTTAAGATTTTGGGAGTAACTTAAAAATTAACAATTACTATAAGTTTATGCTATTAATTTTTTTTTAAAAAAAACGAATTATATATTTTCTTTTTCCTGGTTAATTACAGGGTCCTGGAAGATATATCAGACAACATATTAGCAGTGCCAACAAAAAATGGTACGCAACTTATAATTATTTTTTAGTGAAATTGAAAAAAAAAATGGAATCGCAAATTGTTATTAATTTTTGTGTGATTTTGTGTAATAATACGGCAATTTACAAAATGTCACACACACAGACACACATATATATAGTATTTAAAAATTTCAATTAAATAAACCAGTAGTTTGCACAATCATCATATAATAAAAAAAAAACTTTCTAATTTCGTTTTTATCACTTAACTTCATTGACCAACTTTGACCGCTAATGCCACCAACAGTACAAAATTGATTTGATCATTTTACTAGCTTTTTGTTAAATACTTGTGTGTGAATTAATTGGAGCAGGTTCACATTGCTTAGATATATTGCCAGCAAAGAAAGATGATCCAGATTGGCTAACAATGCAGCGACAGATTGAAGTGAACATCGTTCATGCTTGGATTCTCAAATACTATGCTGATCTCCTTCAAATTTCTAAGCATAATGAGATTAAATTTTGACCAGAATTTTTTTTTTTGTATTCTTTTCTTTGTTTTAAAAGTCCCGAACTTTTGTATTTTGTTACTGTCGTAATTTTAATTTGAGTATTCTAAAATGAAGAACAAGTAAGCATTCTACACGAAAATTGGATTAATTAACAAAGATGACCTAAATTAATTTCCCCCCCCTTAATTTTATAACCAAAAGAGATCATTTTGGATGATAATGCCCCCAAAGTATAATGTCAGGCTAATTATGGTCTCGCCGTTAAAGGAACCGTTAACTCAAGGGTGGCTTTAGATATAGGCGAACAAGGCGGTTGCCTAAGGTCCCATATTTTTTGAAGGCCACATTTTTTGAATTTTTTTGATAATTCTCATTTTTTAAAATTACGTATTTTAGGAAATCAAAAAGCTTATTAATATCTCTCTAATTATTAATTATCCTACAGTTAAGAATTATTTTTTATGAAAAATCTATATTTGATAACATTAATGTTAAATAGATATAACTAATAATATTATTTAATCATTAATTCATTCATTATAGTCTTTCAAAAAATTAAATTAATTATCTTTTCAATTTCCTCAAAAAAATTAATTATTTAATGTTAGAATATTTGGCTTTTAGTATTTCTTTTAATTTTCATTAAAAACTTTGTAATCTCAAAAATCACTAAATAAAAAAATTTCTTCCTCGCTTCTCTAGAAAGAAAAATATTATATTCATTGGTTCATTTAAAAAAATCAATTTATAGAAATACAAAGTCCATTTCTATTATCTTATCATTAATTTATCATCTCAACTTTTTATATTCTATCATTCTAAATATCCTATTTGAAAATAATATCATTTGTATTTATTTGATTGTTTATTTTGTAATAGTTTTAATGGAATAAAAAATGTCATCTTAACTTTTTTTTAGGTTTTATTTTTAAAATTCAAGAATTACAAATGAAATAAATTTTGAATTTTTTTTTATTTCTTTGAGTATTGAAATTGCAAAACAAATAGAAGCCTCATAAAAAAATTTCGCCTAAGGCCCAAACACTCTAAAGCCGACCCTGCGTTAACTGATAGTAGACAGACAGTCAAACACTAGTTGACATACAATCTAACCCTAATACACCGCAATTGCATACTTCGATTATTATTATCCAAAATGTTGTATTTTGAGAACTAAAGTAAGAAAAGTTTCGGTTGAGATATTTTTGTAAAGAGGGATGCGATGCTTTATTTAGTTGGAATATCTAATTTGAATTTTAATCTATCACTTGAACAAATTAGCTAGTGACACATCGTTTGTTGCATCAATTAAAATACAAACTAAGTATGTCAACTAAGTAAATATAACATTATTAATTTGTTAATATGTGATGTTTACTCTTCAACAACATGTTTTTTTTTTGTAGGGTTAATTACCTTTGAATGACATATGTTTCGACAAATTTTAAAAAAGTGACACATGTTTTAACAATACTCGAGCAGGTGACAAACCGTTAACTTTGTCATTAACTTTAACATAAACAATAAATTAATCACAAAATAATATTTTTGCCCCTATAATTAATTATAAAATGACATTTTTATGCCCCTATAATAGCTACAAAATGACATTTCTATCCCTACAATTAGTTTCAAAATATGTTTTTGCCCCTAATCAATTTTTTTTATTTTCTAAATAGAAAAATTATAAAAAATTACGTCTAAGTGTAGTTAACGAGCTTTTTTTTTGGTTAAATCATACAATTTTTTTTTTAATTTTCTTGTTGAATCAAACAAAATTTCTTATTAAATTAATGGCAAAATTGGATTCAACAAGAAAATTTTTTAAAAGATTTGTTTGATTTAACAAAAAAAATCCGCTAAATACACCTAAATGATTTTTTTAATAATTTTTTCTGTTTAAAAAATAAAAAGAATTGAGTATGGGTAAAAACATATTTTGTAACTAATTGTAGGGATAGAAATATTATTTTGTAGCTATTATAAGGACATAAACATCACTTTATAATTAATTTCAGGGACAAAAATATTATTTTGTAATTAATTTACTGATTACATTAAAATTAATGGCAAAATTAACTGTTGGTCACTCACTCAAGTATTTTTAAAATATGTATCACCTTTTTTAAATTTGTTGAAACACGTCTTCAAGAGGTAATTAACCCTTTTTTGTATAACTACTTGAACACTAGGAATCACATAAGGTATTAAGAACCTAACTGATAAAAACAATTTCTAAAAGGGACTAAAGTGTCGTCCTCCTTTTATAATCAGCCAAATACCGTAGCAATTTCTATTTTCCTCACAAAATTTACAAAAATGACTCAAAAATAGGATCTTAAATAAATAAGCAATAGAGCAATCTAATTGTACATTCTCTAATATTACAAAAGCAATGTTAATTTTACAAACTTGTGATTTGTCAGCAAGATGATAAATAGAAAGAGAAAGTACGGTGCATTAAAGAATTCAATACAATGGAGATCGAAGTAAGGATGGCAGCCGATGTTAAGCCACATTTTCCTAAAAGAAAAATATAATAAGTTGCATGATACATTGCGCTACTGACTAGTGACTACAATCTAAATGGAAAGGCACACTGATGATAGTAAAAATTATTTTCATTTATGACTTCATAGCTTTCTGGTGATTGAATCTAACAAGGGCTCAACTATCCAATGGCTCAAATGCATTCCACATATTTTGATCACATATCCAATGGATCAAATGCATTCCACATATTTTGATCATCCGAAGACTGCGGATCTCTTAGAATGGATTCAATCTTTGGTCCTCCATGTTGATTTCTTGCAACAGGAAAATTCCAAAATGAATCGGAGTTCTCAAAGAAAATGTAAAATACAACAGCCGATGCCAGAAATAGAGCTAAAAGCAACGAGTAAATCTGCCACTCTGCACAAAGTCAAAAAAGAAAATGGTTAGCACACTGAATTTTGAGAGTGAGAGTGAGAGAGAGACAGAGAAAGACCTTTCCAATCTGCCGGAACAGTTAGCTTGGTGATCATAGCTCCCCATTCTTTAGAAGCGGTAAGCACCACCCTGTGAAAAAGCACCACACGATGAGAGGAAGAATTAATATGTAAGAACTAAAATAGAGGAACTGTGAAGAAAAAAATTGGTTGCAAATGGCTTATAAAGCTACATCAAATGTTCAATTTCAGTAGAAGAGCTTTAATACAATACAAGAATGCAGTCAACTTCTTTTTATGGTACGTAAAAATCCTTCGACCTTTTTATGTTCAAAGATCCTGCATTAGAGACTATTTTTGGTTCCTACAACCTTGTCAATCGGAATACTCATAAGATGTAAATATGCCAGATTAGTGACCCAAAGTGGCTTTGAAATTTGAACTCCTGACCTCCCAGTTGAATCAAAGGGTCCAAGGGTCTCACCACAACCCAACCACTTATAAATTATTAAGGTCAATATGGGATGATTGTGGCATAATTTCTGGAATTACCAAACAGATTTTTTAAAGAATAAAAGAATATTTTAATTCTTTGGCAGCCCTTAAAGTTGTTGATCAAACAACAAGGCAAGGCATTCCTATGTGTTGATCATTATGTATGACATATATCTGTGTTACCATTTGAATCTTACCTTTGGGTGGGACAGAACTCAACTAATGCAATGGAGGTACCCAGGTGTAGCCTCTTACTCCAATGATTGATTTCCATTTTGTTCACATCGACAACACAGATGTCCCCATCTTTGCTTCCCCTACAATAAATAAAAAAATCAAACATCAGTTAAAACAAAGTCACAAGTGAAAATGAAAACGAAACACATAAACACCGCCAAATGGCTACAGAGTTGTATATTAGCTCAATGACAAATTTTGGCTCAAAACATTGATAAGAATCACAGCAATTTAAGCATTTCAAAAAAATACATCAGACAATGAGTTCATATTTTCTAGAAAAACAGTAACACAAGCCCACATACCGACAACAAATTTTTAAACAGTATCATCGTGAGCTTACATAGCAAGATACTTCCCATCCAAGCTGATAGACAATACAGATGCAGGCTTTCTAAGCAGCCTCTTATGGCCAATTTTGTTCCATGTACTGATATCATAAACCGCAAGGAGAGCTTTATCACCTGTTTCATTGATATTAATTCAGATTAAATTATAATCTAACAATAGCTCAGTAAAATGTTGTACATCAAACAAGAGGGAGAATATACCTCTTTGAACTGTGCAAAACAAAAATGGTTTTGTCCCATCCTTGGAGAATCTGCATAACTCAATCTTCTCGTCCTGCATGGTCCCCCCCCCCCCCCAAACACACCAAAAAAAAAAAAAGGTTAAAA
Organism: Citrus australasica; assembly: GCA_029618585.1. Lineage (NCBI taxonomy): Eukaryota > Viridiplantae > Streptophyta > Magnoliopsida > Sapindales > Rutaceae > Citrus > Citrus australasica. Next base: position 7,692,321 of record JARCIV010000004.1, read on the forward strand.
GTTTTTCCATGTGAGGCAAACTTCTAGCAAATATTCCAATACCAATAGATAGATAAATCATACCGAGTTGCGAGTTAAGAAAGTCCAAGCAACACCATCTTCTGTTTTCCATATTCTGGCAGAACCATCAGTAGAAGTTGTAGCCAAAAACTCTGAATCCAGGCTATCAGATAAAAATAACCAAAAGTTTCAGCACCCAGTTATGGAAGTGCCAAACTCCTGTACAATTTTATTAAAAGGTGCCTATATTATTGCATTTACCATAAAATTTAGTACTTATACATATATTTGTGTTTATTATTATTATTAGTTTTCATTTAAGCATAGCATGACTGGTAATTAAATCATCTCTCCACAAACCCCGCCCCTAGTACATAGAGGTTAACATTAGAAATGTCATGACATATTTTTGATGATACACAAACGAATTAGTTTGATGCTTACCTAAAGTCCATATCCAACACAGACTTGTGTGCTTTTGGTTCATCTAAAATGATGTGCAGGCTTGGCCAATGCATTATTCTGAGATGCCCATCCTGCCATTGGTTAGAAAGATGTCAGACATGCATGCTTGTCTATTAACATGTTAATGTGATGTATGATATATTAAAAATGCAGTAATCAATAGATTGTTGTAATATATAAAATTCTGGGATATTTTCACACCATTGAAACACTGGATATGACAACAGATCAAATTATAAAGCATTGCTTACCACTCCACCAGCAGCAAATCTAGATCCATCCACACTGAAAGATAGGCATTTTTGTGGGCCAGCGTCTTGGAGAGGAGGCATTTTCTTGGCCAGTAAATTTATATCTGTTGCTCCACCATATACCTCAAACAATCTGCACATCATGGGAATAAATCAGTCTACATTACAACCTCTTAAGCTGATAGTTTTGCTAGCCTGACTAGCTGTATAATTTCACTTTGTAAAGGAATACCTACTCTGAAGACTAAACTAATTGAAGTAAACCTCTTGAAAATGTTTGGCTAAAATCGGTCTACAAACGAAAACACTTGAGAAAGATCAACTCAAGGGATAAAAGATTCATATAGTCTTAAATCCATTTACAGGCTGAAAACAATTCAGACTAAAACATCGGTAATACAGAGCCATATCAACCAACTAAAACAAAAGATAATTTAAATAGGAAACATTTTTTGCGATAAATTCAGTTAAAACAAACAAGCAGTTTCCAAGCGCTTAAAGAAACAGCTTCTCTCAACTCAATTAGGCTCCACCATCTATCTCAACACTTACTTGCAACAATAAGATAACACAACTTAGGATGCAGAGACCACATATTATCACAAAAGCCAAAGTGCAAGCAGAAGTTATAAATAAGACACAGTTTATTTCAACTTAGAACAGGACACCAATTCTCAACAGTCCGTCCATTCTAAACCAACATTATAATCATTGACTTCGCAATATCAAACTTTTCTTTATTGACTTCAACTAACACCATTGTTTCATCCATTGGATCAAGGGTATGTTTGAAGTTAAGGTGTGGCTTTTAATATACGAATATTAAGGAACAAAATCACTAGATGTCAAAGTGAGTGGGCATTATTAGCAAACTGTTTCAAAATTAAAACTTAGTGCCTGTCTCCCTAACTTAAGAATAAAATTTTAAGCTAACAAGCAATCCCCACTTTTCAGTTGAAGATTATAAATGTAAACTAAAAACTGACCAAAAACACAACTCTTTACAATCAAATTACAGAGTAATGAATCAAACAAACTAAAAGCTGGTAAACTCACTTGCAGCCACCATTAGTTGTAGAGCAAACAAAGTCATCACCACTCGGGTTCACAGCAATTGTCATGGGATCGCCTTCGCATTCATCAAACACATAAGTAACCTTAAAAAAAAAAACACCAAAACAAAACAAACCCACATCAGAAAAGTCAACGAAACATCAAAAATCAATTCAAAACGAAATCTTTTTCCTTTTTTTTTCAAAAAAGAATATTTTTACCAAAGGGGAAGTGTAGACAGAAGTTGTTTTGGGATCAAAGGAGAAAATTTCAAGCACTGAGGGGGATGAACTGGCCCGGCTGGACTTGCCCAACACAACCAAATTCACGTTCTCGGGTCGCTTGATCCACGACCCGCATGTCACGGTACCACCACCCTCCATTTTAATTGATTGATGAAATAAATTTGAGTTTGAATAACAAAACTTTTTTTTTTGGGGGGGTTTTGTTTTTGAAGTGGGAACTGGAAACAGAGTCAATGGAGGAAGATGAGGGGGCTCTTGCTGGTTTTAATGTTGAAAACGCGGACAAATTTTTCGCCTTCCGCGAAAAGTTTTTTGGTTGTCTTGTGTTACGGCTTTTCTTGTTCCAGGTACAATGATGTGCAGAGCACAATGTTCGGGAGATATTAACCCGTGTGGATAAGATAGTAATTTACCATGTCATATTTTCTGTACGTAAATTTGTATTTCTTTTTATTCTTTTAATTACACATTGGATTGAATTTTTCTTCACCGGATGTTTTGAGTAAGGATGAAAAATTTTAGATCGGATCCGAAAAAAAAAATATGTGGATTTGTATGCGGTTAATATCCGTATCAATTGCAGATAGATTTTTTTAGATATCTAGATCTACATAATAATAAATTTAAATATATTTTTAAATTCAACAATTTATCTAATAATATCAAATAAAATCTAATTATAATTCAATAATCAATAATTTAATATCAATTCTACATAAATAACATACAACACTATCATAAACTTGCAAATAAAAATTCCACAATATAAATCAAATATAAAAAATAAAAAAATAAAAGGCAAACCGATTGATTACAATATTCTCCAAGTATTATTATTTTTTTTTTAATTTCTTAACATACTTTTCAAAGTCGATAAAAATTATAAAGTTAATTATGCTTATACATATTAAATAAATGATTTAACTTATATATTTTTCAATTGAAATTTAATTATAAAATAATACAGATTTGGATATTCAGTTTTTCAGATGCACTTGTATCCAAATTCGAATCCGCATGAATCTTAAATTTTAGGCTCTGGATCTTTATTTTTTAATATATGGATCCAAATCTTCCGAATCTTTGCGGATGTGGGTCGGATTCGAATTTTCTTACCATCCTTAAGTTTGAGTGCACCCTTAGTCTAGAGTGATTTTTAAATAATTTATTTAACTGGTAATTTGAATTCAAATCATAGGAGAGATGAGGGATCAAAAAACGATTTGGATTTTGTATATTAGTTACCTTAAAACGTAAAAGAAAAGATTAATTGATTATCTTTGAATCATCCCTTTGTATATCCCCTCATAAATTGGATTATCTTCAAATCAATCTTTTTACATTAAAAACATCAATTTACCCCTATTTTTATAAAAAAAAAAAAGACAAACAAAATTATGAACCCACTCTATTTAAAAATAAATAAAACAAAAATGATAATTCCAAGTTTTCAAAGATAAAGAAAGTGATTTGAAAATAATCAATTTAGAGATAATCTAAAATTTACCTTGAAAGAAAAAAAAATTCAATTGTCAATTGATAGATTATATATTTTATATTTAGACCTCGGCAAACCATGGTTGTAACATAACTCACAAAGTGTATAACATAAAAGTTGCCCTTAATAATTTAAGATATATTAATAACTAAACATTACTTAAAATTATTGGGTATAATTTTTGTGGTAGATGCAGCCACACCCTTTAAATAATTATTAATTTCAATTATATATTTCAAAACGCATTTTTTAAAATTACTTTTTTTTATATGGGTCCAACAAGAAGTAGAGTGGAGGAAAATACAATGATCGAGTGGACGAAACAAATCTTCAACTCTTTGTAGTGACTAAGGATATTCGATTGCTGATTCCGCGGGAAAAGCGATGGCAAATGGCACCAAAGGTTATGTTAGTACTTAGTAGTAGTCAAAAATGGGGTGGCAACGAGCAATCATGTTACTATTAGATGTAATATTTTAATATGAAAAGAATGATTTATTGTGTTTGTATCAATTCTATCAAGATCAAAAGATGGCTGATGATAGCCTCACAATTATTTTATATAAATAAAATTGTACAAATTGATATAGGGTTTGGTTATGTTAAAGTTATTCTAAGGTAGAATATTATTTCATAATCAAACTATCAAAGTTATAATGAGTTTCTTATTATTTATTATTTTGTGTGTGTGGTTGAAATTCATACTCCACCATAAATTTACTCTAACATAATCATTTCTATTGATATAATATAAAGAGATTGATTGTATAAAAGGGTTCAGCTATTATTGATGGGGTTTGGTATTTTTTGTCTTTTTTAAATTCACCATTAGATTTAACATTAAAATTCCTTGTTGTTTATGCAAAATAAGAAAAATCAAAAGTTTTAAAATTTTGACATAAAAGTCTATAATATTTTAAAATTTTCATATTACTAAATTAAGTTTCCAATTAAATGACTTATTAATACATACACACACGCGCGCACACATATATATATGTACGTACGTACGTATGTATGTATGTATGTATGTATGTATTTAAATTAATAATTTTTTTAATTAATTAATTATATATATGTACGTATGTATGTATGTATGTATTTAAATTAATACATACACACACGCGCGCACACATATATATATATATATATGTACGTACGTATGTATGTATGTATGTATTTAAATTAATAAATTTTTTAATTAATTAATTATATATATGTACGTATGTATGTATGTATGTATGTATGTATGTATTTAAATTAATACATACACACACGCGCGCACACATATATATATATATATATATGTACGTATGTATGTATGTATGTATTTATGTATGTATGTATGTATGTATTTAAATTAATAAATTTTTTAATTAATTAATTATATATATGTATGTATGTATGTATGTATGTATTTAAATTAATACATACACACACGCGCGCACATATATATATGTACGTATGTATGTATGTATGTATGTATGTATGTATGTATTTAAATTAATAAATTTTTTAATTAATTAATTATAAAGTTAAACTACGTATGTTATTTTCTATTTATAATTGATAATAAATATAAATATGATTTTTTTTAATCAAACGGCAACTAATTTCCTCTCACCTATGTGAGTAAGGTTCAAACTCCATATCCTTCTTCTTCTTTTTTTTTTTGACACAAGAGATTTTACTATCTCAAGTAAATAGAATGTACAAAATGTAAAAATGAATTTAACTTAATATTCTACGAAATGTTTTTTTTTGTAACATAATATTTATTTATCATACTATCAATTATTCGATTATGTAACAAAAATACATTAACTTACTACTAATAATAAATGTTAGCTTATGAATTGCAAAATCATTTTTGTTTGTTTGAAACAAAGACTTTTGTATTTTTGGTTGAGTTTTTGTCCTTAAATAAAAAGAATAATTTAATTGAACTTAAATAATTTGACATTTGTTACTCACTTACATAAATTTACATTTGTTACTCCACCCCTACATTTTAAATAGTCATTAATGTACATCCATACAATTAAGATCTTTCATTTATTTAGCTGAGAGAAGGGTAAAAAAAATAATTATTCTATTTGACAATAATTTAAATATTTCTTTATTAAAAATAAACTAAAAATAAATATTTTATATTCTTTCTTCTCTTTTACTAACATGGCACATGGACAATTGTAGAGGTGGCAATCATTTATTAATTTTAAAAAGAATTTCAACCCTACCCAACCCATTTATTATTGTGTCATAATTGTGTTACTTATTCAACAAATTTTAATTTTCAATACAAAATACATTTTAATATGTTTTAATATTTTTAATAAATTGTGGAGTGCTATTTGCTTAAACTCTATTCAATTTTATTTTAAATACAAATGAATGATTTTAAAAAAATATGAAAATACATATATATTGATTATAATATAAGTCAAGTAGCATAATTAATTGAATAACTAATCGTGTCATAAACAAATTATCATATTAGAAATTTTAAAACTAAACTCAATATAATTGTTAATCGAGCTGACATCTAGGGAGAGCAAGTAAATCCATTCAAGTTGGATATCCAAATATCTTATTGAAATATATTGAATAATATACATCCAAAATACTCTGGATTTGATTTATTTAATATCCATCCATGAACTTAAATATTATTAATACATAAATGTAGGAGATAAAAATTGAATATTATAATTAATATTTAAGTTTTATAAATTAAATGAAAAATCAAAATAACATTGCTAAAAATTATTACATTGCCAGCAACAATAATGACGGTACCATCATAAAAAAATATAACTGAATGAACAGAAACACAAATACTATTAACAGATTTGATATTCTCTAATCTACGTAATAGTGGCAACGTTGCTAGATAAAAGGATGTGTCGAATGTGGATGCGCCATTCAATGCAAACAACCATAGCAAGACTACCATGATTAGGCAGCATTTCAAAGTTCACTGCCACCTTTAACAACCAAATTGGCAATCTTTAAATTGGAAAAAGGTGGCTGTACATTGTAACTCATTATGGTTCTGTGCGGCTGTACATTGTAACTCATTATGGCTTTGTGGCGTAGTTACGCTAGTAGTGATTTTTGGAAGGCGCGTGTGACTTTACATATCACCGTTTTATGGTATTAAGACTTATCATTGAGTAGATCATCCAATTTCAAGTTCAATGATATCTTTTATGGCCCCCTTCAATCAATAACGTTTAGGGTTTGACAAATTATGTACTTGAGCCGGATTTTTTCAAACCCAAATCCAAGTCCATGTAATTGGTAGGAAGCTCAAACCCTTTAAAAGCCCGTCCAAACTTGAGAGGATTGGGTCTGACCGGGCTTGGATTTTTAAATAAAATTTAATATATTTTTATTTTTATTTCTTTTTTATTGGGTGAGAGCTGCATATGACATTTTCATTTATAGATGGAAACTTTTCCCACAGCATCATCAATTCTCCACCAAATCTCAAAATTATAAAAAGACAATAATGTACATGTAAGTGAAAAATTTGCTTAATTTTATTGCCAAACGGAGAACGTGCCTGTCAAATAAAAACCTGCGAATTACAAGTGATAAAGATAAACTAGGTAAATGTTAAATACCCTTTAATAATTTTTCAAAGAATTTGTGGCTGAAACTGAAACACAGTGCTTCTTCTTTGTTATCCACTTTCGATGCCAACAATGAAACATTCTTCTTCTTCACTCTCCCTCTCTCGATTCTTCCACAAAACTACTCTCCATTACAACATCAACAATGGCTTCAGTAATCTCAGAATTTCTACAATAATTAAAAAAAAAATCAAAGCTTACTTGGGGTAGAGTTGGTGATGGTTTGTTGTTGGTTCCCGTGAGCTGTTGGTGCTGCTGGGTTCACTGCTGCGTCGCCTGCTGCCGTATTGGGCTCGTGTAGCTGTGTCGCGTTTGCTCTAGATTGAACTCAATCGACGATTGCTGAATGATGTGGCTGCAATTGTTGGGTCTTGGGTGGGTGTGAGGCAAAGATACGAAGGTGCAATTGTTGGCTGTTGCCTCACTTCATTTTTTGCCTTTTTGGGTGGGTGTGAGTGTGTGATTCGTGTGAGAGCTTCAGGGTTCATTGTTTTTTGTTTTGATTTTGTGTTTTTTTTTTTTTTTTTTAGATATTCTTTCATTTAGATATTTTTTAATTTCATATTTTTTTTTATTTATATATTTTTGTTTGAGGCCCTTAACCAGGCCCATTATAATGGCTTCATATTTCTAAACCTTTGTCCATAATTTTATGTTACGGGCTGGGCTTGAAACTCGCAGGCGCTTTTTTTACCAAGCCTAATAATGTTATTGCCAGCGATGGAGCAGTGGTCACCAGCAATTATCAATATTTTTTAATTAATTAAAAATAAAATTAATAATTTTGTTTTATTATTCTATTTCTATATTGGAAATAATTTAGTTACCTTTTAATACTAATCATTTTAGGAAATTAAATAAAAAATAAATACGATTTTTTTAATGTAAAACTCATTAATTAGTTTTCATATTGTAAAATGTATAATGATTTGTAATAAAAATTAAACACCATGTTAACCCATGGATATCCATAACATATTGGATAATTTGTATTTGCACATAGATGGATAATAACTATTATCCAACTGGATTTTGCTATCTCTAACCGTTTTTTGGGCATTTTTCTGCTGGACGAACTTGGGGCCACGGACTTCGGGCGCTCGTTTTTGGGCGCGGCTGTGCCCATGGCCTATTTTTGGCACACGGAGGGGGCACACAAAGTCTCGCCCCATTCCGAGTCCGGCGGACGAACTTCGCTAGCCCCACGCCCCAAGGCTATAGCCCACCGTTTTTTGGGCATTTTTCTGCTGGACGAACTTGGGGCCACGGACTTCGGGCGCTCGTTTTTGGACGAATATTTATGTATATATATATATATATTTATGTATATATATATATATATATACATAAATATTCTTGTCAGATTAATGGGTTAGCGTTAGACAACAACATCATGGCAATGATCATTTTTTTTTAATTTGGTAGTGAAATTGATTTTTTCCCCAATTCTAGCTAATTACGCATTGGGTTCTCTACATATATTGCAATAATAAAGAAAACTTATACTGTCCAAATTGGCAAGTTTGAGATGTCGGAGTATTGTGTTCGTGTTGGGTCTTGGAAAGATGTTTATGACATAGGTTGTGGCTTCTGAAAGCATCATTGTAATTGAAATTTTGTAAGTGCAGGTCTAATGTGTCAAAATTTAAAAGTCTTTGGCTTTTTTTTTTATAACAAATAATAGAATTCCATTATAATTGACTTAGAGAAAGAAAAAAAAAAGGTAACAAACCGTTGTGACAACATAATTTTACCCAATAATTATCATAACACATAATTAGAAAAAAGAACTATTATTACTTTTCAATTAATATCTTTATATCACATTAGTTTGTAAACATTAATTCAAAAAAAATTTATATCACATTAGTTTGTAAACATTAATTCAAAAAAAATTGTTTGTAGTTCTATCACTATTGTTAAAAGATAGGAAAATAGAAGCTTGGATTAATGTGTATTCGCATAGATAAAAATTAAAAATTAAAAATTGTGTATCTCATCATAGATTTGCCAAATTAATTTACATTTGAGTGAGGATTTTCCAACTATTATTTATTCATTTCACTTGGCACTAAAAGTAAATTTTTAATTCCAAATTAATTGTTTGATAGTCTCTCTCCGGAACTGGGGTCCACCTGTTATACTCTCAAAAAAATTGAGAGGGAAAATTCAAGCAAGGTTCAATCTAATTTGATTTTATTGTTTGATCTTGAACAACGAACGGATAAAATTATCTTACAACGGTGGTACTGTACATAATAATGCTATATTACACAATAATCCTTATTTTTTAATAATAATAAAAATTGCAGGTTTTGAAATCTTAACATCTAAATCTTAATTTAGAAATTATTTATTATATTCTCTCTCTTGTTTTCCATGCTTTAATATTAATCTTGTTTTTTTTTCTCCTCCATGCTTCTTTCTTTTTTAATCTGGTTTCTTCTTCTCTTTCCTTTTTTTTTTTTATAGAATTTGGTAGATAATTTTTACATTTTTGAATTTTCAAAGACAATAAGAGGATTTATTAAAAAAGAAAAGAAAATAAGAGGAGTTTTTAGCAAATCAATCAATTAGATTTGATTTAATAATGGCTGTGTTTGGTCTCTTATTTTTAAGTTGATTTTATTGTACGTATTAGGTGGTGGTCTCTTAAAGATAATAAGCTTATTTGGCCAATTTTTGATACAATCAATTGGTTTAATGATCAAATTTTACCAACTAAATCTAAGTTAACCTAGGATTTTAAAGATCTCGTGACACTTGCCCTTTAGTGTTAATATATTATTAGGACATAATTACCTTTATTTTTAATTCATTAACTACCAATTACTTAGTGATTTTTTTTTTTGAAAAACATTAGATCATAAGAGAATCCTGATTTAACTACCTTAAATCACAAAGTTTCAATTATTAACGTTAAAAAGAAAATCTTGTTAAAAATTTATTAGGATTTAATTACCTTTATTTGAATTTGATTGAATATGTGCAAACACTAAAACAACTTACCCATCTTAACTTGTATTATTATTATTATTATTATTATTATTATTATTATTATTATTTTTCCATAAATTTTTGGCTTAATACAAAAGAAGTTTAGCTAAACACTGAGTAACTCTTTTAAGTTTTGACTTTATTTGTTTCTACCCCTTTTACCCGAAAAAAGCTTTTTCAAATTTCATTTTTGGTTTGTAAAAATCAAATCGACAAAGATATTAGAAATCTTTATATGAATTTTATCATTATTAAACTCATTATAAGTCTGTACAAAGTTGATCAAATATACATAAAATGATAAGAAAAATACTACTCTACCAATACTCAACTCCATTATGTTCCCATAAAAAAACTAGAGAAATAAAAACAAAGGAAACAATAACTCCTCTTCATTTTTCTATTCAATTTTAATGTTATGTGCTTTCTCAATATTATGGATAATTAATTATAGAAGCAGATATGGAAATAATAGTAATATTTGGAGAATTATAAAATATTGATATATTTGTGGAATAAATTAAGGGATTTGTCTTCCTAAAGTTAGGAAGTAATCATAGGCTTTATTGTATTTAAGAGGTTGTGACTCTCATGTATGTGCAACTGAATTATGCATTATAATTACACAATATCAATAATAAAAATCCTTTCAAAATTTCCTACATCGTCCTTATTCATATTATTTAATAACTTAGCCAACAAAAAAAATTTGCTAAAAGAAATAAAATCAACAACTAAGACAGAAAGAAAAAAAATCCAAAGATTACTCACGGGTTGCATGAGAAGGAGAGAGGAGGATGAGTATTTATGGGGGTGGGAGAGTAAAATAATAATAATTTATTATTTCTGACATTTTAGAAAACTAGAGCGACTCCAACGCTAATTACCTAAGAAAGTACATCCAGCTGTTGCCTTTACTTTTGCAACTTGTTCGTTGGCTCTAACAGTTTGGTCACAAAAAAAAGAGTGGTACCATACTACTGTAGCAACGTAGCTGAACCCGAAAGGACAAAACAAACATAAACGTTTCCGTGAAGGGAAAATGCAAATTAAAACACGTGCAATCCTATTTCTTTTTTGTCCTGATTTTGCTTTAATTATCATCTTCGACTGATGACAATGTTCATTTGAACAAAATTTGAGTAAAGTTCAAATCAATTTTATAACTCTTAATTTTTATCTTTCTTACAATTTGATTTTGAGTATTAGTCAAATAAAATTATTGGAGAACATTCAAATATACCTAGTGGTGTAATCAGAAATTTGAATTAACATTAACAAATTTAAAAAAATGTTTAAGACAAATTTTTAAGAATATATTTTTAAAAATTAGGCACTTCAATTCTCACTTTGATTATTTATTATATTAAATTACATAGACATTATAAAATATTTGGACTTAATTTCTCGTGTTTTTGTTGGTTTAGTAAATTAAAACCACCCTTTGTCCCTCGTCTAATAATAAGGATCCCAGAAGTTACAATTGCTTATTTATGAATAACACCAAGTGTTGGGCATTTTCTTTTTAATGGAGCAAATTAAATTTTTTTATTAACAAATTAAACATTAGTTTTGGTTTGAAAAATAAAATTAGCAAATTTTGACATACCCATGAAGTCAACACCACCTTATTTCTTACTTTTTTGTTCATTTCATAAGATTTGGATAAGGTGGGCAAAAAAGCCCGAGCTTGCCCGCCCCAAACCCAAGGGCTTTTGGGGTAGCCCTTCACATGAGGACTTGGATATGGGCTAAAATTTTTAAAATCTATTGTGAATAGGTCTGGTTAAGGACTTATGTAAAAAGCCTGGGCTTGACCCGAACTTTATAATTTATAAATTAAAAAAGAAAATCAAATTAAAAAAAGAAAGAAAACAAGCAAATTCAAGTGATTGAATTTGTGGATTACTTTATTGTATTGTTAGTATTTTGTGTATTGTACTATTAATCTATTATGTACTAGATAATCATCTTTAATTTTAGTATTTTTTTAACTTTTAGCTTTAATAAAAATTATTTAAAAATTAATAGAAGCCCAAGTCTAACTTAGGCCCATCAAGGCCCAGCCTAGGCCCGGTTCCTCCAAATTTAGATGGACTCTTAGAGAACTTGAGTATGTTATCAATAACATGAGCTTTGACTTTGGGTTTGAAAAAGCCTAACCTAAACCTGTAATTTAGCATCCCTAAATTTGAATATTTGTGCCATGTTTTCAAGATTATCTCAAAGTTTTGTTTTACATGGTCACATGTCTATTGGAATAATGATATAACGTGTGTCTCCCTCTCCCAAATTTACATTTAAAAAAAAATTATTGATTGGTAGTTATAGTTGTTATTCATTTTTAAATTATTTTATTTGATTGTAAGTTACAATTTTTTTTATGTATAATTATAATTGTAGTAATAGTAGTAGCAATAACAACAACAACAACAACAATTATTATTAGAATAATAGTAAAAATGAATATAATAATATTAACTAAGGGTACTTTAATAATTTATAACAATTTATTCCGATTCATAGACAAAGTAAATAAATCAATGTGAATACAAATTATTCCAATTCTAATTCACACAGATCAAGTAAAATCTTATTTTAATTCTCATTTGTTATTCTGATTCCAACCCATTCTGATTACTGTAAAAAAAATACACCATAAATGTAATTTTGACAAGCTCATATATTATACTCAAATTGTTTTGTAGCTTTTTCTCGAATGATAACTAACTTAGCAAAATCTGGTGCTATCATTGCCACTAAATGAAATCGATGTGCACTTCATTGAAATAAGGATTGAGCATTGAATTGGGTTCGGATAGATCCAATCCAATCAAGTTTGGATTCGATTCGAATATTGCCCAATATCTGATCCAGTATAATTTTTTCCATCTAATCAGATTTGCTCCGAATCGGATTAGATCCGACTTGATCCGAAAAATTCAATTGGATTGCAGTACTTACTAAAAAATTAAAAAATTAAAAAATAAATAATTAAATATAAAATCAATAACTCAATCCAAAATATTCTAATCCAAAATACCATTTGAATCTAAAATATCATCCAAATTCAAACTCATCCGAACTTGGATTCATCCAATTTGATTTTTTTTTTAAAGTGGATCGGATTGGATTTAAATGGTTTTTTTTTTTCTCAATCTGAACAATTCAAAATCCGATATGATTCATCTAAATATGAAGTTATGTAAAATTTTAGGACAACCGAGAAATTCTAAGATCTTTTTTCTTTTTTGCTCATTATGAGCCCAATGACAAATATAGTTAGAAATTGCATCTACAGCTGGAAAATATTACGACCATAGATAAATTGGGCGCGTGAATATTACAAACTTGTTAATCCTAATGAACAGTCATTAGCTCAAATATAAAAGACTTGAGGGGCCTGTTGGATAATAGTTAAAATAATAATCAAAAGACGACAAACATGAGGTTATCCTCAAAGTACTGCCAGCTAAATGAAGGAAACTGAAGGTCAGCAGAGACCCCTAAAAGCCTTGCACACTACAAAAATGTGAACACATTTAAACAGACTCACCAACTGTCAACTGTATCTCAATCTAACATCATATGATACATAAATTAATTAAATAAAGATGAGCCACAGCCTCAGTCTCAGCCTCAGCCTCAGCCTCTTATCCAGGCACCCAATCTCCGGTCGCCACGTGGGCAGCGCCGCCACCCACGTCTTCCCCATAAGCCCACGTGTTTTCCGTGGGTCGATGTCGGTTTGGCCCGCCCGTGTATCATTGGATCCGCATACGCTGAGGTTTCGTGTCAGCGCCGCCGCCAGAGTTGGCCACCTGTTGCATGATGCTGGAGCTACTGCCGCTGTACTCGTCGGTGCTTACGGTCTTGTTTTGAGTTTTGATAATCTCTCTCAGAGAAAGCTTATTCAGCAGGTTCATCTTATTTAAATTTCTACTGACATTGTTGAAAAAACAAAAAAAAAAATAATTGAATTTTCTTTGTCATGGAGAAATTGTTGATGAAAATAAGAATACAGAGACGAATATGAGTACTAATTTAGAATTTTGATTTTTGATTTTTTAATTTTCAGTTGGATTCTGAAGCATTGAACTTGTAGTCATTTTGATTGACACTTGGGAAATATCGAGTCTTTGTTTAGGATTTAGAGCATTTACAGGTCTTAAACTTTGAATCATCTGATAATATTTTGTCGTTTAAAACAATTTGTTGATAATCATCTGCCTGTAAAGTGTACTAGCTCCAGCTAGTTGCTGGGCAAATGACTGTAGGGTGACATGCAATCGTAGTTTCGTTCTTCATAATGATCTTAAAAAGGAAAGAAACATAGATGTTATGAAGTAACAAGTTGCAGTAGAACACATGACTCATGAGGAGGTAATTTCGTTTCCTGTTATTCTCGGAGCACAAGCAAATTGTATAAGCTATACTATGAATGTGAAGTCATAAAGAGGTCGCATAAAAGGATTAGGTAAGTGGTGGACTGGGATTAGAAGCTCATTTTTGGTTAAATGAGGTTAGAGAAGCTTTGTTTAACTTCTTACTTTCACTTTTATATTATCAATGCCAAGAGTTTGCTAACTAGCTTAATTAAAGTGTGAGAGTGGGAGTGGTAGTAACGAAATTTTGTTTGAATTCTTGCTGTATTCGTAAATTGATGCCGGTTTGATAATATAAAAGGTAGATAGTGACATCTGATAAATCTTTAATCATTTCTGAAGTTTGTTTTGAAAGATCCCTTAATGTAGAGTAATTTCTTTCATGATTTAAGATTTTGCTTTCTTTTTGACAAATCTTCTTCACTTTTCTACCCCTTGGAACAGAGTTTAAGCAGAAAACTTGTACATATATTGTCGGGATTGTTATTCATGGTTTCATGGCCAATTTTCAGGTTCCCCTCTTGGTATTTGGAAATTTTAACAAATTCAGTTTGTTTGTTATATATGCCTCGTTTTTCTTAACTTTTCAATCGATTATTTGAATACTAGAATAGCACCTCAACAGAGGCTCGCTACTTTGCTGCTTTGGTTCCTCTTGTGAATTGCTTGAGACTTGTCATTAACGGCCTCTCATTGGTAAAGGATGATGGGCTCATAAAATCTGTTACTCGTGAAGGAAACCCAAAGTAATTTTCCTCATTACCATTATCTTAATGCTATTGGATTCATTATTATTTGATACAATTGATTTCGTTTGTAATTTTGCTTCACTGTTCTTTTGCTTCATTGTTCTTGTACTGGCAGGGAGTTGCTTAGAGGGCCATTATATTATGTTCTCATGTTAATTCTTTCTGCTCTTGTCTTTTGGCGTGATTCTCCAGTTGGGGTGATCTCTCTCTCGATGATGTGTGGAGGAGATGGTAATATCTCTTGTCTTATCCCAACATAGTTGTCTTTCATGCCTCTCAATTACTTATTTCTGCTTCAATGATTAAAAGGTGTTGCTGACGTTATCGGAAGAAGATTTGGGTCCATGAAGATCTTTTATAATGAGAAAAAAAGTTGGGCTGGCAGTATATCAATGTTTGTTTTTGGATTCTTAGTTTCCATTGGGTGCGTTCAAGCCTCTCTGACCGACTAATCTACAGTTTGCTTACTCAATGGATTTCGTCACTGACATGATATTTATCTTTACAATATAGGATGCTGTACTTCTATTCAATTTTGGGATATTACCAACTGGATTGGATTGAGACATTGCAACGGGTTGCTTTAGTGTCTGTAGTGGCGACAGTTGTTGAGTCCCTCCCGATTACAGAGGTTGTAGATGACAATATATCTGTTCCTCTTGCAAGCATGGTAGCAGCATATTTGAGTTTTGGTTATTAGATTGTACCTTACTTTCCATCTCTCTTTCTTTCCCATTTCATTGTTGTTCTTTGACATTTTTTTTAAAAATAAGTCCCTGCATTAAAATTGTATTTGTAATGAATATTTATTTACTGAGTATATGATAGTATGATTTGCAGTCAATGTAAATAGCCCCGAATGCCTTGTAAATCACCGCCTTTCTGTTGTTACACTGAAAATTTTTACAGGTTAAATGCTTCACTTTTTAAGTCTCTAGAGTTTAGACTTGGTTTTATCTTTGATTATTGCTGAACTGCACAAATGAATTGAAAGGATCCGCTATTTATTCATAAACGTGTCAAAATATTATTGTTATTTATTATAAAGTCAATTTTGACCCTTTGTAGAATTTGTTTACCAATTAGGCCCCTTAGAACCTTTGATACTTGTTTCGGCCATTAAAACGTTAGCGAAAAAGTGCATCATTGAAGGATAAATGTGACTTTTTAAAATATATAAATGGAAAAGACTTATGTAACGTACTTAGCAGAAAAACTAACGACCATCAGGTAAATTTGGCTTGAATTTGGGTTTCAAGTGTTATTTGACCGAAGAAGAGGGGGCTGTATGTATTATTTATTCAAATGTTAATAATATTCAACAGAGGGAAGAAGAAATCAAATGATGCGTAACAAAATTCCGGGATTAAAGCCTCTCCTTAAGCAAGCCATACAAAGAGATTAAAATGCTTTCCTAACAACATCACTTCCATAACAACCACATAAATAAATCTAGAGAATGTTTTCAGATTTTCAAGGAAAAAAAAGGAAAAAGAAACACAGCAAACAAAACAAATAATTGTGCTATGGCATCTAACAACAATATTTCCCTTTTCTCCTCCCAAAATATTGCTAGCAAGTCACCAACTTTTCTGGTTCTTGTTCTGGTTTCTGCAGAAGCAATTGATCACTTCTTTTTATTGCATTATCATTATAACTATTGTTATATAGATTTCCATTTTTTGGCTGTAAATTATAATACTAATGGAAGATATAACACAAGAACTGTGCTCATCCACCCACCCATTTAATCCTTTAGTGAGCACATTTGTTCAGATTTCATTGATGCTTGTTATTGCCCACATTTTTAACCTTATCTTCAAACCCCTTGGTCAGCCAGGACCCATTTCTCAAATGCTGGTAAGAAACTAGCTCTAGCTAGCTACATTTGATTTCCTTTGAATTATATGTACAGATTCTCTTTTATTATATATTCAAAAGTTGAGACACTAACGTTTGCTCTATGTTTTGCGTATATGATGATCAAGGCTGGACTAATTCTTAGTCCAAGTTTTCTGTCCCAAATCAACAAGATTCGTTCGTTCTTTATTCAAGATCTATCTGCATTTTATTATCGAGTTTTCGCCTTCATTAGCCGCATACTTTTCATGTTCTTAATTGGTCTTGAAATGGACACTGCTTACCTGAGAACGAACATGGATCTTGCAGCAACAATTGCTTCTGGTGGCTTGCTAGTGAGCTTCGTCTTTGGCATAATCTTAACCTATATTTCCAGGTTTGTGTTAGATATTAAAGACAATACCCCAGCATTCTCTATCACCATCACTATACTTCTAGCAAATTCAGCATCTCCAGTCGTTATGCGCTTGATTGATGAACTCAAATTCAACACTTCAGAACTTGGGCGCTTGGCATCTACTACCTCTTTAATCAATGAAGTTGGTTGCATTATATACTACTCATCGTTTGTCACTGTCTTATCCTCTAAGAATTTTGCAAATGCAATTTACTCAATCATTCTCACTGCTCTACTGATCATTATTAACATGTATTTGGCCAAGTGGTTCGCGAGGTGGAACAAGGACTCAAAATATGTGTCGAATGCTCAGGTGTTATTTCTTTTGGTTCTTGTAGTAAGTCTAGCATTTTCCATTGAGGTACTTGGCTACAACAGCACCATTACAGGATTTCTTCTTGGTGTATTTTTTCCAAGGGATGGCAAAACAACTCGGACTCTGTTTAAAAAGCTTGCTTACTCTATTCATAACTTCGTTCTTCCAATTTACTTTGGCTACATGGGTTTCCAATTCGATATCAGGGATCTTCTTAAACATTACCAAAACATTCTTCTTGTTCTTCTTCTGCTATTCTCATGCATTGCCAGCAGAATGATTGGAACCTTGTTTGTTTGTCATCGTTTAAAGATTCCAAGGATTAAGGCTGTCCTACTTGCTTTCGTTCTCAATTTGAAAGGCAATTTTGAACTTATACTCATCGATGTAGAGGCTGGACGTTCTGCGGTAAGTTTCTTTCTTTTTTTCACCTTAAGTTTTTTGACACAAACAAACAATCTAGTAAACAACTTTGCCCACTAGATGCTGAAATAGTTGCACACATTATGTGATGTGCAGGCTGGGCCCCGACCAACCCAAGCCGATAAAGTTTATATACACCCCTCTCTTGTTTAAAGTTTTTATGTTATGACCTACTCAAGTTCGTGGTTAATCTATTATGGTACCCATTGAAACAAAATCCTGACTTTGAATTTTTTGTTATCTTTTGTTGTAGACATGGTGGAGTCCGATGATTCACCGCATGCTCTTGATAGTAGTAGTGCTTAACACTCTAATTACAGGTCCCATAATTGCTTCGATACTGAGAAGAAACGAAAATTATTTTGCTCACCGGAACACATCAGTGGAATCACTTGATCCAGACAGTGAGTTCAGGATCCTCTCGTGTGCATATGAGCCCCGCCATGCTTCCGGCCAGCTCGTGCTGAGCGCCTCCTTTGGCTCCTCCATCAGCCCTTACTTAATGCACTTAGTAGAGCTCCCGAAAAGGAGACGCAAAGCAAAGCTACTGTACAACCAGCTGGAAGACGGCGGCCAGTACAGCGACGAAGAGGACTACGGTGGCAACGACGTGCTGGAGATCAACGAAGCCGTGGACTCCTTTACAGCTCAAACCCGCATCAGGATCAGCCAAGTGAAGATCGTCAACACGTTTGCCAACATGTATGAAGATGTGTGCAATGCGGCGGAGGACTTTAGGGTTACGATAATTTTTCTGCCGTTTCACAAACACCAGAGGATCGATCAGAGGCTGGAGAATAGCAAAGAGGGTTACAGGACAACGAACCAGAAGATTCTGAGGCACGCGCCGTGCTCAGTTGGAGTGCTTGTGCATAAAAACCAAACAGGGTTTCAGCTGCCTGTTGCTGGTAACAATAGCTATGAGAATGTGGTTCAACATGCAGCTATGTTGTTTTTCGGAGGGGCTGATGATAGAGAGGCGCTGGCTTTGAGCAAAAGGATTGGTAAAAACTCTAATATTAATTTGACTGTCATTAGGTTTTTGTATGCTGTTAAGAAGGAGGAGGAGTCTTCGCCGTCGTCCCAGTCTTCGTCGGCGAGTAGCCCGATGGTTGGTGAACCGTCGAGGAAGGTTCGGGTGTTAAGGTCTTTGTCGAGAAATCATGAGATTGAGATTGCTAAAGATAACGTCTTTTTTGAGGAATTTCGCCTCAGGTAATTTTATACTTACACTTAAGGCTAATCGTTTTTAGTATATTAGCTAAGATTTTGACGTTAACAATTATATATATATATATATATATAATTTTATTTATAATTAAGTAAACTTTTTTTTTTCTTTTCATTAGATTTAGAAGACTAAATTAGAAGAGGATCTTAATACTTTTCAAAATTAGCTGAGCATCAAGATTTTATTATTTTAAAAAATAGTCGTAAAGATTCTTTTTTAGACAATTATGTCCAGATAAAATTTATTTGAGTCAATATAATCAAAAGATATAATTGTCCTTAAAAAGGATCCATATAAATATTTTGTCAAATTATAAGAGTGTTAGTGTCTTTTTGTTTTTGTAAATGGGTTTAGATCTTTATAAAAGTGACGTCAAAATATTTCTCAATACTAATTTTTTTTCTTCATTTTTTTGGTGGTTTAATGTGATTAATTAGGTATGTAACATCAGGTGAAGTTGGACTGATAGAAAGATATGTAAACAATGGAATAGAAACATTACAGGTATTAAGGGAAATTATGGATAGCATTGAATTTTCATTGTTTATAGTAGGAAAAGGCAGCTATGGGGGTTCGGTAATGACCACCGGACTGAGTGATTGGGAGGAGTGTCCGGAGCTCGGCCCGGTCGGAGATCTCTTGGCTTCTTCTGATCTTGACATCAAAAGTTCAGTGTTGATCATCCAACAACATCGGCAGTATACAAATAATAGTAATGAAGATAGTGTTCAGGGTTAATTAGGTTTTATGACTTTATTTTATATATTAGAAATGTTTCAATCCAAAATTTTAAAGTGCGGAAAAGTCTGAGAAAATATATAAATCATGCGGTTTATGCGTATTAGGTTTTAAACCTCTTAAACCCCATGATTTTAAAGTTTTATCAGATTTTTCTCGCTCTTCAAAATTCTGAACCATATAAAATGTGTATATATACACAAACTACAACAAAATTAAATATTGTAAGAGTAGTTTGTCTAGTCAAATATTCTTTCTTTTGTTTGAGATGTGGTTGATTTTTCTTTCTTAAATTTATTTAAGAATGGCATATTGCCAATTAATATTTCTTTTCACCTGCCTCATCCAACTGAGACGAAACTGCACACAGGTGCACCAAATCCTAATTACAAATCTCCACTCCTTACCTTTAGTTGGTACAAAACACTGAACAATTTATATATTCAGATAAATATACTAAAGTTAGTGATAACTCTTCTTGAAAAAAAAAATAATGGTAATTCTTGGTGCGTATATCCACAATATCCATAAATGTTAAAAATGATTTTAGTACGTGTAGTTGTATTTCTCAGTCACTTTGAATTTATTAATAATTAGAATTGATAACAGTTAAGCAACTCTAAATTTTTTTATAGTGATGAAGATCGAAGAAGAATTGACAGAATTAATTTCCATATTGATGTTCTTGTATGTTACTTCTGACTGATGTTACGATTTCACAAAGAATAAATCGCAATTCAATCGGTAATAAAAAAGAAAAAATATGAATAGAATTATAGATTTTAGCTATCCATTAAAAAAATAAATTAATAAATGGAGAGAGATTCTGAATAATGTAACATGCTCTTCATGCCAAATATGTAAAGGGAGGCTGAGGCATGCCAATCTACGTATAAAAGGAATAATATTATGTTTATTTAGTTAAAATACTTAATTTGTATATTAATTGATATGTTACTAATAAAAATTCGTCATTTAGATATGAAGTGATAAAATTTAATAATTAATTATCATTTAAGCCACTCAAATAATGCCACATCTAATAATTTTTTTTTAGATTTCATATTTCTTGAAACAACATATCTGAAAAAAGGTGCTGACATATTGAAGTTAATTAGATTAAAAACTTACCAAGTTAATTAAATTGAGAATTACAAGAACCACAAAAAGAAGAAAAAAATAAACTGCAATGATAAAAATTAAAAAGAAAAAGAAAAAGAGCTTACTGTTAGGTGAGATTGATTAATGCTCCTAGCTTATCCAGACAACAAACAAAAAGAAATTTGAGAGACAGCAAAGAAGGATAAGAAATAACAAAAAGATAATCAAGGCCGCCTTGGAAAGTGGAGAACAAGAGAAGCGAGGCTTAGAGAAGAGAAAGAAAGAGTGGAAATGAGGAGGGAAAAAGAAATTAGGACTGATTGGCTAATTTTTTATTGTCACTTCTAGAGTTTGTTTTAGGGATGATAAAATCCTCTCCGGATTTGGGGTCCCATAGAACCCTACTCCAAATGAGGAAATTTTTGAATAATTTTTGAGGAATGGGGTGAGAAGTGGGGGAAAAATAATCCCCAACCTCACCCCCACCCCTATCCCAATTCTCATTATATACAAATATGTTTTTAATTTTTATTTAATAATTTTTATTTTATTAATTATAATATCAATTAATAATTTTTTAATACGTTTATTTAATATAAACAGGCTATGACTAAAAGAAATCCCTATAATATAATTTTTTTCAACTCTAAACATTATTATATTTCTTTTCTCTTTTAAGGTGCTGCTCTCTTCAAACATTTTTCAGTTTTGATATCATTTTAAGATATTGTTTCAAACTTTTAGAATTTTTTTTAAAATAATTTAAATACTTTATAATACGATAATGATTTTATTTTAAGTCTCTAATTTTTAATTTACTAAAATCATATATCTATACCTACTATAAAATAGGTAAATGAGGAATGAGGTGAGGATGAGAAAATCATTCTCCATATGGGGATTCCCCATTCCCACCCCAACTAAATTTATTGGAGAATGAGGTGGGGAATGGAGATAAATTTTTTTAATGGGGTAAGCCTCCCCACCCCTACCCCACCCCCCACCCCCCACCCAACTCCATTGCCATCCCTAGTTTGTCTTAGTATCATTTATTATTATTAAATTAGCCTTCAAATTTTAAGATTTTTTTCATACAAATGTAAACATAAATAAGTAATTTAATTGAACAAATAATAAACGAATCTTAAAACAAATGGACCATATCCGATTCGTTTATAACCAATTTATTAAATGGATAAAAGAATCTATATCCTCAAACTTGAATTCAATTCATTTATTTAGTAAATCAAATTTATCCATTTATTAAACAAATTAATTTTTTTTCAAATTCAAATCCATTTAATTTTCATCAAATTGAATTGAATAAACAAGCCCTAACCTAGATTGTCATCGCTAATTAAAATTAGTGACATGTAAAATCAACTTTAAATATCTACCCACGTTATTGGTATTTAGCTAAAAGAGTTGGAATAAGATTATTTGCAGTTTTCTTTTTAACATTCACTTAAATTAAAATATTTTCTCATCCAAATATTATCATATATGTTTATTATTTACAAATATGATGAAACCATAAATTTTGGTTACTCTTGTGAACTAAAAATCTTCAAATTACTCTCTTACTTTTAAAAACATTAAATTATCCCCAAAAACTAGTTAAGTTTAATGATTTACCGTTGTTGACTTGTTGACTTGTTAAAATATGAAAATATTCATTTTTAACAGTTTCGTTAACTAACGATTTTAACATTAAAAAAATACTATTTGAATTAATAAAATAACTTAATAAAGATGACGAAATCCTTAAAGTTGGTCGGGCCGGGGGGAGGGGGGGTGTGGAGGGGTGCAGGGGGAAGACTTATCTCTCCTAATTTTATCTCCACCAAATCAGAATCACATTAAAACCTAATTGAAATACCCATAATTTCAATTGATTGGCATGGCTGCATGTGGCAAAGGATTTGGTTGCCTGGGCCGCACGCGGCTATGAGTTTGGTTGCGGTGGTTTGGTTTCCATGGCCGTGCTCGACCAAAGGTTTGGCTGTCTTGGCATGCTTGGTATCCAAGGGTGTAAAATTAAATTTTTTTAATAGGTTTATATTATAAATATTTAAAATATTTATGCGTGTTTTTAAAAATTTAAAAAGATTCGGGCCCATAAATATTAGCCGACTCAGAGACTTGACCTTATTCTATTAATTATTTAATTTAATTTTTTTTAGGTAAAGAAAAACGAGCCTAGCAAGAGCTAAAGCTTAAACAAAACGAGGGAACGCAGCCCCCGAACTATCACTGCGCAAGTAAACATCAACATTAGGGGGAGGGGTAGGTCAAACATGGAGCCCAAGAGGGTGAGAGTATGAAAGTAGCAAGGAAATCTGTTGCGAAATTGGCTTTCCGATATATGTGATGCACTGAAACTTGCCAATTGCAAGAGAGGAGCTCCCGGATGCCATTAACGAGAGAAGATGCTGCATTAGCGGACAGAGTCTGACTTTGGATAAGTTGTGTAACACATAAACTGTCAACCTCCACAATCAACAGTCGAATGCCCTTGTTCCAAGCCAGAATGAGTCCCTGATACATGCCCCAAAGCTCAACATTTGTGATTGAACTCATCCCAATATTAATGCTGAAACCTGCTATCCACCTCCCATGAGCATCTCTAATTAAACCTCCAGCCGAAGCTAAACTCGATGCCTTACAAGCTCCATCTGTATTCAACTTATACGCAGTCCAAACTGGGGGCAGCCAACCAAAATATTAGTTGTTTATTAAGAGAATGTATAAATACTGTTGATGCTGAGATCTGCTCGCCCTTTGCCCGACCAGATCTTTTCACCAACGTTTATGTAGTCAATAGTGTGGATATCAATTTCTTCTTGCTTCAACGATCGCTCTAGTAACTGAAGTTGGAATTATCCTTCCTTCTCCCACTAAGCATGTGTTCACAAAAGTGGATCAGAGACGCCGGTGGTTTTACCGGCGTAAACCCTCCGATGCCTAAGTTAGCACAAGGTATTTACGGGAAAACGGTGCAATTAAGATTCGATAAGTTGCTTATAATTGGCTCACAGTTTGTACTAAAAATGGTCTGGTTGTAATTTGGCAGAGTTTTCCATTCTCTCCAATTTTTCTGTCTCCTTCTTCATTGGTTTCTTCATTTTTTATAGTCGTTGTCGCACGTTTCCATTTATCCTTCATCCTCCCTTATCTCGGGTAGTGGCAGCTCCTCATGGGACTCCAACTGCTACATTTTGGGTAAACGTGGGATACCGTGTCTCCCTCAACGGTTCTGGGCATAGCGCAACTATCGTGATTTCGTGAGATCGTGTTCCCGCTCTGTGGGGAATGGGTATCTGCTCGGTACTTGTCTCTGGTCGGTACATTCCTCTGGCTGATACT
This sequence comes from Citrus australasica, assembly GCA_029618585.1. NCBI lineage: Eukaryota > Viridiplantae > Streptophyta > Magnoliopsida > Sapindales > Rutaceae > Citrus > Citrus australasica. The sequence continues at coordinate 7,717,034 of JARCIV010000004.1, forward strand.
CATCTCTGGTTGGCCCTTGTTCGTAGAAGACTCATTATCAGTGTTCTACTTGTACCATTTGGCTGAGGTGATCCATGCCGGGGTGGGAATGATAGCATGGCTGAGCTGGTGCTCTTATTTACTTAACACCAGTCCCCTAGTTTCTAGTCTTGCGAGTGAAATGAGTTGAGAGTAGAAACTGATAATCGAATCTCACTAATCCAGGGAACTTCTCATCTGGTCTTCTGTTTACTGGGATGGACCTGAGGTTCCATTTTTCGTCTGGGGAGATTCTGACCTAAGCATGGACCTTTATAAGCATGTCCATTGCATATCTGGGCTTGCGTTTCGTATGGCCTCTTATAACAGTTATTGACGTGGCATTTCCAGACTCTTCGTATTTGAAATTTGAAACGACGGGCTATCCATCCTTGATATACGGTGAATGAGCTGGCACTCTTATCACTTAAACGCTTCCGTTTCCCCCTTTTCGTTTCAAATCCCTAAACTAAAGTCATCCTCGTTTTGCTATTCGCTTATCTGCCATAAGACAACTCCTTCGAACTTCGTTCACACTTTTCGCGTCTGGGATCTCCATTTGCTGGGTTTTTTCTCTATCACAGCAACATCATTAGTGCCAGTCTATTCCAGGTACAGCCTTCAACCCCTTCTCTGGTTGTTGTTGATTGGATTTTGTATTGTGGGTTCTGTGTTTGTCCCTTTTTTGTATCCATACTCTTAGATATTTGTGCTTTCCCTTTTTAAACTTCGGTATGTCTAACCGAAGAGAAAAAAGAATTGTAGTCGAGAGCGATGTAGAGATAGAGGATTCATATCCCCATTTATTTGGACCCAATGACCTTCTACACTCCTCTCGCAGTGTAGGTCCCTCATGTCATAGGGATACCCCTGAATACCCTCGTCCCATGTCCACTTCACCCTCCCCTGAATTAGAGCTTGTAGGAAACAGAGGTGGCCTCGCATCGGACTCGGGTGAGAATCACAGTTCTGGTGGAGTTGGGGTCCCTGAAGAAGTAGGTGATGGTGAGGGGAGCAGTTCCGAGCCGAGCCGACCCCCTAAGAAGTGAAACATTGGCCATAGGGTGGAGGCGGATTCTTACCCTATTGACTATATAGCTTGTGCCACCACCTTAACCGATATGTTCAAGCTTAGGAATCTCTACAACATTTCTGAGGAGGTTCTCTTGTGGTTCCTGGGAAAGGCGACGTTCCTAGTCGGCCTCCGAGGGGGTATGTAACGATGCACCTGGAGAGTTTTAGATTAGGAGCTCGGCTGCCCCTTCAGCATTACTTTGCCAAGATACTGGGTGGTATGCACCTGGCCCCAGGTCAGCTACATCCAAATGGGTGGAGGGTTCTCTCGGCTATGTACGTGTTATGGGAGAGTTGTGGATCATAGGAGCCCTCTCTTGTTGAAGTACAACATTTATACCAGCTAAGGAGTAGCCCGAAGGAAGCAGGTTGGTACTATTTCATGTCAAGCTCTGCGAAGAGGAAGCCAATCACCGACTTCCCTTCCTCGTGTAAAAGTTAGAAGAACAAATTCTTCTTTGCTGGAGGAAATTGGTGTACAGCAGCCCGTTCGCTTGGTGGTGATATTTACCTTCCAACGCATTGTGTCACCCCAGGTCGCTCATTTTTTTTGCCTATATTCTTTCTCAAATTGCCACTTATTGGGTTCTTTAACCTTGTTTGCTTTTTCAGAATCGTTGGGTTTGATTAAGGAACTTGAAGACCGACCTTTGCTCCAGGTGGAAACTGCTCTGGTGAACGCGTCTACCTGCCAAGACCTCCTATCACCAACAAACTTGGTCAGTTCGGGTTTAGTGGACATAGCTGCCGGAATGGATAATAAGATCCTCAGCGCGATGACCAAAAAACGTGGTCGGGCTCCAAGCAGCTCTAGCAACCCTCCTCCTCCTCCGAATAAAACTAGTGTTGGTCCTTGCAAGGCTTCTGTTCCTGCTCTACCCCCTCCTCCACCTCGTAAGAGCGGTGGGGAGAAAACTACCAACAAGAGTTCTGAGGTCAGCACTCGTTCTGGGGACTGATCTTCTCCTCTTTCGCCTCGTGATCAGGGTGACTACCTAACCCCATATCAGAGGGACTATGGGAAGTCAGTGGGACTGAAAATGGTCCAGGACATTGAGAGCATGAATATCAGTAAATTGGCTGGTTCTGTCCAGAGGGTCTCCTTCAAGCTAGCTACTATAGTTTCTTGTTACAAGAACAGGATCACGCCCATGAGAGGAAGCTTCAAGCTGACAACCAGGACTTGAAGAAAAGAGCTGAGTCTGCCGACCGCTCGAAGGAAAAGCTTCTTGATCTGCAGAAACAGATCGTGGACCTGGAAGAAAATGTGGTCATGGCTGAATCCAACTCTACCAAACTTGAGGGTGAGTTGGGTGATTTGAAGTCTGATCTTCAGGCCACTCAAAGTGAGCGAAATACCTTGAAGACGACCCTTGAGGGAGAAATCAAATCTCTGAGTGAGCAGTTGGCCGAGGTGAAAGGTAAATCTGTTGATGTGGATGATCGACTGGACGCAGAGTATGACTCTGTGGTAGCTTTCTACTATAAGTGCATCATATCTGTGCTCAAGGAAGAATATCCCAAGCTTGAGATGAGCAAGCTAGAGGCTGGAGTGCAGAGATATATGGCTGAGGGCGACCAGGGGAATAAGGAACAGGGTGACCAGGATCAGGTGGAGGCTCTTTTAGATGGGGTGCAAGAGGGGGAAGCCGGGGGTCGTGCTCTTGAAGTTGGTCAAGGGTCAGTGCCTACTCCTCCTGATGTTGCTAATCCTCCTCTTCCAGAGATTGCTGATCCTTCAACTACGGAAGCTGCTGAACCTCGTAGCCTTTAGACTAATTTTTGTATAAATCCCGAACTTTCATTTGTTTGCCATTATTTGAACGTTTATAAAGTTTTGGACGCTTTCTATTGGTCTTCTTGTCTGGTTTTTGCTCATGGATTACTTCTGCAAATTAACTTGATAATTTATTTGACTTTGCCTGCTGGTTCTTTGGTGGACCGAGTAGGAATAGGCATTCGCTGGCCTTAGTAGAATTTCGCAAAATTTCCTGTTAGTCCTTCGTTGACCGACTAGGAGTATGCACTCGCTTACCTTAGTAGAATTTCGTAAAACGGCCTGCTGGTCCTTTCGGCGATCAAGCAGGAATAAGCACTTGCTTGCCCTAGTAAAATTTCGTAATATTGCCTGCTGGTATTTCGTTGACCGAGCAGGAACATACAGTTACTTGCCTTAGTGAAAATTTCGTAAAATTACCTGCTGGTTTTTCGTTGACCGAGCAGGAAAGGACACTTACTTGCTTTAGTGAAAATTTCATAAAATTGCCTGCTGGTCTTTCGTTGACCGAGCAGGAACAGGCACTTACTTGCCTTAGTGAAAATTTCATAAAATTACCTGCTGGTCTTTCGTTGACCGAGCAGGAACAGGCACTTACTTGCCTTAGTGAAAATTTCGTAAAATTACCTGCTGGTCTTTCGTTGACCGAGCAGGAACATGCACTTATTTGCCTTAGTGAAAATTTCGTAAAATTGCATGCTGGTCTTTCGTTGACCGAGCAGGAACATGCACTTACTTGCCTTAGTGAAAATTTAGTAAAATTGCCTGCTGGTCTTTCATTGACCGAGCAGGAACAGACACTTACTTGCCTTAGTGAAAATTTCGTAAAATTACCTGTTGGTCTTTCGTTGACCGAGCATGAACAGACACTTACTTGCCTTAGTGAAAATTTAATGGGCTTGCTAGCAGGGGGATTTTATGCTGAATTCATCTTTATTGAAATTTGAATGCATTACAGAAATGCGGAATATATGCATGTGCAACAAGTCATCATGCATTTAACAGAAATAACTTGTCAAAATGAAGACTTAGTAGAGCCCTTTGCTTACTGGAAATACTTCTTCAAGTGCTCGGTGTTCCACGACCTCTTCACGTCTCGTCCATCTGGGTACGCTAGCTTGTAAGCTCTTGGTCCAGTCGCTCGTATCACCCTGTACGGGCCTTCCCATTTCGGGCCGAGCGCGCCATGGTTAGGATCCCTAGTGTTTTGGTTCACCTTTCTAAGTACCCAATCCCCTGCTCGGAACTGCCTCACGCGTACGTTCTTGTTCTAATAACGTATGACCCTTTGCTGACACTGGGCCACTTTCTGCGAGGCCCCTTCCATTTTCTCCTCCAGCAGGTCCATGCTCAAGCAGATCTACTCGCCGTTTTGTTTCTTATTGAAGTATTCTGTCCGATGTGTTCCCACTCCAATTTCTGCTGGGACTACCGCCTCATGACCAAAAGCTAAAGCAAACGGGGTTTCCCCTGTGGCGGTTTTGTGAGTTGTCCGGTAAGCCCATAATACTCCTGGCAGCTCGTCGACCCAAGCTCCCTTCTTCTCTCCCAGCCTAGTTTTCAGGAGTTTTTTATTACTTTGTTAGCTGCTTCCACTTGTCCGTTTGCCTGGGGGTGTGCGGGGGTGCAGAACTTCAGGTACACCCCCAAGTTTTGGCAAAATTCTCTGAAGTTGTTGTTGTCAAAATGCCTTCCATTGTCTGTAATGATGGCATAGGGGATCCCGTATCTGCAGATGATATTCTTCCAAATAAAATCCGTCGTCTTTCTCTCCATGATTTGGCTGAGGACTCCCACTTCTACCCACTTGGTGAAGTAGTCTATTGCCACAATTGCATGTGTTGCCGCTCCTCGGCCCTTAGGTAATGGACCAATCAGGTCGATTCCCCATTGGGCAAAAGGCCATGGGGATGTCATAGTGGTTAGCTTTTCTGGAGGTTGTGCAGGAACCTCTGAGAAGTTTTGGCAGATTTTACAGTTCTTTGCCATCCTTTTCGCATCCTGGTGCATGGTTGGCCAGAAGTATCCTTGCTGGAGTACCTTGAAGGCTAAAGTTCTCGCCCCCGAGTGATTGCCACATATTCCTTTATGAATCTCCCTTAGTACATAATCTGCTTCCTCGTTATCCAAACATCTCAAGAGGGGCAAGGTGAATCCTCGGCGGTAGAGCACCCCATCGAGTAGCGTGTACCTTGTTGCTCGGTATTTTAATTTCCTTGCTTGCCTCTTGTCCTTCGGTAAAATGCCATCGTGGATGTATGAGAGAATCGGGTCCATCCAGGATTCCTCGGTGCTTACTCTCATTACCTCTACTTCCTCCCGTATGCTTGGCGAGGTCTTTACCTCTAGTGGAACTGACTTAGGTAATTTTGGATCGGCAATTGCAGCCATTCTAGCCAACATATCTGCTCGGTAATTCTCATTCCGGGATATCTACTTTACCTCTACCTCTTTGAAAAGCCTAACCATTTGCTTTGCCTTCCTCAAATAAAGCCCCATCTTCTCTTCCCTTACTTGGAACTGATCACTGAGTTGATTACAGACTAATTGAGAATTTGCTCGGATTTCTACCCTTTCTACTCTTAGTGCATGTGCAAGTCCGAGCCCAGTGATAAAGGCTTCATATTCAGCTTGGTTGTTCGTGAGCTGGAATTCAAATTTCACTGCATATGTTATTTCGGTCCCTTCTGGGCTTCGTATTACAATTCCTGCTCCGGACCCTTGTTCACTACATAACTCGTCAACCATTACCAGCCACACCCCCTCTGGTTTTTCCTGCTCTATTAGTTGTTCCTCCCGAACTTCTTCCCCTGGTTTAGCACAGTCTACCATAAAATCGGCCAGAGCTTGGGCTTTGATTGCTCCTCAGGGCCCATAGGATGTTAACATATATGTTTTTATAATGTTGATTTTGATGATAACAAACAAGATTAAGAATGATTAATCTTTTAAGCTCAAATTATTATTTTTTATACATTTTAAATAAATCATTATTTTTACATTATAAATGTTTTATATTTAATGAAAAAATGATTTTATGAAATTGGTTGTTTTTCAAGTTTATGATTTAATTGAAAGAGTTTTGAAAATTTTGAAATCAACAAGTATTGCTTGAAATTTTGGAGAAGGACTTATTTGAAAAGTGTCATAGCATTTTGGGCTATATCATAATTTTAAAAAGTTTTGGGATTAACAAAGCATTACTTAGAAATTATGAAATTAGACCTATTTGCAAACTTTCATAACGTTCTGGACCATAATACAGTTTTGGGTTCAATCTATAAATTTGGAAAATAATTTAACTGTAGCAATCACTATAGCAAACGGCTAACCGTTTATTTAAAACGGCTAATCGATAATTTCTAGAAAGCATGTTCTGCAAAGTATTGTTAAAATAATGATTATGGAAAATAACGGTGAACCGTTTACTGAAAACGGTTAACTGATTATTTTCAGATTGCTAACCTTGAACCGTTTAGTAAGAACGGTTAAACCAAATTTGTTTTGCAGGTCTCTGAAAGTTAACGGCGAAAGGGTAAGCCGAAACGGCAAATCCTTTATTTGAAATTTGACCCAACGGTAACTTTTGACCAACCTAAATGGTTAACCGTTAATGGTTAACGGCGAACCGTTTTCGTGCAGACAGTCTATAACGGCTAGTTTTTTAACTCCAGTTATAAATAAACTCATTCAAATTCAAACAAGATTGATCACAACACAACCATTGAGCTTATATTCGAGAATACAATCTTCATAGAGCTTTAAACACATTCTTATTTCATCTATTCACACATTGGACATTGATTTGTAATCTTAAATATTGTGTGAGAGAAAAACAATTTGTAATCTTTTACTTTGAGTGATTGTAAGTGTTGGGATACACTTGGGTTAAGAGATTGGGGATAATCTCTTCTTGTAAAGGTTCATTGACACCTTGGAAGTCAAGTGTAAGCATTTGAAACCTTGGAGGCTTGCTTAGTGAAATGCTCAAGCCCGGAAAGCTTGGAGGTGTGGACGTAGACGAGATTGGCCGAACCACGTAAAAATCTTTGTGTTTGAATCTCTCTTCCCTTAGCTTTTTATATTGTGATTGATTTAATTGTTATTGCTTTAAATTCGTTTTAGATTTACATGATATTTTGTTTTAGAATTGAATAATTTTCAGAATACCAATTCACCCCCTCTTGGGTTGCATAACTAGAATTTCATAGGATAGATCAAATTCGCTTAGCTCCACGGACCATTTTACTAACCGACCAGAAGCATCCGGTTTTTGGAGCATTTGCCGAAGGGGCTGGTCAATCATCACAACTATCGGGTGGGCCTGAAAATATGGTCGGAGTTTGCGTGCTGTCGTTATCAGAGCCAACGCCCATTTCTCCTTCATGGGATACCTGGTTTCTGCGTCTACCAGGGCCTTGCTTATGTAGTATACCGGGTGTTGCTTTCCTTCTTCTTCCTTGACTAATACCGAGCTGGTAGCCCATTTGGATATTGCCAAGTACAAAAACAGTTGGTCACCCTCTCTCGGAGTTGATAGTAACGGGGCGCGGGCCAGGTATTCATTTAGCTGTCCAAACGCCTCCTCACATTCCGATGTCCACTCCATCTTTCTTCCTTTCTTTATAGTTTGGAAGAAAGGGTGGCATTTTATCTGTGGCCCGCGAGATGAATCGGTTCAATGCTGCCAATTTCCCTGTAAGGCTCTGCACTTCCTTAACTGTTCGTGGGGACCTCATTTCTGTCACCGCCCGTATTTTTTCCGGGTTGGTCTCGATCCCTCGGTGGCTCACCAGGAATCCCAAGAACTTACCCGAGTTGACCCCGAATGCACATTTGTCTGGGTTCGGCTTCATTTCGTACTTGCTTAGTAATTCAAAGGTCTCTTCCAAGTGCTTCACATGATCCCTCGGTTCTTTGGACTTTGTGATCATATCATCCACATACACCTTCATAGTGTGACCAATCAATGGTTTGAAGATCTTGTTCACTAACCTTTGATAGGTAGCTCCTGCATTTTTTAGGCCGAAAAGCATTACCCTGTAGCAAAACAAACCCATGTAAGTTATAAAGGTGGTGCTTTCCTCATCTTGTTCGTCCATGGGTATCTGGTTGTATCCGGAGAAGGCATTCAGGAAACTGAGCAGATTGTGACCCGCTGTTGAGTCCACCAACTGATCTATTTTTGATAGGGGAAAACTATCCTTCGGGCATGCCTTATTGATGTCTGTGAAATCCACACACATTCTCCATTTCCCGTTGGCCTTCTTTACCAGTACTACATTGGAAATCCACTCCGGGTACTTGGCTTCCCTTATGAATCATGCTTTCAGTAGCTTTTCCACCTCGACATTTATGGCCTCGTACCTTTCCTGGTTAAAGCACCCCCTTTTCTGCCTTACCGGCCTTTCTCCCTTCTTGATCGCCAACTTGTGGCAGGCTACCATGCGATCAATTCCTGGCATATCCTCATGAGACCAGGCAAATATGTCTGCATAGGATTGTAGACACTTCACCAGCTCACCTTTTATTGTCTCACCCAATCTTGACCCGATCTTAATCACTCTGCTCGGGTTACTCTTACTCACAAAGACCTCCTCCAGATTCTCAACAGGTTCCTGGCGACCATTTTTAGAATCTCATTGGTTATCTAGTGAGGTAACCTGCAGCGCCTCCTTGGTCGTTATAGCATAGCAGCTCCTTGCCATTCTCTGGTCGCCTTTTACTACACCAACAACTTCATTTACTCTGTACTTCAACGCCAAATAATGCGTGGATATAACGCATTGGCTTATCCTCATGAACGGTCTCCCTAGTATCATCTGGTAAGGGCTTCTTTCTTCTACCACCACAAAGTCCAGCATCATCGTTCTTTCAAACGGCTTTGACCCCACAGTAATCGGGAGTTCGATGATCCCCATGGGAGTTAACCGTCACCCTCCAAATCCCTTCAAGGATGTATTCGTCCGCTCCAGCTTCAAGTCTGAAATTCCCATATCATTTAGGGCCGACTTAAACAGAATGCCAACCGAGCTGCCCGTGTCCACCAGTATTCGCCGCAATTCTGTACTAGCCACCATTGCCTTAATCACCAGTGCATCCTCATGAGGATATAAAATACCCTCTTCGTCGTCCTCTGTCCACATAATAGGAACTTGCCGCACTTTTGCCCTCTTGGCTGCTGGCAAATTGAAAAGCACCTCTTTGCCGGTCATGGCGTATCTCCCATAGTTCTTCTGTGCCTTGTTCGAATCCCCGGCCAATGTTGGCCCTCCTGCTATCACACGGATAGTTGGCTGTTCACGTTCCAGGCCCCTTTCAACTCCTTCATCCCGGGTGTATTGTGATTCGATGACGGGGGATACTCCATCCACATACTCATCCAAGTACCGATTCCTCACCAAATCCTCCACCTGAATCTTTAGGTCACGACATTGGCTGATAGTGTGACCGTGAATGTCGTGGAATTTGTAAAACCTGCTCTTATCACGTCGGTGGGTAGATTTTGTTATAGGGGCCGGAGGGTATAGCAGGCCTCGTCTTTCGATCCTCTCATACAATTCCTCTATCGAGATTTTTAATAGGGTGTACTGTTTATACGCCAAGCTTTGGTCAACCAGTTGAACCGCTCGGTTATCATGGATATCACCCCGGGCTGGTATCGTCAGTAGCTGATCTGGTCGTCCAGCCCTGGAGTTAGTTGTATGTAGTGCTCTGGGAGTGTTGTGATAAGGGTGGGCAATCATCTATTTGAATTCTCGTTGCCGTTCCGGAAATGGGGGGCGTAGAGGTTAAGCCCGGCTGTGTTGGAACTGTTGTGGTCTCTGAGCTATGGGGTAGGGGCGGGACCGAGCTGATATTCCGCCCATTACTGAGGATTCCCCAGCTCGCTTTCCCGATCCGCTCCCGTTCGGGGCTCTCCGTTCCTTTCGTCTCAGCTCTTCCAGTTATTCACTTTTTATCATTGCCGATTTCTCTTCTTCGATTTCTATATCTCGCCTCGTCTGTTCATACCCCGCCGAGTAATTCTGCACTAGGGGGCTTCTTAAGTTGCACCACAATCGGCCTATTCTTACACCTTCTTTTAATCCCCTCAGCGCCTGCGGATGATTAAAAACTCCTAGATCCAGCACGGCTCAGTGATATCGTTTTACAATATCCCGAAGGGATTCATGTTCCTCATGTTTCATCCCCATAAGTTCCATCATGTCATCCTCTGGGGCCACAACTCCTCAGAATTGTTCGGCCAACTCTTGGCACATCTGCTCGTACCCTTTTATACTCCCTCGTGGCAGCTTGCGATACCATTATCGGGCTCGTCCCTCTAGTGTCAATGGGAACACCCTGCACCTTTGAGCTGGTGTCAGCCCCTGCACACCTGTCATGTCGTTGAAACGTTCGATATGCACCAACGGATCACTTCGTCCGGAGTATTTGAGGTCGGGGAAGCAGAAATCTCTTGGGATTACAGTACCCATGATCTCGGTTGATAATTGAGATTATTCATCTAGCATTATCCTCCAGCTCGGGGGTTTTCTCTTGCCCTGAATCTCCTCAATCACCTGCGCCAATCTGCGTACCTCTCCCTCCAATTCTACCGCACGGTCAGGATCGCGCGCAGCTATCTGATCTTGTTCCTGCTCGGCATTCTGCAACCGCTGTCTAAGCTCTCCTTCATCAACACTGGCCCCTCGGCCATCAATTTCCAGTACCCGTCCGGGGCGAGGTTGGTTCCCCCTTTCATCCACACGCTCCCCTGTAACATGACCAGTACTTCTATGGGGGTGCACCCCATAAGGTTGGTCCACTGGTGGAGGGATTTCCTCGACTCTACGCCTCCGGAGGATAGGTTCTGCCCTAACTTCCTCTCTCCCCACCGGGTTTCGCAGTCCCTTCTCCGCTCCTCTCTCAGCTCACACAATACGGCCGTGAGAATCTCAATTTGTTTCTCCATCCGCTCCAGTCGATCTTGAATCATCCTCTCTCGAGCTTCATTCGCAATCTCCCGGAGAGTGATTGTCTCGACAGTTTCATTGTCATCCCTTAAGGCATCCTTCCTTGACGCTTCTATATCAACCGTTCGCTGCTTCTCTGGTAGCTACTAGTTTGGTGGTAGCTTTTTATTCAGCTCCCCACAGACGGCGCCAAAATGTTGATGCTGAAATCTACTCGCTCTTTGCCCGACCAGATCTTTTCACCAACGTTTATGTAGTCAATAGTGTGGATATCAATTTCTTCTTGCTTCAACAATCGCTGTAGTCACTGAAGTTGGAATTATCCTTCCTTCTCCCACTAAGCCTGTGTTCACAAAAGTAGATCAGAGACGCCGGTGGTTTTACCGGCGTAAACCCTCCGATGCCTAAGTTAGCACAAGGTATTTACGGGAAAACGGTGCAATTAAGATTCGATAAGTTGCTTATAATTGGCTCACAGTTTGTACTGAAAATGGTCTGGTTGTAATTTGACAGAGTTTTCCCTTCTCTCCAATTTTTCTGTCCCCTTCTTCATTGATTTCTTCCTTTTTTATAGCTGTTGTCCCACGTTTCCATTTATTCTTCATCCTCCATTATCTCGGGTAGTGGCAACTCCTCATGGGACTCCAACTACTACATTGTGGGTAAACGTGGGACACCGTGTCTCCCTCAACGGTTCTGGGCATAGCGCAACTATCGTGATTTCGTGAGATCGTGTTTCCGCTCTTTGGGGAATGAGTATCTGCTCGGTACTTGTCTCTGGTCGGTACATTCCTCTGGCTGATACTCATCTCTGGTTGGCTCTTGTTCTTAGACGACTCATTATCAGTGTTCTGCTCGTACCATTTGGCTGAGGTGATCCATGCCGGGGTGGGAATGATGGCATGGCTAAGCTGGTGCTCTTATTTACTTAACAAATACTATTTTACTCTTTTGACCGTTAAAGATAATATAACAATAATGATTTTTTAGGGTAATTTGATATTTTTAAAAGTAAGAGAGACAATTTAAAAATTGTTACTTCATTAAGGGATAATCTAAAATTAAGCCGAGATGAAATTATTTCTTACATGATTTTTTAATGTCTTGGTGGCTTGCTTCACAGAAGGAATTTTTATTAGACATGATCAAGAAAGTTAGTAAATATTTATGATGTTTGTTAGAGTAACCCTTATCTAACCAAATAGTTTAAATCCAAGAATCTAGCAAAAATCTATTCCATATCCCCATTTTTCAATTTGGCTTGTCTTATGACGTTTGGTTTGTTTGGCTTAACATTAAAAGGTATTACTCTGTAGATTTATGGATTAGTGCCACTGATATGCGGTGGAGTTCTTTAACAGAGGACTATGGAGTGAGGCACAGGTAAGATTATTGCACCTTAAATCAGAGGCGAATTTTTATTACTGTCGTAGGAACAACTTATTAACATGCACATTTCTTTTTTTTTTTTAAATGTTGGAGTTTCTATTGATATAAAATAATAACGTAGTTTCAGATTCCCAGCTTAAACAGTAATTAATCGGATGATTTATGGTATGATCCTTACATTCTAGATTTGGATTTCATATAGTCGGCTCCATAGTTCATTCTGTGTCAGTCTGTCAGACATATAAAGAGACAGCTATTACCTATATTTCTAGTGTGGTCATGCCTTTTGCATTATCATTAGATCGTGCCTGAATTCTAGTTGCTGCTAGCATGTTCAGTTTCTCAGTGCATGCGATTGGTAATACATATAAACAAAATCGGATACGTTTGCTTCAGGTAACTATATTTGATAATGATACGTGCTGCAGTTTCCTGAGCTGAAAAAATAAAAAAGATAAAAGACGACCCTAAGAAATAGTCGATGGTTATGCTAACGGTGGAAAAATAAAAAATAAAAAAACTCAAAGCAGACCAATATGCTGGTTAAAGAATTGATTATGGAAAGTGAGATAGAAAGTGCAGAAACAAAATGAAATGCTTGAAAGACGTTGAAGAGTGCATGAGTGGGAGATTGGCTGTATAAAATCATCATAAGGCTCATATAATTGAAACTGTATAATCTAGCTTCCAAGAATAAGAACAACATCGAGCGCAACATGTGAGAGTGACGAGTTCCCAAGCAATATTCTATTATCTTATAAGTGCCGTACGATTAACAGGTTCAAATAAAAAACAACAGTGGCAACTTAGTCGCCATCAGAGATACAACTCCTCTCTTGACAAGCAAATGCAGCAGAAGATAGAAAGTACAGAAACAAAATGAAATGCTTGAAAGACATTGAAGAGTGCATGAGTAGGAGATTGGCTTTATAAAATCATCATAAGGCTCATATAATTGAAAAAAAATTAATTATTATCACTTTCAGAAAAGAAAAATCTTTACGTGCCACATCCAATCACTCTGTTGATCTCTTAACTTTGCTGCCGTATGAGGTTAAGTTCTAAGATGCTTCCTTCTTACTGTTTCTTTTAGAAATTCCATTGTATGATACAATGATTTTGTCGATTGGGCTATTCTTGTGAAACAAAGATCCGATAGGCATTGTTATTTAAATTAGCAAAATTGATTTATAAGGACAAACAATTTTTTATCGAATTTTGAATACACTCTAAAGTGTCTCGGTTTATTGTAACTGTCCCAATAGAATTTGTCAACTATATTTTCCTTTCACAAGTAGGACCTTTAGCCAAAATAATAATAATAATGATTGTTTAATGTAAATGAATAACTAAAGCTCCATCCGTCCTTTCTTGGGATAGCCTTCACCATTACCGTCGGTTTCCAACTAGTACCAAAACAGATCTATTATAAAGATTGATTCACTCTCTGACTTAGTAACTTTCTCCAGCTTTACTCTCTTTCTCTAACTTTATAGAACTGGAATACATAGATTACAAATCCAAAAGGAGAATGCTCATTCACTGACAAGAAACGCACAAGCACACCACCATCACAAATCAAGATGTGAATAGAACAACAACCCCCATGCCTTAAGGAGGAAAAGCATCCATCAAAAATCAGTTTCTTAATAATATTTTTTGTGCTACATTACATAATGTGAAATTATGAATCATCCATCTTTAATTTATCTTGTTATAAAAAATAATACAAAATTTTGAATTTATTTAAATTTTCACCCCAAATTTATAATTTGTATCAATTGTCTATAAAAACATTAACTTCTGTTTGTGCATAACGACGCCCTAAGGGTATTTTAGACCTGTAACATGCTTAATAAAATATAAATAAAAAATTATTAGTCATCCATCCTAAATTTACCATTTTACAATATATACATATATAGAGAGTACTGTTCCAATCCAAAACAGTGTGCGGAAAGGCTGGCTGCAAATGATGGGCCCTATCATGTGCAGCCAACAAAAAAAAAAGCCACCAGGGGCTGTTGGATGAAAATCTAACGGCCCCTAGTAGCTTCCCGGACAATGATCCAATCCAGAAGTTTCGGATTGAATCATTGTCCTATATATATATATATATATATATATATACACCTAAATTTTGCTATATTTATGCATTTACTGTCCTTCCAGTATAGATATCTAATGTATTCTTGTGGTTAATATGAGTGTTATCATTAGGACTGCAATGTTGGTGTAAGTGCAATCAACTTGACTTCCCCACAAAAATGCAAAAGCACAATAATTGCAATGTCTTGGAATTTTGTTCTTTTTGCAATTCTGTGAAAATCTTCTATCCCTAACTTGTATCATTGTATTTATCATGAACAATTTCACGGTATGTGAGTCATGTCTTACTCTTTGAATTACATACAGATAGGGTTTCATCTGTGGGCAACCGGTGAAGAGAGTATAACATCTCATTCCGTTCCCATCTTACAAGATGCGGCTTCCGGGTTCAGCTCAGATTGCTCTGACACATGCTTGATTAAGATGTACAAAGCCTTCATTGGTCACCGCAATTTGTAGAGCCAGCTTGGTTTGAACATTTACAATATCTGAGGAACTCATTTTGCTAGCCTATGCTCCCAAGATCTGCAGAGATCATCAAGCAAGGCAATGGTTTCTATCCAAAATCTTTCTTGGATACTTCAGTTGGGAATCGGGTATGCGAACAAAGAACAAGTTGTCCCGTGAGCATGTTTTCTTCATTTCCCAGTTTTCTTAATTCGGAAAATTATTGGAGTGACTATTCTATTTTCATTCCTGTCACATCATTGGTGTTGGACGTTTTTTAAACATAAAGTAGGGCAGATGGTGGGAAGCCTGGAATGGCCATTCACTCCCTAAATTTAAGCTGTGAAATACATAGATTACAAATCCAGGAGTAGAATATTCATTGATTGACAAGATACACAGGCAAAACACAACCATCAAAAATCAAGATGTAAATGGAATAAGCATCCCCATACTTAAAAGAAGGAAAAACCATGAAAAATATTTGTTAACAAGACCAAAATAAAAATAAAAAGGAAAATCATGTTCTCACAAAGTTGTGCACAAAACTTTGCACAAAACGGCGAGTTTTGTGCAAAGTATGAAATATCTCTTCTGACTTCTGAGGCATGGGACACCTCACACACGCAACAAACGCACCTAGCAGTCACCTTCACGCGCCTGACTCTTTCCTTTCTCCCTCATCACAACTCTTTTTCTCTTATCTCCAAGCTGCCAGGCGCTAGCCGCTACAACAAGCTCAACCGCAGCAGTCCCTTTTCTCACAACATAATCGCAGTAGTGTTTCGAAGTATTTGACGACTCTTTCTCTCACATCTGTGATTAAACTATTTAGAAGTGATTTCACAAAATAGCTTTGTATTTTTTTTTCTTTTTTTTGGATTGTATTACTTGGTGCTGTGAGCGAAATTAATTTGTTTACTAAGTTGTGTGCTTTTACTTAATCTTTTCTGCCCACTTAGATTTAACTTTGTTGAATTTGTAATTAATCCTAGAAGTATCCTGCTGAGGATTGCAACACAAAGAAGCAAATTAAAAACAAACACGAGAAGAGGAAGAAAAATAATTAATTAAACAACATAGTTGCTTTAAACACTACAAAAATTACAAAAAAAAAAAAAATGCTTCACTTTAACTGACAAGCATGGCAATTTTCATCAAAGTTACAAACTCTAAATTGTTTTTTATGGTAATGGTGGGCAATAAATTTGATAAACAAACTAGAACAATTTGACCAATATACATAAAGATCTAAGCTCAAGAGGCTGCAAAGTTGATGGAAGAGACAGATGGTAAAGTTGAGAACAAAAGCCGAGAACAATAACAACAAAGGCTCAGTGATGACATTATTGCTAGATTCAAGCTTTTGGAAGTTGGAGTGAAGCTTGATCGCCTTGAATGACTTCTTCATAACCCACCTTCAAAACTCAACTGATGTTAACAGATCGATTTATTGGATGAGAATACAGTTGTGTATGTGAGGGTATGAGAGCAAAGAGACTTCTTGTTGTACTGTTGGGAAATGAAGCAACTGCGTGGAGATGGGAGAAAACGGCTGTTGCAGAGGAGCTTATGCAGCGGCTGGTAGCTTGAAGACGAGAGAGAGAGTTGCGATGAGGAAGAAAGGAAAAGCAGTGTAATGAGGGAGAAAGGAAAGAGTCAGACGCGTGAACTTTGGGCGCACCTGCTGCCTATGTGAGGCGCTCTTTGCACCAATAGAGACATTTTATACTTTGCACAAAACGCACCATTTTGTGCAAAGTTTTGTGCTCTTCTTTGTGTGAATATCGGCGTTGATTTATTACTTCATCGCGCAAGTACCTTTTTTTTGGGGAATAATTAACATAATATGTACCATCAATTCTCCCACAATCTATCAAACTCCAGTAACTCCTCAGGTTTTAATCCTTTTGGTACTACCATCCATAAAAAATGCCTGTGTAATCCTCACAGAATGCTTCGGAAACTCCCTTACAAACTGCTTATATTCTTTACTGAAAGCTATCTCCTCCATGTTTTCGACAATGAAGTCCAACACAGCCTCTAACAATGCTCTATGGGAACAACCTACTGCACTTTTGAAAGCCTTAAGAGCATTTGATGGTTTCAACGACGAAAGGATATGGTGAGCACAAAACTCGAACAAGTACAGGATGTCGAACTTCCAGGCTGAAAAAAATAATACAGCAATATGTTTCTCTGTCCTCTCCGGATCCAAGCTACCATGGTAAAGAAAATCTAGAAGAGCCTCAAGTTCTTCACGACTCATAGGGAGATTGACAATCTCTGTCTCACACGATGAAGCCCCAAGCGACCAATACTTTCTCATTAGTTGATCACCGTAAGTAGGTGGTGGGTGAACCAAGATAGTTGATCTAGCATACTGCATAACACAAGAACAATATCATTTAGCAAATACGCATAGATTTCTACCTAAAAAAATTTGCTTAAAATTGCTCACTCTATGCTTGCATATGTATTAGCAATGATGATTCCAAAGTCTAGATTCCTAATTAATACAATCATTGACAATGTCGTGCATCTCATGAGCAATATTTTCACGTGGCATCAACTCTGGTCATAAAATTGTGCTACATGCTCAATTGCTCTCCATATAGTGATTGAAGTTGCCAACTAGCTATGAATATATCAATGAGAAATTTTTTTTGAAGTGTGAGAAAGAGAAAGAAAGAAGGAGAATTACGAGTACAGCTTTGTGTGCAGGCAGGGGAGGCCCGTAGCAAGGTCTGAGATGGATATCAGGAGGAGTTTGTTCTCTGAGTGAAGCATCAAATCCATCGAGGAATTCACTTTTCATTCTCATCAGTTCTTCAGTTTTCATAACACGCCCGTGCTCTGTTGTTGGTGGGAACTAACAAAAGAATAAACATGTATCAATCAATATATGGGCAATAATTTCAACTGTAAATCAGTGTAATTATTATAATAGTGAAACTGCCTTATTACAGTCATATATATATATATATATAAAGAAAGGGAGGACGAGACTGCTCCCAAACAAGAGTCCCTGGGGTCTAAGAGGAATGGATTTGTTTTCACATTCCACGTAAAAGCAGCGATCTCATGCTTCAAATTATTAAGTTGGGGTATGAAATCCCAGCTTGGGTAGATCGAGTTTCTCTCGAGCGGTCCGAGACCAGCCTTGACCGACGACCATCCATTGGAGGCGACTTCCATGTCGTCTCCCAGATTAAAAATATATATAAATATAAAAAAACTAGATTAGAAAACAATACCTTGAAAACGAGGTCTAGCGCATGTGAAGCAAGTGAGGAATCGGCTGTAGCCCATCTTTGTGGTAGCAGGATGTCGCTGTCGCTGTCGTCGCTGTATTCGAAGTCGTCGCCAAGATTGACGGTGTCGTCGCTGCGATTGTCGGCGGCTTGGCGCAGTGAGTTGCTATCGTCGCCGTATTCGAAGTCGTCGCCGAGATTGACGGTGTCGTCGCCGCGATTGTTTGTGGCTTGGCGCAGTGAGTCGCTATCGTCGCTGTGAGGGGTTTGTACGTCCAGCCGTCTGGTCTTGCATGCATGGTAGTTTGGGCTTGCGCGTACTTGGGAATTGGGAAATTTATAGGTTATGATTTTCTTTCTTTCTTTGGTTTTGTTTTACTGTCGTGGCCTTTTATACATGTTTTGTCTTGAGTTTTCGACCCCATATGTTTTTAGTAATCCATTTGGACCCATAAATTTTGGCTTTCTGATGTTTAGCCCCTTCTCTAACTTGTTAATCATAAGTTAATCCAAAAACCGGGCCGAGTGTACCGTTATTTACGTTAGCGCTCCATTATCTTTCAATTTCTTTATCAATTGAAGTACCATGTTTCTTCCCCTTCCCCAGATGGTATTAGTACTAATCCATTGAGAAAAAAACAAATAAATTTTGGATGGGAAATTTCTGCCACTATTTTCTTTTTTTTTGGGGAAATCCACGTAATTTCTGTACAATAATTATATTAAATTCTCATTATTTTACAAAATTACAAATTAACAAAATTTTCATTATTTTATAAAATTATGAATTAACAATAAATTTAAACAATTTAGTCTTTTAACAATCTTTAACTACTTATAGTATCTTTTTTTTTTGAAACTAAACTACTTATGGTATCTTTACGATAAGTTTAATTTAGTTATTTTATCTTTGTAATATAAAATGACTAAATTATCCTAAAAACATGTATCATTCCATGGGAATGGAGGAATTTAGGTCAGGTTCTTACTTCTTTTTGTTTTTTGATAAAAGGTTGGGTTTTATATCTATTTTTTTGAACCCATCTATTTTTGATAATCCATTTTGACCCATATAGTTTAGCTGTTTCTCTAACTTGTTAATTGAAAATTAATCAATTAACTCTAAAAGCCAAGCCGAGTACACTATTATTTCCTTTATGCGCTCTATTATCCTTCAGTTTCTTTATCATTTTTATCTCATATATATGTAAATTATTAGCCTTTAGTTTCTTAATCTTTTTTTTTATAGTTTTTGTCTTACATTACATAATCTAAACAAAAATTATCGAGCATCCAGTTTAAGTTCACCTTGTTATAAAAAAAATACAATAAAATTTGAATTTATTTAATTTTCTACCTTAAATTTATAATTTGTATCAATTGTCTACCAAAACATTAACCCCTATTTGTACTTGATGAGGTCATAATGGTACTTTAGACATTTAATGTGCTAAATAAAAAAAATATTAGTGATTCGTCATATTAAAAATGCTGTTAAATTTTGAATTTGTTCAAGGGTGGAGCTATTTGAACCCACCAAAATACTGTCTCCACCCATTTACTAAACCCACCCATCACTAAAATTTAAAAATTAATATTTTACTATACAACCCCCTTAAATGTCAAACATATCCTCATTTAAATTAATTATTATGATAGCATTTTCTTAATAAATAAAAAAGAAAATGAGAAAAAAAGCACATGCATTCTCTTTTCTCTTGCTTTGTGAACCTCTCCCTCTCAATTGAAATCACAAGAACTCAACTGTAGATGCATTGGTGAGAGAACAATTTGGCATTTAATTGAGCATATACAACATATTTATTTTCTCTAGTGATCAAAGCAATTCATAGAACTCGAAAGAGTATAAGAATAGCAAATAGAGTTTCACCTCATATCTCTTATTGTTGTTTATTTAGTTATAACATCATGAACACAAATATAAAATTAATAGAAACCGCAACAAATTGCAATTATTACTCATTGAGAGGTTGGAGAAGAAGGGGGTGGGGGTGGGGGGGGGGGGAGAGGGGGAATCCTTGAAGCACAATAAATAATTTTTTTCCCAAAGGAGTGAACTTTTTAGCAACCATTTTCTTTAATTTCGTGATTAAATTCTTTTCGATAAGTTGGTTTTGCTTCTCTATGATGATAAATTAATTTAATGTTGCAAAAATTAGTGTTAGGGATGGATGAACATGTCAGTTCTTGGTGGAGATTTGTGTAAAAAGTAACTTAAATATTTTATTTAATGATATTATCATGTCTTTTTTGGTAAATTACTAAATAGGTATTATAGAAATAAAATTGATTTAAAAAAAGTGGGTGTTGAGAGTATTTAGATGGGTTCAAATAGCTTCACCCTTTGTTCAATATTCTATCCTAAATTTATAATTTCTATCAAATGAATGTTAACAGTTGTTTATACTTGATACATGGTAAGGGTAATTTAGACATTTAACATATTAATAAAAGACAAAATAATAGTTTAAAATATAAAAAAATATTATTTTTCATAATCAATATTCAATTGAATACACTTAGCACTCTAATTTCTTGCTTAATTAAAAAAATATATAATTTTTCTTCACAAATTTACATCACCATATTTTAAATTAATTATATGTTAAGTCATCTGTCAGATAATTGTGATACAAATTATATATTTTTATCCTGCACAAAGGATCCAATGATCCCTCCATTTGTGGGTTTGTCGTCATCAGTGCTTGCCGCTTGCTTTCGCTTGAAATATCCTCACATTGCTTCGCGAGCAATGGCCTCTCCAACCCCGGCACATTGTGATAATGTTACACTATCAAACACATATTATTCTAGTCAGTAAAGATTCCAGGTAAGAAAACAAATTAAATAATTACTTAATACAATTCTTGCTATGATTATTTTTCTTGTTGAAATGTAATAGTTGGATTTTGATGCAAGAAGCTAGTAAAAGTTGCGACGAGACCGTAAGAAAGTCGTGTGCTGAAAATCGATAAAGCTGATGCTAAAACAAATGAACTTGATTTTCTCAGGAAAAAGTTCAGCACTCGCGAGCTTTAATAATTTTTACCACTTTTCATCTCTTCTTAGATGCCCTATAGAGGACATCACAAGATCTACACAGGGTTTACAAAGGACATCACAAGACCTACAAAGGACTCACATAATATTCATCTAAGTTGACAATTCAGTTTGTATAGGAGTGTTTGTATAACTGTTTATGGTTGTCTTGTTACTGATATACTTAACCCAAAATCAATTATTGTCAATGTGGGATAATGTATGAATATTTCTAACAATAACGAATAAGACCAAAAGTCCAAATCTAGATGACGTCCAAACATGAAAGACTTTTTGGTGCTATCTATTGGGATTATGTGCTCTTTAAAGCACATTGATTTATTTATTTTCTAATTAATAAAATATTTAAGATATTTTACAAAAGTCTTAATTGCATAGATATTTTGAATAAGGTCCATTTAATCATATTATATTTATTTATGCGATCATCATATGGATTTACAGAAGACATAAATACAAGTTATCTTATGATTAAATAAATTAAGTTCACAGTTGATAAATAGAGTTGGACGCTCTATTTATGTTTTGACTGTAGTAAATTCATTGAATGATTTGTTTTAATCATGTATGAATTTACTGATATAGTTTGACTATATTGAACTGGATCACATATGAAATTTAATTAACCTTGAAATGACTATCATACTTATTAAATCTCATAGGCATTGATTTTATTGCAATCTTAATCTTGAGTTAATTATAGTTTCATGTTTGTGATTGTCATTTCATTTGAGTTACCAATGAGCGCGACATACATTTGTAGTCAAGATTACTCAGTATCTTGGTGGAAGGAATTATGAGCAGTGAGATTATAAATTAACAATATAGAATTTGTACAACACATTTTGACAGGTTTTCGGAACTTGATCATAGAATTCTCTGGTCAGAGTATGTCAACATAATTAGTATGTTGAAAATAATCTTTAGAGAAAACCAGAAAGTGTTAAGGAACAAGATGTAATTAAATTGATTGGACAGTTGAGATATCAATTTAATTAGTGATGTGGTACAAATGATTGTTTAGTAAGGAAATCAATGTGGCATGGATCGAATTATTATTCGAGAACATTATCCTAGATAGCATACAATTATAGAGGTTAGTTCCAATCTTTTAGTGGAATAGATTTTGAATTAAATAATTGGGCTAGTTTAATTACAAACCTAATTATGGTTGCCACTATTGTATGTACCCATATGATCCCCGGGTTAGCTCATTTAATTAACAGCACCACTACTGGATTAATAAGTAAGATATATAATTATTAGGATTAAAAATCTAAATATATTATTTAGTGAGAAACTCTATTTAATATACTTGTGTGTAAGGGGTCTTGTGTTATTTTACAAGATGAGCCCCTATAACAAGAACAAGTAACGCCACTTTTGGTTTTTACTTTTTTTAAGTTAAATCAAATTTGATTTAATAGAATTAAAAAAAGAATATAAAAGTGGAGCCTAGGGTTTTCAACCAAATAAAGATATCAAAGGGCTTGTTTTCTCTAAAAGGAGAGAGTAGCCACAATATACAAATCAGAGGAAAGAGTTTTTCTTTCTAACTTTGAGAGGAAATTTTTTCTCTTGCTAGTTCCTTTTAGCGGTGATAAAGGTACGTACACGTCAAGTGCAGATCTAACTTGAGTCATAACCTGAAAGATCATTAGTGACAGATCGTGATCTAATAAGATTGGTGGTGACGAATAGTGATATGGGAGCCTGGATTACTTCAACGAAAAAGGAAAGATACAATTTCTAGATTATGTTAATTTTATATATTGTATAAGAATTGTGATCCAAATATTTCTGCTACAAAATATTTTTTAACCCAACAATTGGTATCCGAGCAATCTCATATTAATATATAGAGTTACTATATGAAATCAATCTCTTGTATTATGTGTATAAGATGAGTGGCACAAATTTTATATATTATTTCATTATGTTAATGAATATAATTATTGAGCATATTGAAGGTTATCTCAATTCATGGTTAGATATTTATTTGTATTAATTTTATGGATTTGTAATAAGAGAGGTGGTCAATTTTCACCATATTTCTCTCTTGATTATTTTAATTTCTTGTTATTAGATTTTTAATTTGAAAACCATTTATGGTATAGGAGTTCTTGTAAAAATTATTTTTATTATAAAATAATGTAAAGAACCCATGAAAACAAAGAAAAGTTGAGGGCGGCAAGGAGAAGAAGAAACGGCAGCTCCTCTGGAATTGGCAGCCAAAAGCATGAAGGGATGGACGGTTTCTTTTGGAGTTTTTCATGAGACGCCCTATTTTCTCACTAATTTGTGTGTTTTGTCAAAGTTTGAAATTTTGTAGCATTTAAATCCAACAATATATGTTGGTGGCGACTGAAAGAAAAATAAGTGATTTAGGGTTTTGGGTTTATACCTCATGACACCCTACAGCTTCACTATTTTATGGTTCAGCCTAAGTATTTTGGGTTTTAGGCAGAAAAATTTAAATTTATTTATATTAGATCCAAGCCCATTATTGGCTATCAATTGGATAATATAAATAGAAATTTAATAAGCTCAATAGTTATTATTTGTCTAAATTTATTTATATTGTTCCCAAGCTCATTTAAGGGATTTCAAAATTGGGTTATATTAATGAAAATTTAGTAGATCTATAATAAAATTTATTTGGCTCAAGATTTTTTGAAGATAAATTTCGGCTTATTTTATTAAACTAATTGGGTTAGGATTTTATAACAAAAAGGTATTTAAAAATAAGACCCAATGGAATTTTTATTTAAAAGGTGTCCAAATTTAAATTTAAAAATTGAACCAAGGATAAATTTTAAAAGCCCAAAAGTCCCCAAGCCAATAGTTATGAACAAGAGAAATACAAGGAAAAGAAAGAAGAAAGGCCCAATAGATATTAGGCTTATAGATTAAGTCGATTTTTTCTTAGGAAAACTATGAATTGTGATTGTTTAATTACTTTTATCTATATGTTATGTTTGGTTGATAACATGCTATGATAACATGTCACATAGAATAGGAAGTGCCACTCTATGCATCATAATACTGGTATCATACAATATATGCCATCTATAGATTATGAATCTAGATATATATATATATATATATATATATATATATATATATATATATATATATATATATATATATTGTTTGACATTTGCATGAGCTTAATAATATTAGATTTCTTCTAGATAATATTATTTTCCGAAGCATGCAATTAACAATATAGGATATAGTATGTATATGTTTGAAAGGAAAAACCAACTTTAAAATATTAAGTAGGAGAGGGAAAATTCAAGATAATTTTTTTCACGGGCTCCATTGTTAGTTCAATAATAAAATTATATATATATACACCTCGACTTTATGATACGGTATTGCTCCCTACGGAGGGTATATATATTAAATATTTTATTTGATGAACTTCTTTACAGATAAGATCGAAATATTTTTCAATCTTTTGATCACCTTAACGATGGTTGCATGATATGAAAGACACGTAGATTGAAACAATAGTTATACACTTAACAAAAATTTGATATTAGCCTTCCCAACGAAGCTTTGTTAACAAAATTTAGCCCTAAAAGATAACGATAATTATTTATTATGTTTCAACATGAAAGTAAATAATCTAATGGTTAATTGGGTCTAGTAAGTGTAGGCATGACTTCCCCAATGGATAGCTTGCCAAAGTGGTATTAGATTATCGTTACAATAAAATAAAATGCATTTGTGATTTTTTACATTTTAGCTTATTTATTGTGAACATTATTTGTTTCAAAGTGTTTATGCATGTCTATTTTATTTTTCAGAAAATGTCTTCCCTAAGCCTACTCACCATTATTCTGAGTTAAAACAAACTCACTAGCGAGAACTACATAGATTGGAAATGAAATCTATTTATAGTCCTAATTGTTGAAAATTATAAATATGTCTTAACCCAGGCACGCCCTCCTGAACCAGAAAAGGACGCTAGTAGAAATCAGAGGAGGCTTTATGAGAAATGGCAAAAAGCTAATAAAATGGTAAAAAGCTACATTTTAGGCTCGATTTCTAATATTCTGCAGACCAAACATCAGAACATGGAGACAGCCACTAAAATAATGGAAAGTCTCCAAGAGATGTTTGGGCAGAATACTTGCTCTGTGAGACAAGCGGCGCTGAAGATGTTATGAACTCCAAGATAGGAAATGGTACAATAGTTCGTGATTATGTCTTGAAAATGATGGACTATTTGAATGAGGTTGAGATTCAGGGTGCACAGATCGATGATAATTCAAATATTGACATGGTGCTAGAATCTCTGCCTGAAACATTCAAGGAGTTTAAAGTAAATTATAATATGAATAAAAGAAATATGACCTTAGCAGAATTGATAAATGGACTTCATTTAGTTGAAGAGATTTATCTTGCTGAAAAATCTCAAGGAAACATTAACCTTATTGAAAAATGTACTTCTTCTAAGCTTAAGCCAAAAGGCAAAAAAAAGAAAGTTGGAAAAAAAGAAAAGAAAACATCTACTAAGAAAGATGGCAAGCTGAAAGGCAAGTTCTTCAAGTATGGTCAGAAGGGCCATTGGAAAAATGATTGCCCTAAGATTGTGAAATCATGTATGGGAAATCTTTTAGTCATAGAGACCTGTTTAGTTCAGAATCCTGTTAATACTTGGGTCCTGGATTCTGAAGCAACTAGTCATATTTGTAATTCACTTTCTTAGTTTCAGAAAACTAGAAAACTAAGTGAAGGAAGCATCAAGCTGCGGTTAAGGACAAGCCTGTTTGTGTCAGTAGGGAAGACTGAATCTATTTTATTATCTTTTAATAATGAGACTTTAGTTTTGAATATTTGTCTTTATGTTTCAGACATTAAGAGAAATTTCATTTTAGTACCTTGTTTGTCAAAACAATGGTACACTATAAATTTTAGTTCCTCTATTTCTATTTTGAAAAATAATAGACTAATATGTTCTGTTACACATTGGAAGATAATTTATATCATTTAAGTCCTCTGATTCATTCTATACATGACACAATGATTGAAAATAATAAGCATATGCACTTATCTAAGAAAAGAAAGATTTCTTCTAACCAATGTTACCTCTAGCATTTGCGCTTGGGTCATATAAAACCTAAATAGGATAAAGAGAATGATCAAAGACTGACTTTTAAGTCCATTGGAAAATGAATCATTGCCACTTTGTGAACCTTGTTTAGAAGGAAAAATAACCAAAAGGCCTTTCTCGGCTAAAGGAATACGTGCAACAATACCACTTGATTTGGTACATACAGATGTATGTGGACCAATCAATGTACAAGATCGAGGAGGTTATGAGTATTTCATCACATTCACTGATGATTATTCAAGATAAGGTTATGTTTATCTAACGCGTCATAAGTCTAAAGCTCTTGAAAAATTCAAAGAGTATGGGATTGAGACAGAAAAGCAATTAGGTAAGAATATAAAGAAACTTCGATCTGATCGAGGTGGTAAATATTTCTTAAGAGAATTCAAAAAGTATCTGGTCGAAAATGGGATTATATCTCAACTAACAACTCTAGAAACACCACAACAAAATGGTGTAGCTAAAAGAACAAATAGAACTCTTTTAGATATGGTGAAATATATGCTTAGTTATTCCATATTGTCTATCTCATTTTAGGGACTAGCACTAGAAATAACAATATACCTATTGAACTTAGTCCCATCTAAGTTAGTGCCTAGAACCCCAATAGAGTTATACTTAGGTCGCAAACCCAGTTTGAAACATATCCATATTTGGGGTTCACCAGTACATGTGCTAAAACCAAGGGCCGACAAAATGGATTCACGTTTTGAGGTTTGTATGTTTGTTGGGTATCCTAAAAGAACAAATGGAGGTTTATTTTATAGTCCTTAAGACAGCAAAGTAATTGTGAGTACACATTTCACTTCTCTTGAGGAAGACTATATGAATAACTTCAAACCTAGGAGTAAGATAATACTGGAGGAGTTATTAGGAGATCATGTTGATGCTAAGATTTTGGTACCTGTTAATCAACAAGAAGAAGAGCAATAATATAAACATCGCAACATTATCTCTAAACAGCAACCACTTATAGAATCTCGTCATAGTGGGATAACTAGATTACCAGAATGGTACATGTGTTAGTAAATTTTTACTCAATTTCTATGGATGCCAATGTGCAAGTGTACACAATAAGTAATAAAGTGATGAGTATTTAAGATTGTCTTCACAGTGATTGATGTTATTAGAAATGCTACAGCAACCACAATAGTGCAATCTACCTTTATTTCAAGACGAATAAACTTAAAGTGATTACTACCTTAATTAACAATTGTAAGGAAATAAAACAAATAACTATAGTAAGGAAATAAATTAGATAAATTGCGTGAAATAATCAAATAAGAACGAGGTAGTTGAATGATCAAACTCTCTTCATGGGTTGACTGCTT
The DNA here is from genome assembly GCA_029618585.1 of Citrus australasica. Lineage (NCBI taxonomy): Eukaryota > Viridiplantae > Streptophyta > Magnoliopsida > Sapindales > Rutaceae > Citrus > Citrus australasica. The sequence continues at coordinate 7,744,594 of JARCIV010000004.1, forward strand.
GTCATCAAATTAGTACCAGTTGCTACAGCAATTCCTACAGCACTGGGCAGAATTATTTTGCATCCTCAGCTACTGCGTGTTGGACTTCTCATACCTTTAAATATCCTAACAATGACCAGTTGCTATTCTACCTAAGGCATGGCATTATGAACACCCACTCTCTACCCTACAAGGTGAATACCTATGTCTGAGTCTTCACAAATCTCAATTTCAAGTATAGCCCTTAGGGGATCCAAGATAAATGTAATCCAGGAAACTTAAATTAAGGTCAAATATTACTCTAATAATATCTACTAAGACTGGCCCTTTTGCGGCTCTATCTTAACTTGAACGATTAAATGGGTGGTCAACTGAAATAACAGTTATAATAATAGTTAATAGAGTAAAATGCTACAACAATTATATAGCAACTCATAAGAACAGTAAAAAAACCCATTTAGATTGTTTGTCACTCAACTACAAGCAAGATTAGTTCATACTTTGAAAACGAAAAACAAACAGCAAAATATTGGTCACGAAATATATCGGTTCAATCAAAGAGTAAAGAAAAGAATAAGTAGAGAACGACAAAGATTAAATCCAAATAACTCTGCTGGATTCTTCACTGATGCAAAATCGGTTCCCTTAAATTCTGATTGTTTTCTTCTCTTCCTCTTGATTTTTCCAATGTTAATTCCTTGTCGTCGTTTTATGTGATGCGCGCCTCTTTTTATAACTGAAAACTAGGGTAAACAAAAGCCTAGGGCTCGCATAAGTCAGATTAGAAAACTGCAGATCACAATTCTGCAGACATCTCGCGCTCAAGTTTTTCTGTCGTTGTTCCAGGATTGCTACAGCAATGGGTGCTCCAGCAATGGTTATAGCACAACACTACACTGCCCCATATTTTGTTTCACTTCTTTTGGGGCCATACTCTTCATCCTTTTTGCTAGCCTACTGCATCAGCATCCCTTCCATGAATTATAAGTTTCTGAAAACCTACAATTATGCGCATGTTTTGAGCACAAATTACTTTAATTTAAGCAAAATTTATTAAGACTAAACTAAAATGAATATTTATGCAAAACATAACAAAAATGTAATAAAAACACATCATTTACTCCCTAAGTGATCTTGTTTTAAGTCTAGAATTGCCATAATAACTCTCATTTCATAGAGTTATCAACATGTTACTAGGAGAAACTTATATAGCTATCTCATATAGACAAGTAGAAGATCTCACTAGCTACAATGAAACTCTATTAGATGGAGATGCTTAATTATGGAAAAACGCTATTAACCAAGAAATGGAATCTATGTATTCCTATAAAGTCTGGGAACTTGAAGAGGCACTAAATGAGGGAAAACCTATAAGGGTGTAAGTGGATTTACAAGAAAAAAAAAGAGAGTAGATGGAAGGGCGAAAACATTTAAATCAAGATTAGTAGCCAAAGGGTGTACTTAGAAAGAGGGAATCGATTATGAGGAAACCTTTTCACTGGTTGCTATGCTTAAATCCATTAGGATTCTACTCTCCATTGTTGAAGTGCTGGATTATGAAATTTAGAAAATGGATGTCAAAATTGTGTTTCTTAACAGGCATCTTGAACAAGACATCTATATACAACAACCAGATGGGTTCATTAAAAAAAGCAAAGAACACATAGTATGTAAGTTGCAAAAATTCATTTATGGATTAAAGAAAGCATCCCGATCATGGAACATCAGATTTGATCAAACAATTAAAACGTTTGGATTCATACAGAATATTGATGAGCCATTGTATATAAGAAAATTGAGGGGAAAACGGTAGTTTTTCTGGTTCTCTATGTAGATGACATTCTCTTAATTGGAAACGATGCTGGAGTATTATCATCAATAAAGAATTGGTTGGCTAAACAGTTTGATATGAAAGACCTAATAAAGGCAAGTTATATTATTGAGATCAAATTGCTTTGAGATCGGAAGAATAAAACTTTAACTTTATCCCAAATTTCTTACATTGATAAGATACTAGCTAGATTTGGCATGGTAAATTCTAATACTGGTTTTTTACCATTCAGGCATGAAATTACATTCTCTAAGGATCAGTCGCCTAAGACACCTGAGGAAAGAGAAAAAATGAGGCGAGTTTCCTATGCAAAAACTGTGGAAAGTCTCATGTATGTCATGCTATGTACTAGACCAGACATTTGTTTTGTAATAAGGATGGTCAGTAGATATCAATCTAATCTTGGTCATGAACACTGGATTACAGTCAATCATATAATTAAGTATATGAAAAGAACTAAGAATTATATACTTGTGTATTCTGGTAATGATCTCATTCTATTGGATTACACTGATTCTGACTTCATGTCAAATAAATATTTTAGAAAATCAACTTCTGGTTTTGTGTTTACATTAGGAAGTGTAGCTGTGAGTTGGAGGAGGTGAAACAAAGTTGTATCTCAGGCTCCACAACAGAAGCTGAATATGTGGCTGCATCTGAAGCTGCTCAAGAAGTCGTTTGGCTTCGTAAGTTCCTACAAGATCTTGAGGTGGTACTTGTACCTCTTAAACTATTTTTTTTTATAATAGTGGTGCAGTGGCTCAGTCTAAGGAACCAAGAAACCACAAAAAGCAAAAACATGTAAAAAAGAAATTCCATCTTATAAGAGAAATAGAGAGAGGTGATGTAGAGGTTAACCAGATTACCTCAGAACAAAACCTGGCAAATCCTTTTACAAAGGCAATACCTGGGAAACTTTTTAACCTACACTTAGAATGTATAGGCATGCATGAGTTGCCACATATGCTTTGAGAGCTAGTGGGAGATTGTTGGGATTATGTGCTCTTTAAAGCATATTGATTTATTTATTTTCCTATTAATAAAATATTTGAGATATTTTACAAAATCTTAATTGCATAAATATTTTGAATAAGGTCCATTTAATCATATTATATGTATTTATGTGATCATCATATGGATTCACAGAAGACATAAATACAAGTTATCTTATGATTAAATAAATTAAGTTCGCAGTTGATAAATAGAGTTGGGCGCTCTAGTTATTTTTAGCAGTAGTAAATTCATTGAATGGTTTCTCTTAATCATGTATAAATTTACTGATGTAGTTTGACTATATTAAACTGGATCATATATGAGATTTAATTAACCTTAAAATGACTATCATACTTATTAAATCTCATAGGCATTGATTTTATTGCAATTTTAATCTTGAGTTAATTATAGTTTCATTTTTGTGATTATCATTTCATTTGAGTTACCAATGGGTGCGACATACATTTATAGTCAAGATTACCCGGTATCTTGGTGGATGAAATTATGAGCAGTGAGATTATAGGTTAATAATATAGAATTTGTACAACACATCTCTTGACGGGTTTTTAGTACTTGATTATAAAATTCTTTAGCCAGAGTGTGTCAACATAATTAGTATGTTGAAAATGATCATGAAAAAAAATCAATAAGTGTTAAGGAATAAGATGTAATTAAATTGATTGGACAATTGAGATATCAATTTAATCAGCGATACGGTACAAATGATTACTCAATAAGGAAATCAATGTGGCATGCATCGAATTATTATTTGAGAACAATATCCTAGATAGCATACAATTATAGAGGTTAGTTCTAATATTTTAGTGGAGTAGATTTGGAATTAATTAATTGGACTAATTTAATTACATGCCTAATTATGGTTGCCACTATTGCATGTACCCATATGATCTCCAAGTTAGCTCATTTAATTGACTGTACCACTACTAGATTAATAAGCAAGATAACTAGCTATTAGGGTTAAAAGTCTAAATATATTATCTAGTGGGAGGCTCCATTTAATATGCTTATGTGTAAGGAGCCTTGTGTTATTTTACAAGGTGGGCCCCTGTAACAAGAACAAGTAACGCCACTTTTGGTTTTTATTTTTTTTTAAGTTAAATCAAATTTGATTTAATAGAATTAAAAAATATATAAAAATGGAGCCTATGTTTTTAACCAAATAAAGATATAAAAGAGCTTATTTTTTGTAAAAGGAGAGAGTAGCCATAATATACAAATAAGAGGAAAGAGGTTTTCTCTTTAGCTTTGAGAGGAAAATTTTTTTTTGCTAGTTGCTTTTAGCGGTGATAAAGGTGCCATAACCTGGAAGATCATTGGTGACGGATCGTGATCTAACAAGATTGGTGGTAACGAATCGTGATCTGAGAGCTTAGATTACTTCAACGAAAAAGCAAAGGTACAATTTCTAGATTATGGTAATTTTATATATTGTATAAGAATTGCGATCCAAATATTTCCACTGCAAAATATTTTTCAAACTAGCAATATCAACCTTATGTAGTCGTTGTCTTTTGGGTGGGGCTATTTGCATCGTAAATATTACTTTGAATACTCTATTACTCTACACACTCATACATCAATTATAAAAAATTAAGTTTTAGTTTGTATACTCTTTAAAATTTCAAAAATATCCTTAAACTATTTAAGTTACCTAAACTTTATCTGGCTACTAATTTTAAGAGATTTAACACATACTTACATGAATATAATTAATTTAAGATGCAAACAAATTATTTAACATAATTTTAGTGATTAAGTTTTTGTTTATTTATGTCTACTATTGAATTTTGCATCCAAAATAACTTATAATGATGACATATAATATTTTATAAATAATACCAAAAAAATAAGGACAAAAAGAAAAAGAAGAAGGAGAAGAAGAGATGAAGAAGATGAAGAACAAAGGCCAAAGAAAATAAAAAAATATCACATATACTTTGTAATCAAATTTTTCTCAAAATTAATTTCCACACTATTCATTTGAATATTATTTAAGATGTTAGAAATAATAGTTTTTAGGATTTAAAATATGAGAATTATAAATTGAATAACGAGCATTTTATAAGGGTGTTAAAAGTAATTATAAAAGATTGACTTACAATAAATTGTCCTTAAGAGTAATTCATATAATAGGTGTTTTCGTATTACATGTTTTTATTAAACCTGGAATGTTCTGAGTAATTTTTAAAATGTAAATAACTTAACCTTTGTTGATTTATTTATTTATTCGTGGTGATGATAGGCCTTGGACAATGTTTTAGAATTGAAAGTTTATTTAAAGTAAGTATATACGCACATAGCTCAACATGATAATGTATTGATGGAGCTTCGCAAGGCATAATTATCTTGACCGTGTATTCTTAGGCGTTTTTGACTTTAAAAAGGAAAAACTCTTGTCATGGTCATGATGAATACCTCCCTAATGATACATTAGTCAATGCCAGGGGTTGTCTGGTACATATGCTCTCTCTAAGTTTTTCGCGAACAAGTCTTAAATAAAACTTAAACCATCACATAACATGCCATTGAATGAGATGAGTATATTTGATAACATTTACCTAAGCAGTCTGTAAGAGAGATTATAATATTTTGATGTTTGAAATTTAGGGAGAAAACGGCTAGCCGATTGTGAAGAAAACGGCTAACCGTTTTCGTCTAGTAAACATCTTTTTTGCTTCTACAAAACCAACTAGCCGGATTTTAAATCCAGCAAACCGGTTGATTCTAGTGAGCATTCTGGACAAGAAACAGCTAGCCAAATTTAAGAACTGGTAAACCGTTTTCTTACAAGAATACTCTCTGGACAATAAACGGCTAGTCAGATTCAAAAACTGGTAAACCCGTTTTTTATAAAATGCTCACTGGATAAGAAACGGATATCCGGTTTTTGTATATCCAGCAAACCGGTTGTGAATAAATGCCAATTTCAAACCAAATGATGTGTCTTTAAAGAAGTTCCATTTCGAATGGTTGTAAATTTTCAACAAAAAATTACGTTTTCTTTATTAAATAGACACTCATATTAATTCGAAAATATAGATTATTACAGATTTCATACATTTTCTTGGAATACAATCTTATTTGTTAGAGATTGTGTTCAGGATTTGTTATATTTTGTGAGTAATTTGCCATTGAACTCTATAGCAAACCAATAGTGGTGAGGGCAAATAAAACTTTAAAGGAAAGTGTGCAAACACGTCTCAAATCCTGATAAATTTTATTTTGTTCTTTGCCTCCATATTCGCAAATTCTCCAACACAGTCATCATGTCCAAATACCAGGCAGAGATTTCTAGGAAATGGGTTCCCGTGGTACCTTGTGTGTAGTTGCATTAAGAGCCTGTCATCAATTGACAGCCCTATTTCTCTTGCTCTACGCATTGCCATCTCTCTTTCAATCATCAGATTTCTTTTCACATCTTCTTCAGGCAGTCACCAGTGCTTAATTTCTGTGGCAATTATTTCATGCCTGAGCATCTCCTTCACAGTGTCACGCTGGAATGTGTAAAAGGGTCTTGGATTGTTCAACAAATCAAGGTCCATTGAGTAGTTACATGGAAAGAGATTGTTTATGTTAATTAAAGATGGCAAACTACGTTTTTTTATTTCAAGTGCAAAAGCATTTAAGGTTCTGAAGTAGATTTTTCTATAAAGCACAAAAGTTAAGGCAGCATTTAGATCACAATTCATAGCAATTCTCAAAACTACGACATTATTGAAAGCAAACATGTGTGTGTGTGTGTGTGTTTAAATGTTGAATTTTAAAGTATGGAAACGTTCAGAAAAATGTATAAATCGTGTAGTTTAAGTGCTTTAAGTTTTAAACCTTTAAAATCCTATTGGACTTTTCCTGCACTTTAAAATTCTAAACAAAAAAATTATTCTCTCTTTCTATATATATATCCTTTTATTTTCCTTTTATTTGTTTGTTTTCAGTAACCATATAGAGTATAATGACAATTGTGAGAGAGATCTAAAAAGGGACCTCGCCAGGCTTGATCATCAGATGAGTAGCTCGAGCTCTGAGAAGACGTAGAAGCAAAAGACCGAGACGGAGCCGCTCTGTCGTCAATTCGTCCGAATTTTAACTCCATGGATTGTGAAAAGAAAGTGAGTGTGTTTTGTCTACTCGCAATGTAACTTGTCGGCGAGCCTGTCAAGTGGGTTTTAGCTTGTCTGTATGCCCAACAAAGACAAATAAAAGAATATATAAATATATGCCACGTTTGCAATTAGGAAGCTTCTGCTTTTTTCAAACCATAATAATGCTTTTCCCTTTTAAGGCTTTAACTTATTCGTGATTCGTGAAGAAAGAAATGAATTTTGAAAAGGTCTCACAAACTAAAATCAATGGCGAACATCTTGTCTCTTCACCCTCTCCCCTTCCTGCTTCTACTTCCAAGGTTGTTGGTACAAGTTTCAGTCCATCTGTTTCCATGCTTCAATTGCCGAAATCTGTTAAGCGGGGTGACTTGACTATTAGTAAATTGATTGGTGAAGAAAGCCCACAACTAAAATGAAATTGGAAGAAAATAAAGAACAAACACAAAGAGGACACTAGAAATTACATGGTTCGGCTTTTAGTCTATATCCACGTACAAAGATAGAAGGTAAATATTTTACTAATGAAAAGGAATTACAAGTATTGTGGTATTTTAGCTTACAACCCAAAATCTCAATACACCCAAACTCTCAAATCACTAATCACTCAAGAGTTTGTTAAAACTCCTAAAACACTCTGACTTAGCTCTTTTTCTTTACAAAATAGATAGGAGAAACTTGAAGAAATGAAATGATTAAAATGAGAAGGGAACTTCTCAATTTATGGCCAAAATTTTAGCTACTATTCTTTTTTTTTTAAACCACGTGGGTGGCACTTAATTTTTTTTCATCCTTTGATTTTTCTTTTTTCTTCTTTCTTCAACAAATGTTGGCATTCAAAATGAGTTGGCTTCTAGAATTGTAGACCTCTAGAATTTGCCAACTTTGACATTCTCCCATTTAGAGATTTGATTGAGAATCAATCAATCTCCACACCATCTTTTTTGTTTCGTCATTGTCATGTTGCTTACATTTCTGCTAAACCATAAGAGGATATAATCAAGATAAACTTGTTCATATTGATTGGCTTGGTCAAAACATCTGTTAGGTTCTTTTTTGTATGGATTTTCTGCAAATCCACACTTCCATCTTCCACTACTTCTCGAACGAAGTGGTACTGAACTCCTATGTGCTTTGTCCTAGAATGAAAGGATAGATTCCTTGCAATGTGCAAGGCACTCTAACTGTCACAAAACGCAGAAATTTTCTCTTGTTTGTGCTCGAGCTCCTCTAATAACCTTGGTATCCAAATAACTTTCTTGTAAGCTTGTGTAGCTGCCATATATTCTGCTTCTGTTGTAGATTAGGCCACATTGGTCTATAGTTTTGAAAACTAGCTTACAACTCTTCCTATAAGTGTAAATACATAGCCAGAAGTGAATTTCCTTTTATCAAGTTCTCTTGCAAAATCTGAATCCACATAACCTTTGACAACAAATTTTGATAATCCATAACATAATGCAACATCCAAAGTTCCTCTTATATATCTCAGGATCCTCTTCACATTTTTCCAATGTTCTCCACCAGGATTCGCCATGTATCGATTAACTGCTCCCACTGCTTGTGTAATATTCGTTCTAGTACAAATCATAACGAACATTAAATTTTCCACTACTGATGCATACGGTACTTAAGACATCTCCTTCTTCTTTGCTTCATTGCTAGGACATATGGAGAATAACTTGAAATTAACAGAAAGTGGGGTAGAAATTGGCTTACAATTTTGCATGTTGAAGTATCGCAAGATTTTCTTTAAGTAGTTTTCTGAGAAAGCCAAATCTTCTTGTTATTTATGTCTTGGTGAATTTGCATCCCTAGAATCTTATTTGCTGGTCCCAAGTCCTTTATTTCAAACTCTCTAGCCAACCGTGCCTTTAGTTCTTATACTCGATCTTTGTTAGAGATTGTTACAAACGTGTCATTCACAAACAACAACAAAATAATTAAATCATTATCTTCAAACCTCTTGTAATATGTACAATGGTGTGAACTGAGCCAGTTGTATCTAAAGCTCATGATAAAGGAATCAAATCTCTTATACCAACACCGCGAAGCCTGTTTATGACCGTATAGAGATTTGTCCAACCTGCAAACCAAGTTCTCTTTACCCGTTTTAGTAAAATCTTCTGGTTGGAACATACAAATTTACATATAAATTTTCTTTTTAAGTTCTCTATGAAGAAATACAGTTTTTACTTCTAACTACTCTAGATGTAGGTCAAATGTAGCACACATTACCAAAACTACTCTGACTATTATGAGTCGAACCACTGGAGAAAATATCTCACTGAAGTCAGTACCTTCTTTTTGAGCATATCCTTTCACCACTAATCTTTCACGATACCGCTCCACTTGGTCATTACTATCACATTTGAATTTGTAAACCCATTTGTTTCCAATGGTTTTTCTTCCATGTGGTAGTGGTACAAGTTCCCATGTCTTATTTTTCTGTTTAAAGATTCATGGAAAATTGATGGCTCTTCATCCTATGTTAGAAGACAGTATGCAATGATTAGTATTAAATATTGTTGAATTATCAAGCGATAATATGTTATTTTATGCTTATGTTATAATTTATATTTGTGTTTATGTAATATATTAAGAATTATTAATTATGTTTTAAATATATCTAATTTTGTGTATTTTTATGTGTTTATTAGGAAAAATATTAATTTCACGTACTTCGAGGCTCCAAATAGAAAAATGGAGGTGAAATTTAGATTCCGGAGGTTCGAAAACCTTAAGATCGATCAAGATCGGCTTAAAATTGGGCTTGTATAAAAAAAGTTGACTTTTTCAGTTGACTGAGCACTGATTGGATGATGAAATGAGCTTACAATAGATATGAGTGCATGGGATAGTTGGCAATTTTGACTAAATCTCAACCGTCCATGATTCAATGGCTATGATTGTGCCACATGGCAATGGTTGGTGAAGCAAGTGGGAGGATCCAAATCTTTGTATTCGGGTCGACCCGATCCGCCCATTAACCCGCCAAATCTCAACCGTTCCTTGAGCAAATCGGACGAGTCAAATGATGCCACGTGTGATGTTGACTTTTGAAGTTTGACCAGCCATTGGATCTTGATCTAAAGGTTGTGAGGAGCACATGCATGAAGCTTATGATGGACCGCAAAGCACTAGATTAGGAATTTATTTTTCTATAAATATAGCCTCATTTTAGGTTTTTAATCATCTCTCTACAACTCTCTTCTTCTCAAATTCTCTCCATCTCCTTGTAATCTTCATTTCCAGGTGTGTTTTTAATATTTTGTATAATTATTTTTATAAATAAAATTAGTTTTATTTTCAATTTTAGTTGTTTTTATTACTTTTAATTATAAGTAATTCAATTCTACTCCTTCTTTTTCTTTTAATTATGCTTAATTAAATAATATTAGTTAGGGGAAGGTGAAACTCTTAGGTAATAAATATGATTTAATCAAATTCTATTTTTAATTTTATAAATTAAATTATTTTCTATTTAATTTTATACATGTTTTATATTTTGAAAATTTGATTTATTGTAGACAAACAAATGAATTTGGCACAATAAATTCTTAAGATCTTAATATAAGGCTTGGTGAAATGGTATTTTGACTTATTGTAGACAAAATAAATTTTGGCACAATAAATACTTAATCCATCATAAAATTAAAGGGAAAATAATAATAATTTGTATAATTAATCTTTTGGGTATTAAATTTAAATAATTTAGCAAAAAGAATTTATTAAGTTTTATTTATTCCTAAGAGTGGATCCATAACCCTAACTAGTTCAATTCCATAGTTTCACTTAAATTAAGTTATTTAAATTCAAGTTTTAATTTCAATTTTTAGATAAAATAAAATAAACAAATTAAATCTTTTCTCTGTGGATCGACCTCGGACTCTCCGAGTTATAATACAAATAGACACTCTTATACTTGGGAGTTTAATATTACTTTTAAGTTGTGTCATGCAACATTGATCTCTACGACATACTCCGAGTGTCACGTTAGCAATCGTCTCTCACAAGTTGACCGATGAACTTCTAGAGCCTCGTACTCGATTGGTTCTTTTTCCTCATACTCTGGTGCTGCTTCAGAAGAATCTAAATCTTATCTTTCATGATTATTTTTCATATATACCGGTACAGTCTCTGACTTTTACTTTTCTTTTACAATGCTATCATCATCATCTCTCCTTTACAGTTGATCTTCTACTAAGATAACATCTCTATTGATGACAATCTTGTGTGCAATGAGATCCCACAGAAGATACTCCTTTACTTCATCAGCATACCCCAAGAAGATATATCTCCTAGATTTGGATCTATTTTTGTTCTTTCTTGAGCATTGTACATCACGTATACAGAACATCCAAATGCATGTAGATAAGAATAATCAACTGGCTTTCCAGTCCATATCTCCATTGGTGTCTTCAATTCAATTATTGTAGATGGTGAACGATTTATTTTTGTGTATGCTGCCATAAATTACATTAACAAGCGGGTTTTATGGGATGCTCGTATTTCCTTTGTTGCTTCTTGTGACCAACCTTAGATGGTTGTTGGAGACTTTAATGCGATTATAGAGGCTCACTGATAACTCTATAAAATGAGAGTTATTATGAGAGTTTTAGGCTTAAATCAAGACTACTTAGAGAGTAATTAATGTGTTTTAGTGCACTTTAATGTTAGTTTGCCTTACATTTATTTTAGTTTGAGTTTGATAAAGTTTATGTGATTTTTGAATAATTGTATGCCTAAAACATATGACTAATTATAGGTAATTGGAAACTTAAATTTTATGGAAAGGATGATGTTGTAATGGACTTATGAAGGACAAACGAGCATACGTATAGAAGAATTGAAGCAAGTTTGGAACAGTGAGGATATTGTAGCCATTGCTGTGGCAATTATTACTATAATAACTCTCGAGCATTGACTGAAAAATCTAGGCAAGATATTCATAATATTGCAATCTGCGGCTTCCTAATTAGCGCGCCCTAAAAGTTTTCAGTTACCCTAATTTGCGATTATAAAAGGAGGCGCACATGAAAAAAAATGGGAGAGGCCGCTAATAAAAATAAAAAACAGAAAATATATAACAAAGATACAGAATTCTTGATCAGAATTCAAGGCTGCACCAGTAGAAGAACTTGCAGAATTGATTGGAATATGTTCTTTTTCTTTCTTTTCTTGTTCAATTGTTATTCATTGATCATTGAAGATGTATTCGACGGCTAGAACTTGGTTGTTTAAATACCTTTCACAAATTATGAACTAAATTTATTTTTGGTTGAGTGTTAAACTAGCTTGATAGTTAATTGACTGAATATAGATATTGTTGCATGTTTGCTATAGCATTTTTCTTTAATAGTATGTATTTTAAGTCATTATTTCAGTTGACCACCCATTTAATGATACAAGTTAGGAAAGAACCACAAAAGGGCCTATCCTAGTGGAACATATCAGGGTAATACTTGGTCTTGGATTGAGTTTTCGGGATTTAGTTTAACTTAAGTCCTAAAAGGGTCATCCTTAATCTAAGATTAGTGATGAACTAGATATAAGGATTTACCTTCTAGGGTAAAAAGAACCTAAACGTGTAATGATAAATCTTATGTTGACATAGCAACTGGTCACTATTAGGTTGCATTAAGATATAAGACATCCAACATGCTATCGCTAAGGATAAAACTGGATTCTGCCCAGTGCTGTAGTAGATGCTGCAGCAACTGAACTTGACATGAATAAAACAGTCCATACCATTAAAAGAGTTTAATCACTCAACTATTCTATTCTTATTGATTCAACCTTTGTGTTTAACGAGCAAACTCTATTCATTTTTAATTTTTATTTATTGAGATTTTATTTTGCTAAGTTATTTGATAGTCTTCATTGTATTGACTTCACTTAAAACATAGATCGCACTATTGAAATTGTTGTACCACGTCTGATAGCATGAATTCTTGTGGAGACGATCTTGAATACTCATAATTTTATTACTTGTTGTGTACACTTGCATATTGACACCATAACAATTGAAGTAAAATTTACAACACTCACAAAAGGTCTAGTGGTAATTCTCCTTCCACTATTTCTTGCTCAGTTTTTCTAATATGATCAATGCATGCTGTCTAAACCATCTCTCAATTGAAGGGAACTTTTTACCTAGTGTAACAATTCAAATAAAGGAATTGAACAAAGATTAGACGAGGCTCTATTCAACCTTACTTTATATGATGCTTGGCCCAATAATAAAAGCTTTATTTTACCTTGTTTATGCTCAGATCACAATGCTTTGCTTGTTTTTGGTTTTCCTATTAATAACCTCAATCCACGGCTATTCTGATTCCACTCAATTTGGATTGAACATCCAGATTTTGAAAAAGTTGTTAAAGATGTCTGGCATTCGACAGACTTTTCTAATCCTATGCAGTCTATCTTATCAAAACTGTGAGCCTTGAAAATTCCTTTACAATCTTGGAATAGAGCGATTTTTGGTAATATTCATGCTCGTCTTGATAATGCTAGGGCCAATATTTCTGCAATTCAGTGTTCTATTTCTAGTGGTGGCAATTCAGAGCAACTTTATAATGATGAGGTGGCAACTAAATTGGAACTTCTTCAGCAGTACGTAATCAATCTATTTTTTTAAAGGAGACAGCTAGAGTTAGATAGTTGGCTGATGGTGATCAATGAACAAAGGTTTTCCACACCTATTGTAGAATGAAGATGGCTCGCTCTTCCATTAATAGTTTGCTCATTAATGGTTTTATGAACTCTAATCCTTGAAGATCTCCAACCACTTGGTTTCCTATTATGTCAAGCTTTATTCGGCAGCTCCTAGTGTGGATGATCCTGTTGGGGAAAAAACAGGTTTTTAAAATTTTATAAAACCTTTTTAAGATCGCTCTCATATAATATATAAGAATACGTAATCTAGAAATCGTACCTTGAAAATCCGAATTGGATTTTTCCGCTGAAGTAATTAGCCTCCTAGATCACGATCCGTCACCACCACGCTTGTTAGATCACGAACTGTCCCCAATGATCTTCCAGGTTATGACTCAGGTTCGATCTGCACTTGACGTGTGGGCGCCTTTATCACTACCAAAACAACTAGCACGAGAAAATTTTTCTCTCAACAATAGAGAGAAAAATCTTTTTCTCTGATCTGTATAAAGTGACTTCCCCATTTTTCTGTTGAGAAAATAAGCCTTTTATATCTCCCTTTAGTGAAAACCCTAGGCTCCAAATAATGCCTTCCTTTTAAAACTCACGGTACTTTTTCTTTTAATAAGGGACCCACCATGTAAAATAACATAAGGCCCCTTACACATAAGCTAATTAAATGGAGCCTCCCACTAAAAGATATAATTAGGCTTTTGACCCAAATAGCTAGTTATCTTGCTTATTAGTCCAGTAGTGGTGCAGTCAATTAAATGAGCTAACCCGGGGATCATTTAGGAACATACAATAGTGGCTACAATAATTAGGCCTGTAATTAAACTAGCCAAATTATTTAATTCCAAATCTACTCCACTAAATGATTGGAACTGACTTCCATAATTGTATGCTCGAATAATAATTCGTCCCAAACCACATTGATTTCTTTACTGCACAATCCTTTGTACCACATCGTTAATTAAATTGATATCTCAACTGTCCAATCAATTTAATAACATCTTATTTCTTGATCCTTACTGGTTTTCTCTAATGATCATTTTCAACATACTAAATATGTTGACACACTCTGGCCAGAGAATTCTATGATCAAGTGCCGAAAACCTATCAAGAGATGTGTTGTACAAATTCTATATTGTTAATCTATAACTCCAATACTCATAATTGCTCCCACCAAGATACCGGGTAATCTTGACCACAAGGATGTGTCGTGCCCATTGGTAACTCAAATGGAATAACAATCACAATCATGAAATCATAATTAACTCAAGATTAAGATTACAGTAAAATCAATGCCTATGAGATTTAATAAGTCTGACAGTTATTACAAAGTTAATTAAATCTCATATGTGATCCTGTTCAATGTAGTCGTACTACATCAATAAATTCATACATGATTAAGACAAATCATTCAATGAATTTATTACAGTCTATACCTAAATAAAGTGTCCAACTTTATTTATCAACTGCGAACTAAATTTATTTAATCATAAGATAACTTGTATTTATGTCTTCTGTGAATCCACATGGTGATAACATAAATACATATAATATGATTAAATGGACTTTAATACAAATATTAATGCAATCAAGATATTTGAATAAATACCTCATTAATTTTATTAATCAGAAAAAATGTTTATTACAATTAAATAAACACATATGCTTTTAAAGAGTATATTTTCCCAACAGATCCAACAACAATTTGTTTGACGATCCCTCATATGGTCTTTGAGACTGATAATGTTGTTTTAACTGCAGTGCCTTTCTGCATCAGAAATCAAAGATATTGTCTTTGCCATGGACCCGAACAGTGCCCCTGGTCCAAATGGTTTTTTGGGTCTTTTTTATCAGCATTGTTGGCAGATTAATTCTCCTAATGTTGTTCGTTTTGTCCAGTATTTTTCACCACTGACGAGTTACCTCAAAATTTTAACTCGAATTTTTTTGTGTTAATTCCAAAAGACGATGGTGCAATTGAGGTTTCTAAGTTTCGCCTAATAACTCTTGCAAACTTACTCCTCAAAATTATTATAAAGATTGTGGCAGACAGGTTGGGTGCATTTATTGCAAAAACTGTTTCTCGTCAACAGACTGGTTTTGTGAAAAGGCATTGTATCTCTAACTTTATTGGTTTAGTTTTTGAGGCATAGAATCTTCTTGATTGATGGATTTAAGTTGGTAATATGGGGTTAAAAATGGATATCACAAAGAATTTGGCTTAAAGAATTTGGCTTTTCATCACAGTTTATCTCTTGGGTCTTTATTTTATGGGAAATTATCAATCGTATACCCTTAGTTTACTCCGTTATCAAATTTACTACAACACTTTTAGGGTATATCAGTCATCCACCCTAAGTTGACAAAATATATCTGTCGTCCACCAAACCGTTAGTTGCCATTTAAATATGATGACGTCAGAGGGGTAATCTAGTCTTTTCATATGATACAAGTGATAATTTAAGGGTATGTAAGTGATAATAAAAGATACAAGTGATAATTTTCAAGGATAAAATCGTCAATTCGTTACTGTTCCGTTAACTTTCAAACAACAGCTAACGGTTTAGTGGACGGCAGATAACTTTTGTCAATTTAAGGTGGACGATTGATTCACCCTTAAAGTGTTGTAGTATTTGTTATAAAAGCACAAATTTAGGGTATACGAATGATAATTTCCCTTATTTTATTGCACTTTGCTCGCATATCCATTCTTGTTAATAGCTCTCCAAGGGGTTTTTTCAACTGCAACAGAGGAGTGAGGCAAGGTGATCCTTTGTCCCCCTGCTTTTTTGCTTGGCAGAGAAGTCCCTTAGCAAAGGCATTCTTAACTTACGAGAGCAAGGCTTAATCCGTGGTATCTCTTCTCCAAGACCCAGTTCTCTTCCAAGTCATGCACTGTATGCGGATGATATCTTTATTTTTGTTCATGGTGATTATAATGCTATCTCGAGTTTGATGGGATTTTTAGAGTGTTATAGTCGGGCTTTTGGTCAAGTGATTTTTGGTTCTTTATCAGCTCGTACATGAGTCACATGATCAATTTTTTATAACAACATATTAATTAATTAATTATAATAACAAAACTATATTATTGTTGTGATTGTTTATTTAAAAACTATAATTAATAAAATGTTATAGTTAATAACGTATTAATAAATGAATTAATTATAATAATAGTATATTAATTAATTAATTATTATAATATATTAATTATTTTGATTATTTATTCAAAAATTATAATTATTAATAATTATTGTTAATAATGTATCAATATATTAATTAATTATAGATAAGGATAAAGTTGGTATTTTTAATTTTAGGGAGGGGCAGATATATCAGAGGAACCTCAGATGTTGCATTATGTTATGGAGGATCAGAATTTGCTGTCAGGGGCTATGTGGATTCAGATTTTGCAAGAGACCTTGATAAAAGAAAATTCACTACTGGCTATATGTTTTCACTTGCGGGAGCAGCTGTAAGATGGGTTTCGAAACTGCAAACTGTTATGACTTTATCTGCAACAGAAGCAGAGTACATGACAGCTTCACAAGCTTGCAAGGAAACTATTTGGATATAAAGGTTATTGGAAGAGTTCGGGCACAAACAACAGAAAATTCATGTGTTTTGTGATAGTCAGAGTGCCTTGCATATTGTAAGTAATCCATCTTTTCATTCCAGGACAAAGCACATAGGGGTTCAGTATCACTTCGTTCGAGAAGTAGTGGAAGATGGAAGTGTGGATTTGCAGAAAATCCATACCAAGGAGAACCTAGCAAATGTTTTGACCAAGCCGATCAATGCTGACAAGTTTATCTAGAGTAGATCCTCTTATGGCCTAGCAGAAATGTAGGCAACATGACAATGATGAAGCAGAAATGATGATGTGGAGATTGATTGATTCTGAATCTAATCTCCAAGTAGGAGAAATGTTGAAAATGGGGCACCACTCTTCTAGAAGATGGTGCACCCAAAGTCCTCACGTGGCCTAACATTTTAGGTGGTGCCGAAATGCTTGAAGAATAAAATGGAACAAAAAAAGAAAGAAGAAAAAAAATAGGTGCCGGGCCGAAAAAGAAGAAGAAAAAAAAAATTAAATAATGAAGAAAAAAATAATTAAATAATTAAATGAATAGTAGCCAGTTTTGGCTATAAAAGGAGGCTCCTCCTCCTCATTTCTGCATCTAATTTTGTGAGAAGCAATTCCTGCATTTAAGAGAGTTTTGTAGAGCTTAAATAATAAAGCTCTTATTTTAGTGTTTTGAGAGTTTGGGTGTATTAGGGTTTTGGGAAGTGAGCTAAAATACTACAATACTTGTAACTCTTTTTCACTAGTAAAATATTTTCCTTTTGTCTTCGCATGTGGACGTAGGCTAAAAGCCGAACCACGTAATTTATGGTGTCCTGTGTGATTCTATTGTCTCATTATTTCTCAATTTCACTTTAGTTCAGTGTCTGCTTCACCCATTAATTTACTAACAGCCCTTTCCATCCATTGCGTTAATTCCCTGTACAGCTTCTCCACTAATCAATTGCAATAAGCAAAACACAACTCATTATTATTTACGGTTTACGCAAATCCCCTATTCGTTTGTCATGCAGTTTATTTGATCTCGATGTGAACTAGATTATATCCCAATACTTACAAAAAGCTCACGAATCCATAGTTGCAATGCGCATTTGAGTTTCTTTCAACATTTTCATCTTCCAAACATTCATTACAATAACCAGAATCCCATTCCTTTTGCTTGCGACTAGGCCCCTAATCCATTCTACAACCTACTTACATATAATCTATCAAATATTTTGCTTTTGGTTATGAAAAAAAATATGATTATTGCCTCCACCTGTCAGCTAAAGTGTAACGATTCAAATCTTATATGTCGTTTAAACATGTGAAAAATTGCTTAAAACTGCTACATCAACTATATTTCATAAGGTGTATTCGAAAACAAGCAAACTTACATTCCACAAGCAATTCAACCATCCTTATTCCATTCACAAATTGGAATCAGCTTAATGAGCCCTTGTTCATGGAAGCCAAGTAAAAAATATATTACTCACGACCATTATAGTCCACTTTGTTTTCAACACTAGAGGAAGGAGCAGAGAGTATTGTGTTTCAAGAATACCAATTCAAATATCCTACCTTTTCATGTCTATACACCATATAAAATTTACTAAGCATACAATATTTTCAAACAAAATCTCTTTCCCTGGTGAACGTTTTGTTTGATCAGTTAACAAATTAATAAGATATCAAAATTCAGAACATAACATACTCACATTTTCTACTTCTTCCTGTGAATTTCTATGTCACAAAAAAGCCAAACATTCGATGCCCATTTCTACTTGTTCAATCCTAGCCAGTCAACTACAATCAAATAGTTATGCACATGGACACAAATTTATAGCGAAATATGAATATTCATCATGAACACATACCTCAATATCGCAGTAAAGTACTCGCTGAGCACTTATTGATACGAAATTGCAATTATATATGACTTGCAAATAAAACGCTCCACAGACTTTGCCACTGCATATCTCTACTCACTTTACTCCAGCACGACTCAAATGGTTGTATTCCAACCCAGATGACTGCAACTCACGACCATTACATCTAACGGCGTTAATTGGATATAAAATTCCCAATTTTCTAATAAAAACCCTAATCTTCTTTGTCGCCACTGACCCAATAAGTGAATCCCATGTTTTTTGTATCAACACCCAACTTAATAAGATTCAATACATCAATACACCTTTCTGAAACCAATATGAAGACAATAATATCCACAACAGTCGCCTGTACAGTTCACTCGTAGGGAGAAAGATGATACTTATCCTTTTTGTTTTTGTTTTACTGGTACTACAACTTCATCCGGTAACCCATTTTCCACCTGCTAAATCTCAGCTGTTAACTACCTTTCTTTACAATCGAAAAGGTCATTTGCTAATAGACAAATGAGTGGGGTACCAAACCCATAACGCAATGTAGCTAGATCCATAGTGATAAGTGCGTAGAAAATAACATATATAAATAATGTGAAAAGGAATACAGATATTAAAAAACAATCAAATTAAAATTTAATTAAAAATTTTATTGCATCCCATTATATGAGAAGCAAAGAAATTTATTTGTCATACCTCTAAACAAATCCTAAGAAGAATAATAGAGTGAAACATAACCAAGCTCTGGAGTTTGATTATGCTGGCAGTTTCCTTTGCTCTGCTTATTTCTCTTACATTTTTACTTTCATAAAGATATGATATGGTAACATATAGCTAGCTATTATCAGTACTACTTAATTTTATTTTAAATTTTTAAAGAGTGCATGTGATGGTTTTGAATTAGCATAAGCACATGGTTGTCCTTGATTGTAACGCTTGAAACATTTTGTGCAATGGAAATAATCTTGAGAAATTAGTAGTGTAAAAATAAATAAATAAAGAAAATAATTGCATAATAGAAAGTATGAACTAGTGAACCTTCCTTACGTCGCTGCTTTTGTGGCCCATACTTTTTCTCCCTGTTGATGCAATTTTGACTCGTTATTACGTTGCTTTTGCTGATGTTGCAAACTTGCAGTGCTGCCTTTACTATTACTGCTTCTTTTATTCTCCTTAATTGTGGCTACCATACCGGGACTTTAAGGCTCTGTATGGTAGAGGAGCTCAATATTAAGCGCCCCTCGTTGTTTGGCTGCCAGCAGCTAAACCAACCTTTTTAACTTAAGAGTAATCGGTTGCTCCATTTATTGACAACTTAATTTAAAATTATAATTAAAATAAAATATTTATGAATTATATAATTTTAAAAAAGTAATAATAATAACAAAAAAGATGATTAAAAAAATGAAACAAATATTTTATATTATCAGTATTATTAAAAATAAAATAAAATGTATATCTGTAAAAAGATAGAAGTGCAATTCATGTTTTATAATTTTTGTCTCGTGTTTAACATCTAAAGGTCCATGTATTTTATTTCATGTTTTATGTCATAAATTCTAAACACACACAAAATTTTATTTTCCCTCTCATTTCTTTTTGCCATTCAAGTTTCAGGTCAAACTTTTCGAATTTCATGACTATCGTTTGTTTTTCATGTTTTATATATGTTTCATATTTATCTTAAGTAAAATGTTTCATATTTATAATTTTATGTTTGATGTACGATATTCTAAATATCCTAAAACTTTTTTTCTTTTTTAGCTCCATTTCATGTTGGCATTCAAGTTTCACATAGTAAACTATTAATCTCATCTCATATGGTTTTATGTCAATTAATTGTATCATGTTCTCATTATTAGTTTTACACGATATAAATAATTCTCTTCAAGATTTTAGGTAAGTATTAATTTCATATTGGATGGTGGTGGTTTCAAGTATACTTATTAAATTTAAAATTTTTTGCTTAAGGTTTTACGATAGAAATTTTGGGTAAAAATTATATGTTTAATGGCGGTAGTTTCATATTTAATGCTATTAATTTCCGCACTATTACTCACAAATTATACAAGTGACATGATAACTGAATTTCTAGTCTTCTCAAATTAGTTGATTTAATTAATTTAACCTCATCCGTTAGGTTTCATATTACTGAATCCTACGGTAAGCATCTACCTCTACATCACATACATACGTGCACGGTAGCCATGCCCTATAAGTCAGTGGTGAGCTCCCATTTCTACTTTCTCCTAAATAAATTTGAACTATAATGTGAGAGAGCATGTAATAAAGATGAACACACTTAAGTAAATAATTTATATGCCAAGATAGAAGTGATAGTTTTCTAGAGCTTTAATTTGTTGGTAGACCTCCTGGAGGGACAGTTTAGGGTTTCCATTTAGTGGAATTACGCACCTCTTTTTATATTTTGTCCTTCTTTTGATTTTGTACTGCCAACCCGCTGCTTTTTTAATTTATTATTCTGGTCATTCTATAATGCCATAATTAAAATTAGCGTTTCATTCTATTTTTTCCTTCTTTTGATCTATAATTGAGTTGGTGGGTTGAATAAATATATAGCTTCTAAACTTTTATCTTTGTTGGTTCTAATTTAATATAAAAAATGCCATTAAATTTGGGACATGTTTCAAGTAAGAACTTACTGTTAATACCTTTAGTATTAGAAGTATAGATTTTCTTGACCTCTGATAAGTTTTTATTTTTCTAATTGTGAGTTTTTATTTCATACACGCATGCATATGAACACACTAACTAATTATTTTATAATGGTCCTTTTCTTGTTAAAAATGTTTTAATATTAATTCCCTTCCTCTGATAAAAAATTTCAACTTCAATTCAATTTTCGGTCAATTTTCAGAAATTGATAATTCAAGAGACTGAGAGAGAGATAAATCATAGAATAAAAGAACTTTTTGTTATTTTTATTTTTTAATAATGGTAAATTCGGAAATAAATGAGATTAATTGAAAACTAAGGACATGTGAAATAAATACTGTTGGGGAAAAATTAGGTTTTTAAATTTTTATAAAACTTTTTTAAGATCGCTCTCATATAATATATAAGAATACGTAATCTAGAAATCGTACCTTGAAAATCTGAGTTGGCTTTTTCCGCTGAAGTGATTTAGGCTCATAGATCACGATCCGTCACCACCACGCTTGTTAGATCACGAACTGTCACCAATGATCTTCCAGGTTATGACTCAGGTTCGATCTGCACTTGACGTGTGGGCGCCTTTATCACTACCAAAGTAACTAGCACGAGAAAATTTTTCTCTCAACAATAGAGAGAAAATTTTTTTCTCTGATCTGTATAAAGTGACTTCCCCATTTTTCTGTTGAAAAAATAAGCCTTTTATATCTCCCTTTAGTGAAAACCCTAGGCTCCAAATAATGCCCTCTTTTTAAAACTCACGGTACTTTTTCTTTTAATAAGGGATCCACCATGTAAAATAACATAAGACCCCTTACACATAAGCTAATTAAATGGAGCCTCCCACTAAAAGATATAATTAGGCTTTTGACCCAAATAGCTAGTTATCTTGCTTATCAGTCCAGTAGTGGTGCAGTCAATTAAATGAGCTAACCTGGGGATCATTTGGGAACATACAATAGTGGCTACAATAATTAAGCATGTAATTAAACTAGCCCAATTATTTAATTCCAAATCTACTCCACTAAAAGATTGAAACTGACTTCCATAATTGTATGCTCGAATAATAATTCGTCCCAAGCCACATTAATTTCTTTACTGCACAATCTTTTGTACCACATCGTTAATTAAATTGATATCTCAACTGTCCAATCAATTTAATAACATCTTATTCCTTGATCCTTACTGGTTTTCTCTAATGATCATTTTCAACATACTAAATATGTTGACACACTCTGACCAGAGAATTCTATGATCAAGTGCCGAAAATCTATCAAGAGATGTGTTGTACAAATTCTATATTGTTAATCTATAACTCCAATACTCATAATTGCTCCCACCAAGATACCGGGTAATCTTGACCACAAGGATGTGTCGTGCCCATTGGTAACTCAAATGGAATAACAATCACAATCATGAAATCATAATTAACTCAAGATTAAGATTACAGTAAAATCAATGCCTATGAGATTTAATAAGTCTGACAGTTATTATAAAGTTAATTAAATCTCATATGTGATCCAGTTCAATCTAGTCATACTACATCAATAAATTCATACATGATTAAGACAAATCATTCAATGAATTTATTACAGTTTATACCTAAATAAAGTGCCCAACTTTATTTATCAACTGCGAACTAAATTTATTTAATCATAAGATAACTTGTATTTATGTCTTCTGTGAATCCACATGGTGATCACATAAATACATATAATATGATTAAATGGACTTTAATACAAATATAAATGCAATTAAGATATTTGAATAAAATACCTCATTAATTTTATTAATCAGAAAAAATATTTATTACAATCAAATAAACACATATGCTTTTAAAGAGCATAATTTCCCAACAAATACATGGGATCAAATATTACTACTCTCACAAAACTATTTTGGCATGAGTAGTGCAACAAAATACACGATACATAGAATTTACTACTCGTTACACAACAATGAGTCATGCAACAATTCATGTATCAACCTAATTTAACTGAGGGTATTTTAATAATTATATGGGTTAAGCATATGTAGATAATTTCAAACTAATGTGGCATATGGAGATAATCAAATAATCACAGTCACACTAAAAGGCTAAAATCAAGGGATTCGTCTCCTATAGTCAATGATCATCTTCGAGGGGGAATAATCCCTATCTCGTAGGGCAAAGATTCATGCTATATATATCTCCTTAGGGAATTTTAAAGTAACTCTAAGAACATATGTCAACTATATAATAAATAAATGATATTATGACATGTGAGTATTTTTTTTTAAAAGCATACCTCCTCTTGGAGCCATAAGAATTAGGATTTTGACCTTTCAAAAGTCCAAGCCTATTTAGAAAACAATCTTTGCATATCCTCAAAAACCATCATTAATTCGTTTATCCTCTAGCCTCATGTACATGATTCCTCCATTTTTATATTTTACTACAAGTTTCTAAAACTTAAATCTCTTTTTTATTTGCTTTTTTTGGTGATTATATGTTAATTTATGTTAGATACTGAAATTTTCTTATTTTCTTTGTTTAATCTTTCGATTTTCATTTTTCAAAGATTTGCCATGTGATGTAATGATTTAAGTATATTTGAGTTGGAGCAGAAGGTATGCTGCCAAAAACATTAAATTTAGACAATGTATGGGTGCAAATTTCTTAGTTTCATAAACAGTTTGTAAATGTTCATTTTAAGAATTTAAAATGTACATGGGTTTGCAGGCAGTAAGTATGTATATGTATGTGTGTGTATTCTTGTCACTTGAGAAATACACGGTCAAAGTTTGTGCAAATTTTAATGTATTTGTAAATGCATAAGTCAATTAAAGCATAGATTAAGAATAACGAAGTCGCACTTATAAGAACTGTTAATTTTTAGGAAAGTAAAATTTAATCTAAGTTAATTATAACTTTACGTAGCTGGAAAGAAAATTAGAACTAAAGATACAAGTAAATAAGCAAGCAAATTTAGAATTCAAGAGATTAAAGCTACCGGTATTTAAGAATCTACCACACAATTCAACTTAACAATTATTTAATTATTTTGAAATTCCCAAAGCTGCAGAATATCACTCAAGCTCTGTCCATCGAAGACTGCAACAGTCTACCGCTCAATTTGTTGCATCTAGCAAACATGGAGCATCTTGAGTGGTTATATATCGAGGATGGTAATTTGGAAGACTAGAATGTCGACTGCGCGGGAGAGGTACAAAAAATGCGTAAACTTCACTTAGTTAGAATATCCGAATGCTCAAATGTGAAGGACTTGACGTGGCTTGTTTTTGTTCCAAATCTCAAGTCGCTGGGAATACTTGATTGTGATGACGTGGAAGAAATAATCAGTGTTGAAAATTTTGAAAAATTGAGTGAAGTTTCAGAGATGATGGGAGAGCTTAACTTGTTCACACAACTCGAATTTCTGATTCTAAGAAATGCAAGTAATTTGAAGCGCATCTACCGCGATCCCTTGCCCTTTCCACAGCTGGAGGCAATTCGCATATCGCGATGCCCAAAGTTGAAGAAGCTCCCGCTCAATTCCGGCAGCGCAAAGGGACGTAAAATGGTCATTTGGGGACAGAAAGAATGGTGGGAAGAGCTACAATGGGAGGATCAAGCCACTCAAAATGCTCTCTCTCCCTGTTTCCGACCTATTGATGAATAAAGTGCGATAAGGCACAAAAGTGTGAATAAAATTTCTGCGCGTGCTTAATGATTATCTTGTCTATCCATTTCATTTAATTTAAAAGCTTTCTACGGTGTTGCGTGTGTGTCACTTGTCATTCTTCTGTACTGCTGTTTCCTATTTCCAGTTAATAAAACTTTTTGGTTCTTAGAAATGCTTTGCTGGTAAGGGAGATTCACAATTTTCCCATATTATGATTAATATATTCTTTTTATTTTCTTATTATTTTTATTACAGTCAATAATTGTTTGGTAGCATAATATTTTAATATTATTTTTATTTTTAAATATAATTTTATTTATATTTATTATAAATTAAATAAATGTATGAATAGAAATTAAAATTAAAATAAAAATTAAGTATTAAAACAAGAAATATATATATTTTGATGTGAATAAAAAATTAATATTTTTTATACTTTTTATTTTATATATTCATTATAAGAAAATATTATAAAATAAAAAGTGCCAGAAAAATATTTTATTATTAATTTTTTACACATCAAAATATATATTTCTTGCTTTTAATACTTAATTTTTTATTCAAATCATCATTCATATGATTTATTTAATTTATAATAAATATAAATATAAATATATTTATAAATAAAAGTAATATTGTAAATTATACTGTTAGAAATAATAATAAGTTTATCTCCGGCATGAATAACATTAAAGCGTGGCTAGCATCATCATATTTTATCTACAGCATCAAAATTCTGATAACATCAACATCATAATTCCAAGGTTGTCAAACTAATCATCTCAAAATGCCATTCTGCTTATAGCGTGCTGGCATCATCTTTACTTTCAGCATCAAAATTCTTTTATTTAATACACTTTTATTTTATACAATTTTTATCATATTAAAACCCTTTGTGACCTAAGTTATATAGAATTTTAAAAATCTTATGCCACCTCTTTAGTAATAGTAGTATTGATCATGATTTAATTATTTTATTTTTTAATTTATTAAACACTAATCACTTAAATTTAACCCAAGAAAAAAATCAGAACATCAAAAAAATTTAATTGATTCTTATTAAGTACTAGAATTAACTTCTCCCAATGATAATTTATTAAGCAAACCATAATGATCATCTTACACTAAAGAACCAACACATCTTCAAAACACAAGTATTTAGTACAAATAATTATACCAATAAAATTTAATGAAAAAGGAAAGAGATATTTTTATTATTTCTTTTCCTTTCTTTTATTTCAATTTCTTGCCTCTTGATCTCTTCCAAAAACCAACCAAACTACTTATTAAAAAAAAATTAAAAAAAGGCAAAGCGCAAGAAAAAAGAAATAAAAAAATTCAGAGTCATATGTGGCTACACACATCCCAATACCTATCTGTCCAATAATTCATCTCCAATAATTGCCCCTATATGACCACCGGTTTGTTCTTGCATATATAAGAAACAGGATAAAATCATAATGTGTCATTTAATTAGCAGACGCAACAAGATCCTACAGGAAAAGGGTTTGCAGGAAAAGAAAGGAAAAAAATTGTTACAAACTACAGAAACCCAAATATTCTACTAAGCTAACTCTCATTAAAATTCGAAGCCATTCTTAAATCTCAGCTTATAGTACTACATCATTCCTTCTATGTACCCCAACTGAAATTCTCACAGAAGTCACATTTCTTCATTAGCCTCAACTCATGCATCTTTTACTTTTAATCAGAGATACTTTTTTTATATGTTTGGCTTTACAACAACGAATAATTTTCCTTAGATCCTTTCTAATAGACAAGAAAGCACAAAGCACAAAAATTGCCATAGTTGGGTAGATATAAACGGCTTTTCCCGAAGCTTTGTCACAAGAAAACCTGAATATGATCGCTTCTCTTACAAGGCCCCAGAGCAGAAGAAGTGTCCCAATTAGGCTCATCCTCTGAGCTCCAATTAAGGCTCCCGCAACAGACAAATAGCTTCCTGCAAGAACCTAGTGTTCCCCCACAAAAAAAAAGCACAAAATGAAATGCAATGTACTGCTAAAATCAAGAGAAAGGCTCCTAACATAAACTTCTGGAATTTCACTTTGCCCATGGTTTTAGGACTTTTTTTGTACAAAGATCACATTCAGGCATAAGGCTCGTAATGTTCGAAATAGCAAATAATTGATATGAATATGATGGTTAAAAAGAAAAAAAAAATTACAACAACCTCTAAGCGGAGGAGATCAGCTTTCCGTGAATTCGTTAAATTGGTGAAGTTATATAATCGGAGCAATTTGCTATAGCTTGGAATGTTTTTGCCCTTCATTATGGCACTTGCTAAGGCTCCAGGATATAGAAGAACCTTGGCTACAAATTCAGGGAAGATTTCACTTATAATTAACTGAAAGCATGTCACCTCTATAGGTGTCGTACATTTTCCACTTCTACATGGTATCCTGCAAAAACAAACAATACAACATGTATTATACAAGTATTTCAAGTACGAAATAGATCAAGAGCATTTCTGATGCTATTAAGTTTAGCCAATAAAATCTCTACAAGACCTCTGGAATTCGAATTCCGCTCACATATGAAAGGAATGTCAAAAAAGAAATGTGGGTTGGATAGGATTTCACGTTTTATTACTAGAATTAAAAATGCTGTCATTGACAGTAAAATAAATTTCATGTGATAATTGAATCATAGAAGTGAGTACGTGGTGAGAAATAATCACCATTATTATATAAAATGAGAAAACAATTATGGAAGAAGCAAAAAGAATTACCTGAAAAGAGGGATTTGGAAGATAATGAGACAAAAATATAAAGAAGAAGAAACTGAAGATATAATGGCTGCCCATTTCTTTGATGAACCCATCAAAAACGGCTTGAAAATTGAAGAAACTGTCAAATGCTGTGATGGAGGGAATTGAAACCTAAAATATGCAAGTTAGATCGTGGGCCTATCTTGATTGATTGATTGAACACATAGCACTTGACAAGTGTCCTTTATATACTGACATTAGTTTTCTCTCTTAAATTAGGAAATTGTTTATTGAAAATAGCCAAAACTTAGGAGCTATTTATAATTTTAGCCAGCTTTTCATTGGTTGTATTTTTTTAGCCAAGAATACCCCATTTTAGATACAAATATCCTTTTGTAAATTATACTATTCCGCACGTGTTTGACATTTGTCGAATATCTTATGTCTTTTTTTTTTTAATATCTCATTGTATGTGCTCATCTTTATGGCAAAACTTATGTTACAAATAATGTTACAAACAATCAATAAATATAGGTCATTGATTTTAACATTTCTTAAATCTAATGGATGAGAATTATTCTAACGTAAAACCAAGTCTAGGTGTGATAGTAATTTATGAAAAAATTTATTTTTAATCACATACTTATTTATTTTTAAATAAGTTCTCATTAATTTTGTATAATTAAATGGTTTTGTTGTCCATCTCTTCTACATCTATTTTTAAACTTTATAGAGTTTTTACCATGTTTTTATAAAGATATAACTGATTATCATACTCATAAAGATTCACAAATTTTGAATGTCTTTTTGCACAGGTATTTATAATTTTTTGTCTCTCTTGAGACAGAGACAAGATTTTTCTTCTAATGCACACACACATATATTCAATCTATTTTTTCATCCTAAAAACATACCATCAATTTTGTCACATAGATTTTGTAATCTAAATTTAGTAACTTGAATTAGAAGAGATCTTATATGTGATAAATATGTTACGAATCTAATAAATTATTAGAAAAATGGTATAATGAATAAATCACCGGAACCTCTAATAATTTCACAAAACATAAAAATGAATAAGTTACCACCTTCTAGCTATAGGCAAAAATAATTTTTCTATGGAAGATTTAAATTCTTGATATGATCAATGGTTTAGATATGGAGAAATAATCAATTAAATTGAATGTCACTATATTTATTAAATAAATTAGAAAACCCAAATTTATCTATAAATGATATAGAAAGTGTAAACAAAATATTAGAAATTAATAATTTCAATGAAGAAAATATAAAAAAATTAAAAAGTTAAGAGATCAATTGAGTAAATAATTTAATAAAGTTAAACAATTAATGAAAGATTTCACCATTGAAAATCATGATATATTAAAGTAAGAGATCATTAATATAATGAATAAAAACTCAATATATATAAGATTAAACAAGTTAGAGATTCAATTAATAAAATAAAAATAATTGTTGAGTAATTTGATATTAAATTTGTTATAACTATAAAATGAAAAACTTCAAAAAAAAAATTGAAGTAATTGCAGTACTGCTGGCTAGCTGCAGCTTGGGGCTGAACGTAGAGCTTTAGAACTTATTGAGCTTTTTAACAATTATTAGATTTTCAAAAGATTTAAAACTTTATGGCTGTAACATACAACCAATGTAACATAAGCTTTTGCCCTTCTTTATACGTTATTACGTAAACGTATATTCCTCAAAATGAATTATAAAGTATCAAACGCTTTTAATTAAACCTTAATGCTAATGAGCTCGCTTTAATGATGTACGAATAATAGTAGCTTGTTATGGACTCACAGTCTTTAGACTTTTAGCAGTGCGAAGTCACAAACCTTGCCCAAAATCTAGTGGCATAGATTACGGGCGATAGGTGCCATCACTCGAGTGATTGATGTCGTCGCCCGGCCGACGATGTACATCGCTGAGGCAACAAACCATTTTGCTAGGCCCATTGCGTCGACAGCTTTCGTCGCCTGCATGACGGCCAAATCCATCCAATAAGTTTTCGGCTCATGTTTGATAGCCCAAGAAAAACAGCTTTGGTGACCATCGCGCATGCCATTTTGCTTACAAGTCGTCTTAATTTTCATAGAAAATTGTTGCTATTGATCTTCCGATACTGGCCTAATACTTGCAGATAATTATTAATCGCTTATGGAAAGGCAGCAAACTTAAGGTTAAAAAAAGAAAAAAAAACTCTTAGAGGCAATTTAGCAAACATCTTTTGTGCCATGATTTTATACCACTAATTCTCTCACTAATTGCTAATTTTGCCCTCCCATTTCAAATCTAAATGGTAATCTACTTTTGTCAAACGTATACACACTTGAACCCTTAAAAATCAACTATTCTACCGCTCAGAGGAACAGAAAAATCTATTTGTTTTGTCCCTGTACACTTTTCATTTGTTTTGTCCACTTCCAAATTCTAGAGAGAAACAAAATAAAAAAAGATTTTAATAAATTTGATGCATTGTTCACCGAATTCCTCGATTTTAAATAAAATGAGTGTCCTGATCATGTGATAAAGAAATGTTTATTTCAATTTCCATCCAACCCATATCTCATAAAGAATTTCTCAACCTCAAATAAGTAAATAAATATCATCTTGTAATAATATAACATTTACGTTGAAGTAAACACCAACCCACTAGTTTCTCAATTTTTCTTTTCTGAGGACACTATTTTCTCAATTGAAGAATATGTTTTGGCCAAAATTCACAATTTACTCCACATGATTTAAAGCACACAGAATTCACACTTTTCCCCACATGATTTAAAAGCACAAAGAATTCTCCCGACCGTAATTATGAATATTTATTGTGTTTTTTAAAATTCAATATTGTAGACTCATTGGTGTATCTAAAAAATCATATTAGTAGAGTAAAATTTATAAATAACCGAAGAAAAAAGTTCACACTCTTACTTTATTATTTTTATATATTATTAGTATATCCATTTACATCTCTTCAAAAAATACAGTTAAAATAAGATCATCCAGTTGTAAAATTTGAAGAGCAATATATGGTTGCAAATATTTTATTTTTTTATTTTTAATAATAAATTTAATTTTGACCTTTTTAATGTTAGGTTGCACCTTTGGATTAAATCAAATTAAATTTCAAATTAGATCTTAGACCTTATTTTAATAGATTCAACTGGATTTTGGGCATCTAATTAAGCAACTTAAATTGCAAATGAATGAGATTTATATGTGATTTTAGAATAAAATTTTAACTTGAATTTATGTATTTAACTAATCCAACAAGACAAATCTGCAAGTTCAACTAAC
The DNA here is from genome assembly GCA_029618585.1 of Citrus australasica. Lineage (NCBI taxonomy): Eukaryota > Viridiplantae > Streptophyta > Magnoliopsida > Sapindales > Rutaceae > Citrus > Citrus australasica. The sequence continues at coordinate 7,776,022 of JARCIV010000004.1, forward strand.
TAAATAAAATATGTTATCTGAAACTTTGGGTAAAAGTGGGGCAGTTTATCACTTAGTGGCTCTGCTACTACTTATGGTCCATTCTTATTCAACTTTCAGATCTTTTATATTATATACAAATTAAATTATATTCTAAAAAGTGTATCTAACTGGTTAACATATTATTTCTGGATAATAATCAATTTTATCAAATAAAAAGGAGTTTTGGTCATCCATTTGATCCGCCTGTGTTGCCACTGCCGTACGTTACAAAAGCTTTTGTCTTTTGTGACTCAGTTTACTGTAAATTTTCGTTCAGCCCCTTGTACTGTATTTTATTTATAATTTATTTATAAGAATTATAAAATTTTCTACTTACCTACACTATTAAAATTCAATTTATCTCCTTACAATCTTTTTCATTTACTGTTTTTTTTGTAATTATTAAAAAGAGTTTCTATTTACAATCACGATATATTAATTATCGTAACACACTAATATTAATAAAAAGACAAAAACATCCTTAAATTAATACTAAAAAATGCTTCCATCTCTTGAGGAATTATGGTATCTCATCTTCCATCAGTCATTATCAACAAAATTTTCAAGGATATGACCATTCATCTTCTTTATAATACTATCTTAGAGTAATTAATACTTTCATGATAAAAGAATTAACTAAATAAGGATAAATTCCCTTTGAATCCATCCCTCTCCACTATCATTTTCTCTTCATTAGCAACCTTTATCAACAATTGAAGCCATCATCATACTCATCACACAGAGAGAGTGAGAGAGAGGAAGAAGAAACGAAAGTACGTTTACTCAACATGAATCGAAATGAGTTGGAATCAGAATGAGTTAGAATCATAATGAGCTAAAACCGAAATAAAGAATTTGAACCATAATAAGTTATTTTCTTGAACTATAAGAATCATAATTAGAATGAATTATATTACCATTGATGTGTTTACTTTATCTTAGAATCAAAATCGTAATGAATTAAATTGTAATAAATTACTATAAAATCTTTAACTAATTATTATCATAATTATTATTCTGTATTTTAACTATTGTAATTATTATTATCATTAAAAAATTAATTATTACTGTTTTCAACTGATTTTGAGGTAAGGAAATCCAAAATCAATCTAGAACAATGAATTTGTTATTTTGGGGGAGACGGGGTACCTCACTAGTTTGCTGTGTGGGGTGCGGTGTATATGAACTTCAGAGGAGGTGAGATGGGGAGTGAGAGTGATAACAATGGTGGAAGGTCAGGAACAAAAGAGGTGTCCTTCAGAGTGAGCTTTACGCCTGCAAAACAGTGAAAATAGAGGTTAGAGGTGAAGCCGGGGGGTACCCTGACGTTCACACTCTGACGCTCAAGTTAGCAAACCCGAGCTTTTTAGGTGAAGAGAGCTAGCTAACCCTCTGTAAATTAGGGTTTAAGGTTGGAGAGAACCTATTTTTTGGAGTGGGAGTGTCAATGGTGAGTGAAAAGCATGGTGGAGAATGAAAACTAGGTGCCTTTATATATGGAGTACCTCAGCTGCCACGTGGCGTACCCTTTTTTGCTAACGTCCTCTTGCCGTTTTCATGATTTTTGGGCCGTTATCTGCATGCCCGCGGCGTATCTTATCATTTGTAGACGTGGCGCTCGCTGGCGAGTGGTCCTGGGGTACCTCTGCAGTAGCTGTCGGGTAGGCGATTTGGGGACCACTGTCCTTGGTACAATATCCTGCATTTTGGCAGGGGTGGCAGGCGGCTGTCCCTCCTTTTAACACGTCGTTTTTTATTCCTATTTCTGACAAAATCAAATAAAATTTTTTAGGAGGCGGAGACGTTTCTCATGGTGGATATTTTGGAGGATTCTCTTACACCGTTCTGTTGGATACCCCAAGTTACGTGGGATACCTCTTACTACTTGGGGTACCCCAATTTGTATAGGGTACCTTATATTATATGGGGTACCCCCATTTATACGGGGTACCTCTGATTATACGGGGTACCTCAACTTGTTCTGAACTCACTCCATTAATCGACACGTGGCGCTTTAACCGTTCTTCCCATTTTTCCCTCAAACAACAGCCCCCTAGTTTCTTTTTGGCGAGAAGTATTGGAGGCAAAAGAAACTCATTGTGTGAGTGACACGTGGCGATGCGGCTGGACCGAAGTTGACTTGCTTGATTTCTTCCCTTGACTAAGCTTTGTGTACTAAAAATCTTCTCTCTGTCTTTTCGTTTTCCCGCCCTTTTTTTTTTTTTTAATGAGGACAGGCAGTTGTGTTCTTTTTTTTTTTTCTTGGGAAGTGGCAGCCGTCTGACATGCAGTTTGAATTTTAAAAATTCCGATCTTACTCAAACATCCCTGAATCTCTTTTCTCGGGCCGTGTATCCTGTCAGGTTCAATTAAGAACTCCTGACGCATGTCAACCCTTATCTCCTTGATTTTGAAAATCCCCAAACAGTTTCCCAAAATTCTTCCCAGTGGCTTTTTTTCTTTCACTCCCTTTTTTCTCTCTTTTCTCTTCATTTTCCCGTTCATCTTTCTCTCGGCCGGCGCTACTCTTTCCCCTTTTCCTCTTTTTTTCCTTCCTTTTCTTCTCTTTCTTTCTCTCTTCTTCTCCTCTCGGCCGGCGTTGGTTTGGAGTATTTTTTTCGGCGTGACTGTTGGCTGCTGCAGCGGTGGTTTTCGGGCTCCAGATCCTGCAGATTTTGGGCGTTTTCTCGGCGGTCTCCGGCGCGGTTTTGATCACGGTAATCCTCCATTTTTCTCTCTTTTTCTTCTCTCTTCTTCTTCTTTCTTTTCTTTATCTCCTTCCAGGCTTTTCTCTCTTTTTGTTTTCTTCTAGTGGCCTTTTAGTTTTTCTCTTTTTCGTCTTCTTCCAGTGGCTTTTTTGCTTTTCTCTTTTTCGTCTTCTTCTAGTGGCTTTTTTGCTTTTCTTTTTTTTTTGTCTTCTTCCTCTTTTTTTTTTTTATCTCCAGGCTTCATTCTTCCTTCCTTTTTTTTTTGTTTGACTTCCCCTTTTTTTTTTATATATCTCCATGCTTATTTTCTTTTTTGATCTCCAAGCTCTTTTTTTTTTATATCTCCATGCTTCCTTTTTTTTTTTTGATCTCCAAGCTCCTTTTTTTTTTGGTTTGACTTCCTCTTTTTTTTTTATATCTCCATGCTTCTTTTTTTTTTTTGATCTCCAAGCTCCTTTTTTTTTTACTTCCTCTTTTTTTTTGTTTCGGCCGGAGTTGATTCTTCCTGTTTTCCCGGCGTTGGCTCTTGGTGATGGCGGTCATGGCTGTCGGCGTTGGTTCTTGGTTGCAACCCTTCTTTTTTTTATGTATTTATTTACTCATAAATAATTACATAAATTTAAGCTTTATTATTTTATTTTACACTTACTGTTTTTGGTTGCTTGCAGCTTCGTCTCCCTGCAACTATCGATCCCGATCTGCCGAACTGGTGAACAATAGGTATTCTTCCTCGTTTCTCCTCCTTTCGGCGCATTTGTAGTGGCGTCATTTGGCACACTTTGAGAGAAAAATTTATTTTTGTTTGCTTGTTGTTGCTTGTTTTGTTTTGGTGGTTGGTGTTTGCATTGGATGGTTGGTGTGTGGCGGGTGGTTGATATGAATATGTGGTTGTGTTGTTATCGGGCGTACTGTTGGGTGTATTGTTGGCGATTTGTGGATGTGTGGCTGAGGGTTTGTGGGTTTATTGGTGGTGATTTGTGGATGTGTGGCTGGGGGTTTGTGGGTTTATTGTCGGGGGGAAGTAGATGGGTAAAAAAAACATGTAGGACCCGTGAGGAAACGGCGTAGAGCTGGGGCTAGGAAGGCTAATGGCCCCCCTGAGGGTTCTCCCTCTCACATCTCTATTAGCGAGGGGGATAGGTCCTCCCCTGACTCCTCGAGTAGTCGTACCTCTCGTTTTGAGCCTCCTCCTCTTAGGATTACCCCTCGCGTCAGCCCTCGTTTCCCTAGTAAACGGCCTACCCCCCAACCTAAGAAAAAGAGTAAGCCATCAAAGCCTAAGGTTCCCGCTCGTTCCTCGAAGTAGCCTTCCACATCTTCCCCTGCCACACCCTCAAAATCTGGCAACCTTTTCTCCATAGGCATTCGGAGAGCCACTTTAGGGGACCTAGAACAAATTAGAGCTAAATACAATATTCCTTCGTTTGTTCAGCTTAGGGTACCCCATGGGGATGAGCGGCCTGAGTGTCCTCAGCCTGACGGGATAGCTCTCCATATCGACCTTTTCGACCTAGGACTTCGCCTCCCCCTCCAGCCCTTTTATATGAGAATGTTTAGTTACCTGGGTGTAGCTCCTGGGCAGCTGTCCCTTCCGGGGTGGAGGACGCTCACGGGCTTACAGGTGTTGTGGTTGGAGGTCGTGAAGCGCGACATTTCTGTTAGGCAGCTAAGGGGCCTTTACCAATTCAAAAAACCGAAGGGCCCCGACGTGACTTACTTCTCCCCTTGGGGCGACCATGGCCATATTGTTGAGGGGAGCCCCGTCTTGAAGAAGGGTTACTGAAATGGGTGGTTTGTACCCGAGAGTAGGTGGGGGACCGAAACTCTGGGCGAGAAAGGTGACCCCGTGGCGGTTCTAAATTCTTTCAACGCAGACAGTAAGTATCTCCCTTACTCATGGTTCTTTATCGTAACTTCTCACATAAATGTCTCGCTAACCTCGGGTTTCTATGCTTTTGCAGGCGTGACATGGGCTAAAGGATCATGCCCAATTCAGGAGGTGGGGAGGGAGGTGAAGAGGTTTGTGGATAGACTCCGCAGTGCACAGAGGGGTAGTGATGTGCTGGAGGAGAGTAGATTGTGGAGAACGGGGCTGATTGACCGAATTTCTCCACCTGTTCGTGGGGGTAATTCATGTATGGCTTGGGTGTCAAGGGGTACTCTATCATTATCCAAGGGACTGGGGTACCCCGTCACCACCGCATTTTGAATTTGCTCCCCCTCTTTTTGATTTCCCCTTTTTGCTTTTGTAGTTCCTCGTACTTATCCGGCTAACATGACTTTTGTGCCTTGGGTGCAGCTATGGAGTCATCGGGGGACGCTTTTGATGCCTTTTTCCAAGCGGTAGTGGGAGGTGCCTCCGGATCTCAGGATTTGGCCGCTCCTTTGACAGTCTCCCGTCCTCCTCGAACTCCTAGTGCGAAGGGGAAGTCTCAGGGTACCTCCCATAGTGGGTTGAAGGGTACCCCACGCCCGAAGAAGAGAAAATTCGGAATGTTTTCAGCTTTCCCGGAGGAGTTATGCGAGGGTGATCTGGACCCGGCCTCAAATAAGGACGTCTCAAATTTAGCTCGGTGCTTCTACTACTCTACGGAGAATGTTACCCCCGATATTGCCGAGGAGACGGGCAAGATGAGCTTGAGCCAACGCTATGGCCAAGCACTTAGGGCTACCCAGGAGGTAAGCTTTCCTGGGGTACCCCGGGAGTATTCTTCAAAAATTTTCTTTTCGATTATATCACCACACATATATACTTAACATGTCATTATGACTCGCAGGCATCTTTTCTTCTCAGCCACTGCCTTCCGGACCTCGACTCCCTTGCCGCTGCCCAGTCGGTGGTGGACAAGCTAAGGGGTGAGCTCCAAAGCCGCCAGTCTCGAGAGGACCAGCTTGCCCGAGAGGTCAAGACTTTGCATGAGCACATTACTGACCTTTCGGGAGAGAAATCTCAGGTGGAGAAGGACCGAGACGAGTTGAAGGCCACCAACGATGAGCTGTTATCTCGACAAAAGACGATGGCGGAGGATGCGTTCTCACTTATCATGTCAGAGGTGTGGAGTGTGGATCCAGAATTGGAGGTACCCCGTGTGCAGAAATTCGTCAACAAGGCCATAATTTTGAAGACGATTGCGGAGAGGAAGAAGTCTTCTCAGACACGGTCGGGTGCCTCTTCCGGGTCACCTGGGGTACCCCACGAGATTCAGCTATTGCCTGTTTCAGAGGCCCCTACTTCGGCTGCTCCTATTCCGGGCACCTCTGAGTCCTCTGCTGGTCGCCTCCCGAAGACGGATGTTGGAGATGATGTTCCCCCCTCGGTGTAGGCTTTGTTTACTATGCCCTCGCTTTTCGGATCTATCCATATTTTGACATTAGAACTTTGTTTCTTTCTTTTTGGCTTCTTGGGATGCTTGTATTGTCGATAACTCTCTTTTGTCATGATACTATGCTACCTGGATTTTCTTGTACTTTACATGCTTGTCATTCCGCAATTGGATGTTTGGCTAGACTGCTAACTTTTTTAGGGTACCCCTTTGTTTGTTTTTTTTTTAAATGGGGTACCCCCCATATTTTCTGAAATGGGGTACCCCCACATTTTCTGAAATGGGGTACCCCTTCAAATGTTCAACATTAGGCGCTTCTTCTCTGAAATACGGTACCCCCGGTACCTTACACGGATCAGCGAATCTAGTGCCTACCTTTCTCAGTAGCTATGACGGATCTCCTCTCTAATTGGTAATTAAAATTTCGGCGCAGATAGCTTACCCCCTACTCTGCTCAAGTAAGAGGACGGAGGTGTGGGTGTTAACATACCTAAGCCGAACCTCGTGACGCTAGGGTATGCCGATTTTTTTACCCTCGGGTCTTCTTTGACCCTCCCTCTCTTCAAATTTTTCAGATAGCTTACTCCCTACTCTGCTCGAGTAAGAGGACAGAGGTGTGGGTGTTAACATACCTAAGCCGAACCTCGTGACGCTAGGGTATGCCGATTTTTTTACCCTCGGGTCTTCTTTGACCCTCTCTCTCTTCAAATTTTTCGGATAGCTTACCCCCTACTCTGCTCGAGTAAGAGGATGGAGGTGTGGGTGTTAACATACCTAAGTCGAACCTCGTGACGCTAGGGTATGCCGGTTTTTTCACCCTCAGGTCTTCTTTGACCCTCACTCTCTTCAAATTTTTCGGATAGCTTACCCCATACTCTGCTCGAGTAAGAGGACGGAGGTGTGGGTGTTAACATACCTAAGCCGAACCTCATGACGCTAGGGTATGCCGGTTTTTTCACCCTTGGGCCTTCTTTGACCCTCCCTCTCTTCCAATTTTTCAGATAGCTTACCCCCTACTCTGCTCGAGTAAGAGGACGCAGGTGTGGGTGTTAACATACCTAAGCCGAACCTCATGACGCTAGGGTATGCCGGTTTTTTCACCCTCGGGCCTTCTTTGACCCTCCCTCTCTTCAAATTTTTCAGATAGATTACCCCCTACTCTGCTCGAGTAAGAGGACGGAGGTGTGGGTGTTAACATACCTAAGCCGAACCTCGTGACGCTAGGGTATGCCGGTTTTTTCACCCTCGGGTCTTCTTTGACCCTCCCTCTCTTCAAATTTTTCAGATAGCTTTGCTAAGCTTCCGCAGCAAGGCTATCCCTGGGCTGTTCATTCTGCTGCCCACTTTGGCGTAAGGCGAGAATTGCATATACTCAGATGCGAGTGTATATTAATGGCGACAAACGAATATAACCCGCATGCTAAGATCGAAATGGCGAAAACCGGAGAAAGAACCCACATCATATTTGTTGTAATAGAAATTGCATTTATAAATAACGAAAGCGTAGATCAGTACATAACTTAGCTTTGTTACCCTGAGGAGAATGGAAGACCACAAGGCCTCCTACCCCTTTTCATTTGAAAATTAAAGAAACTCTAAAGTTGCAACTGACCAACATAGGGCGTTTGGGGTACCCCATTTGGCCTACAACCAAGAACATTGAAGAAGGCATTAAAGAAAACAAAAGACTAAAGGTTTAGACACTGTCCTTTAGTAATATTTCCGTAGCATCGCGGCATTCCAAGGGTGCCTTACAATTGTGCCATCCATGTGAAGCAGCCTATATGCACTTGTCCCAACGGGCTTGTCGATGCGGTATAGTCCTTCCCAATTTGCCCCAAAAGCGCTTTCGCAAGATACCCTCGTATTTTGAGTTACCCTTCTCAAGACCAAGTCTCCTTTCTTGAAGGATCGTGGACGTACCCTTTTTTTTTTATATAGACCCGAAATACGATGTTGATATATGGCGGTCCTCAATTCCGTTCTAGCCCTTTTCTCTGCCACCAAATCAAGGTTTGAAGCTACCACGGAAGTGTTCTCGGCCTCATCAAAGTATTCAACCCTGTGAGAGGATACCATGAGGGTTATACCCTCGTCCCCGCGGGGCAACTCCTGGAGGGCTCCGCGGCCGAGGTACCTGCGGTACTGGGGCCTCCATCCTTTTGGGCTTCTCTTTGTTTTTTGCAACATCGACCTTATCTTCTTGGTGCTTCAATTGACATTTTTCGTCCATCTCCACTTGCTGCAACGCCCGGGAACGGGCTTCCCCATATGAAAGTGGGCGCTTCTTTTGAAAAGAATGCCATAATTTACCCAACCGCAAGTTTTTCTCGAAATGGGTCAGTGTGTGTTGATCTCCAAATGCTCCAGTTCGCAGCACCTCTTGGTGGAAACGCGTCATGTACTCTGCCAAAGGCTCGGCTTCCCCTTGCTTGATAAAGGCAAGTTTGAAGGCTACCCTGTCTTGGGAAGAAGTATAGGAAATTTTTTTAGTAAATTCGGATAACGATTGGTGTAGGAAAGATATGCTACCCGCTTTTAAGGAGCGAAACCATGACTTCGCGGGGCCTGTGAGCGTGTGTGTAAACATCCTACACATGGCACTCTCATCTACACCCTTGATAAGCATCTGGTCGCGGTATAACTCAGCATGCTCCGAGGGGTCGGTGGTACCCGAGTATTGGGGTATCTGAGGCATAGTGAACCCCTCGGGGAGGGTTGCCTTCCGAATTTTCATAGTGAACGGCGATTGGTAGGTCATTGATGTTGGTGCAGCTGTGAGGTTTTGCCTCTCGGAGAGGAGCTTCACTTGGGCTTCTAAGTTTTCCATCTTTTCCACAAGTTCGAGGGGTACCCCCGGTGTACCCGATGATGTCGCTGCCATTTGGGAAGCCCTTTTGGCATTTAACTTCTCACGGAGATCTTCGTGGGTACGTTTGCACGCCTGGTACCCTGGCTGCTGCGGGAATTGCAAGAGGCGGTGGAACGCTCATCGCGGGTACCCACGGTTTGAAACTTGGAACGAGTACCTGATGGCCTAGGCTTTGGTTTGCTGGCCTCGGGTACCCCTCTTCTGACCATAGCTTGGTCGTCCCCTTGAGGTGATGGAGCTTCTAGCGTCACCGGGAGAAGTGAACTTTCGGGTGCCCGAGATCCGACCGCCCTAAGTATTGCGTGGGCGAGATCCTCAAAACGCTGGTGCGTAATAGGTTCCTCCTCTTGGCGAACACCCGTCGATTGCTTGACACCCTTGCCCTTGTTGGTGCGGGCTACCCTTCTTGCAGGATCACTACCTTCACTACTGCTGTCGTCTCTCGTCCTTGTAGGAACCCCCATTAAACCTTCGGGAGGTACGTCAGGTGCCATGTATTGGAGTATACACAACAACTAGTTTGGTAACCGCGGTGGAGGCTTTTTGTGCGACTCCCCACAGACGGCGCCAATTGTTTTCAACTGATTTTGGGGTAAGGAAATCCAAAATCAATCTAGAACAATGAATTTGTTATTTTGGGGGAGACGGGGTACCTCACTAGTTTGCTGTGTGGGGTGCGGTGTATATGAACTTCAGGGGAGGTGAGACGGGGAGTGAGAGCGATAACAATGGTGGAAGGTCAGGAACAAAAGAGGTGTCCTTCAGAGTGAGCTTTACGCCTGCAAAACAGTGAAAATAGAGGTTAGAGGTGAAGCCGGGGGGTACTCTGGCGTTCACACTCCGACGCTCAAGTTAGCAAACCCGAGGTTTTTAGGTGAAGAGAGCTAGCTAGCCCTCTGTAAATTAGGGTTTAAGGTTGGAGAGAACCTATTTTTTGGAGTGGGAGTGTCAATGGTGAGTGAAAAGTCCTCTTGCCGTTTTCATGATTTTTGGGTCGTTATCTACATGCCCGCGGCGTATCTTATCATTTGGAGACGTGGCGCTAGCTGGTGATTGGTCTCGGGGTACCTCTGCAGTAGCTGTCGGGTAGGCGATTTGGAGACCACTGTCCTTGGTACAATATCCTGCATTTTGGCAGGGGTGGCAGGCGGCTGTCCCTCCTTTTTGTACGTCGTTTTTTATTACTATTTCTGACAAAATCAAATAAAATCTTTTAGGAGACGGAGACGTTTCTCATGGTGGATATTTTGGAGGATTCTCTTACACCGTTCTGTCGGATACCCCAAGTTACGTGGGATACCTCTTACTACTTGGGGTACCCCAATTTGTATAGGGTACTTTATATTATATGGGGTACCCCCTTTTATATGGGGTACCCCCATTTATACGGGGTACCTCTGATTATATGGGGTACCTCAACTTGTTCTGGACTCACTCCATTAATCGACACGTGGCGCTTTAACTGTTCTTCCCATTTTTCCCTCAAACAATTACTAATAAATATTGTTGATTATTATTATTATTAACAATTCAACTCAAAAATTATTATTGATTATTGTTAATATATTAATTAATTATTATTATTATTATTAATAATAATAATAATAATAATAATCCATTTAAAAAAATAACAGTAATAATCAAAATCATCATCATCATCATCATCACAATAGCAACAACAAATCGGAATTGGTGGTGGCATCATGAATCATGATCAACAATTTCGACATCATCATCATCATCGTGAAGATCCCCGGTGAAGACAAAGATGACGGCGACGAGGAGATGTGAAGATATACTCTTTTAAGATGGTGAGGAGATGATGGCGAGATTGTTACTGTAGTGGGCTAAATAACGGACGGTGAAGATGTGGTGATATGCTCTTTTAACAATGCTCATATTGATGCTGGATATTTTGGCAGCTTGTCCCAATTCCAGATGTGAATGCAATATTCACATTACATTTGCTCGCCTACCATTTAATTTTGAACCACAAAATCTGTGTAAAGTAGTTCACGTTTCACACTTCCGTAGCAGTTATCATCAGTATTCGTCTCCCATATACTCAATTTTAAATCATTGGAAAATTGAGTTAAAACATGATAACAGAATCTAAAATTTAGTGGCATGAAGGAACAAAAGCAATATCGGATGTTTCAAATCTACATTATAATTTGCTTAGGTCCCTGAACACGATTGAAACTTCAAATGAGATCAAGCAGCAAAGTGTAGATTGGAGGTCACATGCTTGATATTTGATGCTATCAAAAACAATTTGCAGTACTGAAATTGATGCCCCAATAAAATTGTCACAGGGATTTCTATATTTACCACAAATCTTCAGAAGTGAAACAGGATAAAATCATAATGTGTCATTTAATTAGTAGAGGCAAAAAAAATCCTACAAAAAAAGGGTTTACAGAAAAAGAAAGCAAAAAATTGTTACAACCTGCAAAGACCCAAATATTCTACCAGCCAAATCTTAGTTTATACTAATACATCATTCCTTGTTTTGTTACCCAACCGAATTTCTCACAGAAATCACATTTCTTCATCCGCCTCAACTCATACATCTTTTACTTTAGATCACAAATACTTTTTGATATGCTTGGATTTACAACAACGAATAATTTTCCTTAAATCTTTTCTAATAGACAAGAAAGCACAAAAATTGGCATAGTTGGGTAGATATATAAATGTGAAAATAATTATGGAAGTAAGTCAATAACAAAGAATTATCAGAAAAGACGGATTTGAAAAGCAATGAGACAAAAATATAAAGAAGAAGAAATTGAAGATAGGGTAGGGCTATTGGCTCTCTAAAATTTATTTTTGACATTGATGTGGTCTTTAAAAAAAATTATATAATTTTATTCTTAAGTTATCTTTATCTCTTTGAGTTGTTATCATAGTTCATTTTGATTAAATAAAAGTAGTTGTTGTGTTTACATAATTCTAATGAACATGGGTTTTATTATGCTTTTAATCTTTAGGTCCAACTTCTGTAAGATAGTATTTAAACTAGTATTAATGTCAATAATAGTAGACTGAAATATTTTGTTTAGAGATTGAGTAGTTGTATTGGGAGATATCTAGTCCTTCAAAGTACCAAAAATATATTTATTAAAGCTTAGATTCCTCAAATTAACCCATTTATCACTTATTCTTTTTATTTTGTTTGATTCCCTATTGCAATAATTTGTGTCTGTAAGACTATAACAGACACTCACATTTTAATAGTTCTTTATATCACTAAATTAACCTCAATGTAATTTACTATTGAGGACAATTTAATAAAATATAGTTCAATAAATTTTTATCCAACGTTTTATTTTATCTACAATAAACTAGATCAACAATGAAGAAATGAATGAAAATTCACATGAAAATGCTATCTATACTTATGGACTAAACCTTTTTTTATTTTTTATTTTTTATTTTGTTAATGGAATTGCTAGGAAAACATCATGTAACACGTTCCATCTTTTGTAACAAAAGGAATTAAAAACAGAGGTGGAGGAAGAACAATAAATTGCACCACTACAACATATGAAAAATGAAAGAAATCAAAGGATAAAATTTGTTTTAAATTTGCTTTCTGATCTTCACTCTTATCTAATCTGCATGCTTTCATGGATTTGAAAAACAAAATTGAATTGCGACATTAAAAAGAAGAACAAACATATGTCAAGCCATATTATGAAAGCAAAATAAAAGCTGATGTTTTCAACTGATTTTGGGGTAAAGAAATCCAAAATCAATCTAGAACAATGAATTTGTTATTTTGGGGGAGACGGGGTACCTCACTAGTTTGTTGTGTGGAGTGCGGTGTATATGAACTTCAGGGGAGGTGAGAAGGGGGGCGAGAGTGATAACAATGGTGGAAGGTTAGGAGCAAAAGAGGTGTCCTTCGAAGTGAGCTTCACGCCTGCAAAAGAGTGAAAATAGAGGTTAGAGGTGAAGCCGGGGTACCCCGGCTTTCACAATCCGACGCTCAAGTTAGCAAACTCAAGCTTTTTAGGTGAAGAGAGCTAGTTAGCTCTCTGTAAATTAGGGTTTAAGGTTGAAGAGAACCTATTTTTCGGAGTGTGAGTGTTGGTGAAGGGTGAAAAACATGATGGAGAATGAAAACTAGGTGCCTTTATATATGGAGTACCTCAGCTGCCACGTGGCATACCCTTTTTGGCTAACGTCCTCTTGCTGTTTTCATGATTTTTGGGCCGTTATGTGCATGCCCGCGGCGTATCTCATCATTTGGAGACGTGGCGCTCGCTGGCGAGTGGTCCCGGGGTACCTCTACAGTAGCTGTCGGGTAGGCGATTTGGGTATCACTGTCCTTGGTACAATATCCTGCATTTTGGCAAGGGTGGCAGGCGGCTGTCCCTCCTTTTTGCACATCATTTTCGATTCCTATTTCTGACAAAATCAAATGAAATCTTTTAGGAGGCGGAGACGTTTCTCATGGTGGATATTTTGGAGGATTCTCTTACATCGTTCTGTCGGATACCCCAAGTTACGTGGGATACCTCTTACTACTTGGGGTACCCCAATTTTTATAGGGTACCTTATATTATATGGGGTACCCCCATTTATACGGGGTACCTCAACTTGTTCTGGGCTCACTCCATTAATCGACACGTGGCGCTTTTACTGTTCTTCCCATTTTTCCCTCAAACAACAGCCCCCTAGTTTCTTTTTGGCGAGAAGTATTGGAGGCAAAAGAAACTCATTGTGTGAGTGACACGTGGCGATGCGGCTGGACCGGGGTTGACTTGCTTGATTTCTTCCCTTGATTTAAACTTTGTGTACTTCAAATAAAAAATCTTCTCTCTCTCTTTTCGTTTTCCCGCCCATTTCTTCTTTTTTTTTTTGGGAACTGGCAGCCGTCTGACATGCCATTTGAAATTTAAAAAATTCTCAAACATCCCTGAATCTCTTTTCTCGGTCTGTGTATTCTGTCAGGTTCAATTAAAAATTCCTGACACATGTCAACCCTTATCTCCTTGATTTTGAAAATCCCCAAACAGTTTCCCAAACTTCTTTCCAGTAGCTTTTTCCTTTCACTTCCTTTTTCTTTCTTTTCTCTTCATCTTCCTGTTTCTCCTTCTCTCTTTCCTTCTTCCTTTTCTTTCTTTCTTCTTTCCTTTCTTTCTTCTCTTCTCGGCCGGCGCTGATTTGGGGTGCTTTTTCGGCGTGACTTTCGGTTGCTGCAGTGGTGGTTTAGGGCTCCATATCCGGCAATTTTCGTGCGTTTTTCCGTCGGTCTTCGGCGCGGTTTTGGTCACGGTAATCCTCCCTCTTTCTCTCTTTTTCTTCTCTCTTCTTCTTTTTTCTTTTCTTTCCTTCTTTTCCTTCGTCTTTCCTTGTTTCGGCCGGCGATTTCCTGGGCGATTTTCAGCGTTTGGTGCGGCTGCAATCACGCCTGTCGGCCTTGGTTTCGCTGGTGGCTGCCGCGGCGGTCAGCCGACACCGGCGTGGTGGCTGCACTTCCCCCCCTTGCGTCGGTTTGCTGCAACCCCTTTTCTCTTTTTTTTTTTTAGCTGGAACGTTTCTTTTTGTTTCTCCGGCGTAGGTTCTCGATGGTGGTGGCCACAGCAGCCGGCGCTAGTGCTTGGTTGCAGCCCTCCGTTTCTCCTTCTTTTTTTTTTTAGATGTGAATATTTACTTATAAATATTTACATAAATTTAAGCCTTACTATTATTTTATGCTTACTGTTTTTGGTTGCTTGCAGTTTCGTCTCCCTGCAACCATCGATCCCGATCTGCTGAACTGGTGAACAAGAGGTATCCTTCCTCGTTTCTCGTCTTTTTCGGCGCATTTACAGTGGCGTCATTTGCACACTTTGGGAAAAAATTTATTTTTGTTTATTGGTTTGTTGTCTTGTTTTGTTTTTGTGGTTAGTGTTTGCATTGGATGGTTGGTGTGTGGTGGGTGGTTGATATGAATATGTGGTTGTGTTGTTATTGGGCGCACTGTTGGGTGTATTGTTGGCGATTTGTGGATGTGTGGCTGGGGGTTTGTGGGTTTATTGTCAGGGGGAAGTAGATGGGTTAAAAACATGTAGGGCCCGTGAGGAAACGGAGTAGAGTTGGAGCTAGGAAGGCTGACAACCCCCCCGAGGGTTCTCCCTTTCATATCTCTATTAGCGAGGGGGACAAGTCCTCCCCTGACTCCTCCGGTAGTCGTACCCCTCGTTCTGAGCCTCCCCCTCTTAGGGTTGCCCCTCGCGTCAGCCCCCGTTTCCCTAGTAAACGGCCTACCCTTCAACCTAAGAAAAAGAGTAAGCCACCAAAGCCTAAGGTTTCTGCTCGTTCCTTGGAGCAGCCTTCCACATCTTCCCCCGCCACGCCTTCAAAATCTAGCAACCTTTTTTCCTTAGGCATTCGGAGAGCCAGCTTAGGGGACTTGGAACAAATCAGGGCTAGATACAACATTCCTTCGTTTGTTCAGTTTAGGGTGCCCCATGCAGATGAGCGGCCTGAGTGTCCTCAGTTCGGAGGGATAGCTCTCCATATCGACATTTTCGATCTAGGACTTCGCCTCCCCCTCCATCCCTTTTATATGAGAATGTTTAGCTATCTGGGGGTAGCTCCTGGGCAGCTGTCCCTTCCGGGGTGGAGGACGCTCACGGGCTTACAGGTGTTGTGGTTGGAAGTCGTGAAGCGCGACATTTCTGTTAGGGAGCTGAGGGGCCTTTACCAATTCAAAAAACCGAAGGGCCCCGGCGTGGCTTACTTCTCCCCTTGGGGCGACCATGGCCATATTGTTGAGGGGAGCCCCGTTTTGAAGAAGGGTTACCGAAATGGGTGGTTTGTAGCCGAGGGTAGGAAGGGGACCGAGACTCTGGGCGAGAAAGGTGACCCCGTGGTGGTTCTAAATTCTTTCAACGCAGACAGTAAGTATCTTTCTTACTCATGGTTCTTTATCGTAACTTCTCACATAAATGCCTCGCTACCTCGGGTTTCTATGCTTTTGCAGGCGTGACATGGGCTAAAGGTTCATGCCCAATTCAGGAGGTGGGGAGGGAGGTAAAGAGGTTTGTGGATAGACTTCGCAGT
The DNA here is from genome assembly GCA_029618585.1 of Citrus australasica. Lineage (NCBI taxonomy): Eukaryota > Viridiplantae > Streptophyta > Magnoliopsida > Sapindales > Rutaceae > Citrus > Citrus australasica. The sequence continues at coordinate 7,792,005 of JARCIV010000004.1, forward strand.
GCACAGAGGGGTAGTGATGTTCTGAAGGAGGGTAGGCTGTGGAGAGCAGGGCTGATTGACCGAAGTCCTCCACCTGCTCGCGGGGGTGATTCATGTATGGCTTGTGTGTCAAGGGGTACCCTATCATCATCTACGGGGTTGGGGTACCCCATCCACCGCATCTTGATGTTACTCCCCCCTCTTTTCATTTCCCATTTTTGCTTTTGTAGTTTTTAGTACTTGTCCGGGTAACATGACCGTTGTGCTTTTGGGTGCAGCTATGGAGTCATCGGGGGACGCTTTTGATGCCTTCTTCCAAGCGGTCGTGGAAGGTGCTTCCAGATCTCAGGATTCGGCCGCTCCTTCGAAAGGCTCCCGTCCTTCTCGAGCACCAAGCACGAAGGGAAAGTCTCAGGGTACCCCCTATAGCGGGTCGAAGGGTACCCCACCCCTGAAGAAGAGAAAATTTGGGCTGGTTTCCGCTTTCCAGGAGGAGTTACGCGAGGGTGATCTTGATCCGGCCTCAAACAAGGAGGTCTCAAACTTGGCTCGGTGCTTCTACTACTCTGCTGAGAATGTTACCTCCGACATTGCCGAGGCGATAGACAAGATGAGCTTGAGCCAACGCTATGGCCAAGCACTTAGGGCTACCCAGGAGGTAAGCTTTCTTGGGGTACCCCGGGAGTATCCTTCAAAAATTTCTTTTTCGATTATATCACCACACATATATACTTAACATGTTTTTTGTGACTCGCAGGCATCGTTTCTTCTCATCCATTGCCTTCTGGACCTCGACTCCCTTGCCGCTGCCCAGTCGGAGGTCGACAAGCTAAGGGGTGAGCTCTAAAGCCGCCAGTCTCGAGAGGACCAGCTTGTCCGAGAGGTCAAGACTTTGCATGAGCGCATTACTGACCTTTCGGGAGAGAAAGCTCGGGTGGAGAGAGATCGAGACGAGTTGAAGGCCACCAACGACGAGCTGTTATCTCGACAGAAGACAATGGCGGATGATGCGTTCTCCCTTATCATGTCGGAGGTGTGGAGTGTGGATCCAGAATTGGAGGTACCCCGTGTGCAGAAGTTCGTCAATAAGGCCACAATTCTGAAGACGATTGCGGAGAGGAAGAAGTTCTCCCAGGCACGGTCGGGTACCTCTTCCGGGTCGCCTGGGGTACCCCGCAAGATTTAGCCATTGCCTGTTTCGGAGGCCCCTACTTTGGCTGCTCCTATCCCGGGTACCTCTGAGTCCTCTGCTGGTCACCTCCCGGAGACGGATGCTGGAGATGATGTTCCCCCCTCGGTGTAGGCTTTGTTTACCATGCTCTCGCTTTTCGGATCTATCCATATTTTGACATTTGAACTTTGTTTCTTTCTTTCTGGTTTCTTGGGATGTTTGTATTATTGAAAACTCTCTTTTGTCGTGATACCGTGATACCATGCTACCAGGATTTTCTTGTATTTTGCATGCTTATCATTCTGCAAATGAATGTTTGGCCAGACTACTAATTTTTCAAGGTACCCTCTCTTTATTTCTGAGATGGGGTACCCCCTTCCAACGTTCAACATTAGACGCTTTTTCTTTGAAATGGGGTACCCTTGGTACCTGACATGGATCGGTGAATCTGGTGCTTGCCCTTCTTGGCATCCATGACGTATTTCTCTCAAACGGAGAATTAAAATATCATCGCAATATCTCGATCAAACGTTGAAAGCGCAATTGGTCCAACCAATCACGTTCTTACTCTTTCGAAGTTCTCTTTGAATTTTTCAAATGGCTTACCCCCTACTTTGCTCAAGTAAGAGGACGGAGGTGTGGGTGTTAACATACCTAAGCCGAACCTTGTGACGCTAGGGTATGCCGGTTTTTCCACCCTCGGGTCTTTTGTGACCCTCCCTCTCTTCAAATTTTTCAGATAGCTTACCCCCTACTCTGCTCGAGTAAGAAGACAGAGGTGTGGGTGTTAACATACCTAAGCCGAACATCGTGACGCTAGGGAATGCCAGTTTTTTCACCCTCGGGTCTTCTTTGACCATCCCTCTCTTCAAATTTTTCAGATAGCTTACCCCCTACTCTGCTCGAGTAAGAAGACGGAGGTGTGGGTGTTAACATACCTAAGCTGAACCTCGTGACGCTAGGGTATGCCGGTTTTTTCACCCTCAAGTCTTCTTTGACCCCCCTCTCTTCAAATTTTTCAGATAGCTTACCCCCTATTCTGCTTGAGTAAGAAGACGAAGGTGTGGGTGTTAACATACCTAAGCCGAACCTCGTGACGCTAGGGTATGCCGGTTTTTTCACCCTCGGGTCTTCTTTGACCCTCCATCTCTTCAAATTTTTCAGATAGCTTTGCTAAGCTTCCGCAGTAAGGCTATCCCTGGGCTGTTCATTCTGCTGCCCACTTTGGCGTATGGCGAGAATTGCATATACTCAGATGCGAGTGTGTATTAATGGCGGTAAACAAATATCATCCGTGTGCTAAGATCGAGATGGCAAAATTTGGAGAAAGAACCCACATCATATTTGTTGTGATAGAAAATGGATTTATAAATAACGAAAGCACAAATCAATACATGACTCAACTTTGTTACCCTGAGGAGAATGGAAGACCACATAATCTCCTACCCCTTTTCATTTGAAAAGAAACTCTAAAGTTGCAATTGACCAACATAGGGCATTTGGGGTACCCCATTTGGCCTACCACCAGGAACATTAAAGAAATCATTAAAGAAAGCAAAAGATTAAAGGTTTAGAAGCTGTCATTTAGTAATATTTCCGTAGCATCGCGACATTCCAGGGGTGCCTCATAATTGTGTCATTCATGTGGAGCAGCCTATATACCCCTGTCCCAACAGGCTTGTCGATGCGGTACGGTCCTTCCCAATTTGCCCCAAAAGCGCCTTCGTAGGATACCCTTGTGTTTTGAGTTACCATTCTCAAGACCAAGTCTCTTTTCTTGAAGGATCGAGGGCGTACCTTTTTTTCATATAGACCCGCGATGCGATGTTGATATATGGTTGTCCTCAATTCTGCTCTAGCCCTTTTCTCAGCCACCAAATCAAGGTTTGAGGCTACCAAGGAGGTGTTCTCGGCCTGATCAAAGTATTCAACCCTGTAAGAGGGTACCCCAATCTCTGCTGGAATCACCGCGTCTACACCGAATGCGAGGTAAAACGGGGTCTCCCTAGTGGAAGTGTTTTGTGTAGTCCGGTAGGCCCATAGAACCCCGGGTAGCTCGTCTACCCATGCTCCATTTCTTTCTTCTAGCTTCTTCTTCAGGATACCTTTGATAATCTTGTTAACGGCTTTGACTTGCCCATTGGATTGGGGATGGGCAGGTGTAGCAAATCGGTTGGCTATCCCCAACTCCGAACAAAAATTTTGAAATTTTTCATTATCGAATTGCTTGTCGGTATCACTGACGATTGCATAAGGGATCCCAAATCTGCAAATGAGGTTCTTCCAAATGAATTCCGTAGTCTTCCTCTCTGTGATACTTGTCAGCGGCTTCGCTTCTGCCCATTTTGTAAAATAATCTACCGCCACGATTGCATGCTTGGCTTGCCCCTTTCTGGTAGGTAACGGGCCAATGAGATCCATTCCCCATATAGCAAAGGGTCAAGAGGAAGATATAACTGTTAGCTTTTCTAGGGCTAGGTGGGGTACCTTGGCGAACCTCTGGCATTTGTCGCAGCTTCGTACCATATTCTTGGCATCCTCCCTCATGGTTGGCCAGTAGTACCCCTGTCGGAGAGCTTTTTGTGCCAGTGATTGTGCTCCATAGTGATTGCCGCAAATCCCCTCATGTATTTCCCTCATGACATATTCGGCCTCGTCGCCTCCCAAGCATCTAAGGTAAGGGAGAGTGAACCCTCTTCTGTATAGGGTATCCTAGATCATGCAGTACCGTGCAGCTTTGCACTTTAGTCTTCTTGCTTCAGTTCTATCCGAGGGGAGGTCTCCGTCCTTGAGGTACCTTACAATAGGCTCCATCCAAAGTACCACATTGGAGAGTGATCCTACTTCCAATGACTCAGTGAGGCCGAAGCTGGGCGCAGGTATGTGTTCGGTCGTGATGGGGCCAGATGACTGGGCTACCCCAAGAGACGCCATTTTTACCAGGGTATCGGCCTCGCTGTTCTCAAGTCGGGGTACCCTTTCCACCTTAACCTCACAAAACTGGGACATCAACTCTCTGGTTTTCCCGAGGTACCCTTTCATGTTTTCCTCTTTCGATTGATATTGTGCCGTAATCTGGCTCACCACCAACTGGGAGTCGCTCTTGATGTATACCCTTCTTGTTCCCAAAGCCTTGGACATCTTCAGCCCCGCTATGATGGCCTCGTATTCGGCCTCGTTGTTTGAGGCCTTGAACCCAAACTGCAAAGCGTAGCATACTTTCACCTTATTCGGGTCAATTATAATAACTCCGGCACCACTCCCATGTGAATTAGAGGAACCATCTACATATATTTCCCAGACTTGCCCCCCTTCATCGGTGGATGGGGTATCCGACAGGTATCTCAGCTCGCCTTCGCCACTTGAATCGCTGGCAAACTCCGCAATGAAGTCAGCGATGGCTTGGGCTTTAATCGCCGAGCGAGGCTTGAAGATGATATCGAACTCACTTAATTCGAGGGACCATCGGAGAAGCCTTCCGGACATATCCAACTTCTGAAGGATTTGCCGAAGGGGAAGATTGGTGACGACCGCAATGGTGTGAGCTTGAAAATATGGTATGAGCTTCCGTACGGAGACAACTAATGCTAGAACAACCTTTTCAGAGGTGGGGTACCTCTTTTCGGCATCAACCATAGCCTTACTGGTGTAGTAAATAGGTCGTTGTACCCATTATCATCCTCTCGGAGTAACACAAAGCTGGTGGCATGTTCGGATACGGTGAGATACAACAGAAGCACCTCTCTCGACTCAGGTTTGGCAAGTAATGGAGCCTTCACGAGGTACCCCTTCAGCTCTTGGAAAGCCTCTTCGCAATCGGACGTCCATTGGAGATTCTTGCCAGACTTCAAAGCTTTGAAAAAGGGCTTACACCGGTCTGTAGCCTTGGAGATGAAGCGGCTAAGGGCAGCTACCCGGCCTGCCAAGCTTTGAACCTCTTTGATGGTGCTTGGCGATTTCATATCAAGAACTGCACGAATCTTATCGGGGTTGGCTTCAATCCCCCGTTGTTGTACCATGAACCCGAGGAACTTGCCCGAGGTAACCTCGAACGCACATTTTTCAGGGTTGAGCCGCATTTGGTCTCTCCTCAAAATGGTGAAGGTATCTCTGAGGTGCCCCAGGTGTTCCCCCGCATGCACCGATTTGGTGATCATATCGTCGATGTACACCTTCATGGTGCGCCCAATCTGCTCCTTGAAAATTTTATTCACTAGCCGCTGATAGGTAGCCTCGGCATTCTTCAAACCAAACGGCATAACCTTGTAACAGTACAACCCTCGGTTGGTGATGAAGGCTGTTTTTTCTTGATCGGGTTCATACATCGGAATTTGGTTGTAACCGGAGAAAGCGTCCATAAAACTAAGCATCTCATGCCCCGCTGTTGCATCAACTAGTTGGTCCACTCGGGGAAGTGGGAAACTATCCTTGGGGCAGGCCTTGTTCAAATCGGTGAAGTCCACGCACATACGTCATTTTCCATTTGCTTTCTTGACAAGAACAACATTGGATACCCAATCAGGGTACACTGCTTCCCGTATAAACTTTGCTGCTAATAGGCGATCTACCTCATGTTCAATTGCATCGTACCTCTCTTGGTTGAAGGCGCGACGCTTCTGTTTGACCGGTTTATTATGCGGGCTGACATTGAGTTTGTGACAAGAGAGGGAAGGTGGGATGGCCGGCATATCCGAGTGGGACCAGGCGAATACATCGTGGTACCCACGTAGGAAGGCGATGAGCTTCTCTCTCTGTTCCTCCGAAAGGTTGGAGCCTACTTTCATTGTCCTTGTTGGGTCGGTAGTACAAATCGAAACTGAAATAAGGTCTTCAACTTGGGTACCCCGCTTTTCATCTTTCGACATTCGGGGATCCAAAGGTGCCTCTACTTCACATCTGAGCTCATCCTGGTCCCCTTGGGGTACCCTCGAACTATCCCCCGTAACTGCTTCAACCCCCATTGGTGAAGACTCCGACTGTTTTTGTGGGGGGACCACCTGAGGAGATTTCTTGAGTGTTGCTCTCCGCTGTTTAGCAAGTGCTCGCCTTGAGGGGGAAGGTGTGGGTTGGCTGCCACTGAGGTACCCCTTCATCGGCGGATCGGAAGCTATTTGGTAAGTGACTCTGGAGGCCACGGAATAACATCCACGAGCCAACTGCTGGTCCCCTTTAATGGTGATAACTTCTTGGGCGGCCGGTACTTTCATGGCGAGGTAGTGCATGGATACCACCGCTTTAGTTGCTACTAAGAATGGCCTACCCAATATAATATTGTATGCACCCGGGTGATCTACAATAAGAAAATCAATCGTATGAACAACACGGTGAGGTACCTTACCAAGTGTAATGGGCAGAGTGATGATGCCCTTTGGTATAACCATATCTCCAGCGAAGCCGATAAGAGGCGTAGCATAGGGGGTGATCTTTGGCGACTCAATCAATAGTTGGTCCAAGGGGCTTTTGAAAATAATGTCAACGGAGCTACCGGTGTCCACAAGAGTTCTTGCTACCTTTCCAGTGGCAACCTTCAAAGTAATTACAAAGGCATCGTCGTGAGGGTATGAGATGCCCTCCGCATCTTTTTCCGTAAAAAGGATAGGCGGGGGATGGTGGGGTATCCTTGGTGTACCCCATTCATTAAGGTTGACTTCTCTGCCAATATTGGTGGTTACCGACAACGATCTACCATAACCTTTGATAGCCCTCCTAGATTGGCCCGCTAAGGTTGGTCTACCCATGATCATCGGAACATACACGCCTTTCTTGTGCCCAGGGGGTACCTCTCGTTCAGGACTGCCGTCAGCTACCCGCTTGCCCCTATCTTGCTCTGCGGACTTCCGAGCTTCTCTCATATCAGCAACAAATTCTTTGAAGTACCCACTAAGAATCAAAGATTCAATTTCCTCTCGCAAAGTAAAACATTCAGCCGTGCTGTGACTGAAGTCTTCATGGAACTCGCAATAATTCAGGCTACGCTTCATGTTGGGGTACTTCTTCATCGGCTTAGGGGGACGGAGGAGGCCATTATCTCGAATATGGTAAAAGATCTGGTCCGGAGACCGATTCAGTGGGTGGAAAGACTCGTGCCGAGGCCTCGGTGGTGGCTCCCGAGGATCTGGTAGCGGCGGTCTAGGAGGATGGGGTACCCTCGAGGTACCATAAGGGTTATACCCTCATCCCCGCGGGGCAACCCGTGGAGGGCTCCGCGGCCGGGGTACCCGCGGTATTGGGGCCTCCATCCTTCTGGGCTTTTCCTTGTCCTTTGCAACGTCGGCCTTCTCTTCTTGGCACTTCAATTGACATTTTTCGTCCATCTCCACTTGCTGCAACGCCCGAGAACGGGCTTCCCCATATGAAAGCGGACGCTTCTTTTGAAAAGAACGTCATAATTTATCCAACCGTAAATTTTTCTCGAAATGGGTCAGTGTGTGTTGATCTCCAAATACTCCGGTTCGCAGCACCTCTTGGTGGAAACGCGTCATGTACTCCGCCAAAGGCTCGGGTTCCCCTTGCTTGATAAAGGCAAGTTTGGAGGCTACCCTGTCTTGGGAAGAAGCATAGGAAAACTCTTTAGTAAATTCGGATAACAATTGGGGTAGGGAAGATATGCTACCCGCTTTCAAGGAGCGAAACCATGACTTCGCGGGGCCTGTGAGCGTGTGTGTAAACACCTACACATGGCACTCTCATCTACACCCTTGATAAGCCTCTGGTCGCGGTATAACTCAGCATGCTCCGAGGGGTCGGTGGTACCCGAGTATTGGGGTATCTGAGGCATAGTGAACCCCTCGGGGAGGGTTGCCTTCCGAATTTTCATAGTGAACGGCGATTGGTAGGTCATTGATGTTTGTGCAGCTGTGAGGTTTTGCCTCTCGAAGAGGAGCTTCACTTGGGCTTCCAAGTTTTCCATCTTTTCCACAAGTTCGAGGGGTACCCCCGGTGTACCCGATGATGTCGCTGCCATTTGGGAAGCCCTTTTGTCATTTAACTTCTCACGGAGATCTTCGTGGGTATGCTTTACACGCTTGGTACCCTGGTTGCTGCGGGAATTGCAAGAGGCGGTGGAACGCTCATCGCGGGTACCAACGGTTTGAAACTTGGAACGAGTACCCGATGGCCTAGGTTTTGGCTTGCTGGACTCGGGTACCCCTCTTCTGACCATAGCTTGGTCGTCCGCTTGAGGTGATGGAGCTTCTAGCGTCACCGGAGGAAGTGAACTTTCGGGTGCCCGAGATCCGACCGCCCTAAGTATTGCGTGGGCGAGATCCTCAAAACGCTGGTGAGAAATAGGTTCCACCTCTTGGCGAACACCCGTCGATTGCTTTACACCCTTGCCCTTGTTGATGCGGACTATCCTTCTTGCAGGATCACTACCTTCACTACTGTTGTCATCTCTCATCCTAGTAGGATCCCCCATCAGACTTTCAGGAGGTATGTCAGGTGCCATGTATTGGAGTACACACAATAGCTAGTTTGGTAACCGCGGTGGAGGATTTTTGTGCGGCTCCCCACAGACGGCGCCAATTGTTTTCAACTGATTTTGGGGTAAGGAAATCCAAAATCAATCTAGAACAATGAATTTGTTATTTTGAGGGAGATAGGGTACCTCACTAGTTTGTTGTGTGGAGTGCGGTGTGCGGTGTATATGAACTTCAGGGGAGGTGAGAAGGGGGGCGAGAGTGATAACAATGGTGGAAGGTCAGGAGCAAAAGAGGTGTCCTTCGAATTGAGCTTCACGCCTGCAAAAGAGTGAAAATAAAGGTTAGAGGTGAAGCCGGGGTGCCTCGGCGTTCACACTCCGACGCTCAAGTTAGCAAACTCAAGCTTTTTAGGTGAAGAGAGCTAGCTAGCTCTCTGTAAATTAGGGTTTAAAGTTGAAGAGAACCTATTTTTCGGAGTGTGAGTGTTGGTGAAGGGTGAAAAGCATGATGGAGAATGAAAACTAGGTGCCTTTATATATGGAGTACCTCAGCTGCCACGTGGCGTACCCTTTTTGGCTAACGTCCTCTTGCCGTTTTCATGATTTTTGGGCCGTTATGTGCATGCCCGCGGCGTATCTCATCATTTGGAGACGTGGCGCTCGCTGGCGAGTGGTCCTGGGGTACCTCTGCAGAAGCTGTCGGGTAGGCGATTTGGGGACCACTGTCCTTGGTACAATATCCTGCATTTTGGCAGGGGTGGCAGGCGGCTGTCCCTCCTTTTTGCACATCATTTTCGATTTCTATTTCTAACAAAATCAAATGAAATCTTTTAGGAGGCGGAGACGTTTCTCATGGTGGATATTTTAGAGGATTCTCTTACATCGTTCTGTCGGATACCCCAAGTTACTTGGGAGACGTGGCGCTCGCTGGCGAGTGGTCCCGGGGTACCTCTGCAGTAGCTGTCGGGTAGGCGATTTGGGGACCACTGTCCTTGGTACAATATCCTGCATTTTGGCAGGGGTGGCAGGCGGTTGTCCCTCCTTTTTGCACATCATTTTCGATTCCTATTTCTGACAAAATCAAATGAAATCTTTTAGGAGGTGGAGACGTTTCTCATGGTGGATATTTTAGAGGATTTTCTTACATCGTTCTGTCGGATACCCCAAGTTACTTGGGATACCTCTTACTACTTGGGGTACCCCAATTTGTATAGGGTACCTTATATTATATGGGGTACCCCCATTTATACGGGGTACCTCTGATTATATGGGGTACCTCAACTTATTCTGGGCTCACTCCATTAATCGACACGTGGCGCTTTTACTGTTCTTCCCATTTTTCCCTCAAATAGTTGATAAATGAAAAAAAGTTCAAATATTTTGTTTGTGATGATGAATATTTTATTGGATGTAAAGAGGAAATAAGGTAATTAAAAAAGGGTTATGAGAACAATATAGGAAGTCGAAAAATATTTCTAAATAAAAATTAATATTTTGAAATTATTAACTGATGTTCAAAATAAATTTTAGAATGCAAGTACCGCATCGCTGCCCATTTATTTGATGAACCCATTAGAAACGGCTTTAAAATTATAGAAACTGTAAAACGCTATAAAACTGTCAACTTTAAAAAGGTTGCTATAGTCTTTAAACCTTTAATAGTGCAAAGTCACAAGTCTTGCAGCTAGTTGATATATCCCCAAGCTAAAAATATGAGTTGTATACTCTTTTTTTATAATGTTACTAGAACTATTATTATCTTATGTCTATGTACGTATGTTTACATTATATTTCATAAATTTACTGAGATAAGTGCAGAAATTTACTCTAAAGTACATCCAATCTATTGTCACTAAGGCCTTATTTTGTATTTAGATAATGTAGTTATTGTGAAAAAATACAGTAACTACAACATAAAAATTAATAACATATAGTAATATGACTTGTAAATAATAATTTGAAAAAAATAGTAAAGAACTATAAGTTTTTCAAAATAAAAGTGTTGGAACAAATTAATTTAGCTTTCAAGTAACAACAAGTAGTGTTTACCAAATATAAAAAGTTATAATTGTTCAATCTCAATCGGAACTTGAGCATTTTAGCAAAAATATACTTTTATTCCACATTTTACCAATATCCTCACCATCATTCAGAGCACCAACCTTTAACTTTCTTCTATTCTGGTTGGTATATCTTTTTAACTAGAGCTTTTACTAAAAAATAATGGTTTGATTATCAATGAGAATTTTTATTAAAATTTATAAAATTACTTTAAGAAGTAAATTTATTAAAGTTATGTTATGAAATGAATAAAACAAAATTGTGAAATATATAAAGCATATTTTAGACAACATAATATTTAAAAAAACTTAACCTCTACTTCAAAAAACTTAAAATTTAAACTTTTACTAGTATAGATAAAATAACTTATTTAATGTTCTAAGAATTTTACTCAAATTATATAAAAACAATATTAGATTTAAAAAAAGGTTATAAGATTAAGGGAAATTATCATTCATATACCCTATATTTACTCTGTTATCAAAAATACTACAACACTTTGAAGGTGTATCAATCGTCCACCCTTAGTTGACAAAATGTATCAGCTGACCACCAAACCGTTAGTTACCGTTTGAAAGTTAACGGAGTTACAGTAAATTGACGATTTTACCCTTGAAAATTATCACTTGTATATCCTTAAATTCTCTTTTTATCACTTGTATACCCTTAAATTATCACTCGTATCATATGAAAAGACCAAATTACCCTTCTGACGTCATCATACTTAAACGGCAACTAACGGTTTGGTGGTCAACTGATACATTTTGTCAACTTAGGGTGGACGAATGATACATCCTCAAAGTTTTGTAGTATTTTTGATAATGGAGTAAACTAAGGGTATACGAATGATAATTTCCCTAAGATTAAATACATAAATTTGACCGAATGTATACTAACTCTTAGAAAATAAATATTTTACGCCAGGTCCAATTATGTTGCAACTGAGGTATTGTACCATATATATATCTGGGTATTTAACAAAGTTCTTGGGTGCTTCTCTGTTCAATCCGGGAAATTTACAAAAAAAGCCAAAAAACTTAGGTATTTTTCAACTTTAACCCCTCAAACTTTTTTCTTTCAACATTAGCCAAATCACCAAATTATGGACGAAATTGCCCTCCCCATTCTCACGTTTCCCTCAAGTAAATTTCTCCCCCTCTCACCAAAATCTCATCACCGGAAGTTGTATAGATCGTCGGCGGCGGCGTAGATTGGCAGCGGAGGAAGTTGTCGGCGGCTGAAAGAAGCTAAATGACGTTGAAAATCTTCGGAGATCTCCAAAATCAAAGGAAAAAATTGAAAACCCTAGGTGAGTTGTTATTGTCGTTGTTGTTGTTGTTGTTGTTGTTGATGTTGTTGCTGTTGTTGTTGTTGTTTGGGATGTTGTTGTTGTTGGTGGTGTTTAATGGCGGTGGTTAGGCTTGGCAATTTAGCCCGACCCGAATTTTAGCCCGATTAACCCGACCCTAATTATTAGGGCTTTGGCCCGAATTTTTAAATTTTGGGTCGGGTTCGGGCCACAATTTTAAGGCCCGAACAAACTTAGGGTCAAGGTCGGGCTTAAAGCCAACCCGGCCCGACCCGACCCTATTTACAAAAAAAAAAATACAACACACATCACACACGAGCGTTAAGCTAACGAAAAGGGGAAGAAAACAAAATCACAGCCTGCACGCACACGCACAGCTCTCAAACTCTCAAAATTCAAAAACCCTAAGCCACTAAGCCAGCCACCCAGCCCGCCGTCGTACACGGAGTTCACCGGAAACTTCACCGGCATACCGGAAACTTCCTTCTAGTAACAACAAGTTCACTTACAATTGCGACGGCCACACTTTTAACTACGTCGTTGATAACGGCTTCAGTATGATTCTTTTTCTTTTTTTTCCAACTTCTGTTTAAGATTTTATTTTCGCTTTGATCTGTGTGGTTATCGCGTTTGTTTTTTATTTGTTTCATCGGTTCCCGGTATTCATAGCTGTGTTGCTTTGACTATTGATTTTGTAACTGTTTGATTGTTTACGAGTTTAGATCTTGAATCGCTAGGATTAGGAGAAAATCCTAATTCCTTTTGTTAAAAAAAAAAAAGGGAAAGATTTGAAGATATGAGAGAAACTAAAATGGGTTAGTTGTTGCTGTTGTTTTGGCATTTTTGGGAAGCAGAGGAAGCACTGAACTTTTTTATTTAAAAAATAAATAAATTTGAAACATTCTGAAAAATTCGAATGCAAGCGTGGGCTATAGCGGTTGGATGAATTTTAATTGTTTCCTGTACATGTTGTCCAAATGTGAAATAGTCTCTGGCAATCAGTATATGTTTGTAATAGTAAATAATAACAGGTCAAATTTAACTTGATTTAACTGCAGAGTCCATAGTTTTTAAACCCAAATGTACTCTCATGTTTGATTTTCTTTTCTTTTACTTGGGGCTTGTTGCTGCAATTTAATTTATTTATCTAGACATTTAATTGCAACTTGTTACACATTCACATTTAATTTAGGTCATTATGTCAAATTCACTTGAGAATTCTCATGTTGGCAAAGAGAGTACAAATGATGACATTCCTCTTGAAGGGATCCAAGAAGTTGAAGGATCCCGTGATGATGATGGGGTAGAACAAAGTAGTAATAAAAAAAAGTGAGGTATGCGAGAACCTTCTTATGTTTGGGAACACTTCACCAAGGTAACTATTAATGGTGAATTGAAGGCGAAATGTAATCACTGTCAAGCTAAGTTAGTAGCTTCTGGTCATAATGGAACCTCACATTTGGATAGACATTTGAAAAAATCATGTAAGGCAAAGGGTGTTCCCTCAGTTCTTGATAGCTTACAAAAAACTCTTAGTGTGACAAGGAAAGATGATGGAACAAGTTGTATTGAGACGAGAGAATTTGATCCAATTGTTGCTCGGTAAAAGATAGCAACCTTGGTTGTAAAGCATGAGATACCACTTAATTTTGTAGAATATGAGGCATTTAGGGATTTGATGTCTTATGCCAACCCTTTGGTAAAGAATTTGAGTAGAAACACTTTAAAGAGTGAGATTTTTAAATTGTATCAAGCTGAAAAGGCAAAAGCAATGGCCTTGTTGGAGAATAATGATAGTAGGGTGGCAATTACTACAGACATGGGGACTGCGAGTAATCAAAAGAAGGGGTACATGGTTGTTACGGGACATTTTGTGGACAAGTCTTGGCGGTTACAAAGTCGAATTTTAAGGTACTTTTCTTGTTACTTGATATTTATTTTAATTCAATTTAATTAATTCTAAAATTTAAATTTTTGGTGATGAATAGATTCATATATTTGCAAAATTGATATTATGTTTATTTATTTCTAATTCAATTTAATTGATTCAAAATTTTAACTTTTTGGTAATAAATAGGTTTATATATTTGCCGGCTCCACATATCGCTGAATTTCTTTCTGAAGCATTTTTTAAATGTATGTTGGATTGGAATGTGGATAGAAGGATATCGGTTGTAACTTTAGATAATTGTTCCGCCAATGATGCTATGGTTGATAGGTTGATGGGATTGATTCCAGCTGATTCTATGTTAATGGGTGGGAAATTTTTTCATATGAGGTGTGTGGCTCATATTTTAAACCTAATTGTGAAGGATGGGATGAAAGTGATTGAGGAGTGGATTAAAAAGATTAGGGATAGTGTGGCTTATTGGACGGGCACGCCAAAGAGGGTAGAAACTTTTGAAATGGCTGCGCGGCAATTACAAGTTAAGTGTGAGAAAAAGTTAACACTTGATTGTGTAACTAGATGGAATTCTACATATGTTATGCTTGATGTTGCTGTGAAATATAAAATAGTATTTTCTAGACTGCAGCAGCGCGACAAACACTACACCTCTTTGCCAACAAATGAGGAATGGGAGATGGCTGAAAAGATGTTGGAATATTTGCTGCCGTTTTACTCTATGACAGAGTTATTTTCATGTACACAATATCCCACATCTAATCTTTTTTTTCCAATGATATGTGAAATGAGGATTAATTTAGATGAATGGGATCTTTCTAGTGTGCCTGTGGTTAGAGAAATGGCTGGTCAAATGATTATGAAATTTGATAAATATTGGGCCCAAATTCATGGGATTTTGGTGATGGCAGTTATTCTTGATTCGAGGTTTAAGATGCAATTGGTTAATTATTATTTTCCACAACTTTATGGTGAGGGTGTTGCAAATGAGATTCAAAGGGTGCGCAATTTAAGTAATGATTTAGTTAAGTTTTATGAAAATAAGAGTGGGAATATGAGTGATGCGGTTATTGGTGAACCTTCTTCGGCCAATGTTCGTTTTAATTTTAATTTAGGAACTGGCCGTAAATTTTTTGATATAAAGAAGTTTGAGGCATTTGGAAGCCAAAATAGTGAGACCATTGTATCTAAGTCCGACCTTGAGAGGAATTTAGAAGAGCCTTTAATCAAATCCACTTCGGACTTTGATATTCTAAATTGGTGGAAAGTGAACCAAGGCAAATACCCTATTTTGGCTCAAATGGCCAAGGATATCTTAGCCATTCCCGTGACAACTGTTGCCTCTGAATTGGCATTTAGCACTGGAGGTAGAGTCTTGACTCCACATCGGAGTAGACTTCATCCTATGACATTGGAAGCGCTTATGTGCACTCAACATTGGCTATGGGCAAACTCCAAAGGTATGAATATAAATAATGTACAAAATAATTGGTTTAGTAATAATTTTATAAACTTGAATTATTTTCTCATTTTCTTTTTTTTTATAGGTAAAATTCTCGAAAGTGAAATTTTTAATGGAGAGGAATTTGTGGATGAAGATGAAACTGGCCCGCAAGTGTTAGAGTAGTTCTTTTTTAAAAAAAAAATTTGGTTGTGGAATTGAATTATGAGTTTTTATTTGTATTATTGTATAAGATTTTTTTTTATGTTGGGTTATGGAATTGATATGGTTAGAATTGTTGAAAAATTATATTGTGTGTTTTTAATTTAATTGTATTATGTATTTTTCATGTTGGATTTTGAAATTAATTTGTGTGTGAAATGATTTTGGAAATGATTGAAATAATTGTGGAATTGGTTGTGGAGTTGAGAATTGAATTGTGGCTGCATATCAATTCATGTTTATTCGCTAACTGGAAGTTGTTAGTTGCATTAGCCAGCTCTTCAAAGTTGAACACTAGTAAATCCTGTAGTCTAGCTGGGTTCACTTTTTCAGTAGAAAAATTTGCATATGCTTCTCCCAAATCAAGTCGTTGCACCTTGGAATTTTCCTTCATTGCTGATTTAAAATCACATAGCATGAGACGAATATATAAATTGGAAATGAGCAAATCAGCAAGCTCAACAACTAAGTAAGAATCATGGTCGTTTACCCTTGCGTTTAGCAAACCATCTCCACGCGAAAAATGTACAAATTGCAATGGCAATTATTCCTACGATCACCAGTATGATAACCAGTTTCATATCTTTTTGGTCTGCAGATAATAAGTCCAATTGAAAATGCAAGTTGCTTATTTTGGTAAGCCCGACCCGAAGTTGGCCCGACCCGAACTATGAATATATAGGGCTTTTTTCGGGTCGGGCTTTAGTGCTGAGTTGATCGGGTCGGGTCGGGCTTGGCCAAGCCCGAGCCCGACCCAATGTTTTGCCATCCCTAGCGGTGGTGGGTGAGATGCATGTGGGAAAGGGAAGGGAAGAGGAAGAGAGGAGAAAGGGAAGGGGAACTCGCGAGAAAGGGAAGGGGAGCTCGTGCGACAGGCACGACCTGTCACACGAACATTTGGTGCGACAGGCCAGATGTTGTGCGACAGGCACGCTCGTTGCACCAGATTTTACAGTGGCTTTTTTTTTTACGAGTTAATTTTTTTTTTTTGTAAATGTAATGTAATGATTTTATAAATATTACAGATACATGGCGAAATCAGAATCACCGGATATCGAAGTAGGCAAGATGTATTTTCGTTATACCGATCACTTTCCTGGTCGAATTTCGAGCATGTGTAAGTTATCTTCAGTCGTGAAAGTCATCGAAGAAAAATTAACAAAGCGGCAGTTGAATATGTTCAAAAAGGATATATTTGGGCATTTCTGGTAGTGTCGAAGTTTTCCATTTAGTGGGGTAATTTTGCACAATCTTTTACTGAGGCAAGTGGCCCATGAAGAAGATAGTCGTGAGGATCAGTTATAGTTCCAAATTGGTCAGCATTTGATTTGCTTGTCAATTGTCGAATGGTGCTTGGTTACTGGACTTTCATTTGATGTTGATACCAAACACAAAAATGATGAAATGGGGCAGAGACTATGGACTACGTATTTTGGCGGTGTGCATCGTAAGATCAATGTGAACGAATTCGATGCATTATTTTGCTCGTTGAAATTCGAGGAAATGAACGATATGGACGCATTAAAGATTGCGCTGTTTTATTTTGCGAACAGAGTACTAAATGCAAGAAAAAATCACTCTCAAATCAATTTTGATTGGCTTGACCAAGTTGATGATATAGAATACTTCCGAAAGCGTCTATGGGGTCTATTGTCGTGGGCAATAATTTACGACAGTCTTGACAATGCACTGTTCAAGAAAGATGAGAAATTTAAGAGGACTCGGTTGAAAAATCCAGATCATAACATTGAAAAATACAATCTTTACGGCTTTACGTCCGGGGTTCAGGTGCGTTTTTTTGTTTATTAATAAGTTTTATAGTATTAAATATTTGATAGTTGTTTTATTTGATTTTTCACTTTCGTTGTTCTAGGCTTGGATTTACGAAGCAATCAGAGGTTTGCCATTAACATGGGTTGTCAAAACAAAAAAGAAGATTCCCCGCATTTTGCAATGGAAGCCCATGGCGTCTTCGAGAATCAACTTTGTGGAGGTTTATTCGTTCTTTAACGACGAATCTCGTCTTGTAAGTAATATGTATTAGTTATTTTTTTAACTTTACTAAATTTAAGTTATGTATATTTACTTGCAATTTTCAATTGAATTTATGGCAGGAGGACGTTTTACAAACTCTGGAGCCAACTTCAAAGGAGAGTAGCCAAAAATATTGGCTCTCTGTGAAGGATTACATGCCAAGCATTCCAGACTGGGTTCATAAGGTCGGTATACTGTAAGTACTATCAATTTTTTAATCGAAATTTTTGACTTTTCATTTACTACATTTAAATGATACTTTATACAGCACCAACCCTCAATCAATGCGATGTCGTCGGTTACAAGGCAATCAGACGAGCATGACGATCATGACGACATACCAAACCCAATACCAGAGCAGCGTCATGACACTTCTGAGGATGAGGTGGAGGTGGATGTTGATGACCACCAAGAGCAAACAGACAACTCTGATGACGCATGTGAGGTATTTATTATAAATAATATATGATATTTTTCCTTTATAATTCATTATTGTTTTACAGTTATCCTAAATTTTTATTTTTTTCTTTTGTAATAGTTGAGGACAAAGCAGTTTAATGATTACGTCCGACGACGGCTGGATCAGATTGATTGTAACATGTATGAAATAAAGTCAGAATTAAAAGATTTTAAAGAAACCGTTGTTGGCTTTATCGACACATTTTCTAAACGTCCAAATAATGATTCTCCCACTGCACGCTCGTATGCGGTGAGTAAATTTAAATTTAATAATTATGTTCGTTTAACTTTTATTTTGATAGTTGTTTAATATTTTCTTCTTTGCGAATGGACAGACCCCAGATGACTATGGAGTGTATGCTGACGTGGGCAATCAAAATTGTCTACACCCACGTCATTGTATAGTTTCTACGGGGATGTTAGTGGGGAGAGCGTGCAGGTGTCCACTGAGATGCCTCCGGGCGTTAGTAAGTTCGGCTGCGCGTACATACCGTCGTATGTTTATAACAGTCCTTACGTGATTCTTCCAGTCAGGCGAGGACAGAACGTCCGGCCTTTACCTCGACCCCAAATCATGCAGCATGCGATTGACATGAGTACGAATGTGGATGTAAATCCACTGAGAGGATTGGAGGACTCTAGTCTGTTTGCTGAGTTTGATCGATAGTTCGCTGGTGATATAACTGTGGATCGGAGAGTCCAGCACCCGCGGTCATTCTTTCAAATAATTTTGGGTACAGCCTCGATGGGATGGCTAGGCGATGAGATATGTATATTTTCGAATTTTTTGAGTGTTGTGGATTTGTGTATAAAATTTTTCTTTTAAATCGTAATGTTTCTGTTTCTCTACAGCACATTCACGAGTATCTCTGCTTGATTAGCGAGAAACAACGGCAGTATCCGAATGCCTTGGTTCAACGTGTCACACATACTGACACGTTTTTTTGGGTAACGTGCTGACAAAACTTATAAATACTATTTAATTTTTTATAATTATTATCTTTAAGTTTTGTTAATTTATGCATTTTTTGGTTCTCTATGTACTAGGTGTTCTTGAATCAGTTATGGAACAACGGGGATTGTGCGGTTGATTCATTAGTATTCAACGACCGCTTGAATAGTTATCTTTGTGGGCGACAGCACACAATGTCCAAATTAATGACGGATGCTGATATGGTATGTATTTTATTGCATTTCACACACTCCATAATGAAAATATTCGAGTTGACGCTTTTTCTTAGTTGTTGTTCAATTTTGTATATAACAAACATGTTTTTCAATTTTTATATACAGTTACTCATCCCTGTTAACTTGGACGACGCGCATTGGGTACTAACACGAGTTGACTTTCGGAAAAACAAAGTATGGATTTATGACTTATTGCTCACATTTTGCAACGACAAAAGGTACAAGTTGAAATTCAAGCCACTTGAAGTTATATTCCCTCGATGGTTCGAATATGTTGGCTTCTACAACATCCGACTTGAGTTGCAGAGTGCAGACCCCTAGAAAGTTATGGCAGTTAAGAGCGCGCCACAACAAGAGCCCGGAACTGGCGATTGCGGTGTTTTTGTATTGATGATTACGATGTATTTAATGTTCGGGCTTAGATTTGAATTTAACGCTAGTCATGTCGAGTACTTTAGAAAGAAGATTGCGGTTGACATATTTAATGACGATATTGTATTGTAAACCGTTAGAGTAATTTGAATGTTGAAACTTTAATTTTTAATTTAATTTGCGCACTTAAGTTTATATAATTTTAATACTCACATTTTAATATTTAAGATAAAATAAAGTTTTATGACATATAAGTGTACAATACTCAAAAAAATAATAACAGTTTTAACCAACGAAACACAGAAAAAATAAAAATTTTAAGCAACGAAACACAATAAACAATAACAGTTTTAACCAACAATAACAGTTTTAACCAACAAAACACAATAAACAATAACAGTTTTAACCAACGAAACACAATAAACAATAACAGTTTTAACCAACGAATAACACACAAAATACAACTAACTTTGAGTCGACGCAATGGGATTCTTACATCGCTTACGATTATGGCCCAGTTCATGACACCGCCCGCATCTTACAGTCCGCCGGTTAACATCCTCATCAGCTGAGGGTATTCTGAGCTCTTTACGACGGCCAAGTGGTGGTGCCTCAACTGGTGCGTATACTTGCATCTCCTGAATTTCATCTGGAACTTCCCAATCACCCACATCACCAACTGGCTCCACTGGTTGTGCATAAGCCATCGCCAACGATTCTGTAGTGTAAAAGCCCGAGCAAAGGCTAATAAAATCTACCCGGTGTGTTAGACACGCCGCAATTGCATGAGCACATACAAGCTGATCAAGCTGAAACACTCTGCAGGTGTAAGTTCTCTTTTTGCAAGTCAACCAAACCTTCCTTAAGCCCACCGCCTATAACTTGAAATCAATGCGAAGACACCGGTTGAACTATCATTCTTTCAGCTATAGTTCTCCTCTCAGTGACTATTTCATCCGTCCATGTTGTTGGCCGAGTAGTCATTGATTCAGCCACAATTTTTTATCATAAAACCATTGCTGCAATGTTTTCCTAAAGTGATCAACAAGATGAGTAACAGGAAATTTTTGAGGTTCCCTCATGAAAGAATTAACACTCTTCGCGATGTTGGTGGTAAGTATGTTGTACCTCCTACCTTCAAACTGAGACCTTGCCTAATTACACGTACCGACATTATTTTCTTGGTAATCAGCCGCACCCAAGTGGATCATCTACAGCCCTTCAAGTTGTCTCTTAAATTCCTCGTGGCCATATGCTTTTGCTGCATTAATAAAGGCAGGCTCAAATTGATCCCAAAGTGCTTTGGACATTCTAAACTGTGACTTAATGTTACCTTTGACGTGGTAAAAACAAACGCTATGACTTGCATTGTGAAATACTTTAAGAACGGCTCTCCTTATGGCAGTGCATCGATCAGAGATGATTACCAACTCAGGTCTATCGCCAATCACTCCGTGTAACTTCATCATAAACCATTCCCAAGTATCATTGTTTTCTGAATCCATGATCCTAATGGCTAACGGATACAATTGATTGTTATTATCAAGACATGTTGCCACGAACATGCTTCCACGATATAGTCCCTTTAGATGAGTACCATCTACAGCAATGACAGGCCGAATGTACTGTATAAAACCCTTGATGGAATATCCGAGTGTTATAAAATAGTACAAGAAATTACCATCTCCATCCTGCTCGAGGTGAGTGACTGTACCCTCATTCGCTGTAGTTAGTACGTGAGAATATTTAGGGAGCAAGTTGTATGACTCTGCAGGGTTGCCTCGAACTATTTCAAGACCAACTTCTCTCGCCCGATATGTCTGCTGGTATGTTAACTGAACACTATATTCCTGTTGCATATCTGCTCTTATGTCATTCGGAGTATAAATCCTCTTATCTTGAATATTTTTTTCTGCGATAATATGACCGACAACCCGGTTCCTTACTTGATGACGTCCATCAACCAATACCTCATTATGACAAGTGTGTACATTGTCAATTCTCTTCACCACCCAAGGAACATTTTGCTCGTTCGAACATCTAGTTGCTCGAATACGCTATTTACATGATTCTGAACAACTGTGAGCCTCAAAACGTGTCGTAGGAAACCGTGCAATCTTGAAATCAAACTTATCTCTAAAGGCCACCTTGCGTAGTTGTAATATAAACTAATTCTTCTCAGCAAATAGCATACCCACACTGATATCATCTGAGTCACAACTGCTAACAAAGCTTGGAGCAACCATGTTCGAAGGCAAAGTTGGAGCAAGACTTGTAAGGAGGTCAATTTTCCTTCTCGATCGAACCATAGAAGAAATAGGTCTATTGCCTCTGTTATTCACAGGAGTATTATCTTCACACTCATCCTCATACTGAACCGACAGAACATTCGAAGGACCGGCTCCTCCATCATCACCATCATTATTGAAATGAGTGCCCCTCGTATTATTATAAGGTTCTGCACAAACATTATCCCCCTTTGTCTCATCATGAAAATCATCATTGTCTCAAAAATCATTGTTGTGATACGGAGAATACCGTTGCTCCAACGACGTCATTATTGGGAATACCGTTGCTCCAACATCTTGTAACGTAACGCCGTTATCATCAATGTTGTCATAATTATCGTGGATTGGAGAGTAATATTGCTGCAGCGATACTGTCCTTGGCAACACCTCTTCATTATTATCGGGGCCAAACATATTTGCTCTAAACGAAATTTCTGTATCGACATGCGGCTCAATACATTCGCTCGGAACTCGAGGTAATGTGGTCACGGATATAGGAATGCATCCAAAATTGGCTACGTCGGATGCCATATGCAACACAACCCTCACCATTTCATCATCAAATATATCCATGGGCAGTGCACATATACGATATAATGTGTTACTAGACCTCAAAGTTGTCTTCATTGTGATACTATATTCATTAGGGTTTATTTGTAACACCTCGTATACTCTTGCCAATAACTGATCAAACAGACAATTTTTCCCAACCAAAAAAACTCGATTTTTACCATTCACATACTTCATACGGCCATCCTCTAATGTCTCCCACCAACCATCGTAACACAATTCAAGTACAACTGAATCCATTAAGCCTGAAATTATAAAAAAAAAATTATTTGGATCCGGATCAAATTAATACAAATTTAATGAATCTCAAGGCTTAGTGCGACAGGCTGCCTGTCTCCCGAAGCTTGGTGCGACAGGTAGCCCGTCGCCAGATTCACCCACGACTCAGTTCAGCAAGTTGAGAAAATAACTCATACCACTAAGTGATGCCGATTCGTGTTGGATCCGGATAGATTATGATTGACTTTTACCCTTGTTTTTTGCCGTCGCCGTTGGTTGATGATTTAAGAGTGGAAAGCTGCGTTTTGTTTGAGGATATGGGAGAAAGATTATTGGCTTTGGTCTGTAAAGAAGGGTAATTTGGGAAGAAAAGCTTGTATTTAGCTAATGTTGATAGAAAAAAGTTGCAAGGGTTAATTGTGAAAATAACAAAATGTTTATGGTTATTTTCGTAAATTTTTTATGGAGTGTGTAACATAGCATTTGCCTAGTAAAAAATTTACTTTTATTTTATATTAGTATTATTAGTGTCCTCGCCATTATTGAGATTTGATAGCACCGATCCTAGGCCTTCTTAGACTCTGCTTGCCACAACTTTCCAAGTATAATTTTTACTATGAAAATTAGTTGTTTAGTTATCAATAAATTTTTTATTAAAAACTAAAAAATTACTTTAATAGAAAATTTTCTTAACGTTATATTGTGAAGTGAGTGAAATAAAATTGTGAAGTAGGTAAAGAATATTTTAGATTATTTAATAATATTTTAAAGATACTTTCCAATCTCTATTCTAAAAAGTTTAAATTTAAACTTTTATTAACACAAACAAAATAACTTATTTATTTTCAAAAACATTATACCTAAATAATATTATAATTTTTTAAAAAATACTATGACATTAACTAATTTTTTTATCCAATATTCACTTACTTGAACTTTTAAAAAATAATTATTTCACCTCACAGAGGCACATAAAAATCTATTTGTTTTCACCCAGCATAGTTTTTCATTTGTTTTGTCCACTTCCAAGTCATGGAGAGTAACAAAACAAACAAACAAAAAATAATGAATTTGATGCGTTGTTCACCGACCTGTCCAATTTAAAATTGAAAAATTATCACTACAACATCTCTATTTTATTTTATATTCATTCAACTTACCACAACATTCAAATACATTATGTTCACCACCTTTTCTTTTTAAATTTATATTCATTGCCCACTTTTGCACTAACACCGTTAAATAATTTAAATAAAATGATAATTTTACCCCTAGATAAATTAAAAAATTATTTTATCTTATAAAAGTTTTGAAAAATAAAAAATTATAATTATAAAAATACTCTTAAATTTAATAAAAAAATAAATATCAAATAGGTGCTCAATTGATTTTTATTAAATTTAGATTTTGTAAAATTTTAATAATCATTTTTATTAAAAAATTATAATTTTGTAAAATTTTATTAAAATAACTGAATTTATTTATTAAAAATCCCAAAAATTTAATAATCTAGGGGATTTTTATTAAATCCTAAAATTTTGTAATTATTTTTATAATTATAATTTTTATTTTTTAAAGTTTTTATAAAATAAAATGATCTTTTAATTTATTTAAAAATAAAATTATTAATTTATTTAAGAATTAAATTATTATTTTATTTAAATTATGTAATGATGTTAGTATAAAAGTGATTAATTAATATGAATTTAAAAAATATAAAAAATATATTAAAATTTTGATAATAATTAAATAAATATAATATAAATTAGAGATGGTGCACTAATCATTTTCGTTTAGTGACGTATCCGGTCGGACCGCTCATGTGATGAATAAATGTGTATTTTAATTTCCAACCCACATCCGCACAACTCATAAAGAATTTCTCAACCTCAAATAGATAAATAAATAAATAAATAAATAAATATTATCTGGTATGACGTTTACTTTGGAGTAAACGGCGGCCCCCAGTCTTGTCAGTCAGAGAATATGTTGTGGCCGAAATTCACAATTCTTACCAAATGATTTAATTAAAACAGCACCGATATGCTCACAACATTCAGCCCCACATATAGCACCGAACGGTGCGTTTCAAGATAACTATAAAATGATCACTGTAGATAGATAATTACAACACACACGCATTGAGAAAAAACATACGCGCTCTCTGGCAAAACAAGCACGCACTCTCTGGCTCTTTCGCTCTCTCCCTCAATCCTACCAATCCAGCAATCACCATCGGCTTCGTCTCTCTCTCCCCCGTCCATTGCATCTCTCACAGCGCCTCACTCTCTTGGCTGTCTCAAA
Organism: Citrus australasica; assembly: GCA_029618585.1. Lineage (NCBI taxonomy): Eukaryota > Viridiplantae > Streptophyta > Magnoliopsida > Sapindales > Rutaceae > Citrus > Citrus australasica. Next base: position 7,816,945 of record JARCIV010000004.1, read on the forward strand.
AATTCGACTTGCACCCTCACTCTCTTAGCTTCACTCATCGATTTCTAGAGGTAATTTGCTTAATTAATTCCAAATTTGATTGTAAAGATTCAGTTGTCATTTAGTTAAACAAGGGAAGCTTGCTGCAACACACCATGAATTGAATATAAATTATTGTGACAAATAATTGAGGATAATGTTTATCCAATATCTATATAAAATTCTTGCACCGTAAGTAGTGATAAGTTTTTTATTTGTTCATCTTGCCTTCTTTATTTTTTCGGATGACAGCAAGATGTTTAATTTTTTTATAATAGCACACACAAGCTCAACGACATGGACATTTTCAGCAGCTACTCTTTCAACAAAATAATGAATATGGAGTTAATGGGGAGTTATTTCTCAGAATAAGAATGTACTTGTATTGTATTAGTATTTTAAGAATGAAGAACACAGATTTTTGTTTTATTGTCATTCATATTCTGATACAACACTTAGCTTGTGGATTTGATGTACAAATTTTCTACAAATTTTTCGCAAGCTTTCAGTTGTGGGTTTGGAAATTCACTTGTCCTGGAGGACATAATGATTGTACATATATAATTATTTCCATCAATCATAATTTTCTAAAAATCTGGAAATAACACATAATTTCCAACAATCAATATAAAGAACAACAACACTTCATCAGTTGATTGTCTTTGGTCTGGTTGACAGAATTCTGGTCATCACTCCGGCCTCTCAAGCACAGACCTACATCCCAATCACTAATGTTGATCAAAACCTGCAAAGCAAAGAGAATAATGTATTACTGCGACATGTAGTTCGAGCTCCATAATGTACACATATGCATATGGATGCTTCCCCTCCCCCAACTTTGAAGGGGATGGATTTTACCATTATCAAAATTCATCATAAGCTAAAACAGATCTAAAGAAGCAACATAAGTTTCTTTAAACTTAAAAAAAAATATTAAAAGGTGTCATGGTGGATTGGTGGCTGTTTTAGGCAAGTTCCAATTTATTCATTTGGAACCGGTACTATGTAACTCAATATATTCTTTCCAAGATAGGCATCTTCCATCATTCTCATTCTTGACAGGTTAAGCCAATGTACAGGATGCAATTATCTAAAAGAAAATTCTAGCCAATCACAATAGATATTTTATAGAGTGGAATCATTTGGGAAAGAAAACAAAGAATTCACAGAATTCAAATAATCAAAAAGCTCCACAAAAGCAAATAGCCAGATGCCAGAATCTCAAAAGAACATCTAACAATAAAGAACCCAAATAAGAAACAAACAAATGAACTGAAAAAGCACCCGATCCAAATTGCCTCAGCTCACAGACGCCACAAAAGCTTCCCCTTTTTAAGCTTCCTTGAACAAAATAGCAAAATCTCTTAAAACTCACTAAGCTAAGTGTTTTTGTTTTCAGACACAAAACTAAAGTAACTGACTTGCCCAATACAAAGAAAACTTTACGATAGAATCTAAAAAGAATTTTAAACGGTGCTGATATTCCCAACACACTGATCAAAAAATAGTTTACCATGAAACATAACTAAATCTTCACAAACTCATAATCCCACACAACCAAATTTGAAATTAATGTAATGAATTGAAGCAAACTACCTTCAGAATTTGATTAAGGCAGCTGTCAGAGACGAGACAACGGCAACTGAGGAGAGAACCCCACGGCGGAAGCCGCAATTCAATTTTCTAAGAGAGCCGAGAGAGTGAGGGGCCGTGAGGGAGCGAGACGCAGCCGACCATGCCCGGGGGGGGGGGGGGCGCTTACAGTGAGGAGGAAGCGTGGTGAGATTTGTTGGCGCGAGGGAGAACGCGTGTGGGTTTGGAATGGCGCGTATGTGTTGTGATATTTCCGCTACAGTTAGAATTTATACTGAGCAAAAAACGCACCGTTCTGTGCTTAGTGTGGTTCTCACTGTTGTGAGAATCTCATTTTCCTTTAATTAAAGCACACAGGATTCATAATTTTCTCCAAACGATTTAAATAAAACCCGCACTCTTTATGGACTCCACTTTTAAGAAGGATATTGCCCACCGAGTAAACTAACCAAAACTCTTTTCCCTTCTGCTTTCATTCTCCAACTCGTTGTCACGTTGTTTTGCTCTTCCTCTCTATATGATTTTTAAGAACTATTAAATGTTTGTTTGTTTCTTAAAAAAATATTTTTTTTTGTATTTGATGATTATAAATATTTATTTAATTATAATTTTTTAAAAATTTTTTTATTATTGTTTCATTATTTTTAGTAGATTTTTTAAAATTAAATAAGTTATTTTTGTTTCTGCTAATAAAAATTTAAACTTTAAAATTTTGAGGGATGAGATTTAATTTTTTAAAATATTAAAATACCTAAAATATCTTTTATTTATTTAATAATTTATTTTATTTTTTTATTAAATAATTTTAAAAATTTTATTTATTAAAATAATTTTAAAAATTTTAATAAAAATTCTTATTATCAATTAAATAACTAAAATTATTTTCATAAAAACTTTTAAAATAAAAATCCTACCACACCGGCACCGCAGAGTCTGCACTTACCTGCGCGTACTGTTTAAAACCCCTCACCTGCTCTGCTTTCGCCACCAATATTAATAAAGATAATTTGTTGTGGTGGCATTTTGGTAAAAAATCTGGGCCCCCAAAATAATCATAATAATTAAGGATTTAGCTATGTGGCAACGGGTACACCATACCTTTTTTTTTTTTTTGTGCTGCCACTGTTAGATCCAACACAAAAGTAGTATTAAGGGCAGGATGTGTTTGTTTGTTTATTAACAATACAATCCCTAATATTTGTGAAAAGTTTTAAAAAGTTAAAGTTTATAAAATTTTGTGCCAATATTTTTTTCCCAAATTCTCTTAGCACAAATAACTAATTATCATTATTGTGTTATTGTATCCACTTTTGCAAGTTATAATCAAGAGATCAGACATGATAGATACATAAAAAATAATACAAAATTAAATAAATTTTGAATTTTTGTTAAAGCTCTCACTTCTAATAATTTGCTAAAATATTCTTTTACCTAAAAAAAATTCATTGACATAATAAAAAGAGTTTTACGGATAAAATAATAATTATTATTATTATTATAATAATTATTCAATTATTAGAAGTGCTACTGTTATATTTTTTAAATTGAAAATATAGAGAAGCATGGAGGAGAAGAGGAGAAGAAGACACATAATAAAACATAAAAAATTTCAATTTACTTATACCTGAATTGTATTGTATAATGAATAGATTGTAGATACAAAAATATATTTATGTGATTTTCTTTTATATAAAAAGTTCAATTCATTATTGCTTATATGATATAGAGCAAATTAATCTTAAGGTAATGAGAAAGTAGCTTCAATGAGAATGCCAAGCTTCTCTTATTGATTGTAATTGATTGATTACATGTTTAATTAAAAAAATTTAAAAGGACGTAGAGGTGAGGGTTTTGAAGAAAGAGAAAAAAGAAATTACTTCAATAATTTGTAAATACAGAAGAGATTAGGGGGTCCAAAAAGACAAAAAAAAGGGTATGGTGGACCCTTTGCACCGTAGCTCAAGCCAATAAATTAATTGTTTTATCCTATAAATAAAAATTAATATTGTGTATTTGCCTATAACTTGAGGAGGTAATAAAATTCCTTCGTTATACTCTACTGTTAGTTCCTCTTCTTTTATTCCTCTGAAATCTTTCAACAAAAATGGGTGGCGTCATCTCAACCTTCTTCTCAGCGGACACAATTCGTCCAATTTTATCTTACGTTGGTGGAGAAGCTAAGTATATATGGGGTCTAAAAGATAATCTTGATGACTTGCAGACTCAGAAGGAGAAGTTGATTGAGAAAAAAGAAGATATGCTGAATGAGGTTGAGCTTGCTGAACAACGACCCCGAACCAGACGGACGAGATCGGTGCAACGCTGGTTTGAAAGAGTGGATCGAAGGGTAACTGAAGTTGAGAGGCTGCAACAAGAAGGAGATCAAGAGATTGACAGATTGTGTCTTGGAGGCTTCTGTTCCAAGGACTTGATCTCAAGCTACAGCTTCGGGAAAAGAGTGGAGAAGATGAAGAACGAAGTGATCGAATTGAAGAAAGGAGGAGAAGCAATCAATCCACTTTATGAGGAGGTACCAGAAGGTGCAGCGGTTGCAATAGCTGTTGAGCGAACAATTGTCGGTCAAGAATCAATACTAGACCGAGTTTGGAGATGCATCACCGATCAAGAACAGAATAAGGGAATTATTGGCTTATATGGTATGGGGGGCGTCGGAAAAACTACTCTGTTAAAGCAATTCAATAACAAATTCTGCAGTGATGAACAGCATCATTTTGGTGTCGTTATCTGGTCGGTTGTGTCGAGAGAGCCAAACTTGAAGCAGATTCAAGTGGATATTGGAAAAAGGATAGGCTTCTCAACAGATTCATGGCAGAGAAAAAGTTTTGAAGAAAGGGCTTCAGACATCACCAACGCTTTAAAGCATAAGAAGTTTGTATTGTTATTGGATGATATATGGGAGTCCAAAATTGATTTAACCGAATTGGGCGTCCCTCTTCAAAGATTAGATTCTGGGTCCAGAATAGTTTTCACAACTCGTTTTCGTGGTACTTGTGGTGAAATGGGAGCTGACGAGCGGTTCGAAGTGTCCTGTTTGGGAGATGACGATGCCTGGAAATTTTTTGAGGGGGTGGTTGGGAGATACGTTCTCGACAAGCATCCCGACATTCCGGAGCTAGCCAAAGCTATGGCAAAGCAGTGTCATGGTTTACCGCTAGCACTCAAAACAGTAGGTAATGCCATGGCGAGCAAAGAGTACCCTCAAGAATGGAGTCACGCCATTGAAATCATAAGCAGATCAGCTTCTAAATTCAAAGATATGGAAAAACAGGTGCTTTCGCGTTTGAAGTTCAGCTATGATAGTTTGCCCAATGACGAACTTCGCTCTTGTCTCTTGTACTGTTGTTTATTTCCGGAAGACTCTGAAATTCCAAAAACCGACTTGATGGAGTATTGGAAAAGTGAAGGATTTGTGGATTCTAGCAGCGGGTGGGGGGTTCTTGGTGTTCTCCTTCGTGCATGCTTATTGGAGGAAGCAGGCTTACTGGACGAAGGAGGTAATCGTGTAAAAATGCACGATATGATTCGTGACATGGCATTATGGATAGCAAATGAAATAGAGGAGGAGGAGGAGAACTTCTTGATTCGTGCAGGAGTTGGATTAACTGACGCCCCAAAGATTGAAGAATGGGAAGGGGTCAAAAGGATATCCTTGATGGAGAACAAAATTCAAAGTCTACCACAAATTCCCACTTGTCCGCGTCTCCAGACTTTGCTTCTAAATCGAAATCATATTGCGAAGATCACTGACAGTTTCTTTCAATCTTTGCCTTCGCTTAGAGTTTTGAATCTAAGTGGAAATCATTACCTAACTGAACTACCTGTAGGGATTTCAAGTTTGGTTTCATTACACCATCTTGATCTGTCTTATACTCCCCTAGCTGAACTTCCTGTAGGGATTTCAAGTTTGGTTTCATTACACCATCTTGATCTGTCTTCTACTGAAGTACGTGGGTTGCCGCAAGAGCTCAAGGCATTGGTGAATCTGAGATATTTGAACTTGGAGTATACACGTAAAATGTCTAGAATTCCAGGGCAATTGATATCAAGCTTTCCAAAGTTACTGGTGCTCAGGATGCTGAGTTGCGGTTCTGAGATATTTCCAATAGTGGAAGAAGGCAACGTTCTATCCGATGGTGCTGAACCATTGATGAAGGAAATCCACTGTTTGGAACAATTAAATCTCATCACCTTGTCCTTACGTGGTTCGCGTGGTGTTGAAAACTTTTTGAAATTCCCAAAGCTGCAGAATATCACTCAAGCTCTGTCCATCGAACACTGCAACAGTCTACCGCTCAATTTGTTGCATCTAGCAAACATGGAGCATCTTGAGAAGTTATACATCGAGGAAAGTAATTTGGAAGACTGGAATGTCGACTGCGTGGGAGAGGTACAAAAAATGCGTAAACTTCACTTTGTTACAATATACGAATGCTCAAATGTGAAGGACTTTACGTGGCTTGTTTTTGTTCCAAATCTCAAGTGGCTACGAATATGTTATTGTGATGACATGGAAGAAATAATCAGTGTTGAAAAATTGAGTGAAGTTTCGGAGATGATGGGAGAGCTTAACTTGTTCTCAGAACTCGAACTTCTGGTAATAAGAAATGCAAGTAATTTGGAGCTCATCTACCGCGTTCCGTTGCCCTTTCCACAGCTGAAGGTAATTGACATATCGGAATGCCCAAAGTTGAAGAAGCTCCCGCTCAATTCCAGCAGCGCAAAGGGACGTAAAATTGTCATTTACGGGGAGAAAGAATGGTGGGAAGAGCTACAATGGGAGGATCAAGCCACTCAAAATGCTTTCTCTCCCTGTTTCCTACCTGATGAATAATAAAGTGCAATAAGGCGCAAAAGTGTGAATAAAATTTCTGCCTGTGCTTAATGTTAGGCACTATTATTCAGGCTTAAATAATAACAATAAAATACTACACCGTGTCTGCTCTCTTTTCTTTTCTTGGTTCTGTTGTAAAATTCAGTTCTATTTGAAGGAAATTATTAACATCAAAACTAAATACTTCGTGAGCATCTACTGACAACATACTCCAGATGACACCATAACAATATCATATAAAGCAAGAAATGTGAAATAAATACAAAATGAATCACAGGAGGAAATTACCACACTCTGCGGTCTCTCCTGCTAAACCCTGCAGTTAGAATGCCATTTGTCGTGAGCACCTGAATCCCCAAAGGACTCCCAGCTTCAAGTGGCTTTGACTTAGCTTGCTTTAGCTCCATTGCACATACTCACTCACATGGAGGAAATGAACAGAACAAGAAACCTCATCATGCCGAATATGATAGATATGACAAGGCATTACACTGTAGGAGGCTCCCGATTTCTCTAAAAAACTCTGCAGGTTCTCCGCAATCAAGGCGTGCTCCATCTTTAACAGATCACTTCTACAATTAAGAGAAGGAAGAGAGTTCCTCTCGTGTGACAGTAAATCCTTACTTAACACAGGATTGGAGCCAACCAAGAAGGGAAGGCAATTTCGTTAGATTAAGAACCGAATCACCATCCAATATAGTAGCATTTGAACCAGAACTCTTGTTAAATTCTTGAAATTTCCTGCTTTCATCAGTCTGTAAGAGAAATGAAGATGAGAATAATAGCCAGAACCGGATTAAATTCAATCTGGTCTTTTGAAGACTTCTATAATAACTAAGAGAACCCAGTGTACCGCCTACAGATACTGTCAGGCTTCTATCAAATATCCCAAACACCAAAAACCAACCAAATTAAGCTAACAAACCTGCATGAATATCTAAATTTCAATGCACATGAAACAAACTCCGTCTTCAATCCACCAAAACTAGCAAATTTCAAACTTTATCACTCATCAGTCTCTCTCTGTCAGCTGTATGAGGCTATGAGATCATGTTATAATGTTCATATTGATGCTGAATGTTTTGCCAGCTTGTATGAATTCCATAAGAGAATGCAATGTGCACATTATTGTGCCTTGCCCACCATTAGATTCTAAACCACAAAATCATTGTGTGAAGTAGCTGACGTTTCGCACATTCTTATCCCTTATCATCAATATTCTTCTCCTCAAGCTTAGATCATGGAAATTTGAGTGACAAACATGATAACATGGTAACACCATCTAAACTTTAGGGGCATAAAGTAACATAGAAGCAACATGGGATGTTTTAAAATCTATTATAATTTGCTTCTGGCCCCTGAATAAAATTAAAACTTGAAATAAAGTAGCAAAATAAAGATTGGAGGTTGCATGCTTGATATTTGATGCTGTCAAAATTAATTTGCAGTGCTGAAATTGCTGCTCCAATAAATTTTTCAATGGGATTTCTATATTTACAACAAATTTTCAGCATTGAAACAGGATTAAAATCATAAAGTGTCTTTTAAACAGCAGAGGCAATAAGATCCTACAGAAAAAGAAGGCAAAAAGTAGTTACAAGCTACAGAAACGCAAATATTCTACTGGCCAACTCCCACAAAATTCGAAACGATTCTAAAATCTCCGCTTGTACTTCTACATCATTCCTTCTATGTGGCCCAACTGTACTTCATCCAGAAATCACATTTCTTCATCAGAGATAATTTTACTTCTAATCAGAGATAATTTTTTATATGCATGGCTTTACAGTAATGAATAATTTTTCCTTAAATCTTTTCTAACAGACAAGAAAGCACAAAGCACAAAAATTGATATAAACAACTTTTCTCGAAGCTTTTCATAAGAAAACCTGAACATGATTGCTTCTCTTGGAAGGCCCCCTAGCTTCCTGCAAGAACCTAGTGTTCCAAAAAAAAAAGATTATAATTAGGCATAAGGTCCTAATGTTCTTGCAGGAATTATGATTAATATGAGGGTTTCAAAAAAAAAAAAATTAAGACAACCTCTGGGGAGGAAATTAGTTTTTCGGGAATTCGTTAGATTGGTGAAGTTATAGAACCGCAGCAATTTGCAATAGTTTGGAATGTTTTTGCCTTTCATTATAGCGTTTGCAAAGATTCAAGGATATAGGAGAACCTTGGCTACAAATTCAAGGAAGGTTTCACTTATAATGAGAAATAATCACCATTATTATATACAACTAGGAAATAGAACCGCACTTCGTGCGGCTTTAAAAAAAAAATAGTATTATTTTTTTTATTACTTTATATTTGATGAAACTGATAAAAAATACGAATTATTTTTTTTTAAAGATGATGCGGCCTTATAAAACTAATATTATTTATGAAAGTTAATTATTTTGTTGTTAACATTAAAAATATATATTAATATGTATAGTTAAGTGTACACAACCTTTTCATCAATAAAAATTATGTTCACAGTAATCAACTCTCCATTTTTCTCGATACTAACAGACTCTCACATCTTACAAAGCCTAACCCTTATCATCCAACTATCGTTATCATTGTTGAACTCATGAAGAAAAGAATACTCCATGAAGCACACAATACTAAAAATTTAAATAAGTCAAAAAATAAAAACACAAAAACATTTCTAAAGCAGATGTTGGTTAAATAATAAAAAAAAACTCAAACATAACAAATCTTAAATGCTTAATATTTATAGAGTTTGAAGAAGCTAAAAGACACTAAATAAAAGGTTGCATAATTAAATGTGAGATTATGATATTAAAATTAGGTCCTAGTGGCATTGGTGAGGGAAGATGAATGAACCTTCCTTCCTATATTAATTAGTTGATGTATTTTAAACCACTAAAGTTTAGTTGTTGGCTTAATAAAATAAATGAATGTTTCAAAACTTATAATTAATTTATTATTAATGGTTACATATTGTTGAATTTAAATAGAAAGAGGAAGAGACATGTAATCTTTTGTAATCTATTAATTATTTTCTATTTTTAATATTTTTTAATGTAATTAATTTTTAATCTCAACCAATATATTAGATAATAGAGAATATAAAAAGATGAGAAATAATAATGCCAGAAATCTTAACTACTTAATATTTATAGAGTTTGAAGAAGGCAAAATGTACTAAACAAAAGGTTACATAATTAAATATGAGATTATAGCATTAAAATTAGACCCTAATGGCATTGTTGAGGAAAGATGAAGGAACATTCATTCCTATATTAATTAATTAATATATTTAAGCCACTAAAGTTTAATTGTTGGCATAATAAAATAAATAAATGTTTCAAGATTTATAATTAATTATTATTAATGGTTACATATTATTGAATTTAAATAGAAAGAGAAAGAGACATGTAATCTTTTATAATCTAATAATTATTTTTTTAATATCAACCAATTTATTAGATAATAGAGAATACAAGAAGATGAGAAATAGTGATGTCACATCACCTCCTCTAGTCTCAACTTTATATATATATATATATATATATATATATATATATATATATATATATATATATATATATAATATTTTGTAATGTAATTATTTTTTAATCTCAACCAATATATTAGATAATAGAGAATAAAAAAGGATGAGAAATAATGATGCCACAAATCTTAAATATTTAATGTTTATGTAGTTTGAAGAAGCCAAAAGGCACTAAACAAAAGATTGAATAATTAAATATGAGATTATGACATTAAAATTGAGTTCTAATGACATTGTTGAGGGAAGATAAAGGAGCATTCATTCATATATTAATTAATTAATGTATTTTAAGTCACTAAAATTTAATTGTTGGTATAATAAAATAAATAAATGTTTCAAGACTTATAATTAATTATTATTAATGATTACATATTGTTGAATTTAAATAGAAAGAGGAAAAGACATGTAATCATTTATAATATAATAATTATTTACTATTTTAATATTTTGTAATGTAATTATTTTTTAATTTCAACCAATTTATTAGATAATAGAGAATATGAAATGATGAGAAATGGTGATGCCACATCACCTCTTGTAGTCCCAACTTTATATATATATATATACTAGAAAATAGAACCGCGCTTCACACGACTTTGAAAAAAGAATTTAGTATGATCATTTTTTCTTCCTTTACACTTGATGAAACTGATAAAAAATATAAATTGATTTTTTTTTAAGATAAGACAGCCTTATCAAAAGCAAAAAAAAACTATTAGCTAGCAATACAAATAAAGAAGTAACGCAAGATAAAGAATAAAATGAGAGAATATATTATAGAGTGATTTTATTCATTCCAATTGTGTGTGTACAAAACAAAAAGATGAGCTCTCTTTTTATAGTTACATAATCACTCCATGAAATTAATGAAAAGTTATAGATCATAATTCCTTATGAGATAGTGGGAGTTATAGGGAGGCTAAAGGTTGCTAATGGGAGATAGTGGGGAGACTAAGAGATATATGTTATGAACATCTACATTTATTTTAATAAATTCATAACACTCCTTGGATATTTATTACAAAGAATATGGCTCATTAAAATCTTTACATAATTGTTATTGTGTAATAACAATCAAATTAATTATGAGAAGATGAAAAGTTAAATTTTAAAAAAAAATCTCTATTTATTAGATAATAGAGAATATACAAAGATGAAAAATGGTGATGCCACATCATCTCCTCAAGTCCCAACATTATATATATACTAGGAAATAGAACCGCACTTCGTGCTATTTTAAAAAAAGAATTTAGTATTATCTTTTTTTATTACTTTGCACTCGATGAAACTGATAAAAAATATGAATTTTTTTTTAAAGATGACGCAGCTTTATAAAACTAATGTTATTTATGAAAGTTTATTATTTTTTTGTTAACATTAAAAAAAATATATTAATGTGTATAGTTAAGTGTACACAATCTTTTCATCAATAACAATCATGTTCACACCAATCAACTCTCTATTTTTCTTGGTATTAACAGACTCCCATATTTTATAAAGTCTAAACCTTATCATCCAACTATTTTTATCATTATTTAACTCATGAAGAAAAGAGTACTCCATCAAGCACACAATACTAAAAATTTAAATAAGTCAAAAAATAAAAAACACAATAACATTTCTAAAGAGGATGTTGGTTAAATAATAAAAAAAAAACTCAAACATAACAAATCTTAAATGCTTAATATTTATAAAGTTTGAAGAAGCCAAAAGACACTAAATAAAAATTTGCATAATTAAATATGAGATTATGACATTAAAATTAAGTCCTAATGGTATTGGTAAGTGAAGATTAAGGAATCTTCCTTCCTATATTAATTAGTTGATGTATTTTAAACCACTAAAATTTAGTTGTTGGCTTAATAAAATAAATGAATGTTTCAAAACTTATAATTAATTTATTATTAATGGTTACATATTGTTGAATTTAAATAGAAAGAGGAAGAGACATGTAATCTTTTGTAATCTATTAGTTATTTTCTATTTTTAATATTTTGTAATGTAATTATTTTTTAATCTCAACCAATATATTAGATAATAACGAATAAAAAAAGATGAGAAATAATTATGCCACAAATCTTAACTACTTAATATTTATAGAGTTTGAAGAAGCCAAAAAACACTAAACAAAAGATTGAATAATTAAATATGAGATTATGACATTAAAATTAGGCTCTAATGGCATTGTTGAGGGAAGATGAAGGAACCTTCCTTCGTATATTAATTAATTGATATATTTAAGCCATTAAAGTTTAATTGTTGGCATAGTAAAATAAATAAATGTTTCAAAATTTATAATTAATTATTATTAATGGTTACATATTATTGAATTTAAATAGAAAGAGGAAGAGACGTGTAATCTTTTATAATCTAATAATTATTTTTTATTTTTAATATTTTATAATGTAATTATTTTTTTAATATCAACCGATTTATTAAATAATAGAGAATACAAGAAGATGAGAAATAGTGATGTCACATCACCTCCTATAGTCCTAACTTTATATATATATATATATATATGTGGATAGATAGATATAGATTTTTAATTTTTTGTAATGTAATTATTTTTTAATCTCAACCAATATATTAGATAATAGAGAATAAAAAAATATGAGAAATAATGATGCCACAAATATTAAATATTTAATGTTTATGGAGTTTGAAGAAGGCAAAAGGCACTAAACAAAAGATTGAATAATTAAATATGGAATTATGATATTAAAATTGGGCTCTAATGACATTGTTGAGGGAAGATGAAGGAACCTTCCTTCCTATATTAATTAATTGATGTATTTTAAGCCATTAAAATTTAATTGTTTGCATAATAAAATAAATGAATGTTTCAAAACTTATAATTAATTATTATTAATAGTTACATATTGTTTAATTTAAATAGAAAGAGGAAAAGACATGTAATCATTTATAATCTAATAATTATTTTCTATTTTAATATTTTATAATGTAATTATTTTTTAATTTCAACCAATTTATTAGATAATTATATATTAACTTATATCTTTATTATTAATATAATTTTTTATCTTTATTTTTTTTAGTGTCATAATATGATATATGTACAAAGAATATCCACCAATATTTTAGATAATAGAGAATATAAAAAGAGTGAGGTTGAGGGAAGATGAAAGAACCTCTCTTCCTATGTTAATTAGGTGATGTATTTTAAGGCACTAAAGTTTAATTGATAGCATAATAAATTTTAAAGAAGTCAAAAGACACTCAACAAAAGGTTGCATAATTAAATATGAGATTATAGCATTAAAATTAGGCCTTATTGGCATTGTTGAGGGAAAATAAAAGAACATCTCTTCCTATGTTAATTAATTTATGTATTTTAAGTCACTAAAGTTTAATTGGTAACATAATAAAATAAATAAATGTTTCAAAAGATTTATAATTAATTATTATTAATGATTACATATTGTTGAATTTAAATAGAAAGAAAAAAAAGTACAAAGAATATCTACCAATATTTTAGATATTTTAGATAATGAAAAATATAAAAAGATGAAGAATGATATATATTAATAAAGTTACTATTTATTAAATGAGTTAAATATAATCAAATTAATTATGAGAATATGAAAAGATAAATGTAAAAAAATCTCTATTTATTAGATAATAGAAATATACAAAGAAGCGAAATGGTGATGCCACATCACCTCCTCAAATCTTAGCTTTATATATATATATATAGATGATAGATAGATGAGAAAACAGTTATGGAAGAAATAGAAAGAATTGCCCGAAACGAAAGATTTGGAAGACAATGAGACAAAAGTATAAAGAAGAAAAAATTGGAGATATAATGACTGCCTATTTCTTTGATGAACCCATCAAAAACGGCTTGAAAATTAAAGAAATTGTAAAATGCTGTGATGGAGGAATTGAAACTGTAAAAGATGCAAGTTAATTCATGGGGCTGGCCATCTTGATTGATTGAACACCTACACGTGACAAGTGTGAGATAATCGTTATATCTTCAATTTTAGGCAGTTTTTCATTTCTTTTATTTTTATAGTAAAAAAATACGCCATTTTAGATATAAATGCCCCTGACTAGCCCTTTTGTAAGTTACATTGTTTGGTGCGATAGTCCCACACGTGCTTGACATTTGCCGAATATCTTATGCGCATTTTTTTCCCCTCTTAACTCATTGTGTGCGCTCATCTTTATGTGTGTTATACCTAAACTTATATACTTACCAATCAAAATAAATCATAAAGTATCAAACGCTTTTAAATGATTTTTAATATTAAAGAACTCACTTTAATGATGTTTAATTTGTAGTAGCCCTTTATAGTCTTTAAACCTTTAGCAGTGCAAAGTCACAAGCTTTGTCCAGAATCTAATGGCGTAGATTATAGGCGATGGGTGCCATCACCTGGGCAACGACGTACATCGCTTGGGCGACAAGCCAATTTACTAGGCTCATCGCAAACAGCCTTCGTCGCCTGGTCGATGGCCAAATTCATCCAATAAACTTTCAGCTCATGTTTGATAGCCTAAAAACAGTAGTTATGGTGACCATCACACTTCACATTTTACTGACAAGCTGTCTTAATTTTCAGTGAAAATTGTTCCTACTGATTTTCCAATACTGGCCTAATACTTGCAGATTATTAAACGATTATGGAATGGCAGCAAACCGGCGCCGCAGAGGGGGGCCTGAAATTCTAACTAGGCAACTCAAGAGGGGGGTGAATTGGGATTTTAAAAATTATACAACACAAATTCGCACAACAATTTGATCTATTGCCTTAATCAAATAAAAACAAGAAATTCAATCAAGCACAACATTAAAAGAGTAAGGGAAGAGAAAAACGAACACAATGATTTTTACGTGGTTCGGCTATCCCCACCTACGTCCACGCCTCCAAGCTCACCCGCTTGAGGATTTCACTATCCAAGCCTTTCCAAGGCTTCAAGCTTTTACAATTGACTTCAAGGTGTCAATGAACCTTTACAACAAGAGATTATATCCCCAATCTCTTTACCCCAAGTGTTTCCCACACTTGTAATCTCACAATTTGAGAAATGAAAAATACAACACTCAATCTCTCTTTAAGAGTGGATATACAAATTGAAGATCAATGATGATTCAACAAAATATGATTTACGAAATGGAAGCTCAATGTATGTTGTGTGATCTTGTTTTTCCTTGCTTGGATCCCCAAAAATGAATTGGCTTTGAGTTTATATAGTTTGAGCTCAAAAACTAGCAGTTATGCACTTGTCAGCCCGAAAACGGTTAAAGGTTAACTGTAAACGGTTAACCGTTTCGCTGGTCAAAAGTTACCGTTGGGCCAAATTTTCAATAAACGGTTAACCGTTTTCAGTAAACGGTTCACCGTTAGTTTCCAGTAACCTGCAAAACAAAATTGGCTTAACCTTTCTTATTAAACGGTTCAAGGTTAAAATAAACGGTTAACCGTTTTCAGTAAACGGTTTACCGTTTTGTTCCAGAATCATTATTTTAACAAAACTGGACAAAACATGCTTTCTGGACGTTATCGGTTAGCCGTTTCAAATAAACAGTTAGCCGTTTGCTACAGTGAATTGCTACAGTGAACTATTTTCCAAATTCGCAGTTTGACCCCAAAACTTTATAGAACTGTATTATGACCCAAAACGTTATGAAACTTTTCAAATAGGTCCAATTTTAGAATTACTTAAGAATAGTTATCTTTCCAAAAACTTTCTAAAATTATGATATGACCCCAAATATTTTATTGTTTCGCACAAAGGTCCTTTTTAACATAATACCCATATTTTTAAAGTTCTCAAAACCTTTCACTTTAGTCCAGAATATTCATAAATTATAATATGGCTCAAAATAGTTAAATAGTTTCAAATAGGTCCGAATCCGAAATTCAAAAACAATATCAAAGATTTTAAAACACATTTATTTAGTCCAAAACACTTTAATTTCATAGCCTCATTTTTTTATTATAAAAACACAATTCATAAATTTTTGTTTAATCAATACATGTGGTTTGTTATCATCAAAATCAATATCTATAGCTATATAAGCTAACAATCTCCCCCTTTTTGATGATGACAAAAAAACATTACAAAGATTTAATCTAGTTATAAAAAGTTCCCCTTAAATCAATGCAAGGTTAAAAAATTTATTTAAAACAGATTCCCCTTGCATACATGCATACTCCCCCTGGATACATGCATATTTTATAACATCATTTTTCCATTAAATATAAAACATTTATAATGTGAAAATAATGATTTATTTAAAATGTATAAAACATAATTTGAGCTTAAAAGATTAATCATTCTTAATTTTGTTTGTTATCATCAAAATCAATATTATGGAAACATATATGTTAACAATCTCCCCCTTTTTTATGATGACAAACATTTCATGTATTTAAAGAATGATTCCATAAATTGCTCCCTTTAAAAATAATCTTCTCTTATAATTTGCCAATTGGCTAAATTAACAAATTTAAATACATGCATTTTTCTCCCCCTCATCATCAAAAAGAAAACTTAATTGGCAAAGAGTAGTAAAGTTTTATAAATTTAAAAACATGTATTCTTCTTCCCCTTCATCATCCAAAAGAAAACTTAAAGGAAAATAATAAGAGTAGCAAATTTGTTACCCATGTTGTCTGAATAGAAATTTCGACAGAATCTCCCCCTGACAACAAGCATCACCTCAAATACAATATTTAGTAATAATACATCCAAATTATTATAGATCATGATAAAAGCCAACTCCATATACAAATAATCACACCAAAATATCATGAACCATTATTCCATTAATTACCAAATCAACAACTCATAGCATAAAATTATCATATAGAAAATCATGTAATCAAGTCACCATCATATCTCAAAATCATTATCATAATCAATTTTCAATCATCAAAAGAATACTCAAAGTGCATATTATTCAAAATCATATTATATGCTCCCCCTAAATATATGGCCAATTTAAAAAATTAACCAGAATGATTTTATCCAAAAGCATATAATATTTGTCTCCTCTTTATCGTAAAAAAGAAAAGATAGATAGATGCAATCAAAACAAGATCATAAAAAATAAATTCGATAAAGATATTACCCATTTCATGCGAAAAAGAAAAAATTTCGGTAGAATCTCCCCTTAAAAATGAATAAATTCTCAATTTCACAACATGGTTAAAAAGATATAGGCTTCAACAATTATAACAAACCAACAACTCCATCAATTCATCAAGTAATGCACATATAATCATTAATCATCAAAATCAATATGAATTCCCCCAATACTTGTAACAATTAAATCCGAGGATTCCATAATCATATATCAACCATTTAAAAGAATGCTCAAAATGCATGTTATTCCCCCAATTTACATTATTAAAATGATTTATTACTTTGTCTCCCTCTTTGGACAATAAAAATGTTCAAAAAGCATATTATCCAAGATAGAACAAGTAATAAGCTAAGCAAGGGAATGCAAAAGTCATAAGAGCATAATGTCAACAATTGAAACTCTATAATTACTAATCACATTTTAGAAATCAAGACAACTAAACTCA
This sequence comes from Citrus australasica, assembly GCA_029618585.1. Lineage (NCBI taxonomy): Eukaryota > Viridiplantae > Streptophyta > Magnoliopsida > Sapindales > Rutaceae > Citrus > Citrus australasica. The sequence goes on from JARCIV010000004.1 coordinate 7,834,499, forward strand.
TCAAAGATCTAATGTGACATTTTAATATAACTTACACTCTCATATGCACCAAGATATCAATGATCATGTATTTCTCCTCCTTTTGATATCATTTAAAGCAAGTAATGCATATTCAACAATACATCGATAAATTACAAAAATATGCATTCATTCACTATGCATATATTTTTCACAATAATTAAACATATAAGCATTCAAAAGTTAATAAATCAAACACACCACTTATCCATCATGCTTAAACACTTCATAAACATTAACATCAAACAAAATCATCATGTATATATTTTACTCAATCATGAAACATATATGCACTCAAAGATTAATAAGCATATCACTCATTCCTCATGCTTAGGCACTACATAATCATTAAAAAAAATAAATTCATCATGATGAGTTGACATGCTACCATCATAAATATATAACTATGAATTATGATAAAGCACTTAATGTTAAACACAATGATAATTCAATCATGTAAACATACAAGTATATTATCACAAATTCAAGCTATTATCCATTTATCATGATCCATTCAACAAAATTAATATGGCAAGAATTGTTACCAAAACAATTAAATCATCTTGCCTCATCTTTTTCTCCTAGATCATGCTCAAATGATTACCCTCACAAGCTTCATCAAGGAACTCTCTACCATTCCTTGTTTGTGGTACCTACAAGAGAAATTCAAGTTGTGTACTTTGGTACCCAAATACTCTTGGGTCCTTGAGTGTTAGCAATTGTTCTTTTTGGAACCCAAACACATTTCACTCCATAATGTACTTTTCTTTTAATAGGACAATCAAGCTTCATGTGACCATTTTGATTGCAATAATGACAAATAATTTTATGATCACATGTGGAGGTAGCCTTAACAAAATAATTCTTATAATATTTTTGTTTCAAGTAAGGCTTATATCCAAGTCCTCCTTTATCAAATACACATTTTTGAGTATTGAGCAATTTTTCTAAGTTCTTTTGACCATTTGTGAATTTTAACACAATCTCATTTAGCTCATTGCTCTTCTTTCTAAGCACTTCATTTTCTTTCATCAACTCATCAACATGTGATTTCTCATGCTCATATGAAGTACTTTGTTTACATGTGAATGATGCAATTCTATCATGTAACATATTATTATCTAATTCCAATTTTTTGATCTTTTCGTTTAATGAAACATTGGATTTTTGCAAGGCATATTTTTCATTTTTCAAGTTATCTACATGTGATTCTAAGTGCTCATGTGAAGTGCTAGAATTCTCAAAAAAAGCCATGCTATCATGCAATGTTTTATTTTCTAATTCTAGGCATGTAATCTTTGCACTAAATGATTCATTTTCATTTTTAAGCTCTATCATCTTCTTTTTAAGACATATATTCTTTTTACCAATCTTCATCAACTCATCATGCAAATCCTTAAAGGCATCATGTAATTCATCATATGTAGGAAGATCACTTACCTCATCAAGTTCATCATTCGATTCATCTCCAAATGCCATAAGTGCCAAATTCGACACTTCATGAAATTTCTCCTCGTTTGTAGTCTCCTCATATACAATTTCAAGTTTTCTCCAAATTTCATAAGCATTAGAACAATTTGAAACTCTATGAAATTCCTTTTTATCTAAGGCACAAAATAAAGCATTCATAGCCTTGGAATTTAAAGACAAATTTTTCTTATCCAACTCACTTAAAACATTCTTCCTAGGAATCAGTAAATCATTACAAACTATTTCCCATATTTCATAATCTAAGGCTTGTAAAAACACTCTCATCCTAGTTTTCCAATAAGGATAGTCATTACCATCAAAGAATGGAGGTCTAGTAGTGGATTGGCCTTCCATGAAAGTTGAGTCACTATGGGTTGCCATTGATCTCTAGCTCTAGACGATTAAGTCTTAACAAGAGCACCAAGCTCTGATACCAAATGAAATTCTAACTAGACAACCCAAGAGGGGGGTGAATTGGGATTTTAAAAATTATACAACACAAATTCGCACAACAATTTAATCTATTGCCTTAATCAAATAAAAACAAGAAATTCAATCAAGCACAACATTAAAAGAGTAAGGGAAGAGAAAAACGAACACAATGATTTTTACGTGGTTCGGCTATCCCCACCTACGTCCACGCCTCCAAGCTCACCCGCTTGAGGATTTCACTATCCAAGCCTTTCCAAGGCTTCAAGCTTTTACAATTGACTTCAAGGTGTCAATGAACCTTTACAACAAGAGATTATATCCCCAATCTCTTTACCCCAAGTGTTTCCCACACTTGTAATCTCACAATTTGAGAAATGAAAAATACAACACTCAATCTCTCTTTAAGAGTGGATATACAAATTGAAGATCAATGATGATTCAACAAAATATGATTTACGAAATGGAAGCTCAATGTATGTTGTGTGATCTTGTTTTTCCTTGCTTGGATCCCCAAAAATGAATTGGCTTTGAGTTTATATAGTTTGAGCTCAAAAACTAGCCGTTATGCACTTGTCAGCCCGAAAACGGTTAAAGGTTAACTGTAAACGGTTAACCGTTTCGCTGGTCAAAAGTTACCGTTGGGCCAAATTTTCAATAAACGGTTAACCGTTTTCAGTAAACGGTTCACCGTTAGTTTCCAATAACCTGCAAAACAAAATTGGTTTAACCTTTCTTATTAAACGGTTCAAGGTTAAAATAAACGGTTAACCGTTTTCAGTAAACGGTTTACCGTTTTGTTCCAGAATCATTATTTTAACAAAACTGGACAAAACATGCTTTCTGGACGTTATCGGTTAGCCGTTTCAAATAAACAGTTAGCCGTTTGCTACAGTGAACTGCTACAGTGAATTATTTTCCAAATTCACAGTTTGACCCCAAAACTTTATAGAACTGTATTATGACCCAAAACGTTATGAAACTTTTCAAATAGGTCCAATTTCAGAATTACTTAAGAATAGTTATCTTTCCAAAAACTTTCTGAAATTATGATATGACCCCAAATATTTTATTGTTTCGCACAAAGGTCCTTTTTAACATAATACCTATATTTTTAAAGTTCTCAAAACCTTTCACTTTAGTCCAGAATATTCATAAATTATAATATGGCTCAAAATAGTTAAATAGTTTCAAATAGGTCCAAATCCGAAATTCAAAAACAATATCAAAGATTTTAAAACACATTTATTTAGTCCAAAACACTTTGATTTCATAGCCTCATTTTCTTATTATAAAAACACAATTCATAAATCTTTGTTTAATCAATACATGTGGTTTGTTATCATCAAAATCAATATCTATAGCTATATAAGCTAACAATCTCCCCCTTTTTGATGATGACAAAAAAACATTACAAAGATTTAATCTAGTTATAAAAAGTTCCCCTTAAATCAATGCAAGGTTAAAAAATTTATTTAAAACAGATTCCCCTTGCATACATGCATACTCCCCCTGGATACATGCATATTTTATAACATCATTTTTCCATTAAATATAAAACATTTATAATGTGAAAATAATGATTTATTTAAAATGTATAAAACATAATTTGAGCTTAAAAGATTAATCATTCTTAATTTTGTTTGTTATCATCAAAATCAATATTATGGAAACATATATGTTAACAGGGCCGGCCCGGGGTTGTTGTGCCGATTTGGGAGGGGTAATAAACCCTCTGAGGCAATTTAGCAAACATATTATCCACTTCCAAATAAAACAGATTCTAGTAAATGCGATAAAGAAATGTTTATTTCAATTTCCAACCCAGATCTCATAAAGAATTTCTCACTCTAATAAACAAATAAATATTATCTGGTAATGGTATGACATTTACTTTGAAGTAAACACTGGCCCACTATTTTCTCAATTTTCCATTTTTTGAGGACACCATTTTCTCAATTGAAGAACATGTTCTGGCCAAAATTCACAATTTTCTCCACGTGATTTAAAGCACACATAATTCACACTTATCTCCACATGATTTAAAAGCACACAGAATTCTCCTGACCTTAATTACGGATCTTATTATGTTTATTGAAATCCAATATTATAGACTCATTGGTGTAGCTAGAAAATCATATTAATAGAGTAAAATTTATAAATAATCAAAGAAAAGAGTTCACGGTCTTACTTCATTACTTTTATAATCTTATTAGTATATCTACTTACGTCTTCAGAAAATACAGTTTTAAGAGGATATTTTTATTTTTCTTCGTAATAATAGATTTAATTTTCATCTTTCTAATGTGAATTTGCATATTTTGAGTAAATCAGATTAAATTTCAACTGGACTAATAAATTGCAAATGAATGAGATTTATATGTGATTTTAAAATAAAATTTGAACTCAAATCTATGTATTTAATTAATCCAACAGGACAAATTTATAATTTCCACCAACTAAATAAAATATGTTATCAGAAACTTTTGGACCAAGTAGGGGCAGTTCGTCACTTCGTCGGCCTGCTACTACTTAATACTCCGTTTTCATTCAACTTTGACATCTTTTATATTATATACAAACTAGATTTGTCATGCAAGTATTTGACTGAAGAAATCTCATTGGAAATCGGACAACTTCAAGAAATTCATTTATTGAATTTGTCTCACAATTGCTTGTCGGTTTATAAACCAAAAAGGTATTCCAAATTAAAAGTGGTAAGAGAGCCTAGACTTTTCTTACAACATATTAAGTGGTAGAATTCCTCCTTAATAGACTCAGCTCAATTTTTTGATCTGTCTTCAAGATGTCATACAACAGCTTGTCCAACCTGATACCAAACAAAGAGCAGTTTGCCACATTCAATGAAGGCAGTTATGGAGGAAATCTGCATCTTTGTGGTCCAACAGTTAATAAGAGTTGCAACAATGCGGAGGAAATACCAGCAATAGAATCCAATCGAGGAGAAGATGAAGATGAATGTGCAATTGATATGGTGTCATTCAGTTGGAGTTTCGGTTCATCATATGTCACATTCATCATGGGGTTTTTCGCGATACTTTGGATAAACTCATACTGGCGCAGAATGTGGATCTATTACAATCATGTATTCACTATCAATGATTGTACTAGGCCATACGTGCTTTTCTGCTAAAACTAGTTCATAAATGTGATTTCATCAAAATTAGTCTATACACATCTTTCCCTTGGCTTTTGTTGGTTCCAACTCTGGACTTTTATTCATATCATTACTTTATGTAGTTTCCCCAAAAGGCTTGTGATGATTAATGCAGTTTATTATTATTATTATTATTATTATTATTACAATAATGATATAATAAATAATTTTTTTTTTTAGTCGTAAAAGTGAGAAATACTAAAGAGATCTTTATTACATCATTAATGTTCGATCAAGAATTTCCTCCTCCGAACTTGCAGTCAGTGGAGGAGACTGTATCAATGTCGGAATTCTCTGGACCGGCAGTCCGGCACCATTTGCTGCTTCTCCATTCAATAGTGCGTTTTACTACAACAACGCGAAACACAGCCCAGTGTTCTGATTGGGCCCAATGCGAAAAACATAAAACCCAAATTTTTGTTAACTTTGGGCCTGCCTAGATACCATGCCCAATTTGTGTCTAGTTGTAACAAAAGCGGCGAGACGTTCATGCCCAAAACCCCAAGATTGTTTTAATATTTAAAATTTAACATGATTCTAGATTTTTTTTAATAAAAAACACACCACCAAGATTCTAGTTAATAAAAAAATATACATATACATGTGTGTGTAGACCAGGCCAATTCTCGTGCAATTTTACAACAACCATCCTGATTCTTGAATGGCTGCAAAAATTCTGCAAGCGATGAACCGTCTGTTACGCACCACTCATTCTCTAGTTGTAACAAAAGCGGCGAGACAATCATGCCCAAAACCCTAAGATTGTTTTAATATTTAAAATTTAACATGATTCTAGATTTTTTTTTTAATAAAAAATACACCACCAAGATTCTAGTTAATAAAAAAAATATACATATACATGTGTGTGTAGACCAGGCCAATTCTCGTGCAATTCTACAACAACCATCTTGATTCTTGAATGGCTGCAAAAATTCTGCAAGCGATGAACCCTCTCTTACGCACCACTCATTCTCTATTACAATGATCAAAACAAAGACGAGGATGAAGACTATTAATCATCGAGAGTGATTTTCCTAATATTTGTTAATCACTACTAAGATTTATTGTCAATCAATAATATCAATTGACACAAAGATTGATTGTCTTTTTTTTTTTCGAGAATATCAGTGCTTGAATATATTATTTGATATATATAATTCAATGTAAACTCAATCATACTATTAAGTTATTTTTATAAATTTTCAATATCGGTCTTTGATTTTAATTCCGGCTTTGATTCAAATTAATGCAAGGATACAAAGGGACTCAAGAGCTTCAGATATCGTTTCTATGTTATTAACTTATTATTTCGGTGTACACCACAAATTTGTGAGTAATTATTAAAATGTCTAAACATGTATGATAAATAGTTGATTATTGATTTTCACAAATTTCAATATATCAAACATCATATCGAGTTATTAATTCCAAAGCACATTATTTAAGAATCAATGCTAGAATAAATTATTTGATAATTTCAAACCCAAATTTACGCTTAAATTCTTTAAATTTTTAAAACAACTAACTCGAAATCAATTTATGTCTACTTATAAATATAACAATCTATATATATATATAAAGCTAGGACTTGAGGAGGTGATGTGACATCACCATTTTGCTTCTTTGTATATTCTCTATTATCTAATAAATAGAGAATTTTTTTTTAAATTTGACTTTTCATCTTCTCATAATTAATTTGATTGTATTTAACTCATTTAATAAATAGTAACTTTATTAATATATATCATTCCTCATCTTTTTATATTTTCTATTATCTAAAATATCTAAAATATTGGTGGATATTCTTTGTACTTTTTTTCTCTTTCTATTTAAATTCAACAATATATAATCATTAATAATAATTAATGATAAGTCTTTTGAAACATTTATTCATTTTATTATGCTAGCAATTAAACTTTAATGCCATAAAATACATGAATTAATTAACATAGGAAGAGAGACTCTTTCATTTTCCCTCAACAATGCCACTAAAGCCTAATTTTAATGCCATAATCTCATATTTAATTATGCAACCTTTTGTTGAGTGTCTTTTGGTTTCTTCAAAATTTATTATGCTATCAATTAAACTTTAGTGCCTTAAAATACATCACCTAATTAACATAGGAAGTGAGGTTCTTTCATCTTCCCTCAACCTCATCTTTTTATATTTTATATTATCTAAAATATTTAAAATATTAGTGGATATTCTTTGTACATGTTTCTCCCTCTTTTTATTTAAATCCAACAATATGTAACCATTAATAATAATTAATTATAAGTATTTTGAAGCATTCATTTATTTTATTATGCTAGCTATTAAACTTTAGTGGCTTAAAATATATGAATTTATTAATATAGGAAGAGATGTTCTTTCATCTTCTCTCAATAATGCCACTAGGGCCTAATTTCAATGTCATAATCATATATTTAATTATACAACCTTTTGTTGAGTGTCTTTTGGCTCCTTCAAATTTTATTATGCTAGCAATTAAACTTTAGTGGCTTAAAATACATCAATAAATTAACATAGGAAGAGAGGTTCTTTCATCTTCCCTCAACAATGCCACTAGAGCCTAATTTTAATGACATAATCTCATATTTAATTATGCAACATTTTGTTTAGTACCTTTTGGCTTCTTCAAGCTCTCTAAACACTAAATATTTAAGATTTGTTATGTTTAGGGTTTTTTTATTTATTTAATCAACACCCTCTTTAGAAAAATACTTATATTTTTGTTGTTTGATTTATTTGAATTTTTGATATTGTGTGCTTCATGGAGTACTATTTTCTTCATGAGTTGAACAATGATAAAGATAGTTGGATGATAAGGGTTAGGCTTTGTAGGATGTGGGAGTCTACTAATACTAAAAAAAATGGAGAATTGATTAGTGTTGATATGATTTTTATTGATGAAAAGGTTGTATAAAAAATTTATTCTTCCATTGTTTTCTCTAATTTTTTCTCCCAATTGTTTCACACTGAATGTAGTATGTGTTTTTTTTTTTTTTTAGGAAAATCTAATGCATGCAACAATCAGGAAAACTTTAGTGACAAGGTTTAAGCACATGTTGAGTGAGGGTTCTTTGTACAATGTCAAGAATTTGAAAGTTGTTTCAACTACAGGCGAGTACAGACCACTTTCAAATCAGTATAAGATTATTTTCTTGGTTATAACTTCTCTTAAGAGGTTAGAAGAAGGAACTGTCAAGATTCCGATTAATGGATTTCAATTCGTATCTCCGCATTTGATTGATTTACGTGTGAATGATAACACAATCCTCTCAGGTATTTTTTTAATTATTAATGTTTGTTAATCTTTAAGTGTATATTAGAAATTATTAATCCTTATGTTTTAACATGTTTATGTTATTTTTCCATAATATTACAGATGTTATTGGAAGTTTATGTGGTGTGGGTGATGTTGAGATCGTTGGAGCTGGTTGGAAAAAAAGAGATATAAAAATTCTTACGGATTAGTAAGTTGAATATAATCAAGAAAACTATGACTTTATATTTTTTAGTTATTTATGTTATTTTTTAGTTATTGGTTCTCTTTACATTATTAATTTTTGTTAATTTTTATAGATAGCTCGGTAACAACGAAGATTACTTTATGGGGAAAGTTAGGGGAGATGTTTGATCCAAACTTGTACAAGAAAGACGAGGGTCCTTGTATTGTGATAGTAACTTCTACGACCATTAAAAAATTCCAAGGTGATTATTTTATTTAGATCCCACTAATTAACATTTTCAAATGCAATGTGGCTATTTTAATATTATACACAAATTTAGATTTTGTTCAAGTTTCGTTTTACGTTACATTTGCTCTAAACAGGTGAGGTTAATTTCTCTACCACAAGTGCAAGCAAAATCTATATAAATCTTCAAATAGATTATGTAGCATCATTAATTGAAAGATTTTCCACCGTCTCCAACGTTGTGCAAGTTATTGAAAGTTCGAATGTGAATAAGATTACTTTTGAGGAAGAGATGTTCCTTAACAGGATGAGCATTAAAGAACTATTGGAGGCTGATTGGAGTTCTCAAGTGAAGGTGATTTTTGTATTTTTTTTCCTTCTCATCCATTTGTGTTATTTGTTCCTAAATATTGGAATGTCCTTATTATTTTTGTAAATGTTTATTGTTTAATTGTAGGAATATATTGTTACTGTGCGGGGCAAGATTAGTGAAATAGACAACTCCTTTGGATGTTACTATGTTTCGTGCAAAACATGCATAAAAAAGGTCATACCTACAAATGGTATTTATATGTGTGGCACTTGCAAAAAGGAATGTGACTATCCTCTTGTGATGTAAGAAAATTAATATTACTTTTTTAAAAATTTGCTTATTATGTTGTTAGTTTTTCATTCTAATTCATTATTCTAATGTAGGTACAAAATACATATAAAAGTCATGGATAAAACGGCAGAGACAACTTTTGTCTTATTCAATCATGTAGCTGGGAAGTTACTTGATACATCAGCCCACAAGTTGTTTAATAGACTACCTTTATATAGTAAGGATGTCCCTGCAGAAATTCAAAGCCTTTGTGGAAAAGATTTTGTTTACAAACTGAAATTGAATGATTACAATTTGAAAGAGGGACTTGAGAATTTTACTGTGTCAAAGCTTTTCACCCCTGATGAGAAATTGGAGCTCGAACAAGAATTGAAGAAGGTACTATCTACCTATGCTAGGTTCAATTTGTAGGCAATATATGTAATGTTAAAAAAAATATTTAATTATTGTTTTTTGTAGGAAAAAAACAATACAAATCATGAAAATGTGGAAATATATGAAAGAAAGGAAGGACATTCCCAAGAAATGGTAATTTTATTTACTCTTATTTCCCAATTGTTTTCCTTTATGATTAAAATTAGCATGCTCAGTTTACTCATAATTTTAATTTCCTTGATTAAAAAATTACAGGATCCTCATGATATCTTATCAAATAATTTGGAAGATTCTGTGGGAGATTTTCATGTTACTAATGCCGGTAAGAATAGAAAGAGAAAAAACCAAATTATTGATGATGATGAAGTTAGTGATGGTGGAAGTAATCAATACACAAAACATGTTTAGTATTGTTGTTGGTCGTCATTTTACATGTGTGTTAGTCTTTTGACCTTTTTTTTCTTTTTAGAGTGGTAATATTTAAGTGTGATATGATATGTCTTATTTTTCTGGTTATGTATGTATTTGTTTTGAACGATTGGGAGAACTTATTTTTCTTGTGTTATATTTCTTTCTTGGCATCTTGCTCCATTCTATAGATGAATGTAGATAATAAATTGGTAGTGACAATGCAAAAAAAATGCTTATCATCATCAACAAGAGTGATAGCAACAAAAAGAAACGCTAGACGCAAATAATTGGATTAATCCCTACACTTCACTTGCGATAAAATATAAATTTAATTTTTGTTACTTTGAGTTTCATACTTTCAATCATTGAAATCTGAAAAATAAAACCCCAAAGATCTAATCCGAACGCTCAAGATTGAGATCAATAAGTTAAAAATAATAGTTATATGTTATACCACTTAACACATAATGTTTCTAATTCATTGATTGATATTGTGAATAATCTCTTGGGTAAATTTTGAATTATTCCAAATTGATTATTTTTAAATTAGTTCATTATTTTTTAAAACTTCAAGTTATTTTTATTTTTGCTTAAAAAATGAGGTGAGAGAGGTAATTTACATTTTTTAAATTATTTTAATTACGAATATTTTTTAAATTATTTTCCTTGCTAACATTATTTTAATATGATTAGGCTACTGAACAAATGAAACTATTCATCTTATATTTGTATTTATTGAAAATTTTTACATTTCAATTTTTTTTAACTCTTCAAAGAAGAAACCCTCCCTAAATTCTCTATCTTCCATCACAAATCAATCTCCGAAGTCTGTTGTTGATCGGCTTTATAAACTTAAAGTTTGTAGTGCAAAACCGAAAATCTTTTTTTCGTTCATTTGTTGCCCTCTCTTACTCTTTCTAACCAATTTAACCAGCCATCAACTTGGTCAAATTAAGTGATTCAAGTCCCCGCACGAGGACTTAAATGATGAAACTAATGAATTGGGCACCTGAAAACTCTGTGTTTTGCTCTTTTTTTGATATATTAACATCCAACATGTTCCTAGCCTTAAATTTCAAAGTTACCCAAAACTAATTTGGGAGGAATGTTTTACTTAATTTTAGTTGCCTAAGAAAACATTTTTGTCCTCCAATAATAAATAAAATAAGTGGGAACTTTGAAAATTCAAACACAAAAAAAGCCATTTGAACCGTTGGTTTTTTACAGCTGCTGTATTCAAGAATAAAAAAGTTAAGAAAAGATGATAACGTATAAAATCTAAAAATAGCATTGAAAAAGAACCAAAAGGAAATCTGGATAATAATAATATCAATGTCCCTATATTTTATCAAATAAGGATATTGTTTATCAATTTATATCAAATAGGTTCCTAACCGAGATTGAATAAAGATTCAATGTTGATCTAATTTTTGTGATGAATTTTATAAAGGTTTGTCGTTTGATTAATATTTTTTAAATAACAATATAGATACAACTAAATTTTAATCATATATTATTATAAATATACACATATCAAAAAATAAAAAAAAAAGATTAACACTTAATCTAGATTCAACAAAATTGGATTTTGAATGACACATATTATAGTTTAATAATTGAAAGGTGTTTTATTAGTGATTGTAAAAGAGATTGGGACTTATTTGATGCAAATAGACAATATATGTTTATAAAATATTAAAAGGAAAAAAGCAATGGATCCAATTATTATCAGTCTGAAAAGAAAGCACATTGTTTCAAATCTTCACAAACTACAAAATACAAAAATGGACTGTTTATTTTTTCACGTCATAACATATAATTTAATTAATATAGGAATGAAGGTTCTTTTATCTTCCCTCAACAATGCCACTACCAAGGCCTAATTTTAATGCCATAATCTCATATTTAATTATACAACATTTGTATCTACTTTTTATTTATAGATAAGTCTTAGTGAATAATTAATTTTCGTCTTAAATCTAATTAACATTAATTTAAAGAATTGAAACTTAAGACGGTTCCTTTAGCAAATGTTAATTGCTAGCAACAAGTTTAAGATTTGTTAAGTGTTTAATTGCAATCCATTAACGGTTTTGACAATGATTGAGGTTTAAAAGAAATAAAGAAAGAAATGGGGAGACGTCGTATTAAATTGGTTTTATTATCAACAATTAATTAATCATTATATCATTTTCAATTAATTAGAAAATGTTTAGACTCGCGAGAGCCTGAAGTAAGAGCAACATTATCGACTAATGATAGTCTTGAAGATGAGAAAGACGTAAATTGCTATAAAACACATCATTTGCATACCAATTTCACCCAATAATTGAAAATTGACAAATTTCTCCTAAAATTTAAACCTAGATAAAAGAAATAATAAGAAAACAATAGTTAATCTTAGAAAGGTTTAAACAATTTTGACATATTAAGCTTATAAATCAACTATGTGTTACTTAAATAACATTAGTTTCATTCATGTCTCTTAATTAATTATAAGCCTTGACTACAAGAGGTGATGTGGCATCACTATTTTACATCTTCTTATATTCTCTATTATTTAATATATTAGTTGAGATTAAAACATAATTACATTATAAAATATTAAAAATAGAATATAATTATTAGGTTACAAAAGATTACATGTCTTTTTCTCTTCCTATTTAAATTCAACAAGTTTTGAAACATTCATTTATTTTATTATGCCAACAATTAAACTTTAATGGCTTTAAAAAGCATCAATTAATTAATATAGAAATGAAGGTTTCTTCATCTTCCCTCAACAATGCTACTAGGGCCTAATTTTAATGTCATAATTTCATATTTAATTATGCAACCTTTTATTTAGTGCTTTTTGGCTTCTTCAAATTCTATAAATATTAAGTATTTAAGATTTGTGGCATCATTATTTCTCATCTCTTTATATTCTCTAATATCTAATATATTAGCTTAAATTAAAAAATAATTACAATACAAAATATTAAAAATAGAAAATGATTATTAGATTACAAAAAATTACATGTCTTTTCCTATTTCTATTTAAATTCAACAATATATAACCATTAATAATAATTAATTATAAGTCTTGAAACATTCATTTATTTTATTAAGCCAACAATTAAACTTTAGTGGCTTAAAATTTATCAACTAATTAATATAAGAAGGAATTCTTTCATCTTCCCTCACTAATGCCATTACTAGGGTTTAATTTTAATTGCATAATCCCATATTTAATATGCAACCTTTTATATTCGTTTTTTTAAAATATGATAAGCCTTAGTGAATAATTAATCTTCAATGTCAAATCTAATTAACATTAATTTAAAGAATTGAAACTTAAGACGGTTTCTTTAGCAAATGTTAAGTGCTAACAAATTTTAGATTTATTAACATCCATGGAACTAGCTGAGAAGGTCCACTACTCTACTATTTCAATTGATCAATAATGAAAATCAAAACCCTTTGATTTTTGCCCAAACTACTTCTTCTTCTTCATATTTTCTCCGCCAAACCCAGGTAATGTTAATAAACTCAACTATATATATATTGATTTACTTTTTTTTTTCAATGCATGCTTTGAAAGCTTAGACCCGTTTAAGAATTATTAGTAGACACATGTTTTATCAGTGTCATCTTAGGATGACAAGAGGATCATATGTCTATTAATAATTCTTGAATTGTCCCAACTTGGACAGTTTGAGAATGCATAATTTTTTTTAGTTCGAAGTAGGTGAAGTTTTGTTTCACGTAAAAGGAAATTTCGATAGCTTCTCCTCATGTTCTCTGGGTACATACTAGATGAATGCATAAATCTAGGTCGTGTACTTGGAGAACTATGGGGAGATGCTGTCGAAATTTCTGTAAATGTGGAAGAAACTTCACCTACTAGGAACTGAAAAAAATTGTTCATTCTTGAATGGGATTTATAGGACCACCTACCATTTGTAAATGTGAAGAGAGTGTTGGAAATTGGGGAAGCGAGGAGTTGAGTTGGTAAATGTAATTGGTTGTGGTTTTGCTGAGTTGAGTTGAGTTGCTAAAGAAACCATTATTGGCTGTTAACAATCACAGATTCTCATCAAACATTTAGTTGATTATGTCAAACACACAGACTATCATGCTTTAATTTCTTTAGAGTCTGACATGTTTGAAGTTTGATTATTGATTCCAATTAGGTTATATATATATTTATATTTTGGTATTTTAGTACAAATATTTCATAATTTTGTAGAAACTATTATATATTAGTGTTTAGAAAGTGTTAGATATATTCCCTGTCTAATATAATTTTAATATATTTTGTGATGAAAATAAAATACTCCAAGAGCATCCTATTGCACAAATTATTTTATAATGTTGATGTTGATGATGCAAATATATAATTCACATATATAGAGTATGGAGCGTAACTTTAGATTGTAAATTAAACAAATATTTTTATGATCAATACTAGCTACTGATGATGAAGCTTAATTAATTGTGAGCTACTGCAAATCAATTAAAAAGCTGATCACCAAGTTCAAGTTACTATGGCAATAATATATAAGAGTGAAAGTGTTGGCTCCTGTGTTTAAAGATGTTTGAAGAATAAAACAATGTGTGGATTAATTATTTGAAAATTAATGTGTACGTAATCAAATTTGAGCATCTCAATTTCTTTGGATCAATTTAATTTGATGCCAATTTGTCAATGCGTTCTATTTGTTTATCCTTATCGAATAAGTTTACTCGATTTCATTATTATGAAAGCTTAGTTTTAAACATAATATGTTGTTCTTACTTTCATTAACACCGGATTACTTTGTTTTAACAGATTACTGCTCACTTGTCTTTACAATTGTTGCTATCTACTTGTTTGCGAAAAAGCATAAGGTAAGAAAGAAAAATCTTTGAATAATCTTTGGCTGTCTAATTTATGCGATTTACACGTGGAGGTATTGAAGATTTTCACTTTAATTTTTCAATGTAAACTTTGAAAGCTTAGACCTGTTTAAGAATTATTAGTAGACACATGTTTTAGCTCGTGTTTATATTTATTAACTAATTAATCTCTGGTGTAGTTTTATTTAATTGTTATATAATTCGCATGCAGGAGGTACAATTAAAAGAGGCGGGTCTTTTCTGAACGTGAACTAGCTATATTTGACTCGGAGGATCCAGTGTCAATCTGGATATTTGGTGTTTTGTGGAAATAAACAGATAGAAAAGGTTTAACTAAATGCTTAAGTTGTTCTCGATTGCATTGTACAATGTACTTGACTATTGAGTGATAGATTTTGCCTTTGTGATTGGAACAATGCTAATGATTCTAATATTTAGTCCTAATTGATGTGGTACATATCTTTTAAATGATAAAATAATAATTTTATGAAACTATCCAATTGCTTTTCTAACCTTCAATTTTTGGTTTGAATTGAATTTTATGAAATTCGATAAAGTAAACAGAAAAATTAATGCCTCCCATTTGCAAGCATTTCTAGGAAATCTTAGAAGTACAAAATAGCAAACTTCGAAATGTCTTAATTCAATATCATTAATTTAACTATTGACTTCTAAAAAAATGCAGAAAATAATTATGAACAAACAATTATTTCACAATACATGTGTGCAATATTATTAATTCTTATGCAAACAAAAAAAATTAATTGATTAATAACTATTAACTCTTTGTGAATGAAAAAAGATAGAGACAAAGGGTGGAAAAAACATATCATTTTTACAGTTCACCAAATGGGGAAGTTGGAAAAAAAGATATAAAAAGTTTTAACAGATTAATAAGTCGAATATAATCAAGAAAACTATGACTATATATTTTTTTAATTATTGTTTTATCATAAGAATTGATCGACAATTTGACTTCACTAATTTTATTAATTCTTTCCTAATTTTTAATTTTCTTTTTCACTAAATACATCCAATATTTGTTGAAGAAAAACCGTTAAAGTAAAATGAAAAAGGATATAGCCCTTAGAGATTATTCAATGTATTCACAAGAAAAATTAATTAGAAAATATGTTCTAGGCAGCCTACGCATCTTCTCCCAAACGCAGTAGAATAAACAACAGTACTTGGCAGTTAGCATAATTAATATAAGAAAAAATTTATGAAAATCACTCTAAATCCAAATAGAATGTAGAATGAACAACCTCAATTCCTTGAATTATTGCCTAATTATTTGTTCTAATTCTTAAGAAAAACATTTTTTCCTTTTCCTCACACCCCACCTCTTCATAAACACAAATAAAAAAGTCAAGTGGTAATATTCATATTGAAATAGGGAATAATAATATTGGTGATTTAGAATTAAAAAAAGTAACCAATTGTATAATAACGTAATTCGAAACTTTCGAATTTAATGATAATATGATATCCTTATAATGAGTTTTTCTCTTTACATTATTCACTTGTGGCAATTTTTATGGATAGCTCGGTGATATCAAAGAATACTTTATGGAAAAAGTTAGGGGAGATGTTTAATCGAAATTTGCACAACAAAGATGACAGTCCGTGTATTGTAATATTAACTCCTACAACCATTAAAAAATTCCAAGGTGATTATTTATTTAGATCCCACTAATTGACATTTTCAAATGCAATGTGGCTACCTTAATATTATACATAAATTCAGATTTTGTTCAAGTTTTGTTTTAGTTCATATTTACTCAAAATTAATTGCCTTTAAATTTACATTAGAACTGTTAAAGTGGATTTTTGTTGACTTTCTATATTAATTTAGGGTATCGTAATTAGACCTAAAATCAATCAAACTTAGAAGTTTGTTCCGAAAAAATGTGTTAACGTTGTTTCTAAATACACAACTATGGAAACAATTCATAATTATTTATCGGTTTGAAAATAACAAAAACATTACATTAATGATTATTTTGCATGGATTGATTTGATAATATCACAACTGAAAAAGCTCACAATTTACCCACCCAATTCGAAGAATAATAACCTAATAAAGAAGTAATCTAAAAGCCACTGTTCGTTGCTATAAGCACAACAAACATTAATGCCAATGTGACACTGGCATGAGTTTAAAATTAAATTGAATTGGTTAAATTAAATCCCATTTTATTTTTTTTTGTTTTTAGTATTGTTTTTTGTTCTTTCTTACATATTGTATATATTCGTTCGAAAAATTCATTGCAATTCTTATTTCAATAATTGAAAAAAAAATTTATCTCTTTTGAAAAAAAAACATTTTATATTTTCGGTTTCTCTTGTTATGATTTGTAATAAAACATTTTGTTAATTTTAGAATATTTTGTGATATTGAATTCACTTTATTGTTCACCAGAGTAAATGGAATTGATTTCTGCAACTATTAATGATTTCGGTGACTCAAGGAATATTCCGCCAGAAGTTTGTCTCTTGCGGCATCAACTTTCATCTTTAGCTCGACACGAAAGGATTATGAAATTAAAGCTTAGGAAATATGCATCAAATTTTCAGTGTGACACAATAAACAATGGATATGTTGTCGTGCAGAAGGCCATATTCAAGCATGCAAGATTTAAGCGGAAAATTATGATTATTCATAATAGATACAAACATGATTTAAAAAGGAGAATCATTTTGATGCTACAAATTGTGAATTTTTACACAAAATTTATGAAGTTGGACGACATTAGAAGTGACAATAAATTGCTTCACTCAAACGGTATGTGATTCTTGAAAATATGATTTTTATTCCTACTATACAAATTACAAAAATTATCCCTATATAATTTAAATTATTTATGTTAATATATATTAACAAATATCTATATTTCTAACATATTTCAGTTGGGAATTTCCTTCAATCTCCTGGTAAAGCTGGATATGATAATAATAAAACATCATTACATATAAATCCAAAGAGTCAAACAAACAGAGGAAAGCGCCTTCTTCACACAGGTACGTATATATATTTACATTTATCGAGCTTTATTAGTTATTCATCATGCTTGTAATACTTGAAACTAATAACTTATTCATTGCTTTTGGAACTTTAAAAATATGCAGTTGAACATAGACAACTAAAAAGAGCGTGTCTCTCTTTTGATGAGAATATAGATCAGTCCACAAGCTTTCCATTGGATGGTGCAACATCAAATAATGGTACATATTTGCATGAAACTACATGTACAATGAAAATATTAATATATTTAGTAATATTTTTTCTTACCATATTCACTTAGACGAAATAAGATACTTTGTTACAATATTATTATTTGTTGAATTTGACAGTTCATTACACAACGCCTTGGAATTTTGGACCCCCTACATACACATGTCAATATTGTGGTGCCATTTTATGGTACGAGGAACGGAACAAGAAAACCAAAAAGGTCTCACATCCTAAATTCACATTTTGTTGTATGGAAGGTCGTGTGCAGATTCTATTCATGAAAGAAACACCTCCTTTACTCAAATATCTTCTCGGGGTAGATTCTGGACAAAAGGGTTCCAAATTTCGAAAAAATATCAGGGCTTATAACTCCATGTTTGCTTTCACATCTATGGGAGGTCGAGTTGATGCATCAATCAATCGATCAAAAGGTCCTTATGTTTTCAGGATGAGCGGTCAGAATTATCATCACATTGGTTCTTTGTTGCCAGAAGTTGGGAAAAAACCACAATTTGCTCAGCTCTATATCTATGATACTGAAAATGAGATAGACAACAGAATCAACACTCTATTAAAACATGGAATGAAGACAGAAATTGATCACGAAATTCTTCATGAACTATCTTAAATGTTGGACCAACATAATAATTTGGTCAAATCTTTTAGAATGGCGAGAGATAGATACAAAACACGACCAGAATCTACATTTCGTTTACGACTCCTTAATAGTAGAACAAGAGATGGTCGTCGATACAATATACCAACAGTTTCAGAAGTTGCAGGCTTAATAGTTGGTGATTTTAGTGAAGCAAACTTTCAACGCGATGTTATTATAGAGCATCGCACAAAGGGACTTCGGAGAATCACAGATTTGCATCCAAGCTTCATGCCCATGACATACCCGTTAATATATCCTTATGGCGAAGATGGATATAGACCTGACATGTCTTTAAGAGACATAACTGATAGCCCTTTTAAGAGGCAAAAGCTGACAATGAGGCAATATTATTGCTTTAGGTTGCAACAAAGATTAAATGAGGGACACACTCTACTTCAAGCTGGTAGACTGTTCCAACAATATATAGTTGATTGTTATATGGCAATTGAAGAAGAAAGATTTCGTTGGATCCGGAATAATCAACAAAAACTTAGATCAGACCTTTTCTCTGGTTTGATGGATGCTGTTCATCGAGGTGATTCTGACTGTTCGAAAGTTGGAAAATCAATTATTCTACCTTCATCACACACCGGGGGACCACGATATAGAATACAAAATTATCAAGATGCTATGGCAATTTGTAAATGGGCAGGATATCCTGATTTATTTCTTACTTTCACTTGCAACCCAAAGTGGCAAGAAATAAATAACATGCTCCGATTAGTTGGACAAAAGAATGATGACAATCGAGTCGATATCATATGCAGAGTTTTCGAGATAAAATTATTCCAACTAATGCAAGATTTGAAAAAAGATCAACCGTTTGGAAAAATAATTGCATGTAAGTTCACTTCAAATTCGTATCCATAACAAATCTAACTCATTTGTTATTGAAAAGTGCAGGGAAAAACAATAATTTCACAATTGAAATCAATATTTCTAACTTTTAAATTTTACTCCATTTTGTGGCAGGTCTATATACAATTGAGTTTCAAAAAAGAGGCTTGCCTCATGCACACATACTGCTTTTTTTGCATCCAACAATGAAAAATCCTTCTGTAGACTATATTGATAAAATAATAAGTGCAGAAATCCCTGACTTAAATGTTGATCCTGATGGTTATAATGCCGTTAACAAATTTATGATTCATGGACCGTGTGGAAAACACAATTCTCACTCTCCATGCATGATGCAAGACAAATGCACAAAACATTTTCCAAAAAAATTTAATGATCAGACAACAGTGGATACAAATGGTTTTCTAGTCTATAAAAGGAGAAATACAGGTATTCATGTCGAAAAGAAAGGCGTCTTCTTGGATAATCGATATGTGGTCCCTTATCACAGGAATTTAATTGTCAAATTTGATGCACATATTAATGTTGAGATTTGTAATTACTCGAGATCAGTTAAATATCTTTTCAAGTATGTCCATAAAGGGTCTGATAGAACAACTGCAACAATGGAATCTATTGACACTACCCAAGAAATGGACGAGATCAAAACATATTTAGACTGCAGATATATATCAGCAACTGAAGCTTGCTGGCGAATCTTGCAATTTGACATACATTACAGAAAGCCAGCAGTTGAAAGATTGCCGTTCCATTTACCGGGAGAGCATACAGTAATATTCGAAGAATCTAAGTGCTTAGAAAATGTGCTTACCATACCTGGAATAGAAAAAACAAAGTTTATAGAATGGTTGGAGGCAAACAAGAATTGTGATGATGCACGAGAGTTAACTTATTCTGATTTCCCTACATGTTGGGTATGGAATTCAAAAGACAAAACTTGGACTAGGAGAAAAAATGGCTTAGCAATCGGAAGAATTTACTTTGCACATCCTTCAAGTGGAGAACGATTTTATATGAGAATGTTGCTCAATTTTGTAAAAGGAAGCACTTCATTTGAAAGTATTAGAACAGTAAATGGAGAGACATATCCAACTTTTAAAGCTGCGTGCTATGCTTTGGGATTATTAGACGATGATAAAGAATGGATCGACTGCTTGACTGAAGCTGCAATATGGGCGACTGGAAATGAATTAAGACATCTTTTTGTCACGATACTCATTCATTGTCAGGTTTCTGGTGCACCCCAACTTTGGAAATCTAATTATACTACTTTATCAGAAGACATAACTTCATTGCAAAGGAAAAAATTCAGATTGAAAGATCTTCAGTTAACCGAGCAACAAGTTGAAGCATACACATTGTTGGAGATTGAAACTATCATGTTGAAAATGGGAAAAAGTTTGAGAGACATAGATGGAATGCCACTTCCTAATTCTTCTTTGATAAGAGATTCAGGTAACCGATTGGTCAATGAAGAGCTTGATTATGATCGTGATCAATTAAAGAAGTTGCATGAGAAATCGTTTGCTGCTCTAAATGCTTGCCAAAAATCATCCTATGAAGCAATAATGCATTCTGTTGACAATGAAGAAGGGCGTTTATTTTTTATCAATGGACACGGTGGTACTGGTAAAACATTTTTGTGGAATACCATTATTGCAAAGCTCAGATCACATTCTAAAATAGTCTTGCCTGTTGCAACTTCAGGTATAGCAGCTTTGTTATTGCCTAATGATAGGACAGCTCATTCGCGATTTCATATTCCTTTGGATGTGACAGCAGAGTCCACTTGTGAAATCCGACAAGGCACCTTATTAGCTGGACTTCTTATGAAAACTTCTTTGATCATTTGGGATGAAGCGCCTATGGCACATAAGTTTTGCTTTGAAGCTTTGGATAGGACCTTGAGAGATATTCTAAGAACAAGGTATGAAAATAGTTCTATTAAACCTTTTGGAGGACTTACAATAGTATGTGGTGGCGATTTCCGACAAATATTGCCAGTTGTGCCAAAGGGGACAAGAGCAGACATTGTTGATACTTCACTTAACTCATCCTACTTGTGGCCATTTTTCAAAATTTATGAGCTCAAACAAAATATGAGGCTCTATAATGGAAGCGTGAGTGGCTCTGAGGCTACTAAAATAGCTTCTTTTGACAAATGGTTGTTGCAGATTGGAGATGGTTCATTATATGATGACATTGATAGAGATTTAGTTAAACTACCTTCTGATATTTGTAAAAAACCATCAGAAAATCTGATGAAATCAATAGTTGACACTATCTACCCA
This sequence comes from Citrus australasica, assembly GCA_029618585.1. Lineage (NCBI taxonomy): Eukaryota > Viridiplantae > Streptophyta > Magnoliopsida > Sapindales > Rutaceae > Citrus > Citrus australasica. The sequence goes on from JARCIV010000004.1 coordinate 7,856,606, forward strand.
TCAATTCAGCATAACTACAGTGATCCAGCATATTTGAAAGAAAGAGCAATATTAACACCAAAAAATGAAATGGTGCATGAATTGAACGAGATGATTATGAATATAATACCTGGTCAAGGGAGAACCTATTTTAGCTCAGACAGTATATGCAAAGCAAGCGCAAACACAAATGATGAAGATGTTCTATATCCAACTGAATTTTTGAATAGTTTGAAATTCAATGGCATCCCTAATCATGACATACGACTTAAGGAAGGTGCTCCCGTAATGCTTCTCAGAAATCTAAATCAAATAGAAGGCCTATGCAACGGCACAAGATTGATTGTCACTCGTCTTGGTAAATGGTCCATTAGAGGTGACATCATTTCTGGAACAAATATTGGACAAAATGTCACAATTCCAAGAATTATTATGTCTCCTAATGAATCAAGATGGCCATTTAAGCTTAACAGACGACAACTTCCTTTGGCACCATGTTTTGCCATGACGATCAACAAAAGCCAAGGACAATCTCTTAAACATGTTGGCTTGTATCTCCCTAAGCAAGTATTCACACATGGACAATTATATGTCGCCGTGTCTCGAGTTACCACAAGAGAAGGATTGACCATACTAAATGCCGATCAAGAGGTAGAAGACCGAACCTTCATAAAAAACATTGTCTACAAAGAAGTATTTCAAAATATTCACACATCAGCTCACTAAATCAAGGTATCACATTTTTAGATTATATTTTAAATTTTAATTTATACATTACAAGCTCTTACTTCACCCTATAATAATGATTTTTATTATGTGTTTTAATTATTCAGTAGACAAATGGATAAATCAAAGGAACTATCGAGAGAACAAAATGGTAGTTTGACTGAGTTTTCCAAGTTGTTATGGAGGATTTAATCGCCAAAGAACATAGTACGTGAAGAAGCATTCTTTTTTACATCAACTGTTTCTCCTTTCATTCTCTCTAATCCATGGAGACGTGGTTTATATACAGATAAAGAACATTTTGGCACTAGGTGTTGCTGATCCCCATTGGAACTTGCCATAGCTGCAAGCTTGATATAAACAACTGCTCACCTACGCAGCTACAAACGATGCGAAATAAATTACAAAAGTCTTTACATGTATTTTACTTATTTCTTTTATAATTCAACGCTAAGGATCCTCAATTAGTTTTATAATACTGGCTCATTTTAAAAAAATTAATTTATATTTTTTATTAGTTTTATCGAATGTAAAGAAAGAAAAATTGATAATACTAAATTCATTTTCTAAAGCCGCGCGAAGAGCGGTTTTATTTCCTAGTTAAGTCCAATAAATTTAATTTCATTTAGCCATGAGCCCATTAATAATAAATCAAAATAATATTTGGCTTTTCTCCAATTCGATTTCTTTAACCATAATTTATTCCATAATCTTCAATAAAATAAATTAACCATCTAAAAATATAAATAAAAGAGACTAACTAATATAAAAATAGAGATGAGATATGTTAATATATTATGCCCATCACCAATCAAACTTGATACTAATTGTTACATTGAATTATTGAATTAATTTGCAAGAAAAAGAAACCTAGCCTAATTGATTGGTAGGAGGAAAAATAAAAGAATTTTCAACAAAGAAGCGAAAAATAAAGAAATTTTCAAAAAAAAAATAGAAGCTAGCCTAAACGAGCCTGTTACTTATTCTCTCATTGATTCCATTACGATGCTGCAGTCCAGTTTGAAGTTTGAGTATCGTTTCTTTGTTTAGGTAAAACCAGTATAATAATGCGCATGCCATTGCCTATTTCTCCCCTGCATATTCAGCTACAGTTTCGGCTGCTGGGCCTCACCCTGAGGCAGTGGTTGTTCGATTGTCGACTCTTATAATTTATTTTATCTTTTTTTTTTCTTTTAATTTTTCCCCACAAATGGAGCAATAACAAGCACACAGATATCCCTCCTTGCACTATGATGTAATTAGAAACTTGGCAATTGGAAAAAGTTACAGAAATTGTAATATCAAATGTTATTAATTTTTTTTTTTTTGAGAATTGTTACCGCTGCACTTTCCAATGGGCTAAATAGTGCTATAAGTGTAATTCATTTCTTTTGTACACAGATCCCACCATATTACTATAGGCAAGAACCTTTTAAAAACAATATAAATTTCACTTTTGTTAATTCATGAGCACAAAAACTCAATTTATATAAGCATTTAAAACATGAAAAAAAAAATCATAAAATTGATATGAGCGAATAATGATCGATTAGTAAAGATTGAGTCAGTCAATCTTTATGCTAATTAACAATTAGCTTTTCTAAATCACTAATTAAAGACGGAAACAATCAATTATTAACTGATTATTTTGAATACTCTATCAATATTACTTCATTCTTGTAAGAAATAATAACCCTAAAAACAGAGGAAGATACGAAGTAATTACGTTGTATTATTTCATACTGTGATTACGCTTTTATATACAAGAGTTTTATACAAAGATAGCTCTACAAAATAGCAAAAATATTCTCCATATCTAATGCAACAATCTCCTTATCAAACTCTATCACTTATAACAACCTTCAACGTATCTACAACTAGCTTCTACACTCCCCCTCAAGTTGGTGCATAGCAATCCGTCATGCCCAACTTGTTAATGACCTTCTTAAAGGTCTTGCCCGAAACAGCCTTTGTAAGGATGTCTGCCAGCTGCTCATCTGATTTTATGTGTGGTAATTGGATTTGCTTTTCATCAATTTTTTCTTTAATGAAATGCCTATCCACCTCGACGTGTTTGGTTCGATCATGTTGCACAGGGTTATGTGCAATTTCAATAGCTGCGCGATTGTCACAATACAAGTTTATAGGTCTTTCATACTCAATCCCCAAGTCCTCAAAGACCCGTGAAACCCATAACAATTCACATATCCCATGAGCCATTCCACGGAACTCAGCTTCTGCGCTTGACCTTGCTACAACTTTCTGCTTCTTACTTCTCCAAGTCACAAGGTTTCCTTCCACAAACGTGAAGTATCCTGAGGTAGATCTCCTAGTAGTTTGATCCCCTGCCCAATCCGCATCAGTGTATCCTTCCACACACGACTTTTTTCTTTTTGAGAAGAACAGACCCTTACCCGGAGACCCCTTCAAGTATCTAAGGATCCTATATACCGCATCCATATGTTCTACGCTGGGCTGGTGCATGAATTGGCTCACTACACTCACGGCATAAGCAATGTCTGGCCGAGTGTGTGACAAATAAATTAACCTCCCCACTAATCGCTGATACCTTTCTACATCCGTTGGGACTTGATCGGGAAGTATTTCCAGCCTGTGATTCATCTCCATTGGCGTTTCCGCTGGCTTGCATGAGAGCATACCTGTTTCAGTTAATAAATCGAGTACGTACTTTCTTTGAGACAAGGAAATGCCTGCATCCGTCCTTATCACTTCAATGCCTAAGAAATATTTCAACGGGCCAAGGTCTTTCATTTCAAATGTTGTTGCCAAATGCTCTTGTAGAAGCTTCATTTCCTCATAATCATCTCCGGTGACTACTATATCATCGACGTATACAATTAGGATAGTTACTTTATCTTCTTGACGTTTGATAAATAGAGTGTGATCAGCACCACTCTGCTTAAAGCCAAACTCTTTCATTGTGACTGAAAATCTCCCAAACCATGCCTTAGGCGATTGCTTAAGTCCGTATAACGACCTCTTCAATTTACAAACCATATTCTTTTTTGCCGAACCAAGCTTCACACCTGGTGGTATATCCATGTAAACCTCCTCTTCTAGGTCTCCATTTAGGAACGCATTCTTTACATCAAATTGTTTCAAGGGCCATCCTCGATTTGCTGCCAATGAGATTAAAATTCGCACCGTATCAAGCTTCGCTACAGGTGCAAAGGTCTCTTGATAATCCACCCCATACCTTTGTGTATAGCCCTTTGCAACCAATCTCGCCTTGTATCTATCAATGCTCCCATCGGCTTTGAGCTTTACCGTGAACACCCACCTGCAGCCTATTGTTTTCTTTCCTTCGGGTAATAAGACTAGCTCCCAAGTGGCATTCTTTTGCAAGGCCTGCATCTCTTCGTTCATTGCTTCCTTCCACTTCAGATCGTTCAATGCTTCCTGCACATTACTAGGAATACATACACTGGATAATTGGTTAACCACAAGTGCACAAGACTCGGGCAGATTTTTAGTGGAAATGTAATTATTTATGGGATACTTCACTGTTGATTTAAGGCTTGGTTCATATTGTTTTTTCGCGATTCCTTTGTTTTGCCTGTGGGGATATCTTGGAGTGGAGGAAAGAGTTTCAATAATGGCGGGAAGTGGTGAAGAGTGTACCTGGTTATTAGTTTCTGGTTGGATATTCTGATCACCCTCTATAGTATATGGTGTTGGCGATGGAAAATGCGTCTGCTCATCAATCTCTTCCACGTTCTGCCTCTGCTGATCAATCTCTTCCACGTTCTGCCCTCGTTCGTCAAATTCTGCCCCTTCAAATTCCTCCAGCTCATGCCGGCTGTTCTTGCCTTCCACCAAAGTCTCCCCCTGAAGGGAAGAACGCGGGGCATCGATGGGATAATAAGAATCAAGTTCCTGAAATGAGACATCTAGACTAACATGTAGACGTCTCGTGTGTGGATCATAACACCTGTACCCTTTTTGAAAATCGGCATAGCCTACAAATATGCACCTTTTAGCACACGGATCCAGCTTACTACGCAAAGGTTTTGGGACATGGACAAATACCACACAACCAAAGACACGGGGTCAAGGTTTTGTTGATGAGGGATGTGAAGGAGAGAGTTCAATTTTTGTTGAGGTGTTTGGAAATCTAACACACTTGAGGGGGTTCGATTGATAAGATAAGCAGCTGATTTAACTGCTTCTCCCCAATAACAGCGTGGCACGTTCATCCCAAAAAGAGAGGCACGTACCACTTCTAAGAGCTGTCTATTCTTGCGTTCTGCCAAGCCATTCTGTTGGGGAGTATACGGACAAGAGGTCTGGTGTCGAATGCCATAATCAGATAGCACTTTGCCAAGTTTAGCATCCATAAATTCCATGGCATTATCTGTTTGCCAAACCTGGATAGATTTCATATACTGAGTTTGTACCATATTTCGAAATTCACAAAAGGCATTAGAGACCTCACTCTTAGTTCGAAGCAAAGATATCCAAACCATACGTGTGCACTCATCTGTAAACGTTACAAAATACTTAGTATTGGACAAAGAAGGAATTTTTGAGGGCCCCCATACATCAGAATGGATAACAGAAAAAGGTTCATCACTTTTATTCATACTTGGTGAAAAAGAAACACGATGACTTTTTGCAAGTTCGCATGTATCACATTGAAAAATTGATTCATCTAAATTCGAGAATAAATAAGGTTTTAATTTCCTAAGATAACCAAAAGATAAATGACCTAAACGTCGATGCCACAACCAGACCTTGTCCCTTGCCTTTGTATTTCCTTCCATTAAGTGCAATCGACCCATTTGTTTCTCTCCATCCTTTGTAAGGTCCAGGTAATATAATTTTCCACGCCTAACACCATAACCAAGAGTCTTCTGGGTCAGAATATCCTGAAAAATACAAAACGAAGGCCAAAAAGTTACAGTACAATTGAGAGAAGATGTAATTTGGCTCACGGATAGGAGATTGCATTCAAGGGAGGGAACAACTAAAACCGAATTGAGTTTGATATTGTCTGACAAGGCAATTGACCCTTCTCCAACGACTGGACATTCACTGCCATTAGCCGTGGATACGATGGTTTGAAAAGATGAGTTAAATGAATTTAATTTGGTGGAATCACCAATCATATGGTCAGATGCACCTGTGTCAATAATCCAGGTATTTATTCTCGAAGTGATGGAGAAAGCATGTCCCTTACCGATACTACCTGTGTGTGCGATATGGGCAGAGGGACTAGGATCCTGATCTCGTTCTGCACCTGATTCATCCCCCACTGCAGCTAGTACCTTGCCAACCACTTTCTTCCTTGGTTTTTTCAAAAAATCCCACCAGTCAGGGTAGCCTATAAGCTCGTAACAGCGCTGCTTTGAGTGTCCGTTTTCACCACAATGATCACAGGTGAAGTTGTTTGGTTTTCCAGCTTGTTGAGTTTGTCTGTTTCGTGTTGATTTGGTTGTTCCTCCCTGTCGGACTGGGTGCATTGTCAATGCTGCATTTTCAGTCACAGAGGTCGATCCTCCCATTGTTTGTCTCTGTTGAAAATCTCGCCTGACATAGGCATAGGTGCTTTCCAAATCAAGCTTGGGATCCTTGCGTAAAACCTCACCACGAACTTGATCAAATTCTGAATCCAGCCCACTCAGGAAAATATGGACTCGAAGTCTAGCCATGGCAGAGTGTAATTCAACCACCCCATCAACCGTACTTTCTTCAGAGGTGGACCTGTGATCAATTTCTTGAAATATAGACATTAGTTCGGAAAAGTAAGTGGACAGTGGCCTACCATCTTGTCTGATTGAAAAAGATTTCTGATTTAATTCAAACAATCGAGTTTCATCCGATCCATCATAGAACGTCTTCGATACGGCCTCCCAGACTTCTTTGGCTGTTGGGAGTCGAATAAATCGCTGCATCAGTGGGGGACTCATCGAGTCAATGAGCCAGCTTTTCACCCTCTGATTTTCTGTGATCCAGGTCGAGTACTTGGGGTCATCTGCAGCCGGCTTCTTCTCAGTTCCAGCAAGGTATCCTCCTTTATTACGAGCTCCGATTCGCATCTCCATCAACTGGGACCATAATGAGTAATTCATTTCATCAAGGATAACGCTGGTTGGAAAGGCAGCATTTTCCTGTTGAATGATGATTGATTGAGGGGTTTGGGATGTCATGATTATTCGGTTTTTTCAGGGTTAATGCGGAAAGAACCGCTCTGATACCATGTAAGAAATAATAACCCTAAAAACAGAGGAAGATACGAAGTAATTACGTTGTATTATTTCATACTGTGATTACGCTTTTATATACAAGAGTTTTATACAAAGATAGCTCTACAAAATAGCAAAAATATTCTCCATATCTAATGCAACAATCTCCTTATCAAACTCTATCACTTATAACAACCTTCAACGTATCTACAACTAGCTTCTACAATTCTTATCAATAGGGAATAAGGTTACTATGCAACATATAAGTATTGAGCTTCAGAGACTTTATTTATATTATTGACAAGTTAGGGTTCATTCATCCTATCACTTACGCTCTTTTTGAGATCATTGGAGGATAAGGATAGAGGATTCAATTGAATCACTTTAGCTTATTGTGATTTTGTTAGTAAATCAACACCTTGCAACTGTTCCATGGCGTTTTGAATTTGTTAATTTGGATATTCCGTGACCGTGACCTTGAAATTTAAGATGTGTTGGTATCATTTTTTATTGAAATTTTTTATTTTATAAAATTAATAAAATAGAAAATGTGTTTGGTAGGAGTGTTTGTAGTGATAATAAAAAATTGTCGAGAATGAAATATTTTCATTCTTTAACTTTTCTTAACAAATGCAGAAAACGCATTATTAGCGTTCGCTGAATTTTGCTTTCTATCTTGTATACATTAAATGTATGGGGACCATGTTTTTCTGACTTCTATAATCTTTTATATAAAAAAAAAATTGTGGGCCCAAAGGTATCAAATACTAACATGAAACTTGCATGATAAATACACGGTAGATTTTGTTATGTTTATGCAATAACTTTGGTTTAAAATATTTTAAAATAAAATAATAATTAATTTTTGTTGATATAATCATTGATATTCTATAAATTATTATAAAATATTTATTTAATAAAACTTTGAAATAATATAAAAAATAAAACTACTCATAATTTGATACCAATATTTATTATTACATTATTTTACTTGTTTATTCAATTTTCACAAAAATATATAAAATAACGAAAATATAAATCTAAAATATTATACATGTGATTTAACTATTCTAAAATTATATCAAAACACATTTTCACTTTTTATATTTTCCAGATAAATTACCTAACATATTTTCATTTTCACCAAAAATTAATTCTTCTTATTTTCTAAACGAAATTCAAAAACACCCAAACAATACCAAACACACCTTTATTTTTTAGATTATTTTGTGTTTCTTTTATTAAATTAATGAAAAATGTTGTGAATGGGAGTAAGCAATTTGGATTTAGATTGCTGAACAACTTTTACCATTTTTTTTTCAAAACAAATCACATTGATAAGATTAAAAATATTATTGTCAGTATATCAATGCCCAATAAAATAATTAATTACGTGAGTAATGAGTGAAGGTCGCTACAGCTTTGGCTGAGTGGTAGTTAAAGGTTAATTCATATACTTGAATTAAACAAACATCAAAATGATGACTTTTTTTTTTTTTACTTTGGGATATTGGCAGCACATATCACATGCATTGGCAGGAGGAGAAGAATTTAATTTTCTATTATTATTTTTTTACTTTTTCTTTTCTCTTATAGGTTATTATTTTGCTTTATTCTACATTTGTGCGGTAATTAGTCTTTATTTCGCATCATTCATGTGATAAAATTTTTTATCATCTTTTATTATAAATGTAGTGGGCTGAACGTTTAGAAAATACTTTTTATTTATCAATTTTCTCTTTTTTTTTTAAGTAATCGTGGTTAACAATTACTCTTCAGGATTGTTATTATTTACTAGCAAAAGAGGCTTTTTTTTTTTTATTACATGAGACTATTGCTCAAACTACAACTCATATTACATGAGAATTTAACTGATATTTACAAATCAGACTATAACTGGGACCAACTTACATCAATTCTAATGAAGCGCTGCCCAAATTTTAACTCTCTCAAATATTCGAAGGGTGTTTACTTCTCACTCTTGGGTAAGAGAACAGACTGCCTTTACTCAAATTTAATTAAGGAAAGAAATACCCCCACAATATATTGTGAGGGTTCGAATTGCTGCCCTCCAAGTTGGAGGGAAGCAGCCCCGAATGGCTGCAAAAGAGGCTTATTTGATTGCCTTAAGTAGTGTAATTACTTAGTTTTTAGACTCAAAATTTTCTACTTAAAACTCATTTTATTAATTGTGGGTGATCTGCTTTAAATCTAATTCTTTATATCTCATTATTCGATTTTTTTTGCTTTTTTTTTTAATTTCAAAATGGCAAAAGACATTCTCTTTTGTTTCTGTCTCTCAATGCGATTCTTCTCGAATAATAATAAAACGCGGTCCCCTTATTTTCCTTAGATTGCAAAGTTTAAAAAAGTGGAGAAAACAATGCTCCAATATTTTTGGAAACGGCCGTAATAGCATGCCTCTCAAATAATTACATAAAATTAATACATTTTTCCAAGCAATAATTAATTAAAGCAGGACCACGGAATCTCTCAGTTAATGATGGCGCTGATTAAATATAAAAAAGTAATAAAAAAAAACTCTGATGAGAGTCGCATGCATGCTGCGCTCTAAATTTGGCTAGTTGACAAAATATGTCATGATGATAATTTTAGGGAGTTCTTGGCCAGGCATTATTGTAGCCCCATTTTTTAAACCTCATTTGTTGTATTAGCAAACCAAATAATTAGAGCCCCAACTATGCATACGAAAATAAATTACCATTTCATTATTCTTTTAGATAATCATGCGCAAATAGGCTCAATTTTTCTATATTAAGACCATGCTTATCGTAAAAATTGGAAACAAGTTAATTTCGCTTTTTTTTTTCCTTTTACAAAGTAATGAAAGTTATTGAGTCGGAGACAGCCTGCAGAAACCAAAAACAGAAAAAGAAAAATAGCAGAGCATATTTCTAGACTAATTGCTAGCTGTGAGAGTTCATCATCAAATTCATTTATTGCTTTATAAAGCAAATTGCAGCACGCGACGTGGTCCATTGAATTATTGAATTGAATGGTAGGACAACGAACAAATTAAATGCTGCGTTTTGAGAAAAAGAACTAAAGAAGCTCAAATTGTTGATTAATTAATTTTACAAGAAATTTTCTGCTCTCTTTGATTCCATTACGGTATTGCCGCCGTTAGGTTTAAAGTTTCAATATTCTATTAATGAAGAAGAATATATAATGTTGGAACAAGGCATTCACACATCCAATTTTGTGATCAGTATTTGGAAAGCTCTCTTTGTAATTGTCCCTTTCATCATGTCATTCACTACATGCTACATTGGGTTATTGCATTTATTTGAATTTTTTTTTTTGAAAAAGAGTATCACTTAACCCAAACCGAGCCCACTTCTTGTTGCTTATTTTTTATCGGCTTCAATTACTAATCACAACTAACCACTAATTTTATATTTGACCACCACTTTAAAAAGAAAATAAAATAAAAAAACCACTAACTTTTGTGTTTGTTCAAAATTCTTTTCCCCAAAAGAGAAAATATGCTTTCCATTTTCCTCCTTTTTGCCCTTTTCATTCATTGCACCAAATCTCCTCTAAGCATATTAATAATAAGAGTGAAATTATTATAGTTATAGAATTTTTAATTTTTTACTTTCTGAGTTCAAAATTTCAGGTACTAACCAAACAAAATGTGATTAATGTCGAGTTAAAAAAAAAAATGCCTACGAGGTAAATATAAATTCTCAACTTGATTGAGATGATGAGTTGGGCACACCACATGTGTGAGGTGGTTGTCTTGTCTTTGCAGTAATAACTACAAAATTATTAAGAAAGCAAAGAAAACTACATATAGCACTCTCTGTCTCTCTCTCTACAATATATATATATATATATATATATATATATATATATATATATATATATATATATATACGAGTGATGATACAGTCATAAATTCTTATATAAATTTATTTTATTTAAATTAATATGACATTAATTTATTGGTTGAATTAAAATAAAAAATAATGAAAATAAATCATGTGGACAAAAAAAAATTTAATTCAATTAATTTTATCATGTCACATTGTATAAAATAAATTTATACAAGAGTTTGTGACTACATCGTTACTATACTATAGATATATACATATAGAGAGAGAGAGAGTAGAATGGTCTCTGTTGATTACGAAAGAGTTGAAGAGTCATAAATCTCTTCTTGGGCTCTTGACTAAAAATTCGCATTGTTCCTTTTGAAAATTCGGAGATCTGGGTTTGCGTTGATTTGGAGATGGGGAGCCCAGAAGATTTTGTGAAAAGGTTGTGGTAGTTTATTTTTCATTTTGTTTCTGATTCTTTTTTTTTTAATTAAAAGAGACTTTCCATGCTTCGTCGACACTGATCGTCAAAAGTTTTGGATGTACAAACTTGGATTTATACCTTCAAAAACATATTAGCAACACCGATAACACTCCCCTCAAAAACATACTTGTTACGCCAGTGCCAGATTCTCCAAAGAGCTACCCCAAAAATGCAAGCCCACTTCCCATTGCTACCCTTCTGACTATTAGTTTTCAGATTATGGAACACCCATTCACGTAAGGGCAAAGAGAAAAAAGTATCATAATCAACACTCGGCAGCAGCTCACTCCAAATCCTTTTCACAACGGAACAGTCACGAAGAGCGTGTAGCGTATCCTCAATCATCACATGACAGCGAGGACAGGCTACATCTGCGCTAATATGGTGCTAATATGGCCCTTCCAACTCCACATACGCCGCCAGCAGGAGTCTTCTTCAGCAAGGTTTCTGGTGTCCTCTTATATATATGTGTTGCCAGTGTTTCCTCTGTTTTCCGTTCATGTGTTTTTGAGCTTATCTAGATAGTGTTGCAAGTGTTTCCTTTCATCGTCTCCTTGCACTGATACGCCGTTCAAACATCCTCGTCCGTTCAACGAAGTCCTAGCAAGGTAAAGGTTCTGAATCTTTTCTTAATTGCTTGGATTTTCTCAATGAAGAATTCTGTAATCTGTTTTCACATGCACAAATTAACCAATATAGAAATTGAATGGGGTCTGTCATAGAATATGATTCGATCTTCCTTGTGGGCTTTGATTTGGGGGGTTCTTTTGAGCTACTGTCGTGATAATAGCCAATCAACTATTATTTGTGATTTGTTTGGATGCAAAAATTGAATGGATCTGCCCTTGATATTTGTTTGTGATTTTTCCTTTGTTTCAGCTATTTTATTTGCTTTCCTGAAATATTCTTCCTAGTTAATGAGTCTTTTTCCTTCGGTTTTTTTGTTTTGGCTATTTTATTTGCTTTCCTGAAATATTCTTCCTAGTTAATGAGTCTTTTTCCTTTGGATTTTCTGGAATTTGCTTTGATTTGGTTCAAAGAGTCTCCTTTTATTTTGAATATCAATAATATTTGGCAGCAGATTGTGATTTTGGTGGAAATACTCTTCTATATTTAAGTGCTAAAAAGATAAGAAGGAGAAGTACTGTTGACTTTCCAGTTGTTTCAGCAGCTGCGCTGGATGCTGATGGTCATGACTCATGAGATTGATGTTTCTGATGGGTTTTATTCTTTCATTATTGTTATTAGTTTAACAATATTTGGCTGCTGAGAAACAGAGAAAGTGAAAGAACAGAGAGAAAAATGTTTTGATGTTTTATAATATTGTTTGACTATGAGTATGATCAATGTAAGAGTCAACATACACCTTTTTTTTTATTATTTTCCCAATTTTGATAGGACTGCAGATATGCAAAGCCCACTACAAGAAGGCTAGAGGACACGCGTAATGAGAGTGTACTAGCCAAACTCTGACTTCAATCACTGATAATTTATTTTCATCTTCATTGATTTTCATCACTGATAATACCTCTAAGAGATATTAGAGGTACAAAGATTATATGTGCTAGTAATGTAGAAGTGCACTACAACTACAAGTTAGTGTTATTTATTCTATGGCCATTGTTAACTTCTTAGGATGCTGTTACATGGCCGTATCATGAGTTAAAATGAACTAAAGATAATGTGTACTCTCTTTGCTTTGTCCATCAACCTAAAGATTAGCCAATAATCTCTAAGTTAAAATATGTAATTGCATTTTTCTTTTTGGTTCTTTTTTGCCCGAGATTCTTAATTTGGTTATTCTTTTTCAAGCTGGAACCTTTCTCACTTGGTACATCGCAGGAGATAGCAAAGGTGCTAGGTACTGTTTCACCCTTAGTTGTTGCAATGCCACTTACTTTTTATAAAGGCATTGAAATAAATATTAGCCACAACAAGATTGATTGCTGATAAACCACCATCGTGATTATGAGGTTCTTCAGAATGACAGTCGAATGTCTGGTCACCGAGGAGTACTAGCTAAGTTCTCATGGTTCGAAAAAGATAAAAGAAAGTTGAGCAAATTTATCTTCAGTTTTCAGCATGCTCAATTTAACCATTAATTCTGCATCCCTAATATAGAATCACCGTCAACGACATTCGTCATTATGAATTATTGCGATTCTAAATTTATTTTCAGTTGGCAGGCAAAAATGAGTGAGACTTATCTTATGCAGCAACCATTACTGCATAATTAATTTATGGATACCAAAATTGGCATAGTAACTACAAAGATTTATCATTATAATTGATTTAAAAAAAAAAAGTTTTACATGGACCAACCTAATTTTGATATGACTGCAGATATGCAAAGGCGCCATCAAAGAGCTTCAGTGATAATCTCATGCACTGGTCATTGGCTTCCTTTTCTTTGAGTGGTAAGCTATTAAATTTTAATAATCATGGTGGAATTTGGGATTGCTTAATTAAATTTTGCCATTAGGATTCTATTTTCTTAATTACTTCGCAGGTAATTTGATGATACGCAGCATGCCTTTGAACTTTTTCCGGCTTTCACTTGATGCCTAATGTATAAATTGTGTGTGCATAAAGCATATTGTTTGCTTCTTTTAATGTTCCTATGTCAATTCAATCAATCTCTAAGCCATTTCATCTTCAAGATACTTAACAAGTAGTTCTACAATTATTTCCCATATCTATTATATCCCTGTGGATGACTAGATGCTTTTGTTACACTCAGCACCTATTTCATCCTAAACTTTCCTTATTGAAAAAAAAACATACCCTTCATAATAAAAAGAAATGTTTTCACTTTTCTGCAGCTTTGTTTCTGTCATACGTCTTATAGTTGGTGTCATGTACTGTCCCGTTTCTTGGACTATTGGTCTTGCTGTAAGTTTCAGTTTCAGTCTCTCACTTGCTGCTTTTGCTCAATAAGCCACATTCTGGCCTGCTTAAGTGGCATAATTTCAGTATGTATGCAAAAGCCACGCTTCTATATTCTGCTGTTGTTATTGTGATGGGTTGTCAAATATTCTCTTCTGACATTTTTGTTATAAATCTGCGAGAGATAGTCTCTTTTCTATTTAATAAAAAGATCAACTCATGCTTGGAAATTTTGTGTTTCTGCTTTTATTTTAGGAACTATTTAAATACTTCCATTACTTTTGGATGACATGAAACTTGCAAAATTCATAGAACACTTTCAGATATACAATATTTCTTGGAGATGCGTAATGCCATATTCTGAGGAAGCTTACATTTTTTAATTACATACGCTGGAAATTGATATTTGTTTCTTCTCCTCTGCTTATGCTTCATTTGGTTTTTATTTGTGTTCTTTTGTTTTTAGGTACTAATGAATTTGGATCTTATAGCTGAATGAAGGTTTTACCATTGGAATATTAATAATATTTAAAACGTTTTGCAACTTCGCGTTCATATGATACAAAATCACAATGCTAAACCTATACAGATATAGTAAATCTCAAAAGAGTGGATCTACATCTTATCAAACCCCATAGAGTCTGTTATTTGTTGAAATGCTTGTATTAGTTTTATTAGTCAAATATGAGGTATAAAAATGAATATAATCCAAATACTATCTTGCTTTGCAATCTCTGTTGGAGTTCTGTTTCAATGAAGCCTCGTTGCTGCTTCTGTGGATATAATCTTATGAATTATTTTATGACCTGATATTTCCATAATTCAGTGTAGGTTTGTATTTAAGTAGACTGGGCGTCTTCGACTGAGAAATAGAATTAAAAAAAAAAAAGGCTGCCTAGCTGCAAGAACTGGAGGATCAAGTAAGAAGAATTGGAATTAGTTTCCCTGTCTTTCCATGATCGTAATTTTTGCATGAACATTTTTGCCGCATGCTTTTAGGTTTCTAATTGAAGTTTATTTGATTTTCATGCTATTGGGCTGACTTTTGATGTCTTTTCATCAAGTTCTTATGAACTCAGAACCTTATACAATGAAACCAGTGATCACGCATGCAGTTCAGGAAAAGGTCTGAGTAGGCTAAATGCTTTCGTACAAGTTTTAATTTCTTAGGCTGAAGTAGTATTCTGTACTGTTGAGTTTTTTCATGCCCCCATATTCTGAAAATTGAAAATTAATATTAGTTTACTTTCCTCCTAAAGATTGAAAATTTGTATAGTTAACTTCCAAATTTAGTTAAGTTCATCCATCTCCTTTAAGGATTTTTGTTTTGTGATTTTGTGCATTTCAGAAGATATGGAATGGTTTAATTGCGTAATATGAGGTTTTCTAAAATGTTCTACTGTATTGCCTAATGCTGGCATCTGCAGTTCATGTGTAAGTGCTTTGGTTAATTAACTTAGGTTGGAAACTCGAATCTTAAAGAGATTGTGCATTGCTGTCAGCAATTTTTTTTAACGAATGCCCTTCTATCACATTTTGCATATGAAATAAATTAATAAATGCAGGGGGGTGAGGCTTTGCGAAGGGAATCGACGCCTTCAACTAATACTCCAGGTTCCCAAGCTTGGAGGAACTTGGGGCCTATGCTTTGGGACCCTGGGAATTATAGTGATGGGTAAGCTTTGTGGAGACTTTTATTCTATGATAAGGCTTGCCATGCAATAATACCTAACATATTTTTAAGTACACATTAGTTAATTACTGAGTACAGTCCAAATGTTCTAGGACTAGACTACGATGATCTCAATTATGGCTCTGTGCGCTATATTCCAAAACTTCTAAAGCAGTTGACTTTTTGGGTGGGTAATTGCACTTTAAAAATTACTTTAAACACTAATTTTTTTTAATAAAATAATTTATTATAAAAATATTCGTTATAAGAATTACTATTAAGAACAATTTATCATGAGTCAACATAATATAATTACTTTAAATACTCATATAGTACACTCTTTATCCAATTTATATATTTGACAGTTCTTAGTTTACAGTTTTTATAAATTAACAAATATATTTGTCACTTTATTAAATAGTAGGTATAACTCAAATATAAATGACAGTTAATGGAAGTATAAAACATATTCGACGCTTTTCAAAAAAATAAATAAAGAAAAATATATTTGACTTTATTTTTTAACTAAGCACTAAAAAAAAAAAAATGGGCCGTGTTTTAACTATAAGGTGAAATTTCACAATTTAGTCAAATTGATAATTTTTTTTTTGTCTTCATTTTTTTTTTTGACGAAGAATTTCAACATTCCTCAGATTCATTTGCTTCTCGAATGTCAGATGCTTTTAGTTTTGATTATCACCTCTCTCTTTCCAATTTAGATAATTTTACGGTTATGCTTAAATTAATTGTTCTTTTAATAAATTTAGGGTTTGATTTAATTAATTCTAAGTTTCATCTCTGTTCCCAAATCAAAAAAACTAAGAACGCTCAAATAATTTTCATTTTATTCTCAATCATGGCCATGTGATCATTGTGTTTATTTGAATTAATTTATTTTATCTTCTCTGTTCCCTTGTTGTAAGAACTGCTGCTGTTGGGAAATTTGTGTAGAGTCGCAGAAAAGCTATTATTTAAATTATAATATCGGTCTAAGTTTGTTCTTTAGAAGACATTGATTTGTGTTTATTTCTACATCGTGTAAATAATGGTTTATACGTTCTTCCAGATTTTCACATTTGATCATAAACCTGAAATCTCATTAACTAATTAAATCAAAAGAAAATTCAGCTGAACAACTCTAAAGCAAAATGTGTCAGTTTGATCATTAACTATCTGTTCAATATTGTAAAATGATGCATTTGCAAATGCTTTTAAGGATCTTCAATTACTAAACTTCCAAATGGTATTCTCAAGGATATTTTAGAAACTGGGTTTACAACAGAACAAGAGTCAGAATCACAAAAGTTTGTAATTTGGGTAACAATGTGTATTTTTTTCTCATTGAAATAAATCTAGAAACAATAAATTCAAAACTTAGTTAAAAATGTTCAATTCAACCATTATACTAGTATAATAAAAGACAAGACCACAGCCGATAAGAAATGACATTTCAAAGTCAAGTCTATGCAATGTCACTCTCATTTTTTTTTTCTTAAACAACTGTTTTTTCTTTGTCGCTGTGCTGAGAGATTGAGTTTGACTAAAGTAGGCTAAACCGAAATTCTAAAATTTACATTGTTTTGTCCTAATAGAAAAAAGGATTTAATTCAATGGTTTCGACTGCCGATTTAGCTGTGGAGATTTCATCATAGTGTATATGTTATTTTGCTACATGTGAAAATTGCAAGCTTAATTTGGTACTTCATCTATGAATTATTTAAATCATTTTTGTAGCTAGTTAGTTTATTGTCTTGGACTATATTTTATTTAATTAATTTTATCTTCTTCAACAGAAACCAAAAAAACAAGTCTTGCCTCTGTCCTTCTCTATTTTAAGACAAGATTAATCTCTTAGGCTGTTACTAGCTCCACGATTCGCGGAAAGAACAGCGAAAGGTACTTTTTTTTTTGTTTCTGTATTTTTTGAAAATTACATTGTTCGCTCTTTTCTTAAGTTCCAATCTTCTCTGTTAAAGCTTGGTAGAATTTTCTAATTACTGTGAGAAAGCATTTGTGATCCTTGGAAAACTACAGGAGTAGTTTCTGCTATTATGATCTTCTTAAAACTTTTCTCTGATAGAATTACAATGCTGCTGGAATTTGAATTGAATATCTGCTGGCTCAAATTCATGTCTTAATTCATGAAAATTAGAATTTCATAAATGGTGAATTTGATTTGTAGTATATGGTATATGACTTGTAATATTATTGCTATAGTTGGTCATGATGAGGATATAGGCTTTCTCTGCTTGTTATGTGCTATTTTTTTATTATATTTGAACTGCTGTTTTTTTTTTTTGGTTGAATCTGTAATTTTATTAGTTGTTCTTATGGTTGCAAACAATATCAAACTCCAATATTAATAAAATTGAATGAATGAAATGTGGTGCATTTGCAGGCAAGTTAATAGTTTAAATACGGATAAATCTTGGATGTCGATGGATAAAAGTTCTATAGAATATGAGAATGAGGTAAATGAGTTTCTTAAGTTTGCAATACTTCACACTAGTATAGACAAGTTTCACACCAATCTTCATCTTCGAATCCAAAACCTGTTGGGAAAATATGTTCTTTAAAAGCATATGTGTTTATTTAATTATAATAAATAATTTTTCTGATTAATAAAATAAATGAGGTATTTTATTCAAATATCTTAATTGCAATAATATTTGTATTAAAATCCATTTAATCATATTATATGTATTTATGTGATCACCATGTGGATTCACAGAAGACATAAATACAAGTTATCTTATGATTAAATAATATCTTATGATTAAATAAATTTAGTTCGCAGTTGATAAATAAAGTTGGGCACTTTATTTAGGTATAGACTGTAATAAATTCATTGAATGATTTGTCTTAATCATGTATGAATTTATTGATGTAGTACGACTACATTGAACAGGATCACATATGAGATTTAATTAACTTTGTAATAACTGTCAGACTTATTAAATCTCATAGGCGTTGATTTTACTGTAATCTTAATCTTGAGTTAATTATGATTTCATGATTGTAATTGTTATTCCATTTGAGTTACCAATGGGCACGACACATCCTTGTGGTCAAGATTACCCGGTATCTTGGTGGGAACGATTATGAGTATTGAATTTATGGATTAACAATATAGAATTTGTACAATACATCTCTTGATAGGTTTTTGGCATTTGATCATAGAATTCTCTGGCCAGAGTGTGTCAACATATTTAGTATGTTGAAAATGATCATTAGAGAAAACCAGTAAGGATCAAGGAATAAGATGTTATTAAATTGATTGGACAGTTGAGATATCAATTTTTTTTAACGATGTGGTACAAAGGATTGTGCAGTAAAGAAATCAATGTGGCTTGGGACAAATTATTATTCGAGCATACAATTATGGAAGTCAGTTCCAATCTTTTAGTGGAATAGATTTGGAATTAAATAATTGGGCTAGTTTATTACAGGCCTAATTATTGTAGCCACTATTGTATGTTCCCAAATGATCATCGGGTTAGCTCATTTAAGTGACTGCACCACTACTGGACTAATAAGTAAGATAACTAGTTATTTGGGTCAAAAGCCTAAATATATCATTTAATGGGAGGCTCTATTTAATTAGCTTTTGTATAAGGGGCCTTATGTTATTTTACAAGGTGGGTCCCCTATTGAAAAAGTAAATACCGTGAGTTTTATTTTTGATTATTTGGAGCCTAGGGTTTTCACTAAAGGGTGATATAAAAGACTTATTTTCTCTAAAGAAAAAAAATAGAAGTCATTTTATACAGATTAGAGAAAAAGATTTTTCTCTCCATTGTTGAGAGAAAAATTTTCTCGTGCTAGTTGCTTTGGTAGTGATAAAGGCGCCCACACGTCAAGTGCAGATCGAACCTAAGTCATAACTTGGAAGATCATTGGTGACAGTTCGTGATCTAACAAGCGTGGTGGTGACGGATCGTGATCTAGGAGCCTAAATCACTTCAGCGGAAAAAGCTAACTCGGATTTTCAAGATATAATTTCTAGATTACAAATTCTTATATATTATATGAGAGCGGTCCTTAAAAGGTTTTATAAAATTTTAAAAACCTAATTTTTCCCCAACAAAACCCTCAATACCGAAATACAATTTCAAGGATACTAAAGCAACAAATGTTGAATAAATTAATTAAAATCTAGCAATTGGTATAGACAAGTTTAAAATATATAACAACAACAAACATATTGGATTTTTTGAATATTGAGAATCAAAGATATAAAATCTCCTCATGGTAAATCCTAAGACGATTAGAATATGACTAAGAAAATCATAACTTCTCTATGATCTCTCCAATAGCTTCTCCTGCTAGTTCAATTGTATCTCTAGCTAGTTCAATATCTTCAAGTACTTGTTCTTGTCTTGTTGTCTTTGTTCCCTTTTTATTTGCCCATAAAAGAATTAGCAATCCATCTATTAAGCTGAAATTAAAATTTTGTAACTGTGGAAAATAAAGATAACTTTAAGTATTAGATGTTCCTTACACTAGGGGTGGCAATCTGGTCAAGATTTGTTTATTCAATTTGATTCGATATGAATTAAATGGGCCTAGGTTTGAAAAAATCGATTCATTTAATAAATGAGTGAATTCAATTCAATTCACTAATTTAAACGAATCAAATCTGAGTTTGAAGATATTGATTCGTTTATTTATTTAGGATTCATTTAATAGACGAGTCATAAAAGAAACAATATGATTCATTCGTTTAATTAAATTACTTATTTATCTCATAAATATGTATGAAATTTTTTAAAGTTTGAAGGCTAATATAGTAATTATAAATCATGATAAGTTTGTGTTTTATAGAATGTTAAAATTCTGGTCTTTTATATTTTATTTTGCTTAAGTTTTGTTTATTAATTATATTTTTCTAAACGAATTCATATTCAATTTGATTTGTAATGAATTCGTCATAGGATGAATGAATAGTAAATGAATCTAGATTCGATTCAATCCATTTATTAATTCTACTAAACAAATTAAACGAATGGAACCAAATATTCATTTAATAAACGAATCAAGTCTGAATCTGCAGAGTTTTGACCTTATTCGTTAACTATTCGATTCAAAGATGATTTGTTTAATCGTTTTGCCACCCCACTTACACAAGGAAAGTAAGAAAGAAAAAGAAAGAAAGAAAGAAACTATTAATTATCTATCCAGATACAACAATTCTCTAGAAATAAAAAGCTATGATGATTAAAAACACTTGCTGATGAGGGCTAACTATTGCTGCAAATAAAGGTCATCAGTAACCAGATGTACATGGTGTTTAAATTAGAAGCCAAAATACCCTGCAATATATGGATCACATTACCATTAATGTTTTTTTTTACTAATTGAGTATGTGATTATGTGTGTGTGTGTGTGTGTTTGAAGACTTACTGACAGGATAACTGCTAACAATCTAATGTTAGAGCCCAATTTCCAATCGCTCCAATCTTTTGTGTACATATTGTAAACAAACTAGATTGGATTGCTATAAAGGAACTGATAAGAGTTGTATTGGTCAACAAAAATAGAAATTGGTGATTCAAATGAGCCTGCCAACATAATATCAAAATAAGTCATGTTACTTAAAACAATTATAAATACATCGCATGGCAAAATGTTATACATAATCATATTTACCTAAATGACAAGTCAAACTGAATATGATATACAAGAGCCTCTTGCCAACAATTAACCAAGGATATATTATTATGTTGCATATGTCATTAGTCTCCCATTGTTCTTGTATGCATAGCACTCAGTTGCGTTGATATTATGTAAATTTCTTTTTAGGAGAGGAGTAATATGACCACATTTATTAATGTAGGACACTATTTTTGTAAAAATATCATAGTTTAATTAAATTCATTGTGTAATATCATAGCTTAATTAACTACAATTGAAAAAAAAAGGTTTATAAAGGTTTTAAATGGATGCTAAAAGCATTATGCTTGAAACATCATAAATTCTATATTATTACCTCTAGAAATACCATGCAAGAGTACCAGTAACAGCAGTAGTGATCATGAATCAGCGAGCCACAAGTATGGCCAAATGCATCCCATTCTTGCCCACCAGCTGCTCAAGTATGTCTGCACCAACCGCAAAAAGTAAACTTTTTATCTCTCCAAAATCTCTTTACCATAATGATAGTATACTTTTCGCGATTGGGGCGGACATACTTGAGCAACTGACAGACAACAATGGAATGCATTTAGCCACTCTCACCAGTTTCTTTGCAGCAATCCAATCTGGTTTGTTTGCAATCTATGAACAAAAAGATTGGAGCAGCTGGATATTGGGCTTCAGCATTAGATTGTTAGTAGTTATCGAGTCGGTAAGTCTTTACACACGTGTGTGTGTTTGTGTATAATCACGAACTCAATTAATACAAAAAAAAAATTAATGGTAATGTGATATATATATATATATATATATATATAGATATAGATATATATTGCAAGGTATTTTGGCTTCTAGTTTGAATGCCATGTATGCATGTTGGTGACAAGGACTCTTATTTTGTAACAAAATTTAGCCTCTTCAGTAAGTGTTTTTAATCGTTGTGGCTATTTATTTCTAAAGGAGTCACCGTATCTGGATAGGTAATTAATAATTTTTTTTGTTTTTTTTCCTTTTCTTTGTGTAAGGAACATCTAATATTTTAAATTTATCTTCATTTTTCATGGCTGCAAATTTTTAATTTCAGCCTAGTAGATGGACTGGTAATTGTTGGCATGATATTTGTCTTTCTATGGGCAGATAAAAAGGGAACAAAGACAACAAGATAAGAACAAGTAGGTGAATATATAGAGCTAGCTAGAGATAGAAATGAATCAGCAGGAGAAGCTATTGGAGAGATCACAGAGATGTTATAATTTTCTTATTATATTTTAATTGTATTGGAATTTGCCATGAGGATATTTTATTTCTGATTTTCATTGTTAAAAAATTTCAATATATTTATTGCTGTTATATATTTAAACTTGTCTATTCTAATTGATATAGTTTAATTGATTTATTTGACATTTGTAGCTTTAGTATCCTTGAAATTGTATTGGGGTACTGAGGGTTTTGAGTTCGAGAATGAAAATTGGTTTGTAATGTGAATTATTTATATCTACTCGAACTAGAAACTTAAAGTTTGGGGCCAATTTGAGAAGAAGGCTTGTTTATGCTAATTCACCACAGCTTCCCCAGTAACTGACATTAAAACTAACAAGGTGAAAATAAGACCTTATAGCTATCAGATTGCTGGTTTGATTTGAATAAGATTTTAAGTGCCCTTAGTAGCTTGTTATTGTTAAAAAAATCAAAAGAAATTGAATGCATGTAAACTATAGGGTTATCTAATTGCTACCAGAGACTTATTTTTCTTCCAAATTATTACTACCAAAGACTTACACATGTCGTCAACTTCGTTCACTTTTTATTTTTCTGTTTTCAGTTTGTTTGATATGGTGAAAATTGTTTATAAATATTAGCATATTAAGCAAGGAACATTTGCAAAACTAGTAAATTTACACATATAATTTTGTATGACATGAGGTTGAAGTGGTATAGAATATCATCAGTTTTTCCATTGAACCTTGTGTTTGAAAATTTTGTTACTTTCCGGTGTAATCTGAGCTTGACTGTGCGTCATAATTGTTTTTTTTTTAATATTTGCTCTAGTGAAATATAGAGCTGTGAAAGGAAACTTAATGAGAGTTAACTGTAGCTATGATGAGACAATAAGGACATTGCCCGGGTCTACTGCAACTTTATAGGTTGTGTTTAGAATTCAGCTGACTCTGGATGTACTTAACAGTCATTATATTGGGGGCACAAGAATGTAGCAAAAGTATGCTGAATAGTATTTACTTGTGCATGAATTCTGCAGGCTTGTTCTAGTGGAATTTTAGACTGGAGTAAATATTAGAAAATTTCGTGAGTATTTGTGATATGAAATTATCGTTATCATCTTATAACATTATGTTGTCAAACAAAGAAGTACCTATTTAGTACTTAAAATTTGGAGTTACCATAACCACACATACAAAATTGTAAAAGATATGTTGTTAGCTTAAGTCTGGCTTTCTTACATGAGTGATCTCTTGAATTACTGTCGTAACTAGCTGGGATAAGACATATAGAGTTACAAAACAATAACACATATGGTCTATTATCATAGAGCCTATGTAATTCTAAAAAACGTGAGGTCACGTTAAATAAGATATTGGACCGACAATGATATACCTTATTATCATGAAAACCTTATTGAAACTAGATATAAGTTTAGCGTCTTGTGAAAATGAGTTTATTCAAACATAAACTAGGCGCTTTACTAGCAACTGAACTACGATCTATATAGTGAATAGTTAGACATATGCTCTTTATTAAAAAAAAAAACTCACTGTGACACGTGATTCATACCCCACATGCTCCTTGTGACCAACAAGGAAAATGAGTAAAGAAAGAAAATGAATGGATCCCTACTTTCTTATCATGTAAGCTCCTTTAAGGTATAATGAGACCCTGACTAGTATCTTAAGTCACTGTCGATTGTATTTTGAGGTGAAAGATTAATGTTTGCTGCTTTAGCATGTTATCTATAGTTAACATTACTCGGCTTATGAAACATGTCTAACAAAATAGTTACTCTAAAAATTTCAGAGTAGGATGGGAAGATTGATTTTTCTTATTTATGACTCGTGTATTCACTGTTCTATTAATTGTATAATCCACACGGGCATAGTTATAATCTAGATACATAGAGCTCATAGAATAAATCATTTCTTTTATTAAAGGATTAAGCATGCTTGGATGGAAGTAATGAAAAATAAAAACTAGGATACACAGTGAACAAATGTCTAATCTCTTATAATAGTTAACAATTGAGGTTTCTAGTTATTTAAGCTCCAATTTATTGTTCACGGATCACACGTTGCATTTGCGCATGTGATACTGCAGTTAAGTTTTTGGGCCTGATCACTTTCGTTACTATGTGTACGGTATCATCCTATCACGTGTGAGTAGGGGTGGGCAAAAAAACCGTGCACTAGAGAAAACCGAACCGATCCAAACCGTTCCATTCGGATTGGTTTTAATTTTAAAAATTACCAAAACATATGATTTGTAAAAAAAACCGAAATGCAGGTTCGGTATTCGGTTCACTCAGCTGAACCGAAAAATCGGGTTATTCTTGGAATTTTATTTAAATAGACAGTGTTAAAGTTTAATTGGTTGCGTAAGATAACTAAAATAGGCATGCACACACACGATTACGGGTATATATATATTTAAAAATTGTTGTTGGTGTTTGTTTCCAAATTTGCTTTTTATTTTGTGTTGTAAGTTTTAATTGTTGTTATTTTTATTTGTCTTTACAACATTATGTTTATGTAGGAGTATTAGAGTTTGATTATGTATTTTGAAATCTTAATATTTTATATTTTGTAAGTACCTTATTAGTAGTTAGTAAGATATAAGTGATAAAATGTGTTTTGAATACTTTGTATTTATTGTTAATATTTGTAATGAAATTAGGATAAACTAATTTGTTGAAAAAAATTATTACATTCATGAGGCCTAATGGGCTAAAAATTTAGAAATTCAAAATAGGCCCAAAACTGAAAAAATCGAACCGAGCCGATCCGAAAAGATCCGTTTATGTTCGGCTTTTATTGAGTTCGGTTCTTATTTGGTTCTTTTTATAAAATAACCGATTTAAATCGGTTCTGCTTAATTTCGATTCGAACCGAACCGTGCCCACCCCTACGTATGAGTCGAAGATGTTGGAATTAGTACCCATAATAGGCAGACTTGACCTAACATAAAGAACAATCTAAGCTTCTTTTAGATAGAGTTCCATATAACTATCTAAGTCTAATTGGACTTTGAGAATTATGAAGTCTTTTGGTTAACTAATGCCACTCTTATGAGCTTCTACATAAACACAATTATTGTATCTAAAATAGGTGTGTGAGAGACATTAAAAATACATAGATGTATTGGAAAATACAGAGAACATACAAAAAGTGTGTGAAAATAAAAGAAACAAGCATGGGCCTTTTGCAATGTGAATTGAGGGGATTTTCTTTTTTACGATTGTCCTCTGACCATGAGCATATAGTGGCATGAGGATTTTTCTTATGATTATCTTATGTCTCTAATCAAATTGTTAGCGACATAATCTCACTTTGATCCGCTTCTACGTTCGAGGATCAAAAAATACGCTTTTGGATCTCCTATTAATTGTATAATATCGACAACATGTTTTATTTGGAAGTTCTACTGTATTTGCAAAATTGAAAGAGCAAACAAAATATGAAAAGCAAAGTATGTAATTTCACTGAAAGGAAACCTTAACTATCTCTGGGGGCCTACCAAGTACCAACAAATTAAAGGTCTAGAGAACTATCACTTCTATATTGGCATATCAATTATTTACCTATTGTGTTCATCTCTATTGCATACTCTCCGTATTATTGTTCAGGAGAAAATAGAAATGGGAGTACAATATTGACTTAGCTAGCATGTTAATCTTTATATATATATGTATACTTTTTGCTTAAGATTTCACTATAAAGATTTTGGGTAAAAATTATATGTTCAATGGTAATAGTTTCATATTTTAATGCTATTAATTTATGCTCTATTTTTTATTTTACAAGTGACATGATAATCAAGTTTGTAGTCTTCTCGAATATTTCATTAATTTAATAATAAAGTTAATCTCATCCGCTAGATTTCATATTGTTGAATCCAACAGTGAGCGTCTACCACTACATCATATATAAAGTACTCATGCTTGATATATTGAGATTGACAAGAAGCAAATTCTTAATAAAGATTACGTGCTAGCTGAATCAGTGGTGTGCTCCCATTTCTATTTTCCCCTAAACAAATATTAACTCTAATGCGAGAGAGTATGCGATAAAGATGAACACACTATTTAAATAATTGATATGCCAAGAAGTGAGTGTCATGACCCACAAACCTAACATCTCTCCCGTGTTTTGCCGATGTGGGATTCGCCTAGGGTGTTATAATGATAGTCCTCTATAGCTTTAATTTGTTGGCAAGCCCCCAGGGACAATTAAGGTTTCCCTTCAGTGAAATTTCAGTGAAATTACATACTTTGCTTTTCATATTTTATTTATTCTTTCGATTTTGGCCCCATTTGGGATTGAGCTTGAAACTCAATAAGCGGCTTATTTTATAATTTGTCACAAAAATAGTGTTTGATAAATTTTGTAAAAGCCGTTTATTTCATAATTTTCTCTATTTTGACAGTAGCTTTTAAAAGTAGGTGAGGAGTTGCTTCTTATAAGCAGCTTAATAAATAGGCAATCATACCTTTTTAAATTTCTTATTATAACCTTAATATTTTTTAAAAAATAATTATATCATAATTTCCCATACCCCATAATATTAAGCCATTAGATATCATATTACTATCATAATCAAATTACCATCACAATACATTCTCTCTAGTATAAAAGTTTTGATATAAGATTAAAAAAGATGTGCATATAATTATATAATTTTTTTAAATTTTGAACAATTTCACATGAAAATTAACCATAACTTTAAAATTAATTTCATAACCATGGTTTTTAATATTCAATCTATTTTTTTTCTATAGTTATGGTGTTTATTGCATCAAGTTTCATATGAACGTAATGCATAATACTTTTTAATTTTATCTGGAATATGTATTAGTATAAATTTTTATTATATTTTATATAACAAATTTATTGAGTTTTTTTTTCACTTTATGTAATTTTACATGTTTTAAAAAGAAAAAGGCATGTCTAAACATCATTAAATATACTCTAAAAAAATCAAAGATAATTTAAACTTATGTCTATTTTGGTCATCATATAATAGAACAATATATTTATAATAAAATTTACCAAACGAATATACATTGATTTTCAAATTCACAGTAATTGTGACAACACAATCTACCAAACATCAAGTTATTTCTTAATCAGCTACTTATTGCATTCGCACAGTAAAAGTATCTTATTTAATTATTAACCGCAATCCCAAACTAGCCATTTGTATTGCTAACCTGCTGCTTTTTGAATTTGTTATTCCTTTTGTGAATATTTGTCCATAAAACGATGTTGGTTTATTAGTTCCACGTGGCCATAATTTACTAATCGTTTTTATGTATAACAGAAAAATGAAAACTCATCATCATAAAATTGCATGAACAAATATCCAATTTGATTCTTATTAAAAAATAGGAAAAATGACATCTACACCCTTAAGGTTTGGGGAAATGGTCACCAACACCCCCAAGTTTTCAAAGAGGGACACCAAGACCCCCTTTTGACCATTATATCCTTTATCTCTATTATCCCAAAAAACTTAACTCTAATATTTTACAATAAATAGAAATATAATATTGAAATAAATGTAATAGTATATATATTTTAAAATAGTTTCAATATTTAAAAAATATTTTAATATTTTATAATCTATTAGATATATTTTATTATATTAAAGTAAATTTTATGATAAATAGAATCATAATATTAAAATAAATGTATTAAAAATTTAAATTATTTTGAATATTATGTAAAATAATATTATTATGTGAGAATATTTTTAATTGTAGAATGTATTTAATACAAATATTTATTTCAAATCTCTACAATAAATAAAAATATATTATTAAAATAAATAGAATAAATTTACATATTAAAATTTATTAAAATATTAAAATATTTTAATATTGTTAGCCTATTGTATAGATTATATTATTTATATGGTATTTGTATTTACTAAAAATTTTAAAAGTCAGTTTTTTAGAATAACAAAGATAAAGAGTATAATAGTCAAAAGGGGGTCTTGGCGTCTCTTTTTGAAAACTTGGGGGTGTTAGTGATCATTTTCCCAAACCTTGGGGGTGTAGATGTTATTTTCCCTGAAAAATAAATAAATTTCATTAATAGATTACGGGTATGTTAATGTTAGGGATTTGATTCGATGATCATATAATAGACTAAAAATTTCATAAGAACAAAAACAAGAATTAATGAGACAATTAAAATTTTAATAAATAATAATAATAATAATAATAATAATGAGCAGAACTAAAGAATGTTATTTCTAATCACCAAAGTGAAAAACAAGGATTTTTTTTTCATCCTCTGTTTTATAAGTAGTGAAAATGGTAATAGAATATGTCAATATGAGAGCTAATAACTATTTTCATTTGTCGGAAAATATTGCCTAAAATGCTTCAGTTTCATCATTTGCTAGCTAGAAAATTTGGCTTGAAGAGATGAGCTCTAGTTACAAGTACATATTTTCATCTTTTGCTAGCTAGAAGTGTTGGCTTGAAGAGATTAGCTCTAGGTACAAGTACAAATTTAATTTGTACACTTTGATTGACAATTGAAACTCTCTCTTCTATGTTTTCAGTTTTGGGTCCCATTCCCGTCAATAATTTGAACTTCAGTGCATGCATGTAGTCAAAACAAAAAATCAAAGCAATAGCAATCTTGTATTATTGGCAAAAAGTGGAGAGAACAATGCTCCAAAATATTTGGAAATTGGGTCACTGAGCTATTATTCCCAAACAATATACCGTCATTTGGTAGGTACTTGATGAACATATAATATATACATATTTTACCCTTAATTATATAATCGTTAGTTGTTATTATTAGTTATTTTTAATTAAATGAATTATTTTATTAAATAGAAAATCAATTAGAGATTATGGATAACAAGGGCACGAAAAAGTTTAATTCAGGAAGCATTAAAGATTAATTGATTTTGGAAGCAATTAGACATACATGCATGTGGAAGTGAAGCTGAACAAACTGAAGCTAGAAATTTAATGAGTGGACACAACACATTGACTTATCCTCATAAACGGACTCCCAAAGATCGTCTTATAAGGACCTCGAGGCTATAGTAAACGGTAGCTCTACGAACCCCATTGGAGTCAACCTTCCTCCTCCATTCCCTTCAAAGAAGTATTCGTGTGCTCCAATTTTAGATCTACAATTCCCATCTCCTCGAGAGTTGATTTAAAGAGTATGTCCACTGAACTCCCTCTATCTACAAGTATCCGATTAAATTCTTTGCTCGCTGCATTTGCTCTTATCACCAAGGCGTCCTTGTGAGGATACAGAATGCCCTCCTCATCATCATCTGTCCACATGATCGAAACTTGTCTCACCTTCACCTTCTTCATTGGGGGCAAATTGAAGAGTACTTCTCTATTGATCATCGCATACCTTTTGTAATTCTTTCGTGCCATGTTAGAACCACCAGCAAGTGTAGGCCCTTCTCCTGTTGCGTATTATGAATTAATGGCAGTCATATTTTATGACTTTGACAATCATCCAACAGTTTTATGGTTTCCATTGGTGGATGGATGGACGTAGATGAACTAGTTTCATGCACTTTTTTTTATTCCTAACATAACGTATGTTTTTTATTTCTACCACAGTGCACGTTCTTTATTCTACCACAGTGTACGTTCTTATTTATACCACAGTGCACGTTCTTTATTTCTAAGGTAAGATTAAATTCACATAAAGTTAAAGGCTATCACTTACAGAACGAACTCCCGATGAAACCACAAATTTGGTTTGTGTAGATGTCAAAGTGTTACCCTAACATAGCATACGTTCTTTATTTCTACCACAGTGCACATTCTTTATTTTTACCACAGTGTACGTTCTTTAGTTATACAACAATGCACGTTCTTTATTTCTATCACAGTGTACGTTCTTTAGTTATACAACAGTGCACGTTCTTTATTTCTACCACAGTGTACGTTCTTTATTTATACCACAGTGCACGTTCTTTATTTCTAAGGTAAGATGAAATTCACATAAAGTTAAAGGCTATCACTTACGGAATAAACTCCCGATGAAATCACAAAGTTGGTTTGTGTACTACCCAATTTTTAATTAGTATACATTATTTATGTCTACTTAAATGAAGTAAATAAGTACACATTATTCATCTCTACATCAAATGAAATAGATTAGTGTACATTTAAAAATTTTGTACTATCATCCTAAGTAACTTTTGAATGAATTTTGTATGATTTAAATATTTATTTATGTTATGATGGTTTTGAGAGGTTTTTTTTATTGGATTATTTGCCTTAGTCTTTATTTTACAACTTTTATATTCAGGAAATGTTGAAGAAATAAATGTTATGCTGAATTTATTTTCGTATTTCTCTTTGCAGTACATTAAATGGAGGTGAATTGGCTAGACGAAATTAGTAGTTCGAGTGCGGGCATGACCGTGTACAGTGGCACGCACAATGAACGTAATGTAGCTGTCAAAGTGTTACCCAAATATTATGGTGCATTTGAACACAAATCTTCAAGTATTGAGGGGAAGATTGTCCAATTTTTTGGGATAAGAGAGAACAAAGACTTCGTTGAGCTATAGATAGAATGTTGTGATTTCAATCTTCAGGATTATTTCTTGTAAAAGAAAAATCCAAGTGATCTAAATTTAACAAGACCACCAGATTTCGCAAAACGAGACATCGATGATCTTGACCTTCATTACTAAAAATAATGTAGTATGTAAACTGAATATTTTGTTATTTATGTAGTAAATTATAGTTATATAATGTTTATGTTTAGTTTATTAATTAGAATTCTCATGACTGTGCAGGGATGTAATCCAAGGACTTACTCATCACCATAAGAAGACTCCTCATGGTAATTTGAAGTCTGGAAACATTCTAATAAAAAATGGAACTAATAGGTGGGAAGCAAAAATTGACATGAACATAAGATCACCTCAAGATAAGCAATTATACTCTTAGCATTTCATAACCATCAATTACTTAGGATTGCATGTTAGGATTTTAGGAGCTACCTACATAAATAGATATAGTACAAGCATTTTCATTCATTCAATAGTTGAAGAGAAAAAAAAAAGTTTGGTAATGATTTATCTAGCACAAAATACAATTGTCGGTATCACAACTCTTGTGAAATTGATATGTTGCCCAGTAATACAATTTTCCATAAATTTGTTAGCATAATTTACCTGCGCCTATATTACAACTTTACAGTTCGTGTTTTATCGCAGGCACGGTAGGTTGGCGATCCCGTGAACTCTTAAGAAATCTACCACGAACTAGAAAATTTCATTGTTATAGTCTAGGGATAATGTTATTTTATTGCCTCACCAAAAGGGATTTTATTGCCTCACCAAAAGGGAACATCCATTTAAGGGCAGGACTGACGGTAAGCGTGAGCAGGACCGATCGATTAAATTTGAATTGTTGGATAACATTCCAGGAGCACGTGATGTTATAAGCCCTTTGATGACTACTAATGCAAGGACAATGTAAGCACAAACCCAATATTATTTGATCTTTGTTTATGATATTCTCAGTTATTTTTTATAAACTGTGTGCATATTCTTAGGCCAACTGCTAAATCCATATTGAGGCATCCATTTTTTTAGTCGTTCGAGATGAGCATGGAGTTACTGATGTAAGTTAGTGATATCTTGGTAGAGGAGAGGTTCAACAACGCCTACCAACATAGCATTAGATGGACACATGGCAACCTACGTTACATTCCAACAACAAGTCAGTGGACAAACATGTACTATGATATGAGTCACAGGTTTGAGTCAAGTAATGCTCAATTTAAGGGAAACAATGGCTTGCCAATTGGTACTCAGTTATTACGTTTTATACGTAACGTGATACACCATTTTGGGATATCATATCCATTTCGTTTTAGTTCTAAACAACAAGTGTACATATATTTCGACTCAATTTTCCTGAATTTGAAATTCGAAGTACATGACATCATTTTTAAGAATCACAACAGTATTATGGCTCATCTGAGCTTGGCTAAGTACAAATGACATTGAATTCAACTCTTAATTGTATTATTCTTATCACAATGTTGTCATCGTTTATATTTTATCAATATAATATGTGAATTGGTTTATCCTTTGATATGATATTTGTTGAATTCCAACTATGATTTTTTAGTGTGTTTGTGCCCTCAGTAGTTTGCAAAATGAGCTTTTTAACCATATTATGTTCTAGGTGTTTTTTGTGAAATCTTCTCTTGGATGTTCACATACTCAATTTAAATGCTAATACATGGTATTTATTTAGTACGAAGTTGGAGTGTACACGTCCTTTAGTCTGAGTTTTATCTAATTTTAAAACATATCATATGGATTGAGGAAAAACATTTTTGGTGCATTCTATTATCAGCTAAACTTTTGACTTTTGGGCTTGAAATCTTTAGAAAGGAGGGGAGTTTTAATTATTGAAGTTATATATTTCGATTAAAAATATTTTCTTTGAATACCAATGTTAAGTAATTTAGAGTAGAATCACTTTATTTTGTTTTTCCATGTGAAAATTGTTCTATGGTCCTAAGATCGAGACCATGACGAGTTGAAGAAAAGGTATTTGTAGAAAGATTAGTTGGTTGTGCAAAGAAGTGGCTCTCGTTCCTTTCTTCCTCAACTGGTCCTAGACAGCACTAAGGTCTGATATAGTGAACAAATTCCATGCTTCTTATCGAAATTAGTTCAAGAAGACGGCATTCAGGTCCTCCTAGGGTGGAAATTAGTTCCATCAAGGACATTGAAACGCACATGGAAAGGAAAGTTAGCAATGGAGAGAGCAGGTAGTAACTACATGATTAGACTGAATTGCAGATGAAGAACAAATAAAAAAGATGAGTTAGGACTTTCACTTCATACATTTAGAATGTGAGCATGTGACTCGAGAAGACATTAATAAAATACATGAAAAGGTCAATACAATCCTTGATGAAGAAGTTATGGCCAACAAATATTATGTTCCAAATACAAGGGACTGGCTCTCAGTATATTGGTATAGGTTCAAGTCACCTTAATAGCTTTCACATATTCGAAACACTAGGTATGTTAGTGGTTTTGTTGGGTATAGGTTTTCTTGGTTACTTCCAGCTTCTTTATTTTGTTTTTATGTTTTATGGTAAAACCATATGTTTGGGGCATTAAAAAGATAGCTACTTGAAATTGAGGAGAAAGTTATCTGGTTGCATGTGCGAGCGCGACCAGCATTTTGCAAGGAGACCAGAATCAGGTCACATGGTTTTGATCTATATCTCAGATTGTTGAGTTTCATTGGGAAGCTCATCCGTAATGTTTAGGCATGTTCTACTATAATAAAAGCACGATTAGGCGTTATAACACGTGGATGCAAATTCGTGCTATAAAATTATTACTAGCGGCAAATTCAGTCTAACCAAGTTTTGAATGTAGCCACTTGAGAGCTCTATCGTCGAAGACACCAATGTATAGCCCTTCACCATGCAGTCAACAACAAGGATTTCGAGGCCCACCACTCAGGGAAGCTGATAATCAATTAGATGGCGGTTGTGGTTGTG
The DNA here is from genome assembly GCA_029618585.1 of Citrus australasica. Taxonomy (NCBI): domain Eukaryota; kingdom Viridiplantae; phylum Streptophyta; class Magnoliopsida; order Sapindales; family Rutaceae; genus Citrus; species Citrus australasica. The sequence goes on from JARCIV010000004.1 coordinate 7,890,808, forward strand.
GCTGGATGATAAGCTAAAATAATTATCTGATGGGTGTGGCTATTTATTGATCTTTTTTTTTGTTAATCAACGAGTTGTTTATTAATTTTTTTTTATTTAAGCAAATACAATTATTTAATGGGTAAGACTATTTGCACCTTAAAAGTATTCTGAGCAAATTCTTACTTATGATATACATTTGGTCATAAGTTTTAAGTACAATTTTTTTTCCCAACAAACCTTTCAAATACCTTAGCAGTGCTTAATTTTATTTTTTTGGTTGCATATTTTTGTTAACCAACTAATTCACCCCAAAAGCTTTTCATATCATTTGAAAAAAAACTGCTCTTTTCATCTCATCTTGGAAGAACGTTGAAGTCTTTTGAATCAGTTCTTTTTCCCAATATTGATCTACGACCATGATTTGAATGGTTCGCAGTAGCATAAAGCTTGATAATCATACAATCAAAGAATCTACAAAATGGATAAATCCTTCGTAATTCACATTTATATACTAACAAATAAAATATGCAAGATTGTAATTCTCATGACTCGTGAAATCGGGATCGAAATGCATAACAGCTCATTCATTTCAGAAAGTATCAATCTAACTTTTGCTAGGTAAGGAAATTAAAAATGCCTGACGTTTTGAATTTTGCTAGGTAAGGAAACTAATTGTAATATAAGATTTGTAGACTATAATTGATGAAATTGGGAAAAATAAACTTGAGGATTATGATAAGGGTGTAGTACATACGTTTCAAAATAGGTATTTTGAAAAAAAAATCATGATATTTATTTATTCATTTAATAAATTATAAATATAAAAAAATTAGAATATTTATTTAAACTAGGTCTTAAATTAATTTTTAAAAACCTATGCTAAAAAAATATTAAAAAATTTAATTTCAAGATATTTGTAAAATCATAATATTTTATATTTACTTTTCATTAAAAAAATTTATTTTGATATATTTTGGCACACAGACCGCGTGCTAGCCCACCAATGAAGCGTGCTTATTACGTGCTTTTTCCCATGTCGTGTTCTGACCTATCTCTAATCGTGTCGTGCTTTTAAGGCCCATATACCTAAAATTCTAGGCCCGGTGCGGCTGTGCTTGCCGTGCCATGCTGTGCTGCGTGTTCTACCGAAACGTGCTCGTGCCGTGTCGTGTTGTACGGACACGTGCCATGCCACATGCCACCCAGCCCATTGGCCATCTTTAGTTTCAGAGTGATATATTATATATTGAAACAAGATAATGAAATAAGGATATTAAGTAGCACAGAGCTTACGTTCTGAAGCTCTAAGAGCAGCAGCGGCATCAATGGTAAAGAATGGATTTCCAGTACCAGCACGAAGACTACCAAATATCACAATTCTTCATTTTTCAAGATATCGGATGGCTATTTGCTTGCTATACGGTTCATCAAACTCTGGCAAATGAAAAACGCCTCATTTTCTAGCTTCTCCAAGGATGATTGAAGCAATATAGAATTCATAACCGTTGCCATCGTTATGAAATGAAATCATGGCCACAATACACAACGTAAATGGCATTATAATGTTGGGAAGAAATTTAAGCAACCTGCAACTATATTGATCATTTGAGCACTAAAGGTGTCCAGGCCTGACCCAGATGACAAATTCAATGACCGCTATAATTTAGCAAATCAATTTCAACACTGCATCAACACAATAGAAGCACAAAATGGGAGAAAGTGAGGATAGAACTGCCAACTTTTGTAACATAATAAACAAAACTTCCTCACTCTTTGCTTGCCATATGAGCATGGTCTGCAAACATAATAAACAAAATATGCATCCTAATTCTTTACTGACTATATAGTCAACATGATAGATTCCAACTATAACTGAAAGATGGAGATGCAAGTTAAAATACAAGCAAATAATGTAAGGAATTACCAAATTTGGTAAGTTGTGAGTCTACTGAAGCCGGCATCAGAAACCTATGAGTCTCCGCAAAAGAAGTTTCGAACTCCAAGAACAATTGCCACCTAAAGATCACATAATAATGAGCATCTACAACTGAAACTTAGAGGAACGGAAGTAACGGAACATTCTGAACAATTAAAACATGTAAAAGAGAAAGCTTAGGCTCAAGTTACACTTAAAAGGGACAAAATAATTGGTCGATATTTTGGCAGTTCCCAACTAGTGCAGAACCGCTAATTTTGAATACTACTCTCCGCCATTGTAGATTTTGAATAGTACTCTCGGCTGACTAGTTATCAGACTTACAGATCATACAGGAGGATTTATTGTGAGAAGCACCATAATTGATTAGCGCTGGGGATATCACTAAGAACATAGATGATATTGCAAGCACGGAATGGTACAAATGATAGCATTATTAGCATACACTTCTGCCAATCAACAACTCACAGAAGATACAAATGAATTGTATCAAGACAAATAAGAATTTGCAATTAATTAGCATTACTTACCAAGGAATTGTCTACCTAGCAGCTCACACCTCGAATAAAAACCACGTGCCGTAATTTTTTAGTAAATTAACTTCAAACCTATTTATAACAACTTAAATCGCCGTAATTTCACATTTTAGAAAGGATCACCTTCATAATCGTTCATACCCCAAAAAATCTCAAAATTGACTCTTGAACACCGATTCAGCAAATCAGAACCAAATCAAAAGTAACAAACAATAACAAAATTAGATAAAATTCAGAACCAAATCAAAAGGGGCTTGCATTAGTCCCATGTCTTGCTGCACATAAAATTCAGACCCAATATGGTTATGTTATTTTACATGTTGAATCCTGAAATTAGACGAGAAAAAGTGCCCTTTTGGAAAGCAATTTCTCCGTTGTTGACCAATGGAACGGATATTATTCTTTTAGAGAAAGAAATATTGGAAATATTTCAAGTAAGTGATTGTAACATACAATTTTTTTACTTAAAAATAAATTAATACATTAGTGATTGGATAATAAAGTTAACTGTGTATACTTAATACACAACAACTAATGAGAATATATATATATAAACATCAACTAATTAATGAGAATATATATTAACACATCACATGAGGTACAAATTTGTATCTTATATTTGTAAGAATAGCTTCACTGAGGCAGTAATATAAAATCAGTGAAGTGTTGTAAAGAATTGAAAACTTTTTTTTTATCATTTCACACGAAATGATAATTTATTTCATATATATAATAAATAAGTGTGGAAGTAAAATAATAATATCGGATAATCAATCTCTCATTCCTCATTCCCAAATAATGGTGGGTTCCACGATTTTGATTCTGATTCCCGCTTCATTTTTTACAGCATGGGACCCTCCATTATTTGGGAATGGGGAATGGAGAATTGATTCCCATGGGGGAGGTGGGAATCAATATTCCATTCCCTATAGTTCCCATTTTGCCCCCATTGATATTAAAATATTCCTAAAATGCCCTCCTTTAAATAAAAATAAAAATATCAAAAATAAAAAAGCCAAATATATAATTAATTATAATAATTGTAATTACTTGTTAATAATTGTAATTTTTGAATAAATAATCGCAATAGTTAATATATTATTATTATAATTAATTAATTACTATACTATTATAATAATTATTAATATAATTATAATAATTAATTCATATATTATCATTAATTAATTGAAATAATTATTAATATTAATCAATATATTAATAAATTATTAAAAATAATATATTAATAATTATAGTTTTTGAATAAATATATTTTTATTATAATTAATTAACAAATATACTATCATAATAATCATTAATATAATTATTAGAATTAATTTGTATATTATTATTAATTAATATAGTTATTACTATTAATTAATATAGTTATTACTATTAATTAATATATGAATACATTATTAACAACAATATATTAATAATTATAGTTTTTGAATAAATAATCACAATAATTAATATATTTTTATTATTATAATTAATTAATAAATATACTATCATAATAATCATTAATATAATTATTATAATTAATTTGTATATTTTTATTAATTAATATATTAATACATTATTAACAATAGTATATTAATAATTATAGTTTTTGAATAAATAATCACAATAATTAATATATAATTATAATTAAATAAGTAATATTAATATTATTAATGAATATATTTTATAATAATTGTTAATATAATTATTATAATTAATTAGTATATTATTATAATAAATTAATTAATAAGTTTTACAATTAATGTATCAATATATTATTAACAACAACAACAACAACAACAATAATAATAATAATAATAATAATAATAATAATAATAATAATAATTTTTGAATAAATAATCACTATAATTAAAATATTAAATAATAATTATGACAATAATTCATTAAGTACTTTTTAGTAATTTGCTACAATGTAACTCATTTTGATTCCGATTCCAAGACAAAGTAAACACATTATGGCAATCTAGCCCATTCCGATTTCAATTCATATAGTTCAAGTAAACAATTTATTCTGATTCCCATTCCTTATTCCCATTCCAGCCAATTCAAATTCCTCCCCTTTCCGATTCCAACTCATTCTGATTCTAGTTTAGTAAATGCGGCATTAATGTCAGAGAGAGAGATTTTAAATCAATCTTGTTTGATTTTGTTTCAGTGAATGTCTTCCCATTTTGCATTAAATAGTTATAATATAGTGATTGATGTCTATGACAACAAACTTTTCTTTAGTTTATTTTAATTTTATTTGGAAATCAAATGGAGCAGATGAAATCCTTATCTAATCTAATAAGAGAATTATTTATAATGATAGACATTCTATAAATTTTTTATTTCACTTTCCCCTCAAGGGTCTCAACATAATTTTTTAAAATATAATAGATAAATAATTTAGAAAAATCAAAAGTTTTTCATCTTAAATGATCCTATAAATTATATATCCCTATCACATAGAAAATAAGATGATATTGCAAGTAATATATATACATTTATATAAATCAATGATTTAACACATAAATTAAAAAATAAGAAATCGTTTGCTAAAAGTTTGAAGTCTGAAATTTTATTAATTTCAGAATTTTTAAAATTTATTTGTTTATTTTTTTATAATTTATAGCTGATTTTTAGATATGTGAATAGAAAAAGTAAACTTTTATGACTTTTATCTGAATGGAAAAATGTCTGAATGAGAACTAAATATTATATTCCAAAAATATATTTATAAAATATATTTATATCCTAAACCATAAAACATATTCTTCTTTTTTGTTTTGATTTATAAGTACATAAATGTCAAATAATCATATTTAAGATGTTTTTATTTATTAAAATAAAAAGATGCTATTTATATTTAGATATTAAAAAAACAAACATATCATTCAAATATTAATATTCAAACCTATTCAAACTTCAAAAAAATTTAAACCCACTCAGATTTCAAATAAAAAAATAAATGCTACCTAAGTGGTGATGAATCGAAAACTTTTCATTTCAAGTTATATGATAAATTATTTAAGACTATTGTACAGATCATAAAATGATATTACAAATGATAATAATATGAAATCATTGAATGCAACAAACAAATTTAAAAAAAAAACTGAATTAAAGAAAAAAATTTATGTGGGGTAATTAAACTTGTTTTATCATCAAGCTCATTGGATGAATCATGAAATAATTAACCAAAAAATAAATAAATGAGACAAACGTTGTTTGGAAAATTAAATAGGGTGACTATGATCTCCTTCAAGTGAAAGTGAGCAAATGGTTGAGCATACCACCTCGACCAGGTGCTATGAGTTTGAGCATATCATCTCGATCAGGTGGTATGAGCTTGAGAAGACCACCTCGACCATGTGGTATGAGCTTGAGCATAGGACCAGGTGGTACGAGATTGAGTAGATGACCTCGACTAGGTAGTAATTTTGATGACCTCGAGCAGAGCACCTTGACCAGGTGATGACCAGGAAACAAGACTCAGTCAAAATAAACAACCACAAACCTCCTCCGAAAAATCAAGGCACAAATTTGATCAATTAATGGTTATTGTCACGACCTAAGGACGTGGGTATGGGGTGTTTATAAAAACCCCAAGAAAATCACGCCAGAAAAACTTTTCTTTTGGGAATTTTTATTTTATTCTTTTATTACATTTACTTAAGATTATTTTCTTTATAAAAACAAAAAAGGACATATTTTGTTTTTCCCATAAACCCATAAACTGACTTGAGCGTCGGAGGGTTTACGCCGGAAAAACTTCCGGCGCCTTTGACCATTCTCTATAATTTCAGGTACTTACTGATCATCCGCTTGAAGGTTATCTACTCATGAATATTCTGCTCATAGTCGGAGGACCTTCTTGGAGATCAACCATCAGCTTCCCACCAAACAAATTTAATGTTGATGTAGGAATCTGAGATCGAGTCACTAACCAACTCATCCAGATTTTGACATCAACATTTGGCGGCGTCTGTGGGGAATCGATATAAAAAGCCAACCTTTTGTCTCTATCTGGGGCAGAATATTATCATGCACGAATTGCAGCAATATTGACATTCATGAGCTTTTATTTCTGGATTCACATGAAAAAAAAAAAATGAATCGAATCGTTAAAAATTAAACCAATATTGACATTCATGAGCTTTTAGAGCAGTAAAATTTGTCTAACAATTTTCATTTCTGCTTGTATTTTCTATTAAATTGATGTGATTACTTTCTATTCACTCATCTTTGCGTGTTATATATTGCATCTGAATGATCAATTATGCATGCCACAGCCTCGGTACAGTTTGAGTTCGTTTCCCTATTGGTAAACTTGCGTATTCACATGACACCGACTTGAGAAATTTAACTTTCATAATAATTAGAAATTGGTTGGGAAGCACAAATTTGAGAAATGTTGAATTCCAATGCTAGTTGCTTTATAGTCAAACTTCTCTCCAGATCATGTGCTTGCCATAAAATTCTGCACATATTTCAAGCTTAGACAAATTAAGATCTTAGTTACTTTAAACATGATGGCACATGCACATGGTCTAATAACTTTATAAATGCAAGACTCACAATTGGATTGTGCCACGGTTTTAGCATATTTGCTATAGATTAATTTTTTAAAAATAAAGATTTGACGACTAATTTGGTGCAGAGATATGGTGTTTTACGATTTTGAAAACAGGTGTCAAAGAATATTTGTTAAAAGTGGTGATACGAGATCACGCGCAACAAATGTTCGATGAAATTACTGACAGAATCTAAAAAATTTCATAGCCTCAAATTCTAAGGAACAAGCTCAAGAATCTACAGAAGAACATTCACGATGGTGAGATTAATTGGATTGGAAAGCAAAGGCAGCAACTGAAATTGAAGGGAGTGACGCTCGAAAGAACACTGTCTAGGAGCCAAGGACTAAAATCCAGGTTCTGATTCAGTTTATTCAATATACTCATCAAACTAATTGAGAGCATGAATTATTCTTAACCATAGCTTTATTATACTTTCGCAAAGAGAACATTAGAAATTATGCATATATACGATGTCTTTTTATGGTAGTTGTCATTCACATTGCATAAATTTCCATAATTGTCAAGGAAGTGTAATAAGAAATACAACTAGCTTAATCTGGAAAAGGCTGAATATTGGTTATTTTGGCTTACTTTAATAATGCTTTTAAAACAAAACAAATGATTATTGATATGAGAATTGAAAGGCATATTTTCAAGCTTCAAAACATTGACGAAGTTGGATTTTTCTTTCCCGCAAATTTTGTTCGTTTTATGCTTGAGTTACCATGCGAAGTCAAGCTTGGAATTTGCTTGATGAAATGCTAATCAAATCATGCAGAGCACAATCTCAGGTGCACTTGTTCTTTAACCTCAATTTTATATTTATCCTTTAAATGTGATTATTGACTTAAGATTTATGTTGGATCGAGTTTTGACTCGTTATCTTTACCCATTTTCTAGTACAAAAATTATATGTTACCATATACAATTTAGTTCTATATTACCATAGCACTTCATCCCCTTGATATAATGATATGATTTTGTTTAATGGTTTAAACTACCATCTCTTTTATGATTACATAGTCTAAAATGCTATGCTTAATTTTATGTTTAAATTTCAATATTCATAGCAATAATAAATGATACTATGGACCTTTAGCAAAGAACTTTTATCATATTAGTAAATGAATATATTATTGATAATCACGAAGCATAAGGATGCTTATCCATTAAAAAACCCAGATGCATAAATAAATGACTAGAAGCATCAGTCGTAAATGGCTGGAAGCCCCACTTATCTGTTTGATGTTTTGAGTTACTTTTTGGGTAATTTATAAGTTGCAGTTTGGTTTGAGATATTTCATAACAATGACGACTTTAGACACATGCACACTAGATTCGCTGCTATTTAAGCTACGCTTTCGAATCATAATGCTAGTGAATGATATCACACCTATAATTTGTGTTTGCTACTTATCAATTTGACAAACTCTTATTTGACTAGCTAAGTCAATTTTGATACATTTGCGAATGAGGCAAGCTCTGCACCTAGAAGGAGACATTGATGCCAAAAGTTGCATCCTAATCAGGTCTGAAATTTTAACAAATTTATGTCTTGATGTCTACATGAAAACATACATTTGCAGCCTTTATTTGCGGGTATAATATTTACCTACTAGTAATTTAGTAAATGAGGATAGTTTGTACATGTCAATCTGATAGAGCTCATATTAAAGCTAGTGATATAACTCAATCAACTTGATTTCTTGAAAGTTGCTCAATATGAGAATGATTTATTAAAGGGTGAGCAGGCAGAATTTGCAAGAAATTTTCAAAGGCACAGGGTGCCGAATCCTGCTCAGCCGCGTGAGGGCGAGCAGGCAAAATTAGCAAGAAATTTTCTAAGGCACAAGATGCCGAATCCTGCTCAGCCGCGTGAGGGCGAGAATGCAAAGTTGGCAAGAAACTTTCTAAGGCATAGAGTGTCGAATCTTGCTCAGTCGCGTGAGGGCGAGCAGGCAAAATTCGCAAGAAATTTTCAAAGGCACAGGGTGCCGAATCCTGCTCAGCCGCGTGAGGACGAGCGGCCAAAATTGGCAAGAAATTTTCTAAGGCACAGGGTGTCGAATCCTATTCAGCCGCATGAGGGCGAGCAGGAAAAATTGGCAAGAATTTTTCTAAGGCACAGGGTGCCAAATCCTACTCAGCCGCGTGAGGGCGAGCAAGCAAAATTGGCAAGAAATTTTCTAAGGCACAAGATGTCGAATCCTGTTCAGCCGCATGAGGGCGAGCATGCAAAGTTGGCAAGAAACTTTTTAAGGCAAAGAGTGTCGAATCCTGCTCAGTCGCGTGAGGGCGAGCAGGCAAAATTCGCAAGAAATTTTCAAAGGCACAGGGTGCCGAATCCTGCTCAGCCGCGTGAGGACGAGCAGGCAAAATTGGCAAGAAATTTTCTAAGGCACAGGGTGCCGAATCCTGTTCAGCCGCATGAGGGCGAGCAGGAAAAATTGGCAAGAATTTATCTAAGGCACAGGGTGCCGAATCCTGCTCAGCCGCGTGAGGTCGAGCAGGCAAAGTTGACAAGAAACTTTCTTAAGGCACAGGGTACTGAATCCTGCTTAGCCGCGTGAGGGCGAGCAGGCAAAGTTGGCAAGAAATTTTCAAAGGCACAGGGTGCCGAATCCTGCTCAGCCGCGTGAGGGCGAGCAGTTGGCAAGAAATTTTCTAAGGCACAGGGTGTCGAATCCTACTCAGTCACTTGAGGGCGAGCAAGCAAAATTAGCAAGAAATTTTCTAAGGCACAGGGTGCCGAATCCTGCTCAGCCATGTGAGGGCGAGCAGACAAAGTTGGCAAGAAATTTTCTGAGGCACATGGTATCGAATCCTACTCAGCAGCGTGAAGGCGATCATGCAAAATTGGCAAGAATTTTTCTAAGGCACAAGGTGCCGAATCCTGCTCAACTGCGTGAGGGCGAGCAGGCAAGTTGGCAAGAAATTTTCTAAGGCACAGGGTGCTGAATCGTACTCAGCTGCGTGAGGGCGAGCAGACAAAATTAGCAAGAAATTTTCTAAGGCAAAGGTTTGCCCAAACCTGCTCAGTCGCGTGAGGATGAGCACACAAAATTCTCAGAAAACATTTTCTAAAGCAACGATTTGCCCAAACCTGATCAGTCGCGTGAGGACGATTGGGCAAAATTCGCAAAAAATATTCCTAAGGCATAGGTTTGCCAAAACCTGCTCTGTCACATAGAGACAAGCAGGCAGAATTCTCAGAAATTATGCTAAGGAGAAAGTTTTCCAAAAACCTGCTCCGTCAACTAAAGATGAGCAGGCGAAATTCGCAGGCGAAATTCGCAGGAATACACTAAGGCAAAGGTTTGCCAAAAATCCGCTCTGTCACATGAGGACAAGCAGACAGAATGTGCATAAATTACGCCAGGGCAAAGGTTTGCCCAAATCCGCTCTATCACGTATAAAAAAAAATTCATTCATGAGCGGATTAAAGCAAGTGCAAGGTTAGAAGCCTTAAAACCTATTCTAGGTAAAGCTTAAGACCTTAAAATTGCTTAAGACAGTAAAAGGTTAAAAGTCTTGAAACTTGCTATAGATAAGGCATAAAACCTTAAACTAATGATACCTGCTAACCCATGTATATATATATATATATATATATATATATATATATATTTGGCATGGTCAGCAAGGAAAGCAAAATGTTTTAAGTGCTTAAGGTTTTAAGTTTGTAAAATTATAAACTTTATAGTTTCCAGTGTTGAGTCGTTTTACTCTCAACACTAGAAACTGGGAGACTGATGTTTGGGAAATTAAATAGGGTGACTATGATCTCCTTCAAGTGAAAGTGAGCAAATGGTTGAGCAGACCACCTCGACCAGGTGGTATGAGCTTGAGCAGATGACCTCGACCAGGTGGTATGAGCTTGAGCAGATGACTTCGACTAGGTGGTAATTTTGATGACCTTGAGCAGACCACCTTGACCAGGTGATGACCAGGAAAAAAGACTCAGTCAAAATAAACAACCACAAACCTCTTCCAAGGCACAAATTTGATCAATTAATGGTTATTGTCACGACCTAAGGACGTGGGTATGGGGTGTTTATAAAAACCTCAAGAAAATCACGCCAGAAAAAACTTTTCTTTTGGGAATTTTTATTTTATTCTTTTATTACATTTACTTAAGATTATTTTCTTTATAAAAAGGAAAAAGAACATATTTTATTTTTCCCGTAAACCCATAAACTGACTTGAGCGTCGGAGGGTTTACGCCGAAAAAACTTCTAGCGCCTCTGACCATTCTCTATAATTTCAGGTACTTACTGATCATCCGCTTGAAGGTTATCTGCTCATGAATATTCTGCTCATAGTCAGAGAACCTTCTTGGAGATCAACCAGCAACTTCCCACCAAACAAATTTAATGCTGATGTAGGGATCTGAGATCGAGTCACTAACCAACTCATTCGAATTTTGACATCAACAAACGTACCAATTTATAATCTTAAAGTGATAATATTAATATTATAAAAAGAAATTAGAGTCTTTATCTAAAAGAAATATAGTCCCATTCCATTTTTAAGGCTTTATTTTATAAAATTTAATATCAACCCATGAATGCCTCCAAAATTTGCATGAAAAGGAAATGCAGCCCCTAGCCCACGGCCATGTGATTCACCTTGTGCAGTAAGGCATATTATTCTTTATAGGAAAATGGTGTTTTTGGGCAAAAGCAAAAGACTTATTAAATTTTTACAAGTCAAGCACACCAAATTTGTGGTCCTTTTTTTTGAAACTAAGTTTGTGGTCCTTTTGAGATGTCATTAAAATTTTTAAATACTCCAAGCTAAAAACTTGTGGTTGCATCCACATGGTTCAAGACTTTATTTTAGGCAAAAATTAAATATTTATGTCCCATTGTTGACCAATTGAATGGCTTCAAATTCTGTCTACGACTCTACAAGGGAATTTGCTAGAAAATTTTCTAGGATTAATTATTTTAATTAAGAGTGTTACTTTAATTTTATTTTATTTTCTACAAATTAATCAACCCCTAAAAATCAAAATTATAATTTATTATTTATTATTTTAATTAAGAGTGTTACTTTAATTTTATTTGATCAAAGCAGTCAACAGTGTTATTTTATTGAAAAGCTAACAGGATGGTGCTGATAGCTATTGTTCATAATTCTGGGGCCAATGTGAAATATGTTGATTTTAATGGGATTGCCAAAAAATTAACCCATATTTTCTAATTGAAACGTCTCCCGAAACATTTCTTCAAAGAGAAATTTAACAATTTTTTTAAGTTATCGTACACCTGTTTGCATCTCACCCTAACTTCAAAAAACAAATTATTGTGAAAGTATTTTTTTTTTTTTAGAAAAGTTACTAAATAATTTCTTAAGCATGCGGCTAAGTTATTGTAACTTACAGTCCCTTTAAAATAATATAAAAAATTGTAATAGATGGTAGAACCTGCATAATTTTTTAAGAGACTGTAACTTAATAAAATTCTTTTCTTAAAAGTATTTTTTTTAATTAGTCTAGTCTGTATTAAAAAATATAATATAAATAAATACAATCTAATAAATCTATTAGGACTTGAGAGTCAGCCTAATACCCATCAAGATTTGAAGTCCAGCCCAAGCCTACTGAGAATTATCTCGATGTATTAAAATTGAAGTCTCAACCTAAATATTTGAAATGAATGGAAATATTTTTATGACTTTTTTTTTTCAATAGTGTTTACAGTTTCAACAAGCAGTTGCTTCTCCGGAAAGTACCTTATTTATTTTATCAGTAATATCATTTCTATCTATTTAGTCAACTATTAATTGTTAAAAAAATACTCTTGTTGATTTTATTTAGTAACGTACGCAACACTATCATTATTTTTTTTTTGGGAATCTTATCTGTTTGCTGATGTCTGATGTTGAAAGCTTAAAAATATAATTTAATTTTCTTGGTTTCAGTTCTTTGTTGTGTCTATGGAAGCTTCCCTAGATTGCAACTTCACCTTCAAAATGCTCACAAAATTTGTTTTTAAATTTAATTTAATTCACTTGAATCTTGTAAAAATAAAATTATTAATTACTTTCACCTGCTATCCTCGTCATCACATTAATATATAGACGCTATATAGATGAAGAAATTGAAGTGTTTATTTTTTCTTTTGCGTTTTTTAATATCACATCACAACATTACTAATGTCAAAATTAAAAATTTCAACATTCTACTACAATAAAAATATATTCCTTTCTTTACTATATTTGTGAGTTGTCATTGTTAATTTAATTAAGAATGTAACTACATGGATGTTGATGATTTATTAATTAATTTCTAGATATAGAAAATGTTGCTGTCTATACCTTTCTTTCTAACCATCTTTATCTTATCTATCTCATCAAATCTTATTCGAAGAAAAGAATACATGTATTTACCACGCTTATGATTTTGCTAAATTAGCCTCATCAAATTAAAAGTCAATATTAGTTGGTCATTAATATATGTTTACTACGTAAATAACTACAAAATCAATTCATCACGACAATTTTTCAAAATTTTAATGTCAAGAAATTGAAAAATTAAATATTTTATTCTAATGCTAGCTTTGAAAAACTTTGTTTAAATAAGGGTAATTTTTCCTGTTAGGATGTGATGGATCCCATCCCGTTTGAGATGAAATTGGAACATATTTTTACATCTCAAATTAAAGTGGGTTGGAACAAGAATAAAAAATTAAAGGGAAAATGACAAACACACCTTCAACGTTTAGACAAAGAGACAAAAACCCCCCTAATGTTTCAAAAAAGATATTTACACCCTAATTTATTATAATTTTACCATTATACCCTTCTAGCATATAAAAAAAATTATTAGATTATCAAATTTGTCTATATATTGTTAATAAAATTATAAATATACCCTCATTACCTCATTCCTCTATTTAAATTTTTATTAATAACCAATTTTCAAAAAAGTCATCTACACACTTAAAAAAAATTGTAAATAAATTATAATTTTAAAAATAAAATTGGTTTTAATACCGTAATAAATAACATAGAAAATTGGTTATAAATGTACAAGTTTAAATGATTGACATGTGGAGAGTTGTTAAATATACAAGTTTAAAGTTTAAATAAAATTGTTTATTAATAACTAATTTTATTTTTAAAATTATAATTTATTTACAATTTTTTTATGTGTATAGATGTCTTTTTTGAAAATTAGTTATTGATAAAAATTTAAATAGAGGAATTGGGCAATGAGGGTATATTGATAATTTTTTTATAATATCCAATTTGTCTATTTATAATGTTATTAACAATATATAGACAAATTGGATAATCTAATAAATTTTTTTATAAGTTAGAAGGGTATAATGGTAAAATTATAATAAATTGGGGTGTAAATGTCTTTTATGAAATGGGTGGGGTTATTTGAACCCACTAATTTACTCAATAAACCCACTTTAAAAATAATTTTTTATCATTAAAATACCTCTAAATTAAATTACAGTTATGGACACTAGAATATAATTTAAAAAAAAAACAGAATTTTTACTCTTTAAACCCATCTTTATATTCAACATAGTTTTATAGAACCCTAATCAAATTTTCATTAAACCCTAATCAATCAAGAGGTGGGATTCTTCTCTCAAGCCATATATATTGTTAAATAGGCACATGTGAGTTGATTCAGAGTAACAAAATTAATTGTTATTGATTTGATGGATATTGATTTTATGGAGGATTAATTGTTTAATTGTCATGATTCGTTTGGGAATGACCACTCACTCAAAATTGTTTAATTAATATTGATGATTAAATTTTCAATTAATAATCAATTATTGTTTTTTCCCAAATTCTGAAAAAAATATTTTTTTCTCAAATTCCTCATATTAGATTTTCATACCATCATACAAGATTTTTCTCACCAATATAATATAACTCAAAAAAATAATTTCATGATGACAACTATTTTCTCCAATTAGAATGTTTTGATTCATTTATCCTTAAACGAGGGTCATTCACTCAAAATTGATTATTAAATTTCTAATTAATAATCAATTTCCAATATAATGGGTTTATAAATGAATATTATGGGTTTAATGAGTAAAATCACTATTATTATAAAAACTGGATTTAGAAAGGGCATATTAGGTATTTTAGTGGGTTTACTGAGTAAAATTTAAAATTTTAAAATTTAAAGATGAGTTTATTTAGTAAATAGGTTTATTGAGTAAATTGGTGGGTTCAAATAGCCCCACCCTTATGAAATATTAGGAGAGTTTTTGTCTCTTTGCCTAAACGTTGGGGGTGTGTTTGTCCTTTTCTCAAAAATAAATCCCGCCTTTATTTGTGAAAAGGGAAGAGGACCAATTATAAATTTTTATCTTGTCCTAAATATCCGATTGATAATATAATTTTAAAACTATTCTAAATTTTTAAAAATTTTATATTTAACTTAATATTCAAAGTTGAAATCTAAAGGTTAAAATTAAATAATAAAAATATTATAATTTTTTATTTTTTATGGTGAAAATAGAAGTTGATTACTGTCCAAATCTATAACTTTTGAAGCATAAGTCTTAATATTAATGTGTAATATTAGGCAATTAAAAAATATTGGTATAAAATTGTATTTGTACATCATGTAGTCAAAATGAAACTATTATTTAATTATTCTTCTTTGTATTTATTTAAAATTTTTACTATATTAAATTAGGATGATCCTTAAAAAATTGTTAAATTTTATTTATTTATATTCAAGATTGTTCAAGATAATGGGATGTGATGAGATATTTAACAAGACGAAATTAGGATAATTTTTTATTCTAAAAAAAAATAAAGGGATGGGAATTAGACAATTTTTTATCCTACTTACATATATAGGACAAGATTGGAATTAATAAATTCTATCACATATTGTTTCATTATCAACCCTAGTTTAAATAAATCAAAATTAAAGGAGAACAAAAAAGAATAATTAAAAAAAATCATAATTTAAGAGAAAGTTGACAAAAACTATTAGATAAACCATTCGGCCAATTTGAAAGCCTCCACCAGATAGGGAAAAAAAAATCCTCTTGAAACTCATAATGGAGATATCCATCTCACGTTTACAAGATTTGCATAATTATTATTAATTGATAGAATATCAATCCACGTTATAAAAATTACAGATGATGGGCAGTATATATATCAATTAATACCTTTTAACGTTATAATTATCGTTAAAAAATGATACGCATTGCATGTGAAATTGAAATGATTGCACAAGCCCACGACAAATTATGGCATGCAAGTATTACCTTGTACTTTTGAACATAAAAAATTATGTGCAAAATCAAGACTTTTATTTTAGTTAATCAAATCAAATCAAATCTTCAGTGCTTTCTTTAATTTGTTGACAACTCAATTCAACATTACGACACCCTTGCAAATATTATTTTATTAAACAATCGAACAAATTATGGTTTATGACATATTTACGAACCTGTCATTATGTTTGGTAGTATTTTATTATTAACAATATTATTTTTGAAAAAGGAAAAGCACTTATAAAGTTTATGAAAAAAAAAAGTACAAGTTTTCTCCCTTTTTTTTTTTTTTTGTTTTGACCACGAGGTATCCTGGAGAGGGCTCTAACTGTGGGAGGTACCTTTAAGCCCGTACCACAACCTAGACTAGAAGTCCCCGCTCGAACCGAGATGCACAAGTTCTCCCAACAAAGGCGACTTCCATACGACTCGAACTGGGGAGCAAACCCAGTCAAGCCACTTAAGGGGACTCAATTGCCAGTGGAGCCAACACTTTGCTGGTAGTTTTCTCCTTCTTTGGTATAGCGATTGTTCTACAAAGATTCTCGAAAATACAAATTTATTTTTTGGTTCAATTATGTTGACAAAAATACATATAATGCTCCGGTGTACAAATTTTGTGTGGTCGTAATTCTTTTTTGGCGCTGCAAAATATTTTATAGTACTATAAAAATGTGCGTCTGCATGAAATTTTCAACAAACATCTGCACTTGAGTAAATAATTTGTTCTCTAAAACCTTTCATATCTGGCAAAACTTTGCACAATCTCGAAGACTCGTAATTTACAAATTAAATTGTTTAAAAATCAACTTTGGACCACAGAATTTATATGTAAATGCATGTCTTAATTAGTCTAGTTAATTAATTTCGAATACTAATTAAAGGCATGCGATAGCGACTTCACCTGAGCCAGCTACTTTCCTTATCATCAGCTTTAAACTTAATTAAAAAATTTCAGAAGAAAAAGGGAAGAAAAAAGGTGTTTGATATGGGGATACTTTTCTCAAGATTTTATTTGAGAAATTTTTAAAGAAAAATTTTACAAGAATTTCTTCAAAAGAAAAATAATGGTATTAAATGGATCCACATGATGCCAGTTTGCTTTCCACCAGAGACAGGGTGTAATTGATGAACACTGCTAGCCCCACTATGGGTTGGTGTCATCCATAATTTCTACGGCCATCAATAAAGTATATAATATACATGCAGACTTGATTTGGTGCATGATTATACGCGCGTCATACTTTCATATTATATGTTTTTATTTAAGATTTTGGATTTGATGATGTAATGATATTATATTATTAAATTTAATAATTTAATAATTTTTTTGAATTTTAATAAAATTTAGGATCTTAAATCAGACCTGCACTTTATATAAAGGAATATAATTTAAGATTTTAAATTTGTTTGAGTTTGAGAAAGTTATTAAATTGCATAGTCCAATAGCTTTTCTGAACTTTATTAAAATCTAAAATCTTAGATCAGATCAACACTATATATACATGCGTGTTTATGTGTGTGTACATAAGTTAAGAACAAATTAAAAGACAAAAAAAATACAAATTCTAATGTAGTATATATTATCCTATAGTGTATTGATATTTTTATTTTTTATTTTTTATTTATTCTTATCTTTAATATATAAATATACACACACAAGGGCGGACCTTGCTTTAGGCAAGTGGGGGCAACTACTATAGATTGATAAAAAAAAAATCCTCTAAATTACATCTATTATTTTTTTTATTGCATGAGATTATTGCTCAATAGTACAATACAATTGATATTTACAAATCAAATTATTATTTTGACTAGTTTATGTCAATTCTTATGAACACCGCCCAAATTTTAACATTCTCTAATATTCAAAAAACGTCTACTCCACTCACATCTCGAAAGGAAAAAGACTATCTCACTCAAATTGAAAAAGAAAATTAAACGTTGTGGGGACTCGAATCCCAAACCTCACAATTAAACTGTCAATTCTTATGAGATGTGTGAGGTTTGGTTTTAACCACTAGACTAAAGCCTAGTAGCTAATTGCATCCATTATTTAAATCTTTTCCTTCATAAACCTAAATAAGAGTTGAAAATTTGATTCTATGAACTTAATTGAAATGCTTTATAAATTGAAGTTGTGACTACTTAAATTAAATTCATTATTAAATTACTCGTTATGAACTAAATTTCTGGCTTCGTCCTTTATATATACACACACATATACATACACCAAAAAAAAAAAAAAGTTACGAACATTTGTAATAGCACTTTAGCTTTTATGTCTAAAATGCAGGCTCACATAGACTTTATTTGATCGAGCCAACCTATAATTTTGTGTGTCATGATGTGCCAGTATGATTTAGTTCACAAATCCCACCAACGACGATCCGACAAATTTTAAATTTTTTTGGACCACTCTAAGATAATTTACCGATTGGACGAACTACATACTCACAAACCTTGCAAGATTTTTATTAATTTACAGTAACCAATAATGGATGACAAACTGATACATTGTGACGTCAAGTAAACCCTAGAAATCGCAAAGAGACAAACGAACAAGCAAATGGAAGCACTTTTCAGAAGAATCACGTCGTAAATGGACACTGCCCTTGATATTGTGAATTTGAAAGTTCACAGTTGTTTGGTCAAATTGTTGTCTTGCTCAAGGGGTGGTTCTCTCTTGCAGCAGCCATCCGTTTAATTATTGTTGTGTCTCTCTGGAATCATTCGTTGCTAGCTTGGACAAAAAGAAAAGAACAAAAAGATAAATGTTGTCAAATTTGAGGGCCGCCAATTAAATATCCTCACCACCAAACGCTTTCATTTCATTGCGTGATTTCTTTCTAGAAGAGTCAAGAGAGTTCTTCATCACTATTGTTATTATTATCTAGCACAAAATTGTCCTTGGTCAAAATATTTTCATCGTTTAAGAAAACGAAAAAAAATGAATGAATAAATAAATAAGTAAAAATAAATAAATAGATAAAGCAAAGCAGCCATTGATTCAAAAGTCACAAGCACACCTTGTTTGAAAAATGTCATAAAATAAAAATGAGAGAGAGAATAAATTTTATAAGTATTAGGTGGTCACATGGGTTTGTTTGATTTGTGGGTTGTATTTATATGCATTTTCTACAAGTAGAAATAAAATAATACATCGTGATCTTAACATCTTTTTTTTCTTCTTTTTTTTTCCTTTAATGATGATCATAACACGTTCTAAAATATTTTGAATGTGGTTTTTATTTGAAAATATTAATTTGTTTGATATTTTCCAAGAACAATTATATAATTGTTGCCGTTATTATACTTTTCTATTTTTTTGAAGTAAACTCATCTCAAAGGATAAAAAAAGAAGGTACCGATTAATTCAACCAATGAGTTATTAATATATTTTTTTCACTATCAGTAATATTAAAAAGATCACATCATTTAAAATACAAATTAATTTTACAAGTCTAGAAATTACTCAAACTTATATTATGATATATAAAATTTACAACAAATTTCGCATCTTAAATTATAAGGAATGCATTAGTTAAACTCCCAATTTCATCCTCATTCATTAATTATATGAATCTGACGACACTCAAACGGTATTTCAAAGATATTTTAAGACCAAAATATAGCCAATTTGGATTAAATAATGGATACTTGAGCCCCAACATTGCTTCTTCTGGGGTCCTTTGTGCATCAAATTTGAATTAAAAAATAATGTTAAATTCTGTCAAAGAATAGTTTAAATTCAAAGTTTTAAACGGTCTAAAAGTTGAATTAGGCAATTGGGAGCTACTCCAATTGCAACCTACAAAAGCAATCATCCTTCCTCACATCAAACTTTCAAACTTTATTTTTTTTTTCATTTTTCTATCTTTATTTTATTATTGTATTCAGCTTTTGTTAGCCATTTTGAAACCCATGTGATGGAGATTCTCTAGCTCACACCTTCCTTAGAGAGAAAACAAAAAGGAAAAAAAGAAAAAGAAAAAGAAAACTTGTTCTAGACTTTCATCATGTTCAATAAAGTATAAAAAAGAAAATGAGACTTACCTTTAGACAGAGAAGGTACCAACTACACTACACCAAAACAAAAATTGATTAATGCCTGGATGTCATAGATTAAGATATTAATCCTTATCATGTAGATATTAATCCTTATCATGTGTCATATTACCACACATTTGTTCATTTTTTAAAAGAATGAATATGAATTGAATTAGTGATTTATAGGGTGAAGACTGAAGAACCACCAAAAAGTCAAACATTTAATCTAGGTCCCTATTACTCAAATTCTTTTTACAATTTACTTAGTCTTTTTACAATTCATTTTCATGTATTAGTAATATATCAACATGGCCAATTTGCTGATCTGTTTATGATTTGTCATTAGTCAAACAATGATTTACATTAGCATATAAATATTCATTTCAAAATATTGTAAAATAATCCAAATTGGATGGTTCACAATCATAATCTCAATGCTATGAAGACTTAGTTGACCGAATGTGAGTGCTTGATGTCATTGTTAATAATTTCTCTCAAAGAAATTTCAAAATGCATCTTCTAGGCTCTTAGCCACCAAGGCCTTAGTGACTGCTAAATGGATTGATGATAGTGGACTTTTGGACATTTTGAATTTTAAGTCTTGTCACAGAAACAACCACACTTTTTTAAAACCCTAGGTGATAGAATTGACGCAATTGGGAAATTGGATGATCTTCTAGAAACAGTGTCTTGGTTGAGCTAATTGCTTCCAATTTTAGGTGCTTATCCACTACCAAATATACATTTTAATTCATAAAGCCTTTTACCCAATAACCCAAATATAAAAAAAAAAAAACCCATCCGTTAAAAGGACCCCACCAATTATAGCTCTTATTTATATTATTATTTTCATTTTTTTCCCAAAAAATATTATACATTAAATTGGCCGTCCCATTAAGATAAGTCTGAAAAATACTTTTGATATATGATATCTATCATTAAACACATGCGGCCCCATCAACTCCATGACCCTTTTAGGTCTAATTCTTCAATTTTCTTCTAATCTTTCACCGTTTAAGTTTAAAATTACATCATAGAATCATGCTTATGAGATGCTTAAAATTAAAAATTTATCTAAAACATTATTTTTTTATATAAATGCTTCTAAAAATTTTGAATTAAAATATTCTTAAGAGTAAGTTTATTCATTAGTTGAGTGATGGACACTATTAACACCGTCTTATTTATTAAATTAAGAGTTTAAATTCTTCAATGTATATTATGAAATTAATTAAATACTAACCAATATAAATTGAGATATTCAAACTAATTTTAGAGGAATTTCTAGTAGTTTTTACCATATTTTTAAGAAATTTGAGCAAATTTAGAATGAGTTCACTAGATTTTTCAGTTATTCAAACTAACTTAGGAGGTTGTGTTATGCCTTTCGATTGAAAATACTGGTAGGCTAAAGTATAATTAAAAATAATATATTCTTAAAAAGAATTAGAAAAGATAACCATTGAAAATGGAGAGAAAATATTTCCAAAAGTCTCCGCTGACGTCATTAAGTAGGCTCAATAGCGCTCCTCCACGTGTAGAAAGTCAAAGTGGACTAGATCGAACTTGGCGGCCATGTAACGCGAGTAAAAATCAAACACGCTATTCACGCGCGTAACATCACCTTCCCCGTGGAATCCAAATCGTGATTTAAAACATAATTAAATAATTAAAAAAAATGGAAAATAAGAGAAAAGAAAAGGATCTTTCGGTTCACAATTTTCTCAAGCGAAAATTTCCAGGCTCTCTCCAAATCAAAATCAAAATCAAAATTACAAGAAGAAAGAAACCGTGTGAATGCGAATATAAATACAAGGCCAAAGGCAAAAAGCCAGGAGGCAATTACAAAGCCTGAGAAACAAAGTGGGGCAGAGAGAGAGAGAGAGGGTTGCCGTAAATATAAATTTTCGAAAGTGAAAACGTTTTTCTCGTCAACTTCCACGCCGTCGACGAGAAAAACAAAAACAAGAAAACAAACGAGAAAAGAAACAAAGCAAACAGACTTGAGGCAAAAACAAAGACGACCCCAGATTACAAAAAAGCTTGTAAAGTCGAAGAAATGCGGGTCAAGTTGAGATCTTGAATATGGGTTCAGGTCAACTTAACGGCAACGTCAACGGTAACGGTAACGGTGGAGGAGGAGGAGGAGGAGGAGGAGGGGATGGTGTGACGACGACGAGCGGCAGCAGCAGTAACAGCAACAGCAGCTGTTATAATAACAGCTGGTTGTGTAAATGGCGGTGGCCGCAGCAACAGCAGCAACATGTTGCCAAGAATAATAATAATAATAATAATAATAGTTTAAAGGGCGGCGGTGGCGCCAGCTTCGGTGGTCGGAGGCTCGTGTTGTCGTCGTCGGGTTTTTTTTTTGTTGTTTGGTGTTTTGTTGTGTACGTATTTGTTGGGTTCTTGTACGGATGGCTTGCGTTGAAGAAACCTTATACGGTTGCTGCTGGCTTGTCTTCTTTCGGTTGTCAAGAAGACAGTGAAGGTTCTTGGTCTATTGGTGTCTTCTTTGGCAACTCTCCTTTCTCCCTTAAGCCTATTGAAACTGTAAGCTGAACTTCTTCACCATTTCAATTGTGCAGTAATTTTTTTTTTTTGGGGTTAATTGTGACCACATGGGTATTTTATTTTTCTGTTATTTTCTTGGTCAAAATGTGCTAAAGATTGAACTTTTTGGGGTTTTAGTTATATGGGTAAGTTTTTGGTTGTTTGAATTTTGGTGGTTTAGTTTGTGACGATGAGTGGGCTTGGATTTGGTGCAGGCGAATGTATGGAGGGATGACAGTGCAGCGTGGCCAGTGGCTAATCCAATTATGACATGTGCTTCAGTTTCTTCTGCTGGGTTTCCTAGCAATTTTGTTGCTGATCCTTTCTTCTATCTTCAGGTATTATTTTATTAGACTTTTTAATTTTCTTTTTAATGTTGTTAAAAGTATATAATTTTGTTCTGTCATACATATAGTTAACTTGACCAAAGTTTGTAAGTGGTTCTGGCTTAATGAACAGTAGACTATACAATGAGGGAATCAAGAACTTCACTTTTGTGTATTTTAATCTTTCATCACTGTCTCCTAGTGTAATAGTTAATTCTCATTGGATTGCCACTTTTGCTACTTTTTTTGCAGAGGCAAGGTATTTTTTGAATAAATAATTTCTGCAGTGGGATTATGCTTAATTTATGAAATAGAAATTGCACTCCCGAACAGAGGGAATCAGGACCAACCACCAAGTTCTGAACAAAGGGATATAAGTTTAGTCACCTATGAGATGATTTCCTCGTGATTGAGGCCCTAGCGTAGTATATGACTGTGTTTTTCTGAGTATGAACTTGTTTGATAATTCTCCTATAAGTGTTCCCATCTTTCAAAAATGATAAAAACATGATTGGACACCATTTGTGCTTGCATCAGCAAGCACTACGAGCCAGTTGGTTGCTAGTTGAGAAGCAGTAACTGTACGGAGTGACTTTAAGATGTGAAAGTATCAACTGAAGGGAATAATCTGCACTTTGGATAAGAATGTGCATTCCTTTGTTAGATGTCCTTGCTTAATCAGGAGTTGGTAGACAGTAGTGAGAAGGTGCTAGGTAAAGTGATAAAATGCTCTCTGCTTGCAAAGAATCTTGTCTAGACCAAAAAAAGATGTCTTTAGTTTCTCATTTGTTGCCTTGTTAATGTGTGATGAATGGGTGCTTCCTTTTATGCGCCTACTATTTTCATTTACTTATTTTTGACTTTTTGACTATGCTTTATATTTCTTTTGGGACTTTTAGGTATCATATGTTGCTTAAGTTCATTTGAATTTTCACCGATGCATCAAAATAATAGGAAAACGGCATTTCATGCTTGTTAGTGCTTTGATTGATTACAAGGTGTTGAGGCTTTAGTAAAATAATGGCTATAACATAGAATAGCCCTTCCCAT
The DNA here is from genome assembly GCA_029618585.1 of Citrus australasica. Classification (NCBI taxonomy): domain Eukaryota; kingdom Viridiplantae; phylum Streptophyta; class Magnoliopsida; order Sapindales; family Rutaceae; genus Citrus; species Citrus australasica. The sequence goes on from JARCIV010000004.1 coordinate 7,915,096, forward strand.
ATTTAAGATAGGGTTGGAAACCCTTATAGTCAAGTTATTATTTAAATCCACCTAAAAAATGGATCCTCAGTATTAGCAGAGCCTGCTTCTTTCTGTAGCTGAGCTTACTGCAATTCATTATATTAGTAGGTGGTTGCACCCATGTGGTTGGCTGTTGACAGTATTTCCCATCTCAATGGATTGAATTAAGGCTCATGTTCCCTGCGGCTATCTTGTTTGACTTCTCCCTGATGAAGATGGTATTCACTAATATGACTACCAAAGGCCCCTGCTTTCTCAGGTTTCTTGGATGCTAAATTCCAATGAGTTTGAGAATTGAATTTTCTTAGTTACTTGGATTGTGTAAGAATAGTTACTTGGGACCAAATAAACTGTGAATTGTGTCATTGCGCACATCTAAGGACTGGAGCCAGGTTAGTTCCGCCAAGCCTTACTATGTATTTATCCTCATACATAATACATTTGGTGGGACTTACGGAATCTAAATCCCTATCAAGTGTTCCCTCTTTTCCCCCTGAAAGGTGGATACAGGGTCCTCTTTCTTGAGCTCTCTCCTTATCAATCTTTCTCTTTTTTAATGCCATTTACAAAGCTCTTATAGTGGTTGCAACTTTATTTATTTATTTTTTTAAACCAAAAAAAAAAAAAAAGAGAAAAACCTAACCAGGATGAGCTCATATGCTACTGGTCTAATAACATTCCAATTGTTGGGGACGAAAATGGTATGAGGTACTTTACCAACAGAGATTGTGGTTGTGGATATCAATTGCAGTGACGCCGTATGGGTCTTACAATAGATAATAATGATTTAAGGCAATGGTCATTCTGAAATATTAATTTTAGAGGACCAGATGTTCTTTTCTGTAGTATAGAGTGTTGTGAGGTTCTTCCACTATGTCTCCTAGTGTTGGCCTTTTTAGACATGTTGATAGTCTACAGGAATAATAGCTAGGGGTTCTTGATATTAGTTGCGCACATTGACTTAGATCCTTTTGGTGTTTCTCATGTTAATAGTACCACGGTGGCTAGATGCTCCCTGGAATTTCCATTATTGTTATGTTTAAAGGATACGGGGATCAGTTTTGCAGTAAGCACATAGAAATTGGTTAGAACCAAGTGATTAATTAAAACATTGATACATTTTGAGTGACGTGTCCTTTTATTTAATTGCATTGTTTTTGACGTGAAGGAGATAGACGGCTAAGATAGACGGTTGACTGTCCTTATAAAGAATTAATGGTATATCTGAATTTTATTTCTCCGGAGACGGTATGTCCGCAGTTGTTTGAACTAAATATACACATAGGAACACACAAGTAAAGAAAGAATGGACTTTTGTATTTTACCGTGCATGTGTATGGCTGGGTATTCCATTGCAGATAAACTTGGGAGATCGTTTTTATTTTTTGTGCTTAAAACCCCCGAAGGTACTTAATTTTCATCTGTGAAACTAATGCTTATTTCACTTTTACATTGGGTAAAATGCAGGGAAATGATCTTTACCTATTCTATGAAACCAAGAATTCAATCACAATGCAGGGGGATATTGGGGTTGCAAAAAGTGTTGATAAGGGAGCAACATGGCAGCAATTGGGCATAGCGCTGGACGAGGACTGGCATCTCTCTTTTCCATATGTTTTCGACTACCATGGCCAAGTAAGAAATCATCTTTCTATTCAATAATCTGTTCTTGTCTCTTCTGCATCCTTAACCAACTTACACCATTTTGCTCTGGCTATAACCTGACCAGAGAAATACATGCTTGCGGCATGAACCTGGCATTATGAGGAAGTATGATTTTGAACAATCTTTCAATATCTATAGGATGGACCATAAATTCAGAGATATAAAATGCTTTCCAAACAAAATAGATGCTGCATTTTATGAATTTCTGATTTTGAGCCTGTTAATTTTCTAAACTGGGCCATCTGGTTCTGGTCCCTGCAGTGTTCATTTGTTGCATTTTTTTTTCTTAACAGATATACATGATGCCTGAGAGCAGAGCGAAAGGGGAAGTTCGTCTTTATAGAGCAGTTAACTTTCCTTTGGAATGGAAACTGGAGAAGATTATTATGAAAAAGCCTCTTGTTGACCCCTTTATGATTAATCATGATGGACAATACTGGCTTTTTGGTTCCGATCACAGTGGCTTTGGAACCACGCAGAATGGACAGCTAGAAATTTGGTATAGTAGCTCACCTTTTGGTCCATGGAAGCCACACAAAAAGAACCCTATTTACAATGGTGACAAAAGCTTGGGTGCTCGAAATGGAGGTCGGCCATTTGTATATGATGGAAATCTCTACCGCGTAGGTCAAGACTGTGCTGAATCATATGGGCGACGTGTGCGTACCTTCAAGGTAGAAATTCTTACCAAGAATGAGTATAAAGAAGTTGAGGTTCCCTTTGTTTTTGAGGCCTCAAATAAGGGAAGAAATGCTTGGAATGGTGCTCGATACCATCACCTTGATGCACAACAGCTAAGTTCTGGTGAGTGGATAGCGGTTATGGATGGGGATCGGGCGCTTTCAGGAGATTCAGTCCAGAGGTATATTCTTGGCTGCGCTTCTGTTGCAGCCGTTGGTATACTTGTTGTTTTATTAGGTCTGCTACTTGGTGCTGTGAAGTGCATCATACCCCTTAATTGGTGCGCTCAGTACTCAGGGAAGAGAAGTGATAGTTTGCTGACCTGGGAAAGGGAAAGTATGCTATGTTCAAAGGTCAGACGGTTTTGTAGCCGCTTAAATAGATCAGCTTCATATCTCCAAGGCAAGATAAAACCCAATACCAGCATTGGAAGATTGGTTCTGGCTGTGATATTTGTAGCTGGGGTTGCACTAATGTGCCTGGGGGTTAAGTTTATCTATGGAGGCAATGGGGCTGATGACGCTTACATGTGGAAAGGTCACTACTCTCAGTTCACAATGTTAACTATGACATTCGATGCTCGCCTCTGGAATTTGAAAATGTATGTGAAGCATTACTCCAGGTGTTCTTCAGTGAAAGAGATTGTTGTTGTGTGGAATAAAGGGGAGCCTCCGAAGTTGAGTGATCTAGATTCAGCAGTTCCTGTGAGGATTAGAGTGGAGAAACAAAACTCACTGAACAATCGCTTTAAGCTGGATCCATTAATAAAGACTCGTGGAGTTCTTGAGCTTGACGATGATATTATGATGACTTGTGATGATATTGAACGGGGTTTTCAGGTATGGCGTCAACATCCAGATAGGATAGTCGGGTTCTACCCTCGTCTAGTCAATGGAAGCCCATTAAGGTATAGGGGTGAGAAATATGCCAGAAGACATAAAGGCTACAACATGATTCTTACTGGGGCAGCTTTTGTTGATAGTCAAATTGCTTTTAATAGATATTGGTCAGAGCAAGCCAAGGCAGGGAGGGAATTTGTTGACAAGTTTTTTAACTGCGAGGATGTGCTTCTGAATTATCTGTACGCAAATGCAAGTGCATCGAAGACTGTTGAATATGTGAGACCAGCCTGGGCTATAGATACATCAAAATTCTCTGGCGTAGCTATCAGCAGAAACACACAGGTGCACTACCATAAACGAAGTGAATGCCTGAGAAAATTTGCGGAGATGTATGGAAGTTTCGCTGGCCGAAAATGGGAATTCGGTGGAAGGAAGGACGGTTGGGATTTATAGCGAAGAAACGGAGTCTGAACCGAAGGTTACTTTCTCTCATCCTCAGTAAATTCTTGTTACTATAGTTGTCCTCCCCCTTGTTTATTGTGTTTGGGGGACTTTTGGTTACCATTACTTTTGATGAGTAAGATGTATATTATTTCTCAGATTTCTTTCTTCCTTAGCTTTTTGTTTGTCTGAAAAGGGATAAAATCAAATGTAGGTTTTGTCTCTTTGTTGTCTTTTCTTGTTATCCCATATTTAACCAAGTAAATGGGAAGAAAATTTTATTGAAATCATTTTTAGAAGCAAGTTGTATTTGAATTGATAGTGAAATTTGCTACAGAAATCACCTCTCATCTCATGCTTGTCCTTTCGTCCATTTTATTTTTTTAAATGAATTGGTCCTGAGTTACAGTCTATGTATGTTACAATATGTCCAGAGATTTACTAAGATCAATTTGGAATTATCTTCCCACTAATATTACAGAAGAAACTTAACTCCATGCAGTAAGAATTTTAGTCTCTATGGAGACTGGAACTGGTGCCACCACTCCAGTACCCTTTGCCTCAGTGGTACTTGTCCTGCGAAATTGAAGTAGCACTGAGACCAGCTGTTATTGCTTGTACTTTTCAATAAAGATAGGGGAGGAGGGCACATAAATGATTCCATCTTGTTCTTGTCCCTACAAGATGGTGTCCGAGTTTCATGCTGATGTTTCTTCTCAAGTCTCAACGTGCATGTATGAGCATTATCCACTGGATGGTATCTTCTTCATTATTATTTGTTGGAATTATAAATGTTATTTTTACTTCAAATATTTTAGATTATCAACCTTTTCATCTTTTTATTTTTTGGACCCCATTTGAACTGAGATTCGAGTGGATGTTATGATGCCATCAAGGAGATGAAAAATGTTATGTGGACCGCAGTCCATAACATTTATTAAGACACCATACTCCTAAAAATAATTGAAAATTAGTATTTGCTTAAGATACTTGTTAATATGAAACATTTATTCTAGTCCTTATTTAGTGAAGGCGTTTTATTTTTAGAATATAAAATAAAATAATTTAAAAAAATACTGGATTTAAATTTGTAGTTTTGATTTTTAACTTCGTCTATTTTTTAAAAAATACAAGCATTACATTCTTTTCTTCAATATCCCAAAAAAAAAAGTTAAATGGTTACTGAAGGCTTTCAAAGTAATCTTTTTACGGAAGTCTTTGAAAGTAATCTTTCTAATGGGAAAAAAGTCGAGAGTCTCGAACAATAATGGTTAATTTTCTGAAATTTAAACAATATACAAGGATCTAAATGAAAAATGACCATATCTTTATGATCTATCCAGCGGCATTGCCCCTAAAATAAATAATATGACAAGGAATGACAGCTTACGTTTGGAAGCCCACAACATCACGTGGCTTACACATGTTTTTTCTCTCCATTATCATTATGTGGTATGTTATGCATTTAAAAATTAATTTTTGCCTCCCGGGACTTTGATCGAGTGGTGAATGATCCTGGGTATTCGCTTGAATCCTTTTTTTGTGGCCCGAGATAAGATCCGTTTGGGATTGAGGTGTCGTAATTTTTAAGTTATAATTATTGTAAAAAAAAATTATAACTGTGAAATAAAAATTAATAATATATAATAAATGTAAATTTTAAATAATAATTTTGATAAAATTATTAAATATATAATAGATTTTTCATTAACAAGTGAAAAATCATATTAATATATCTTCTAAATTATAATAAATACTTTAATACTATAGTTTAAATCTACAACTGTCCAACCTCAATCCTAAACATACCCATATAACTCTCAATATTTAATTAATGTAAATTTATGACTTATATTAAGTAAATTTTTAGACTGTACCAACGAAATATATAAATTCAAACTCTTTGTAAATTTTAAGTTATAAAAATGTAACTCATTAAGATTAAAAAAAAAAACTTTTTTGATGTTGTCCAAAACATTTTAAAATGTGATAATCACAATGTGCATTTTATCATGATCGACATGAACCTTGGTATATGCGAAGCTCTCGTTTGGTGAATGAATGGTACTGAGTTACCAAACGCTAGTTTTTTTGGAGGAATCGAAAGTATAAAAAGGATCCCCCTACCTAGACCTAGCCGAGTGAAGCATATTCATTGAATTCCTTGATGCTCTCTTCTTCCTAAGCTTGCTTCTCTTTCCAGATTATTCTTAAATAGTTAAATTTATTTTTTTAATTAATACGCAACTTTTTTGTTTTGTGGTCTTCGTTCTCTATAATTAAACAAGATTTGGAGACATTTTTAGACACATTTCTAAAGAAAGAGTCTTTAAAATTGAGAAAAGCTCTCCTGGTTAAGGACCGTAAAAGATAGTTTTTATACAAATTCCTTTCAATTTTATATGGAGATTCATTAGAAGAGTTGGCGTAAATTTTTTGTACTTTGAAAAAAGGAGCACTCTCTTAATTTGGTAAAATGGCCGCGGGCCCTCCTTATTTTATAAATGAATACAATTACTTTTTTTTTAGAACATCAAATTTCGTTTGTGTTAAAAAATAATCATATAAACCCTTTAAAATTTATCTAATAAAGGAGTATTATGTCTCTAAAAAAGAATATATGTGACTATTTTTGAAAATAATGAGATCTCATGATTATTTTACCAAATTACAAGGATAATTTTTCCTTTATATTGTCACAATTCTTTATTCCAAGATTTATTTGGTGTGATTTTTGATAAAATCTGAAAGATTGCTTGATCTTCCTATATTTGTCTAATTGATGTACTAACAAGTTTCAATATGTGTTAGAAACAAAAGAATAATTTAACCAATTACTCTTTAGTTTAATCGCGGGCAACTTCTTCCACAATATTGAGATCGATTGTTTGAATCTCTTTGTATATATTATAAAAGTACATGTACATTTTCTTTTCATTTGTGAGTAGACTTCTAACTTCTAAAATAGATAATTAAGTTATTATGCTATTTAAAAGAAAAACAAAACAAATAAAAGCCACTTCGATTATAGTCCATCTTTTGAATAAAATTTTATGGAATGAGAACTCATTTATATTCTCCAAGCATAATTGTGCAGAGATGAATATTTTTTTTTCCTTACGAATGTGGATAGAAAGTAGACATATCCATGGATACTAATGAGGATAGAATATTGATAGCATTTTTTTTTGTTTCTTTTTTAATTTTTAATTTTGTCTCCTACTATTATGAAGACCAATTGACACGTGGCAGTCAATGGTTTACTGAATTTTAATCTTTGATTTTGGTCGATTGTTTGACTCGGGAAATCAGCCCCAGGTGAACAAGTGTCCACTCTGGAAAGCATCAATTCAAAGCAAGCTCCAGCTTTGCCTTTGACTGGAGCTGCTCAGCTTTTTACTCTCTATCTCAGTATCGCTCTTTTAATTAAAAATAATAATAATTTCCAAACAAAAAAATGAAAGTGAAACAGCCAGAGAATCTTAAAAGGAAACAAAATTGAGATTCGAAATAATTTCAATAAGGCCTCAGCAAAAGTCATAATATATTGAATTGGAAATCAATAAATTTTTTTTGGGGTGCTGTAATTAAGACTTCTGATCCTTTGTAACGAATTCAAAATTAACGGTTGAATTGTCGGCAAATGATTCACAGTGTCTAAATATACATTTTCTTCATGGTTCGTGTTTCTAAATTCTAAGTTTACCTCCATCGTTTAAAAAATGGTTAGTTGTTACTGTAATTCTAGTATTTTTTTACTTTCACTTTTTACCGTTTAAATTTGTAATTCTAACTCCATCACTGATGTTATGATAAAGTTTCAAGGGAGATTACTAAATTTTTCATACTAAAATTAATATATATATCACTTATCCTTCTATTATTTTTATAATACCCAATAATCTCTATTAAAATAATTTAAAGCCAAAGAGAAATAAAAGGGTCATCGACTTGATATTTTATCTTGAGCATATAAAATATATATTTATTTTAAGAAAAAATTTAAAGATAATAAAAAATAGATGAAAATATTTCTTTATTTAGACCGAAATCCATATTTCTTACTTTTTAGTACTTAAACTATTTTAAATTTTTTTTTATTTTATGTGATTTGTTTAATTAATAAAAGATATGAATAAAAGTGCACTAAAAATAAGAACACTGTAAAATCACGGTGTCGCGGAGTTATTAGCTATTATAAAAATTGTAGGGAGGTAAGTGGTATATATCGTGATGGAAGAGTAGTTGTATAGGAAGAGTAGAGTACTTTTTTTGGAGTCTTAACTTGAGCTATCAGTGTCCACTTGTTGTGTATAATACATTGTTTTAAAGTTTATAAGGCAAATCTAACCCAATACCGTTATATCTTATTGGTTCAGTGATTCGCCAGAAATTTTATTTCTTTCATAGTCGTTTTTTAAATTTAATATATTTCCCTATTTTACCTATTGTTTTCAAAATTTTTATTTTTTTTGTTTGCTTTGTTTTTCTTATTTCAATAGGAGAATTTTATCTTTAAGTGCACTACCACCAACTTTAAGTAGATTTGCAAACATCTTGTAGAATTGACTTTAGTAATGGATCAATCTTAACCAAGGGCCCGCCGCCGCCATTCTGTAGATCAGCTAGCTCATCATCAGCAACCGTTCGATAAAACTAAAGGATCTATTTGAACAAATATTACAAGTTGTGTTTTAAACCGGGATAATCCAACATTTCATGGACCCCAGTTATAAATCCCCAAATATATTTTTAATATAATTTTAAAAAATAAATTATCCAATATATTAATCAATAAATAATCATATTTAGATTTGCTGATGTGTTACCAGTAACCAACTGAGAGAGAGATAGAGGATGTGCATTATTCAATCCCATGGGGTGTCTCTCTTCTTCTCTTCTTCAATTCCCCCATCCTTCACTCTCCTCCATCAAACTCATTCATGCACATCAAATTCTCATAACACAACCATAAACAATAATTATTAAGTTTTTATTTTATTTTTGCTCCCCTTTATATATATATATTTTTTCCCAATATCCAAAGCTTCTCATTTTTCACACGCACATTTAAACAAATTATATAAATAAGAGAGAAAAGAGAATCATTTACTTTTGTTTTTTCAGAGAGAATATAAAGATTAAAGAAGTCTCTTGCTTTCTGATCCAATGCCCTCTCTTGTTTCAGTTTCCTTTGACTATTGACTCTCTTCCCAATACCAAAGTTACCTTCTTTATTTGTTTTGTGAACCAAAGTTTTGATTTATATTTGTTGTTGTTGTTGTTGTTATTATTATTATTATGTAGAGAGAAATGTTGGCAATGGAGAAAGATTTTGATTCAAAGCTTAGAATTGAGGGCAATAATAATTCATCAACAAATTGTCCCACTGTGCAGAGATCCAAGAGCTTTGCTTTTAGGGCTCCTCAGGAGCATTTCAGTATTCAGGATTTTGAGCTGGGAAAGATCTATGGCGTTGGTTCTTATTCAAAGGTTCGATTTTCAGTTTTATATTTGGTCGGGTTTCTGTTATTTTTGCTATAGGCGGGTTTTGTTAATGTATTTGCATTATTTTTATGTTCATGTGGGTTTCCTATGTTTGCTTTGATTTTTTTTTTCCCTCCTGTTATTGATTGGGAGGTAGTGTTTTTGTTTTAGGATGGATGTTGGACGATTCTGACCAGTGTTGTGTTTTCTTTGAACCTGCACGTGTTACTAATTTTGATACCATATGTGATTTTCTTCTCTAAAAACCAGTAAAAAAAAAATTGTTGGGCAGTAATATTTTGATGATTATGAGTGGGTGGTAACCTATTTGGTTTTGATTTGGACATGGTTAGAGGATGGTTTAATGAATTTGGCACCAAATGAAGTTCCTGTGAAGAAATATGAGTTTCAGATTATTTGTTGGTTTGGTTTCTGAGTAACTTGAGGCAAATTGATGAACACGGAACTTAGATTATTAGAATTTGATTTTATCAGGTTCTTATTGTAAGAGCCCTGTGGATGTTTTAGATTTAGCAGAGGCTGAATTTTTATTTTTATGAGATCAGAATAGAGAAGACAAGAAAAAAGGTGAACACACCAAAAATTTCTGAAATTTGGCACCTGCCTGCATCTTAATCGCAACTAAATCAAGCTTTATAAGAAGTCTTCAGAGGATTTGATTGTTTAAAAAGAACTACTGTCGCAGCTGAAAATGATCGATTGAAGCACCTCGAGTTGCCTCGAGTTGAATTCATCATTGAGATTCCTGAAATAGTCTAGTTACTGGGTATCTGATAGTGTTTTTACGGTTTGGTTTGACCGAAAGTATTACTGATCATGAAGGATTTTGGACATGTTTTCTTGTTGGAATGTCTGAGAGGTTTGGCACTTTTAAGGTGCCTTCAGAGTGATTTAGGAGTATACTCATCAAAATTATTTTGACTAAATTACATATGACTTGGCTGTTTGATGTTGTATTGCTGAATCTGGGGTGACCATTTCTCTGTGGAGAGGTAGATGTTTGACATATCACTTCATGTGGAATGTTTCCTTCATTCATGACTTACACTAGTTAGCATCTGATCCTCTTGTCTGTCATATTTTCTTTTTTGAATTGATTTGGTTTTAGTATCAATTTGTGGATGCATGGACAATTATATGAATAGTAGGATACTAGCGTTTCAGTGAAAGCAGTGATGCTAATTGTAGTTGTTATGATTTCAGAGACAGTCTGTTGACTTTGTTTTTCTCTCTCTATTACCTTTATCCCCTCTTATTCTGAGCTTGCTCTGCTGTTGCATTGAAGTATGCAGTTCTGCTCTAAGAATCATATATGGCACTTTATTTATGGAGTCTATCTTTTATTCTTTTTAGAACATCTTGCTGACAATGATGTTCTCTAAATATCATATTATCATGATATTAGGTCGTCAGGGCGAAGAAAATTGATACCGGAACTGTATATGCCTTGAAGATCATGGACAAAAAATTTATCACCAAAGAAAATAAAACAGCTTATGTGAAGTTGGAGCGCATTGTGCTTGATCAATTGGACCATCCTGGAGTTGTGAGGCTATTTTTTACATTTCAGGATACCTTTTCACTGTGTAAGTACTCATTGTAATCTGTTTGAGTTTAAGTGCTTTTACTTGATTTTTATGCCTTTATATTAAGATCTCTCTCTGTACTTCTGGTTTTTCAATTTGGCTTCTCTTATGACATTTGGTTTGTTTGATTATGTTTTGAAGACATGGCACTTGAATCCTGTGAAGGTGGAGAACTTTTTGACCAAATAACCAGTGTACGTTTGTATCAAAAGCTCCCTTTTCTTTTCCATGTCATTATGGAGAGTACTCTTTGTCTCAAAAGTTTCCTGCTGAAATCTCTTTGGGGGTTATATAGTCTGATTTCATTGGGGAAATTGGTAATTTATTGAATTGTAATAAGTATGGTGGAATATTCCCTCTACATTTTTGGATGATAGTGTATGCTTCCCTTCCGTACATCTAGGTTTTAGTTGATTGAAAATTGTTTCTCATCTTCTCAGGATTTTGTATGATTTGGCCAAACAATAAATTTTCAAAAACTTCTCATCATTTTCAGAGTCTTGCTTTTTTTTTTTTTTTAATACTGTTAGCTTGTCATTCGCACTGTAATAACTATACAGTTATTTGTGTATGCAGAAAGGTCATTTGTCAGAAGATGAAGCTCGCTTTTACACCGCAGAAGTTGTAGATGCTCTTGAATACATACATAGTATGGGATTGATACATCGAGATATTAAGGTACTTTCTCTGCATGTGAGCACTTTTTCATTTACATCTGAAAACAGCTAACGCTGCTTGATTGGCAGCCAGAGAACTTACTTCTTACGGCAGATGGACATATCAAAATTGCTGATTTTGGAAGTGTCAAGCCCATGCAAGACAGTCGAATAACAGTCCTCCCAAATGCAGCATCAGGTAGTGTAGAAATTATCATGTGGAAACTGTTTCACAATATTTTTGATGCTAAGATTATTTTCATGGGCCTCCTGTGCAGACGATAAGGCGTGCACCTTTGTTGGGACAGCTGCATATGTCCCTCCAGAAGTCCTCAACTCTTCTCCTGCAACCTTTGGGTAAAGGCGCTTTTCTTTTTCTTTAGAATGAGCGAGTCTCATAGATGAGACTGATTGAATGTAAAACTTAAATGAAATCTTGTGTTTGTTGTTACTGATTGCTTCTCAGTTACATGGGATAAACGCTTTTGCTCTTCTTGTACATATTTAAACAGAAATGACCTCTGGGCCCTTGGCTGCACCTTGTACCAAATGCTTTCAGGAACTTCGCCTTTCAAAGATGCGAGTGAATGGCTTATATTTCAAAGAATTATCGCCAGGGATATAAGATTTCCAAATTATTTTTCAGACGCGGCTAGAGACCTCATTGATCGGTTATTGGTATGCTATATGCACTTTTCTGCTTGCTATCTTTTGCCTTCGTGTAGGCATGCTTTAATTGCTCTGTATGAACTTTCTGGTTTTCCCTGTTGGCTTTTATTTTTCTTTTGTTGTATTTGTACTCTTTCATTTTCTTTTCCGGTTTATTATATATCGGTTATAAACTAAAAAAAAAAAGTAACTCAGTTTTGCTCGTTTTAATAATTTGTGGTTTATGAGCCAAGCTTTATAGTATAAAGGGCTACGCAAGTCATGCAAGTTGGCATATTTGGTTTATAATGGTAGTGGGCAATGCTAACAATGCATCAGTTTAAAACTCCTCCCCTCCCCTCCCCCGCTCCCCCGGGCTGTCCGTGTTGATGCTGTGTAGCATGCTTTTTTATTTGTGTTGACACTCTACATATATTTCTTTGACTGCAAAATGTTGGCTTAAAGGAGGACATTGGTCAAAAATATTTTTAAGACGGTGGTCAAAAATATTTTTATTTGCACTATCAAAGCTCTGTTGGGGAAGTTATTAGTGCACATGTCAGAACTTTTTACCTTCTACTATTTGAGCCTTGGGAACACCACTAGGAACCATTTAGCATGACCTGATCTTTCATTGAATATGCTCTTTCTTTAATAAAAATGCAAACTGTACCCCAATTCTGGTTTGACCAGGTTTTGATCCCAAAACTTCTTGTACCACCCACATCAAATTGTGATGCACCCACAATGACTCAGCGTCTCAACATAAACGAGAAATTTCAGAAAGTTGATGAATCAATTGTTAATGCCATCAGTTTTTGATACCAAAAATTTCAACTATTAAAATATGACTGGATCTTAATGTGTGTTAATATTGGTAATTTAATCTCTTTAGGTTGCATATCATGGGAGCTTCACCCCTCAAGATTCAACCACCTAAACCTTGAGGACAAAAAATTAAGCTGGCTTTGGAGATTTTGTGTCAGTGCTTGAGGGGCTGTGTCTTCGAAATCATTTAGAATGCATGACTTTTTTACAGCATATAAAGGACAAAAATGTAATTTTTGTATTGTTTTGTTTCCTTAAAAGGAAAAAAAAAAAAGAATCTTGATTCCTGGTGACAGGATGTCTATGAATGTGCTGCTATACGAATTCCATAATTGTAGTCTCTAATTTGCCACATAATTTTGACCCAGGATGTAGACCCCAGCAGGAGACCAGGTGCTGGGCCTGGTGGTTATGCAGTACTAAAGATGCATCCTTTTTTCAAGGGAATTGACTGGAAGAATATACGAGGGCAAACCCCACCTAAACTTGCTTCGGAGCCAATGGTAAATTTCCTGCTTTTAATTAAACTGTTATCTGTTGTGAAATCTAACTTGCTTCCTTGCCTTGCATTAGTTAAGAGTTCTGGTATTATCTTTTAGGTTCAATCAGGTGAAGGTGATGATGTTCATGATTCCTCCTGGAACCCTTCACACATTGGGGATATTTCAGCAAAAATAAATGATGGAAATGGTGGTGCTTCATCATCTGAAGGATCAATTACCAGGCTCGCTTCAATTGACTCTTTTGACTCAAAATGGTATTGTCTTAACCACTTTTTTTGCACTGTGTTCTATATCATTCATTTTTTGCTAAAAAAAGAAAATTGTGGAGTAGCTTTATAAGCGTGTTTTTTTTCATTCTTGTCACTTGCCACGGTACTTGTAATTTAAAACACAATTGAGTTAGATTGTTGGACATATTGTCATCAAGTTGGATGGATATGATGATAGTTTAAGCTGCTTTGCAATTTCTTACCTATTGCAATTTTCAAATAAAGTTTTAGTTTCGTCGGCTTACGTTTGTCTTGAAAGTTTAAAAGTTTAATCTAGGAGGACTAATTTATGGTAGATTGACCCTTCCGCATTATAAGAATTTTCATTATGTTCACCATGTTGATTCTTTTTCCTTTTTGTGTTTGCTTGTCGGTCATTCACAGTGCACATTGATTTGTTTTTGTTGACCCTGTTAACAGGCAACAATTTTTGGACCCTGGGGAGTCTGTTCTTATGATATCAATGGTGAAGAAATTACAGAAACTGACTAGCAAGAAGGTGCAGCTTATTCTCACCAACAAGCCAAAATTAATATATGTGGACCCTTCAAAGCTCGTGGTGAAGGGAAACATTATTTGGTCGGATAATTCAAATGACCTCAGCATCCAAGTCTCAAGTCCATCACATTTCAAGATTGTTACGGTATTCCCTCTTTTGCCCTTTTACCCTCCTGGCTGCATATCTAAGTCAGATATCTTTAAATTGCTGCAGTCCTTTACAGTGAATTGTGTGATAGTTCTCTCAACTGATGACAATCTTAAAAATATGAATGTGACTCTATGTTCCAGTAAATTCTATGATACCTGATGCTATGATTTATAATATTCTTTATATATAGTCAATCAGCTCTGTTTCCTGTATAATGGTAATTTCAATCACTCTTTGTTTGGCAAAATTATGTTTATATATTTTCCCCCAACTTCAGATTCATTTTGTGTGGCGTTTCTAGTCTTTGTTTCATTCTCTGATTCAATTTTGTTTAAATGTTCAGCCAAAGAAGGTATTGTCATTTGAAGATGCAAAACAAAGAGCATCACAGTGGAAAAAGGCAATTGAGGCTCTACAAAACCCTTGAGCCGTGAAAGCTATCCTTGGTTTTGGCAGAATATACTTTTCAATCTTTCTGATACTGTAGAGGAACGTGGTCATAAACGATTGAGACCCCCAACTATTATTTATTTTAGAGAGAGGAGATTCACATAGCAGATTTGGATTTTCAAGGTTCAAAGCTGCCACCCCTGCTGCGCTGTGTTGCTTAGAATGGGGTCAAATTTTTTTTTTTTTTTTGGTTGAGCTTGAATGAAAATTACAATTTGATATTTAGGCTTTTGTTGGGGGGCTAGGTTTCATTACTTGTGACCTGTATTAAAATTTAATCAGTCAATGAAAATTTTCATCCAATGAAATATATGCTTTGCAATTTTGTAACTTTCTGTTTGCTTTACATAATGATTAGACTGGTTCAATCTTGGCATGGATTGGCTACCTGTCTTTTGGTTTTGATTTATCATTAAAAAGGAATTATGCGGGAATAGCTGTCGGTAAAAGATGGGATGCTGGATTATTTCTTTATCAATTGCAGATTGCATCTGGTGTCACATCAGATGTATCACATCAGATGATTTTTTAAACTACCATGCATATTTTTATTTGTCAAAGTGCTGGAGAGGCAACTGTAACTCACTGCAGTTTTTTATTTTCTTTTCTCTTTTTCCAGTCAAATTTCTATCAAGATTTTTCCCAAGGGAGCAATATATGTTCCCACAATTGAGGGATGATTACTAAGTGCAATGGTGGTTGTAGCTGGATTTGGATTTTGGAGGAGTGTTGATAGGATTTCTGTGCCGATCTTTTTACAAAGTTGCGATTGGGTATTAATGGGAAATTTACAATATTAGCCAAAAAATTTAGGCCTTTTTCTCAATTAACCATAGCAACTTTTTTCTATCAACATTAGCCAAATCCAAGTCTTTCTTCCCAAATTACCCTTTTTCACGGAACAAAACCAACTTTTCTTCGTGAAACAAACAAAACGCATCAGCTTACCTTTGTACTCGTGATTCACGGCAACAAATAATAGTAAAAGTCAGTCATAATTTATCCAGATCCAACATTAATCGACATCAATTACTGGTAGATCCAACATTAATCGACATCAATTACTGGTATGAGTTATTTTCTCAGTTTTCTCGGTCAATCTAAATTCTGGGACGGGCAATAACAGTTGGTGCGACAGGCACCACCTGTCGCCCAAGCTGTCGCCCAAGGCTTGGGCGACAGGCACAGGTCGCCCAAGCCTGTCGCCCAAGGCTTGGGCGACGGGCAGCCCGTCACCCAAGCTTTTTTTTATAATTTCAGATAATTTTTTTTTTAATTTCGGATCTAAGTAATTTTTTTTTATAATTTCAGGTATAATGGATTCAGTTGTACTTGAATTGTGTTATGATGGTTGGTGGGAGACATTAGATGATGGCCGTATGGAGTATGTGAATGGTAAAAATCGAGCTTTTTTGGTTGGAAAAAATTGTCTGTTTGATCAGTTATTGGCAAGAGTATACGAGGTGTTACAAATAAACCCTAATGAATATAGTATTACAATGAAGACAACTTTGAGGTCTAGTAACACATTATATCGTATATGTGCACTGCCTATGGATATATTTGATGATGAAATGGTGAGAGTTGTGTTGCATATGGCATCCGACGTAGCCAATTTTGGATGCATTCCTATATTCGTGACCACATCACCTCGAGTTTCGAGTGAAGGTATTGAGCCGAATGTCGATACAGAAACTTCGTTTAGAGCAAATATGTCTGGCCCTGATAATGATGAGGATGTGTTGCCAAGGACAGTATCGCTACAGCAATATTACTCTCCAATCCACGACAATTATGACAACATTGAGGATAACGGCGTTACGTTACAGGATGTTGGAGCAACGGTATTCTCCGTATCACAACAATGATTTTCGGGACAATGATGATTTTCATGATGAGACAGCGGGGGATAATGTTTGTGCAGAACCTTCTAATAATACGAGGGGCACTCATTTCAATTATGATGGTGATGATGGAGGAGCCGGTCCGTCGAATGTTCCGTCGGATCAGCATGAGGATGAGTATGAAGATAATGCTCCTGTGAATAACAGAGGCAATAGACCTATTCCTTCTATGGTTCGGTCGAGAAGGAGAATTGATCCTCTTACAAGTCTTGCTCCAACTTTGCCTTCGGACACGGTTGCTCCAAGCTTTGTTAGCAGTTGTGACTCAGATGATATCAGTGTGGGTATGCTATTTGCTGAGAAGAGTGAGTTTATATTACAACTACGCAAGGTGGCCTTTAGAGATAAGTATGAATTCAAGATTGCACGGTCTACTACGACACGTTTTGAGGCTCACTGTTCTTCAGAATCATGTAAATGGCGTATTTGAGCAACTAGATGTTCGAATGAGCAAAATGTTCCTTGGGTGGTGAAGAGAATTGACAATGTACACACTTGTCATAATGAGGTATTGGTTGATGGACGTCATCAAGTAAGGAGCCGGGTTGTCGGTCATATTATCGCAGATAAATATATTCAAGACAAGAGGATTTATACTCCGAATGACATAAGAGCAGATATGCAACAACAATACGGTGTTCAGTTAACATATCAGCAGGCATATCGGGCGAGAGAAGTTGGTCTTGAAATAGTTCGAGGCAACCCTGCAGAGTCATATAACTTGCTCCCGAAATACTCTCACGTACTAACTACAGCGAATGATGGTACAATCACTCACCTCAAGCAGGATGGAGATGGTAATTTCTTGTACTATTTTGTGGCACTCGGATCTTCCATCAAGGGTTTTATGCAGTTCATTCGGCCTGTCATTGCTGTAGATGGTACTCATCTAAAGGGACTATACCGTGGAAGCATGTTCGTGGCAACATGTCTTGATGGTAACAATCAATTGTATCCGTTAGCTATTGGGATCATGGATTCTGAAAACAATGATGCTTGGGAATGGTTTATGATGAAGTTACACGGAGTGATTGGCGATAGACCTGAGTTGGTAATCATCTCTGATCGATGCACTGCCATCAGGAGAGCCGTTCTAAAAGTATTTCACAATGCAACTCATGGTGTTTGTTTTTACCACGTGAAAGGTAACATTAAGTCACAGTTTAGAATGTCCAAAGCTCTTTGGGATCAATTTGAGCCTACCTTTATTAATGCAGCAAAAGCATATGGCCACGAGGAATTTAAGAGACAACTTGAAGGGCTGTGGATGATCCACTCTGGTGCGGCTGATTACTTAGAAAATAATGTCGGTACGTGTAATTGGGCAAGATCTCAGTTTGAAGGTAGGAGGTACAGCATACTTACCACAAACATCGCGGAGAGTGTGAATGCTTTCATGAGGGAACCTCGAAAATTTCCTGTAACTCATCTTGTTGATCACTTTAGGAAAACATTACAGCAATGGTTTTATGATCGGAAAATTGTGGCTGAATCAATGACTACTCGGCTAACGACATGGGCGGATGAAATAGTCACTGAGAGAAGAACTATAGCTGAAAGAATGAGAGTTCAACCGGTGTCACCGCATCGATTTCAAGTTGTAGGCGGTGGGCTTAAGGAAGGTTTGGTTGACTTGCAAAAGAGAACTTGCACCTGCAGAGTGTTTCAGCTTGATCAGCTTGTATGTGCTCATGCAATTGCGGCGTGTCTAACACACCGGGTGGATTTTATTAGCCTTTGCTCAGACTTTTACACTACAGAATCGTTGGCGATGACTTATGCACAACCAGTGGAGCCAGTTGGTGATATGGCTGATTGGGAAGTTCCAGATGAAATTCAGGAGATGCAAGTATACCCACCAGTTGAGTCACCACAACCTGGCCGTCGTAAAGAGCTCAGAATACCCTCGGCTGGCGAGGACGTTAACCGGCGGACTGTACGATGCGGGCGGTGTCATGAACTAGGCCATAATCGTAAGCGATGTAAGAATCCCATTGCATCGACTTCAAGCTAGATGTATTTTCTGTGTATTATTTTTAGTGTTTCGTTGGTTATAATTGTTATTTATTTTTGTGTATTGTACACTTATATGTCATACAACTTTATTTTATTTTAATTATTAAAATGTGAGCATTAAAATGAAATAAACATAAGTGCGCAAATTAAAGTAAAAATTCAAGTTTGAACATTTAAATTAGTACAACCGTTTATAATACAATATCGTCATTAAATATGTCAGCCGCAATCTTCTTTCTAAAGTACTGGACATGCCTAGCGTCAAACTCTAATCTAAGCCCGAATATTAAATACATCGTAACAATCAATACAAAAACACCGCAATCGCCAGTTCCGGGCTCTTGTTGAGGCGCGCTCTTAACTGCTATAACTTTCCAGGGGTCTGCACTCCACAAGTCAGGTCGAATGTTGTAAAAGCCAACATGTTCCAACCATCGCGGGAATATGACCTCAAGTGGCTTGAATGTCAACCTGTACCTTTTGTCGTCGCGAATTGTGAGCAATGAGTCGTAAATCCATACTCGATTTTTCCGAAAGTCAACTCGTGCTAGGACCCAATGCTCGTTGTCCAAGTTAACAGGGATGAGTAGCTGCATATAAATTTTGAAAAACATGTTCGTTATATACGAAGTTGAAACAGAAACCAGGCAAAATCGTCAACTGAAATATTGAAATATAATAAAATACATACCATATCAACATCCGTCATTGATTTGGACAGTGTGTGCTGTCGCCCACACAGATAACTATTCACGCGGTCGTCGAATTCTAATGAATCGACCGCACAATTCCCGTTGTTCCATAGCTGCTTCAAGAACACCTAGTACATAGACAACCAAGAAATGCATAAATTAACAAAACTTATATGTAATAATTAAAAAAAAATTAAATAGCATTTATAAGTTTTGTCGGCACGTTACCCAAAACCATGTGTCAGTATGTGTGACACGTTGAACTAAGGCATTTGGAAACTGTCGTTGCTTCGCGCTAATCAAGCGGAGATACTCATGAATGTGCTGTAGAAAAAAACAAACATTACGCTGTAAAAGAAAAATTTTATACACAAGTCGAAAACACTCTAAAATATTCGATAGTATCAATACCTCATCGCCCAGCCATCCCAGCGAGGCTGTACCCAAAATGATTTCAAAGAATGACCGCGGGTGCCGCTGTCGCCAATCCATTGTGATATCACCAGCGAACCATCGATCAAACTCAGCAAACATACTCGCGTCCTCAAATCCCCGCAGTGGATTTACATCCACATTCGTACTCATGTCAATCGCATGCTCCATGATTTGGGGTCGAGGTAAAGGACGCACGTTCTGTCCTCTCCTGGCTGGAGGAATCACGAACGGACTGTTATAAACATACGACGGTATGTACGCGCGGCCGAACTTATTAACGCGTGGAGGCAACTCAGTGAACACCTGCACGCTCTCCCCACTAACATCCCCGTAGAAACTATACAATGACGTGGGCGTAGACAAATTTTGATTGCCCACTTCAGTATACACTCCACAATCATCCGGGGCCTGTCCATTCGCAAAGAAGAAAAAATTAAACAACTATTAAAAAAAAGTTAAACCAATATAATTAATAAATTTAAAATTGCTCACCGCATACGAACGTGCAGTGGGAGATTCATTATTTCGACGTTTAGAAAATGTGTCGATAAAGCCAACAACGGTTTCTGTAAAATCTTTTAACTCTGACTTTATTTCATTAACATTACGATCAAGCTTCTCCACGTTACGATCAAGCTTATCCAACCGTCGTCGGACGTAATCATTAAACTGCTTTGTCCTTGACTGTTACAAAAGAAATAAAAACTTTAGAATAACAATAAAACAATAATGAATTATAAAGGAAAAATATCGTATATTATTTACAATAAATACCTCACGTGCGTCATCAGAGTTGTCTGTTTGCTCCTGGTGGTCATCAGCAAGCACCTCAACCTCATCCTCAGAAGTGTCATGACGCTGCTCTGGTATTAGGTTTGGTATGTCGTCATGATCGTCATTCTCGTCTGATTGCCTTGTATCCGACGGCATCGCATTGATTGAGGGTTGGTGCTTTATAAAGTATCATTTAAAATTAATGAATTAAATGTAAACAATAAAGATTACAAAATTTATTGTACTTAAAATATACCAACCGTATGAACCCAGTCTGGAATGCTTGGTTTGTAACCCTTCAAAGAGAGCCAATATGTTTTGCTACTCTCCTTGAAGTTGGCTCAAGAGTTTGTGAAAGGTCCTCCTGCCATAAATTCAATTAAAAATAGTGAGTAAATATACAAAACTTAAATTTAGTAAAGTTAAAAAAATTATTAATACATATTACTTACAAGACGAGATTCGTCGTTAAAGAACGCATAAACCTCCGCAAAGTTGATGGCAGAAGACATCATGGGCTTCCATTGCAAAATGCGGGGAATGTTGTTTTTCGTTTTCACAACCCACATTGATGGCATACCTCCGATTGCTTCATAAATCCATGCCTGCAACAACTTTTATTTTAATTCAAATAAAACAACTATCAAATTTTTAATACTATAAAACTTGTTAATTTAAAAAACGCACCTGAACCGCAGCCGTAAAGCCGTAAAGATTGTATTTTTCGATGTTATGATCTGGATTTTGCTTCCGAGTCCTCTTAAATTTCTCATTTCTGTTGGACAATGCAAAGTCAAGACTGTCGTAAATTATTTTCCACGACAATAGACCCCATGGACGAGTTCGGAAGAATTCTATATCATCAACGTCGTCCAGCCAAAACCAGTTGATTTGAGCGTTATTTTTTTTTGCATTGAGTACTCTGTCCGCAAAATAAAACAGCGCAATTTTTAATGCGTCAATATCATCCATTTCCTTGAATTTCAACGAGGAAAAGTCTGCATCGAATTCCTTCACATACATCTTACGATTCAAACCGCCAAAATACTTATTCCGTAGCCTCTGCTGCCCCTGTTTATCATTCATTTGTTCGCTCGAACTCGCAAATGAAAGTCCAGTAACCAAGCACCATTCGACAACTGAGAAGCGAATCAAATGCCCACCAATTTCGAACCATAACTGATCCTCAGGGCTATCTTCTTCAGGGGCCACTTGCCTCAGTAAAAGATTGTGCAATATTACCCCACTAAATGGAAAACTTCGACATTCCAAGAAATGCCCAAATATATCTTTTTTGAACATATTCAACTGCCGCTTTGTTAATTTTTCTTGGATCACTTTCACGACCGAAGATAACTTACACATGTTCGTAATTCGACCAGGAAAGTGATCGGCATAAGGAATATACATCTTGCCAACTTCAATATCCGGTGATTCAGATTTCGCCATGTATCTGTAATATTTATAAAATTATTACATTATATTAAAAAAAATTTAACTTAAAAAAAAAAAACTTTTCTTGCGACGGGCGTGCCGGTCGCACGAAATCTGGTGCGACAGGCGTGCCTGTCGCACGGGTTTCGTGCGACGGGCGCGCGCCTGTCGCACGGGTTTCGTGCGACAGGCGCGCGCCTGTCGTAAGACTCCTTGCGACAGGCGCGCCTGTCGCACATAAGCCGTGCGACAGGCGCGCGCGACAGGACGTCCCTGTCGCGCGAAATCTCTTTCCCTTCTCTTCCCTTTTCCATGGATCTCACCCACCACCGCCGTTAAAGACTACCAACAACACCAACAACAACAACAACAACAAAAAGCCAAACAATAACAATAACGACAATAATACTCACCTTGGGTTTTCAATTTTTTCCTTTGATTTTAGTTATCTCCGAAGTTTTCAAGGTGATTTAACTGCTTTCTGCCGTCACCAAGTTCCTCCGCTGCCGATCTACGCCGCCGCCAATGATCTATACAACTTCCAGTGATGAGAATTTGGTGAGAGAGGGAGAAATTTAGGTGAGGGAAACGTGAGAATGGGGAGGGTAATTTCGTCCACAAATTGAGGATATGGCTAATGTTGAAAGAAAAAAATTTGAAGGGTTAATTGAGAAAAAGGCTTAAATTTTTTGGTTAATATTGTAAATTTCCCGGTATTTATTAATTGAATCAAAATATGTGTGAGTTAATTTTAGTCGTACAATGTTAAAATCTATGTGTTATTAGATCTTGAAAATGTTATCAAAATTAAAATCAATACTGAATCCAAAAGATATCAACAGGCTGTTGACAATAGAATTGTCAACTTTTAAATTGGCTTCTGTGAGTCTGTCATCATTGGTTTTCTCTCTCTCTGTTCTCTTCAACTGATTCAGCAGAATCTCCATTTTTTTTTTCTTCCTCCTGGATTTGAGCATCCCTATACAGATTACTTTCATTTTAAAACCAACTCTCTTGCTGTCATATCCTTATTTTATAATGAAAGAGCTTTAAACAATCAATAGTGTCAACTAGCTAGTATTTCTGACCAAATGAATCTATATGTGTCATTGGCTTGGAGTAGACGGGCATGGCAAAAATGGCCGCGAACTGTGTTCCTTCTTGCTTGCAAGTAGTGCTGGTTCTTTTTTTTTTTTTAAATTAAATTTCTGCATCAGCTAGACCATCAAACAGTATAAAATCTTTGAACATAATCCAGGAGGTGAGCAGGAAAGGGCAATACAATGGTCCCATTAGAGTGGTTCCACCTGAAGAGAATGCCTTTTTCTGGAACTGGGGCTTTCAAGCCCAATCCTGGGCACCCATTTGTGGATCTGTCAGATATGTACTTATATCGAGACTAATATTAATATTGTTTAACCTTTTACCCATATGCTTAAGCCTTTAGATCAAGTGACACACGTCTTCAGGAATGTTTGTTAAAATATTGGCTTGATGATTTACTTTTGAAGTTGAAAATGATGTTTGATGCTGCAGAAAGAAGATTTCGTGTGGGAAAGCCTAATGGAAAGAAAGCAATCAATGTTACGTGTGGCAGTGGAATTGTAAGTTTAATTAGTCTCATTGTCACAATTTAATAAAATATTATGTGTTTACTTGGAGTTACTCCTCTTTACAAGCTCATTTGATTTGAACATGCGGTTGGCTGAATCAGGCGAATGCTGCTGCAGTCACACAAGATTTGCTTGATGATTTTGACATAATGTATATTGTCCATTTTGGCATAGCTAGCAATGGAGATGTTTCTATTTTACTCACACTGGCATATGGGAATGGCTGGTACATAATTCGCACCGTCTTGTAATTCATAATCTCTTCTAAATGCAATCAATTATTCATATCAATTGGAGCTTAGACTTACAAACTTTCATCATCATCATCATCTTGGCGGAACCCAAATGCTAAATTGAACTCCAATTATGCTGCTAATTTGGATGTCAATAACTACAATGTACCCAAAGGGCATGGTTCTAATCATTTGGGACATATTGGATATAATTCTGAGCAACTTTTTCCGAGCCAGGGAAGCCTAATGATGCTCAGCCCCTGTTGTGGTTCCCAATCAATGAGCAGTGGCTGGCTTAAGCTTGCTGCTAACTTAAGAGGTTAGACATCTGCATACATATATCATTTACTCCTGCGGTTGGTCAACTTGCAAGTACTGTTTTTCCCTGGATTGCAAGTAATTGGAGACGTAAAAGTACGTGCAACATCTACCAAACTAAGGGCATATTTTGAATTATATGGTGCTTGTTTTGGCTTTTAATCTATTAGTTCTACAATTTCAGGGGATGAATCTAGAACAATGTGTCAATTCAACCTTGTGCCTCCCGGAAAAGGCTTAGCTGGTAGTTGGACTTAGGGGCTTGACAGCAGACATTTTTGTCGAGAATGCGTCTTATGCGAACTTCTTGTTTCAGAATTTTAAGGTTTCATCAACAGACATGGAGAGTGCAGCAGTAGTAATGGTAAGGATAATGGATAGATAAAGGTTTTGAAGGGCATGGGGGCATTTTCAAACACGTGCAAAAATTAACCTCTCGTATCACCTCAAGAAATCTTACATTATGCCTTACTGCAAAATAAGTATTTCTGGCTTTTACCAGACAAGCTTGTTAAATGGCTTCCCGATGATCGTCATCAATAGGCTATCAGACTTGGCCGGGGGACAACCAGGAGAGAATGCAATGAACACATATCGGTCATTCAGTTTGTTATTGAAACTGATCATTTGAAAGTGTCCATCGGAAAATTGAGCATTAGATATGAATCAAAATTTACGCTGACGTATCAAAAGTTTCACTACCATTGTTGTTACTCTTGATTGTCCAAATTCCATTATTCTTGTAAACTTCCAACTTTTTGAAATGTTTATTCTCTCTGTTGTTACAAAAGATCAGAACATTTTAAGAGATCATAGGTAGAAGGCTCCAAAATTTGTGCTTGATGCAGCTCCTTGCTGCTCAAAGGCAATTCCAATGTAGAAAATTAGATAATTCCTTGAGGGGTGGGTTAGAATTAGATGATCATAATCAATAAAAAAAAAAAAATGCCATTTCTTTGACATAACTACAAACGGTTTTTGTCTAATATCTTCTTGTTGCCACTTCTATAATGCAATCTAATATCTGAATCAACTTGTATGTCCCGTCTGGAAGGGCTCTCGCTCAACGGATCAAAGGTACGCCGGGGATAACAGGCTGATGACTCCCGACAGAACTTGATCATAACCAGTAGAAGGGTGCTTTCAACGGCAAAAGGCAGAACCTGAACCTACACAGGCTAGGATTATTCATTTTCAGTTCCTTCATTTCTTGAAACAAATAAACTGATCCGAAACATAAAAAATAAAGACCCGAGTAGAGTAAAAGCACAACTTCATTTTAGTCAACTATAAGAGTCGAGTATCCTTCAAAAGCAATTTCACAACCCTACTTGCAGTGAAGAACTTTTTAAAAATGTCTATCATCATTAAATAACAAATCTGGCTTCAAAAGCCAGAAGTATGATGTGTGCTACAAGAAAGTATTCATCAAACCTTTCTATGTCACCCTGGTCACCAGATTAAACCATATGCTCAATTATGAACCAAGCTGTTCAATTGCCACCAGAAATAAAAATAGAAAACCATCAAGATACATTGGGAAGAAACGTTTATACGTACGAGATAGAAAAGAAAAAGGAAAAATCAGATCATTTAAAAACCCCCAATGTGGTTTTCCTGTCAGTTTATTGGATTGAAAAATACCCAAAGAAATTAAAAACTTACTTCATGTTTCTTGATCCATTCCAGTTCTACATGCTAATAAAAGCAATTGAAAACCCTATGAAGCAAAATCATTAACAAGTATACCTGGATGAAAAAGGCGGTTTTATCGAACATTATGCACTAAAATTAGTAAGAATAAGTAAGTGAAAGGGATGAACCATAGACAATCTGCTAAAGCAAATAACTTCTTACATAGAGATTCTAAAGGGCAATAAATCATGTGAGGAAGTTACTTATCAATTCCAGCCTTAATAGATATGCAAAAATTTGTTTCACAACCTTGGCTTCTATAAGGTGATTCGGAGTAAAATCCGTGATTGTAAGAAGTAAACAGACTGTAATATGTGTAATCACGTCAAACTTAATTGTTTCTTTGAGTATGAACATCATATCTTGACATTACTCAATATCTAGCCCAGTATAACTAAAGAATAGAACCATCATTGAGAATGACAGAATACCAGAGATTTATTCTTATTCAGCTGGATTTACTAAAAAATCTAAAGTTTCCTTCTTCCTTTCTTATTGGGTGACGTGTGAATGATTTGTTGAAAAGTCAAAGAATGACATGCAAATTTCAAAGTCAAGGTTGGTAGCACAATTTGTTGAAGTCAAATTGTTGGTTACACCAACAATTGTAGAGATTTTTCAAGCCGAAAAGAAAGAATGGACAAAGGGGATGGATTTGAAAAATAATAATAATTATAAATTATATTTTTAATTATTTTATTCTTAGCATAGTAATTCATTTCTCCTATAAATAGCTAAGGATTTCATTCATTTGATATCATCCCAAATTTGTTAAGCTTATAAGTTTCTAAGCTTTTGAGAGTGAGCAATTGGAGAGTGTGTGTGAGAGTACTGAGTGTATTTGGGTTCTGGGAAAGTGAGATTTCTTTACTCAAATTTGTACTCAAATAATTGTTAATAATACAATTATTTTTTTCTTGCTCCCGTGGACGTAGGCATATTGCCGAACCACGTAAATTTTGTGTTCTTTATTTTTCTGTGATTATTCAGTTCGCTTGATTCCGCACTTCGCGCACAACAAGTGGTATCAGAGCCGACGGTTCGTACTTGGGGGATACGGTACTGTTCACGTATACGGTACGATTCACGTATACGGTACTGTTCACATATGGTACTATTCACGAATACGGTGGAGACGACCATTTGTACTTGGGAGACAGTCTATTGTAAGTAGTGTGTATTTTTGCATGTCTAGGAAAGTTCTGTCAACAAAGGCGATAAGAGTCTAAAGATTCTGGTTTTTAATTGGGACCGAGTTCCCGTCCAGTCTCCTGGGAACTTTCCTGGTGCATTTATTCACGCGAAATTAACATCATAGAGATTGTTTTTCAAGTGGAAATAGTTTGTTGAGAAAATGGTAGAAGGTGAAACTTCCAGAATTGGGGAGAGATCTACCGAGACTATTTCAGGAGATACTTCAGGTAGGAGGCGAGATTTGTCAAATCGCTATTCAGCACTTGTTATAGGAGGCCAAAAGATCGATGTTGAAAAGTTTGATGGGAAAATCAACTTCGGCATGTGGAGGCGCGAAGTTATGGATGCCCTTATTCAAATCGATCTCGATGTTGTTCTGAAAAATAAAAGACACTTGTATGATGAAGAAATTTGGGATCGTATGAACGAGAAAGCTTGTGGTCAGATCAGATCTTGTTTGACCAAGGAGATGAAATACTTGGTGAAAGATGAGGAGTGTGCGGTGACTTTGTGGCGTAAATTGGAGGAGAAGTACCTGATGAAAAGTCCTGAAAATCGCCTTCATGCAATGAGCCAAGTATATGGTTTTCGAATGAAGCATGGGGTGTCAATGCACGATCATGTCTCAAGATTTGAAAAGTTACTTGCTGATTTGAAGAATCTTGATGAAGATATTAAGGATGAAGTCAAGGCTATGAATCTGTTACACTCACTACCAGAGGAATATAACCATTTTGTGACTACTTTGATATATGGGAAGAGTGTGATCATCTTCAAAGATGTTTGCACAGCATTGACAAGCTTGGAGATTCGGAATAATGATAAAAATTCTGAACGAGCATCGTCTGAAGCTTTGGTGAGTAGAGATTGGGCGATGGAGAAACAAAAGAAGCGTGGTGGAAAGAATTCTCGATCCAAATCGAGAAGCAGAAATATAGCTCGAGACGAGTGTGCCTTTTGTCATGAAAAGGGCCATTGGAGGAAAGATTGTCCAAAGGCTCAAAAGAGAGATGTGAAGAAACCAGCAGCAGCAAACATGGCACGGAAAGATGAAGACTCTGATTATTCACTAAGTATTACTCCTGCAGCATAAGTGGCTAGTTCGAGCGAGTGGATACTTGATACTGGAGCAACATATCATTTGTGTCCTATTAAAGAATGGTTTACGAATTTTCGTAATCTGGAATCTGGTACAGTTGTGATGGGGAATGATCAACCTTGTCGCACAGTGGGGATAGGAACAATTCGGCTCAAAATGTTTGATGGAATGGTCAGAGAACTCAAAGAGGTTAGATTTGTTCCAGCTTTAAAGTAAAATCTAATTTCTGTGGGTGCTTTGGAAGCTAAAGGCTACAAGGTTACCATTGAAGATGGTATAATGAAGTTTACACATGGGGCTATGGTGATTCTGCAAGGAGTTCAGCGTCACAATCTGTACTATTTGAAGGGAGGTACAACTGATGAAGCAAATGTTGTTGAGGCGCACAGTAACACCACCAAGCTATGGCATGTATGACTGGGACATGCTGGAGAGAAGTCTTTGCAAACTCTGATGAGGCATGGACTCTTAAAAGGTACCAAAACCTGTAAATTAAATTTCTGTGAGCATTGTGTAGTAGGCAAGAAAACAAGGGTCAAATTTGGTACAGCTAATCACGATACTCGTGAGATCCTTGAATATGTTCATAGTGATGTATGGGGACCAACCAAGACTGCATCAATTGGTGGAAGCCATTATTTTGTTACATTTGTTGATAATTTCTCTAGACGTGTGTGGGTGTACACCATGCGAGCAAATGATGAGGTTCTAGAGATTTTTGTGAAATGGAAGAAATTAGTGGAGACTCAAACTGGCAGAAAGATTAAAGTATTACGATCTGATAATGGGGGTGAATATACTTCTGATCCATTCTTGCAAGTATGCCAGAACGAGGGTATTAAAAGACATTTCACGGTGAGACATACTCCGCAACAGAACGGTGTGGCTGAGCGTATGAATCGTACTTTACTGGAGAAGGTACGGTGTATGTTATCTAATGCTGGTTTAGATAAAAAGTTTTGGGCTGAAGCTGTGAGCTACGCAAGTCACTTGGTAAACCGGTTGCCTTCTGCTGCAATTGAAGGTAAAACTCCTATGGAAATGTGGTCTGGAAAGCATGCATAAGACTATGATTCCCTTCGTGTATTCGGGTGTCCAGCTTATTATCATGTCAAAGATGGTAAACTGGATCCTCGTGCTAGAAAAGCTATCTTTGTGGGATTCAAAGGTGGAGTAAAGGGCTTCAAGCTTTGGGATCTCGAAGATAAAGAGTTTGTGTGTAGTAGAGATGTCACATTTGATGAAGCTTCAATGATGAAAACTTCAAGTTCTCAGCAGGTGGAGAACAAGACCAAAGAGGTGTTGCAGCGGGTGGAGTTTGATGCAACTCCATATGTACCAGTTAGTTCTACATCGAAGAATGGTTCAACTATGGAGGTGACACCTAGAGTTGAAGAAGAGGTTGTTTCTTCTGATGTCCCATAAAATGAAGAAACAATTGATGATGTAGATAATGATGATTTTATAGCAACAAGGAGGCCAAGAAGAGAAATAAAGAAACCCGGATGGCTTACTAAAGATATGGTGGTAGCCTATGCACTTCCAGTTATTGATGATGACATCCCCAACACTTTCGGTGAAGCATTACGCAGCAGTGAAAGTAATCAGTGGAAGTTAGCCATGGAGAAAGAGATAAAATCTCTCCATCAAAACCAGACTTGGGAACTTGTAAAGTTACCAAAGGGGAAAAGGACTATTGGCAATAAATGGGTCTACACCAAAAAGCAAGGATCTCCGAATCAAACAACTCCTCGATACAAGGCAAGGCTCGTGGCAAAAGGTTTTGCTCAAAAGGAAGGTATTGACTATAATGAAGTTTTCTCTCCAGTTGTAAAACATACTTCCGTTCGTATCCTACCTGCCTTAGTTGCAGAATATGAGTTAGAGTTGTCTCAATTGGATGTTAAGACGGCGTTCTTACATGGAGATTTGGAGGAGGAAATCTACATGATTCAGCCTTGTGGTTTCAGAGTTGCTGAAAAGGAGAACTATGTGTGTATGTTGATTAAATCTTTGTACGGACTGAAACAGTCGCCAAGGCAGTGGTACAAAAGATTTGATTAATTTATACAAGGGCAGAAATTCACTAGAAGTGAACACGATCATTGTGTTTACTTTAGAAAACTACCAGATGGAGCTTTCATCTATTTGTTACTCTATGTCGATGATATGCTTATAGCTTCGAAGAATAGAGACGAGATCGAAAGATTAAAGAAGCAACTTGCTTCTGAGTTCGAGATGAAAGACTTGGGTGATGCACAGAGAATACTTGGGATGGAGATTCGTAGAGACAAGAAGAATGGGAGCGTATGGTTGACTCAAAAGTCTTATTTGAAGAAAGTGATAGAAAGATTCGGTATGGATGACAAAACTAAACCGGTATGTACACCTCTAGCTCCTCATTTCAAATTAAGCTCTTCTTCATGTCCTAGATCTCAAGAGGAGCACGATTACATAGTTTGTGTTCCATATGCTAGTGCTGTGGATAGTCTTATGTATGTTATGGTATGCACAAGGCCCAATATATCTTAAGCAGTGAGCATGGTTAGTAGATACATGCACAATCCGGGTAAAAATCAATGGCTTGCGGTAAAGTGGATTCTCCGATATTTGTATGGGACAGTTGATGTTGGGTTATTGTTCAAGAAGGATTGTGGTCAACAATGTGTTGGGTATTGTGATTCTGATTTCGCTGGAGACCTTGACAAGCGAAGATCAACAACGGGCTACGTATTTAAATTTGGTGGAGGTCCGGTTAACTGGAGGTCGATTCTACAATCGACAATTGCTCTGTCCACTACGGAAGCAGAGTATATGGCAGCAACTGAAGCTGTAAAGGAAGCTATCTGGTTGAAAGGCTTGTTAGGTGATTTGGGAGTAATCCAGGAGAACATTGCGGTCTTTTATGATAACCAAAGTGCGATATTTTTCGCGAAGAATCAAACATATCACTCTTGGACGAAACACATAGATGTGAAATATCATTATGTGAGGGAAATTATCGAGGGAGGTGATGTGTTGTTGAAGAAGATTGATACCAAAGATAATCCATCAGATATATTGACAAAGATAGTTTCTGGAGTTAAGTTTCAACATTGCTTAAAATTAATTCAAATCCTTCGATTGTGTTAAGATATGTCCTTCGGGAATTTTGAACTACGGCTGGCTTGATCCCAAATTTTGGGTACGTAGGCAGTCACAACGATGCAGCCACCTTGGATCCTTGCGAGGATCATTTGGGGATGAAGTATTATGGTCCGTTAATGTCGGCTCAGATTTGGAAAATTTTCGCCGAGGTGGAGAATTGTTGAAAAGTCAAAGAATGACATGCAAATTTCAAAGTCAAGGTTGGTAGCACAATTTGTTGAAGTCAAATTGTTGGTTACACCAACAATTGTAGAGATTTTTCAAGCCGAAAAGAAAGAATGGACAAAGGGGATGGATTTGAAAAATAATAATAATTAAAAATTATATTTTTAATTATTTTATTCTTAGCATAGTAATTCATTTCTCCTATAAATAGCTAAGGATTTCATTCATTTGATATCATCCCAAATTTGTTAAGCTTATAAGTTTCTAAGCTTTTGAGAGTGAGCAATTGGAGAGTGTGTGTGAGAGTACTGGGTGTATTTGGGTTCTGGGAAAGTGAGATTTCTTTACTCAAATTTGTACTCAAATAATTGTTAATAATACAATTATTTTTCTTTTGCTCCCGTGGACGTAGGCATATTGCCGAACCACGTAAATTTTGTGTTCTTTATTTTTCTGTGATTATTCAGTGTGCTTGATTCCGCATTTCGCGCACAACATGATTGTTGGAAGTGCCATAACTGCTCTATAAGGTAAAAGACTGAAGCACTATAACAAGATTTGTCTAGCCATCTTAAAGACAGTAAGGATTTCAAACCTAACATTCCCAGACGTTGTGCATTAAATCTATGTGCCCTAAAAATGTTAGATATATAGATCAAACTCGAAGGATATGGAAAGATAAATTATGCCCTATGCTTTCACCCGAATAACAAGTACTTACTGTAGAAGCCTTGATGGTGACACTTAGTAAATGAACTTCTTTTATTGCTTCCCTTGTTATAGACTCCCTTATGAAACAATAAAAGAAGTGCAAGTCAAGTATATGAAATTATTAAATCAAGCAACTGATATTTTCACCGAGCCGCTCAAGTAAGAAGACTTTGTAAAATTAAAAAGTTTGCTTGCACTCACATGATTAAGTTTAAGGGGGTGTTGGATCATAAACTTGATCTAACTTCAAGAAATCCAAAACCAATTCATAGAAGCTTCTTGTGGGAGGCAAGGTTGGTGTGGTTGGTGACGTATGTGAGTGGCAGATTTGATAAATGGTTATGATTTGTGTGGTAGTTGAATAAATTGATAGTTGTGATTGATTTGTAATATATATGAATATCCCCTCATGTTTAGGTATCAAGGGAAGCAACAAAATCTCTAAATTGCAAAGAATGAAAAAAATAAGAGTCGTAATATTTAAGGAGTGTTTTTGAAGAAAAAAAGAATATTTATTTTGAGAGCTTGATTTTTGTCTCATCGGATTCTTCTTGTATTTGGCACCATTTTCAAGCTTTGATACCACTTTGTTGGATAATTTGAAAAAAAAAAAAAACACTCAAAATGAACACTCTTTATTTCTTCAAGAACACTCTTCAAATACTACAACTCTTATTTTTTCATTCTTGGCAACTTAGAGATTTTGTTGCTGCTCTTGATACTTAAACTGAATACACGAGGGCTATTTATACATATTACTAATTAATCATAACCATTCATTTATTAAACTACCACGCAAATCCTAACCATTCATTACAACTTAACACTCCCTTACTTCACCAACTACACCAACCTTACCTACCACAAGAAGCTTCTATGAATTGAATTTGGATTTCTTCAAGTTAGATAAAGTTTATGATCCAATACCCTATACATTATAAGCAACTATTACAAATTTCCTATGGTTAAGATTAAGAATCGGTTTGGGTTTAACTTCTAGCAACTGGGTTACCATAGCACCTGACTGCCAAATCTTTAAAAATAAAATAAAAATTAAGTACTATGATTTCACCATGAAAAGGAATCCAGTATTTGAAAAATTATTTTTGACGGTAAGATTCACCGCAATAGCATATATGGTAAGATATAACTGAATTATCTCACCGAGTTAACATAACGATGTACATGATGTGACCATCTCTTTTCAAATCTCCTTAACAACTTAATTATAAAGTTAAAACAATAAATATATAATGTTTCTTAGAAAGTCTTAGATGTTATAAGAGTATTGCCTTTTTTTCTTTTTTTTTATTCACTCATTATCGTATAATTAATTGATAATATTCGTACATATGTAGTATGCGACAAGGAGCAATGCACCTAAAGTACCCAAGACCCTCTCAGCATTCCTTACAAAAATTTCTCATTAAAGATAAACACTTTTTTTTTTAATTTTTCTTTTAAATGTTAGACCTCCGCCGGCTGCATAAGCCTCACAACAGACAAACCAACACGATTTATATAAATATTATTTAAATTTAACGGTCGAAGGTCTCCTATAGCTAGATAGAAGTCACATTTTTTAGCGACTTGTTCCCTTAGAATATGGGACGTGGCTGCCACACGTGCAAATTTTAGGCAGCTCTATCTCTTTGCATATATATGTTTATCAGACTTCAGAAACAGATCAGAGAGTAAGGAAAACCGGAAGCAAAATTAAGATGGTATTCACCGAGAAACAGGAAGCTCCGGTGAAGGAATCATGGGAAATCCTCAAGGAAATATCCCCAGAAAATAGCTTGCGTTTCTTCTCCACGTAAATGGACAATGAATTTTTTTTTTAATCTGACATCAACGTAATTCTCTTATTTTTAACATTTTATATGTATACACTGTGTGGAATAGAGTTTTAGAGATTGCGCCGGCTGCCAAAGGCATGTTCTCTTTCCTTAGAGATTCAGATGGGATACCACAGAACAATCCTAAGCTCAAGGCTCATGCTGTTAAGGTTTTCAAGATGGTCAGTTTTTTTTGTGCCATTTGTTTATTTATTTCCGTAAAGTTTGAGCAAAACTTCCTGAGCAAAGGTAGATGAGCTTTTAATTCAGCTAACTGTAAACTAGAAGTTTTTAATTATTCACAATTTTATGATCATAAATAAACATCATTTATATAATCTTGATGTATGTCTATTTTTTTAGCGTACATAAATAAGTAATTATGATAAAAAAAATTCTATAACCCACATGCTTTATTTTGATTAATATAATAAAATTTGAATTAATTTTTACAATGCTTGGCATGTGCTTGCTTACTTTTAGACGTGTGAGTCAGCAATTCAACTCCGAGAGAAGGGTAAGGTGACGGTCGCTGATACAACTTTGAAATATTTGGGTTCTGTTCATCTAAAGAATGGAGTCTTGGATCCCCATTTTGAGGTAATAACATTAATTAAATTCCATTAATTAGTAATAGGCATATTAATTAACAAGCTTCTTTGTTGATATATACTTCATAATTTTTTCCTATTACTGATGTTTTATAATTAATGGAAAATTAATTAATTATAGGTTGTGAAAGAAGCTCTTCTGAGAGCAATCAAAGAAGCAGTTGGAGAGAAATGGAGGGACGACATGAATTGTGCATGGGTTGAAGCTTACGATCAATTGGCTGCAGCTATCAAAGCTGAGATGAAAGAAGAAGCTGCTTAATTAACTAGCCTTTATCGGGGGAAAAGAAAACTCAGCGTATGTTTTGACTTCATTGGTTTTGTGTGTTTGCGATTTTTTATGTGTCTATTATTTTTTTTTTTTAAAAAAGTTCGGGTAGTTCCAAACTTCCAATGTGATTCCTCAATTATTTTCTCATTTTTTCATGAATGGTGATGTTTAAAATATATGCACTGCATCATAATTTGATTGAATAAATGAACGACATGGTGCACCATTCTATTTATGTTTTTCTCATCCATTAGAGATGAGTGTGGAGGGTTTATGATGTAGGATGTTAGCGTAGTATGAGTAGATATCTTTTTGGAGTCACAACTGATGATCATATTATATATATATATATATATATATATATATATATATATATATATATGTTACCTTTAATTGTATAATTGCTAGTTATTTTTAATTAATTGAATTATTTTATTGAATAGAGAATTAATTAGAGATTATGGATAAAAAGGCATGAAGAAACAAACTCAATTTAGGAAGCAAGGGAGATTAAATTGAGAATCAATTGAAGGATAATGAATTAAAAGAATTAAAGGTTTGTTGCATACGCTAAATGCAATCGTGATTACTTGCGAAAGTGGTTTACTTAGGATTTACTTTTTGTTTTGTTACTTTTATTTTTGTTTTTAGTTTTAGTTTTGCTTGAGGACTAGCAAAATCTAAGTTTGGGAGTATTTGATAAGCATATAATAAATACATATTTTACCCTTAATTACATAATTACTAGTTATTTTTATTTTTTATTTTTAAATAATTGAATTATTTTATTGAATATGGAATTAATTGTAGATTATGGATAAAAAGGCACGAAGAAACTCAATTTAGGAAGTAAGGGAGATTAAATTGAGAATTAATTGAAGGTCAATAAATTAAAAGAATTAATTTATTGAGATTTAATTCAAGAAGAGAATAGATGCATCACGTGAGAAGCAATTGCCATTATTGTTAGGATGTGCATGACATTAAAAAAAGGAATCCTAATGCAATTCTAAGTGATGGGCACGTGTGAGAGTAAAACAAATTAAAGGCCAAGCCTTTTGGCTTCAGAATTAAAAAGGTCGGAAGTGGAAAGATGCAATGAACGAAGAGATGAAGTCCCTCTAAAAAAATGCAACATGGGAGGTGGTTGATTTACCTGCTGGAAAGAAACATGTTGGGTGTCGATGGAATTTTACAATTAAATACAAAGTTGATGGTGATATTAAAAGGTATAAAGCTCGACTTGTGGCTAAATGATACAGTCAAACATATGGGATTGATTATGCAGAAACTTTTGCACCAGTGGCCAAAATAAATACAGTATGTATTCTCTTATCATTAGTTGTGAATTTTGATTGGTCATTACATCAATATGATGTAAAAAATGCATTCCTGCACATGAATCTCTAAGAAGAAGTATACATGGAGTTGCCTCCAAGGTGTAAATTACAAGTTGAGGGAAGCAAACAAGTTTGTAAATTGCGAAAATCATTATATAGTTTAAAGCAGTCACCAAGAGCATGGTTCGACAGATTTACAAGTTCAATAAAGGCATTTGGATATCAACAAATTAGCTCTGATCATACTCTCTTCATGAAGCATAATGAAGGAAAGCTCACAGTAATTATATATGTTGATGACTTGACAGTGACAGGAAATTATATTATTGAAAGGAAAACCTTGTAGACTTATCTCTCATGAGAATTTGAAATGAAAGATCTCAGACCTTTGAAATATTTTCTAGGAATTGAGGTGTTAAGATCTAAACAAGGTATATTTTTGTCGCAATGAAAATTTGCAGTTGATTTGCTTAATGAAGTTGGCATGTTGGACTGCAAACCGAGTGATACACCTGCTATTGAAAATGTAAGGTTTGGTACATTATCATATTAGATTCCTGTAAATAAAGAATTGTATCAAAGGCTGGTAGGACGGTTGATGTATCTTGCATATACTAGACCAGATTTGGCATACTCTCTAAGCGTTGTTAGCCAATTTATGCACTCTCCAAGTGAAGAGCATATTAAGGCCGTAATACGTATCCTACAATATTTGAAGTCTTCTCCAGGTAGAGGAATTATGTTCACTAAGGGAGATAATTTATCCGTTGAAGGCTATACCAACACAAATTGGGCTGGTTCAATTGACGATAAACGTTCAATTGCAGGATATTTGACATTCGTTGGGGGAAATCTGGTTACATGGTGAAGTAAAAAAATAAGGAGTTATAGCTAGATCTAGTGCGGAAGTGGAGTATAGAGGTATGGCTAAAGGTGTGTGTGAGCTATTATGGATTAAAAATTTATTACAGGAACTCAAGATTTCATCAACATCTCATATGAAATTATACTATGATAACAAGGCTGCATGTGACATAGCTCATAATCCTGTTCAGCGCGATCGAACAAAGTATGTAGAGATAGACATACATTTTATTAAAGAACAACTTGAAGCAAAGATAATTGAAGTTCCTCATGTTCGATCTCAAGATCAACTTACTGACATTCTCACTAAGGCAATATCAAGTAAAGTCTTCCACCACGTTTTAGGCAAGTTGGGCATGCAAAATGTCTATGCACCACCTTGAGGGGGAGTGTAGAAGATTGTCATACTTATCTCCTAATTAGTTGTGATTAGATTCCTGTATTGCTGTGTGTGTATATCATGTTTATCTCTTAGTATTCTTTAGGATCAAGTCTGTACAAAGGGCTATAATTAAAACGCCATGTATCTATGGTATCAATGAATAAAATGGAAAAAATATATTAGTTCCTCAAATCTTCAGGTAGTTGCCCAAATGACACAACAAAATTACATGGCTGAGAGCGAGAAATTTGTGAGGAAACATTGTTAATATGCTCTGGATAAACAAGTAATTAGTAACATTTTTCCATAAAATAATCATCTTTACTACAATGAGTGCAGCAAACCTTTGGACGATTTTTTAGTCCGCCTCCATGAGGGGAAAGCTGCCCATTTCCAGGTTTCCTAGGAGTTGGAAAAGATTGATGTGATTTAAAATTTTGACAGTTATTGCCTTGAGACACAGTTAGTGCAGACCCTTTATTTGAGGTAAATGTTGAAATAGAGATTAGTCATTGTCTCTTTTCTTGTA
This sequence comes from Citrus australasica, assembly GCA_029618585.1. Taxonomy (NCBI): domain Eukaryota; kingdom Viridiplantae; phylum Streptophyta; class Magnoliopsida; order Sapindales; family Rutaceae; genus Citrus; species Citrus australasica. The sequence goes on from JARCIV010000004.1 coordinate 7,953,108, forward strand.
ATATAATGACTAAATTTTATTCACTTTTGGCAATTGCTACTACAAAAAAAGTGATCAATTGTGATGGAAAAAAATTGTCTCTATATATATAAAATCTGTCACAAAATAAATTTAGTGACATACTATATGTCGTTGTTTATGTGTCGCATTTGCCACCGTCACTAAAACATATAGTGGCAATTAGTAAATAATCGCAAGTATTATGTGTCACTAATACACATCTTATAGTGACAAATATAAGTTTATGACAAGTAAGGACAGAAGCAAAAATCTGTCACTAAAATAATATTTTTAGACATATAAATCTGTCACTATTTTGATACTAGGGGCTATTAATGTGTCATTATGTTGATACTAGTGACTGTTAATGTGTCATTATTTATATAGTTAGGGATAATTAAATTAGTCATTGATGATCATTATTGACAATGAAATGTGCCACTATAGATTCAATTAGTGACAGTTTATTTAGTCATTACCAAATTAAATATGACACTTGAATGTATTGTTATTAATATAATTAGTGACAATTAATTCAGTCATCTCAATAGTGATGTAAAATTTTGTCTCAATGAATATATTAGTGTCATCAAATCAGTCATTATATATTTAAATTTTGTAACAATTTATTCGGCAGCCAACAATGTAAATAGTGACATTGTTTCAATCTCCAATTAAAAAAAGTGACATTTTTATTGTTACAAAAAATAATGATCTATCTAATAAATTTGTCACTAATTAATCTTAGAGACAATTTTTGTCGCAACATTTTTAGTTCATAAAGTAATTTAGCATAAATAATATAATTTGAGGAAACTAAATCATGAAAATTATTAATAAATGCATAACCTATAACAAAAAATACCCATTTTAAAATTGTATCTTATACTACTTCATAAAAAAATTTAATCAAATATTAATATCATTACCATCCAATAAAGAAGTACTGAAAATTGTAAACAACTCTAATAATTGTCAAAATTTCAAAAATCATAAGACATCAACTATCAAAAGTTTCAATTGCATTTGCTTCATTTTGTGCTCGAACGTATTTCAAAACTTCTGCAAGAGTTGATTTCACTCCATTCATCTCTTCCTGCATATTCTTAAGTTCATTTTCTGCAGCTTGCCTACGACTTCGCTCTTCCTCTAACATTTTCAAACTCTCATTTCGAAAAGATTGTGTTCCAAAGACATCTACTCTACGAATCCCATGACCATAAGTGAGAGTAGATTTTGTGTGCTCACCTACAACCTGATTAAAGATTTGATCTTTTGATGCATTGGGTTGCTGGTTCACAAGCTCATTCATTTGATTCTGAAGCAAAAAAAATGAGCAAAATAGATGTCTCATGTAATAATGAATATACTTATATCAATGATTCCCCAAAAGAAAAAAATTATACATCAATCATAGAAACTATAATTGTAGCGTTGTATGTTCATAAAAAAAAACAAAAAGCACTGGAAATTGCATAACTATTATAAAAAAGTCTTACTTACAATTGCCTCTCTCGAGTTCGAATCAACAGGCTGGCCATTTTTTTTTGTGTGAGTAACCGTAAACATAGTTATCATATTCGGTTCTTTTCCTTCTGGATCATTTGATTGCTGCAAATATACAAATGCATTAATATTAATGTAGTTACAAACAAAATATGTAATAGCAGGTAAGGTAAAATGATCAATTAACTAATTCATCTCTAATTCTAGCAAAGCTTTTTGTTCCAGCAGTGTGATTGGTCTTTAGCTTTGAACGGTTAACTTTACTTGTTGCAGAACGTTCCTGTAATAAAAATGAAAAAGTTATCTTCCACATACAACTTTTGTGAACAAATATGAAACTAAACCAAAAAAATAAATAATATATTCTCTTACTTGTCCTTTCTCAGAATCCCAAAATTTGACCAGCCAATTCAATTGATTTTCACCCACCTCATTTTTTAAACCATTTATGGTCTCTTCATCATTTCTTGACTCATAATACTTGGTCTTTAATGCAGATTTTCGATTTCGCCAACGATGAGCTAATTTTTCATTAACCCACCTGCCCCCTACAACCCAATTGATAATGAATTTTGCCTACAACATATTTTAATAAAACACTTAACAAAACTCATTGAGTTAAAAAAAATTTTAAAAATTAGTAATGTCATATATGTTTATACTAAGTTTTATTCTAGGATTGACATACCTCTAGTAAATTTCTGATTTCTTGCTTAACATCAACCGGTACATGTCTCCAATCATCGAAATTAAGTGGCATTACTGCTGAATCACGTGAAAGGTATCCAATATATTGCCCTAATGCCTTACCACCTTGCGCAATTGCTTCCCCATGAGGGTTGAAATCCACTTGAATAGGCTCAATTTGTTTATGAATAGACTGTAATTTTGTTGGTCCACGATTTCGTTTGGATGTAATAGAAATGCCTTTTATAAACAAATATAAATTAATAATCACACACACATATATTCAAAAAATTTAAATGACAGCGCAAGAAAATATTTAAAAAATAGATATTTGCTAAATGATTACCTCAGTGAAATTTATAGTAATTTGCCATTTAAAAAATGAAAGAAATATTAAAAATGTCATTTATAATATATACCTGAAAGATCTTGAGCAGCATTTCTGTTACCACTTGTTTGGCTATTGTGATGAACTTGACTATCTAAAAATAACAAAAGAAAAGTGAAATTAGACTTGTCTTAAAAAAAAAGAGGTCTACTAAAAATTACATAAGTAAGCTGTATGTTAAATAACCATCTAAAAAATGAAGAAAAGTTATAAAAATGTCATTTAATAAAATACACCTGAAAGATCTTCAGAAGCACTTCCATGACCACCTGTTTGGCCATTTTGATGAACTTGGGTACCTAAAAATAACAAGTACAAATGGTAACTAAAATATTTTCCCTCTAATAGTATCAAAATTTTTTTTATTTTTTTTTTGTAAGTAATCTCAATAATGTTACTAACAGTTTAAATGAACTTGAGCAACTAAAAATAAAAATCACAAATTGTATTTTATTAAGATTTACTAACCTGTACGAGCTTGCTTTTCACTTAAAGCTTTACTACGAATTTGCTCAATCTCCTTGTTTTTGTTTCTGCTACTTTGCTTGGAGATAAGGCTTCTTTCAACCATAAATGATGCATGATAATTTGGTCTCTTACGCTTAACCATTCTCTGCTACATATTGTTAGCAAAACAATGAAACCATAGATGTCATATATATCACAATCAAATAATATGAAGACAGATATGGAAAAAATAATAAATAACAATTATTATTATTAATAAATCAAGTTATTAAACAGCAAAACTTTTGTCAATTAAAAGAAAAAAGAATGAAATGTAATTCAACTCTTAACTTATTAATAAATAAACTCTTAACTATTAGTAAACGTTATCATCATCACTGTCAAAATCATCACCAGAAGCATTTGATTTTTCTTCTGCTGCATCTAAAGGAGTATCAATCACTGTCCCAGGCATATTATCTCTAACCAAAGCAGTGTTGTCGAAGTTGTCAGGAAGTTCCTCCAATCTTTGACCACTATATGATTCATTAGCTACAAGTAATTCGCCATCATCTCCAACCTCATTCTCTTCCATATTAAATAAATCTCTAGGCTTTGTTATCACCGCAACATGCCAATCCTTTTCAACAGGGTCTGCCACATAGAATACTTGTATTGCTTGAGTTGCAAGAACAAACGGTTCATCGGTATTAAGTGAAGAATTAAGATTCACAAATGTAAAGCCTAACTCATCTTTTTTTATCCCTCTACCAGAATTTACATCAACCCAATCACACTTGAAAAGGGTAACTTTCCTCCCTCCATAATAATCTAACTCAATAACATCTGTTAACCTTCCAAAGTATGAAACATCTCCTAAAATAGGATTTTTGTCTTTAGTACTGGCGAAACTTGAAGTTTTATTTGTAACAACCACACCGCTATTTTGAGTTTTGCTTTTCAAGTCAACTTCTTTTATTCGAAACCTAAACCCATTTATCATATATTTCTTAAATCTTGAAATCATTCTATTAGGTCCCTGAGCTAGTCGTTTCAAATCTTCTGACACAGCATTGTCTCCTTCTTGTTGTACTCTCTTAACCTGTTTAAAAAATATAAGTCAATGATAATAAAAAAAAAGAAAACTGTAATATAGATATCCATTTTGTGGATCTAATAATATCAATAGTTACCTCTGTCTCGAACCATTTAGGGAATTGCTCACTATGAATACGAGTAATATCAATTTGTCTAGCACGACGATTTGCAATTTTAATTATTTGGAGGTGATTCCTATATTAAAATTAAACATTTATATTGTGAGTTATAAATTTTTTGTTGGTTAAATTTCATTTACAAATGGAATAAAAAACTTACTTAATAAAGGGGGTAACTTCTTCACAATTAAACAATACATATCTATGTGCTTGGGATAAAATCAGAGAATCTAAAAAGATAATCTCTTCTTTACCCATTCCACGTCCAGTTTTTGAGAATATTGATAATGATTCATTATTTCCTTCCTCATTATCAGCATTTCTCGATGGTTGATTGAATTTTGTTTCTATTCCAGATAAATAACGAGAGCAAAAAGTCAAACACTCCTCTGCCAAATACCCCTCTGCTATAGAACCTTCTGGATGACATTTATTACGAACATATGACTTTAATGTACGCAATTCCCTAGTAAATGAAAGTAAATACTTGTCAATTTTACATAAATAATGAGAAATGATTTTCATTAAAATATTAATATAATATATAATTACCTTTCAATCGGATACATCCACCGATATTGTACTGGTCCAGCAATCTTTGCCTCATCTGCCAAATGAATTGGCAAATGGACCATAATATCAAAGAATGATGGTGGAAATATATTTTCAAGATGGCATAAAATTAAAGTGATACGAGATTTAAGTTGAGCAAACTCTTCAACTGTTCCAACTTTAGAACAAAGATCTCTGAAGAAATTGCATAATTCAATCAACACTGAGCTAACATTTTTTTGCAAGGACTTTCTCACTGCTAGCGGAAGAAGTTGATGCATTAATATGTGACAATCATGACTTTTTAATCCAATAATTTTACGTTGTTTAAGGTCCACACATCGTGAGATATTTGCTGAATAGCCATCAGGAACTTTGATGTTTGATAAAACCTTACAAAAGATGTCTTTTTCACTCTGAGTCATTGAGTAGCATGCTTGTGGTAGCACTGTCTTTCCTTCTTTAGATTGAGGATGAAGAGATTGCTTTATTCTCAATTCTTTCATATCAAGACGTGCTTTTAAATTGTCTTTGGTTTTACCTTTAATATTCAACAAAGTCCCAATAATGCTATCACAAATATTTTTCTCAATGTGCATAACATCTAAGTTATGGCGAATGAGGTTATGCTCCCAATATGGCAACATAAAAAAAATACTCTTCTTTTTCCATATCACAATATCCTCATCATTGATATCACCCCGTTTACGTTTTCCACTAGTATTTAATTTGTGTTTTCCATATATAGTGTGCACTTGGTTCATTTGTTCTAGAACCTTAGTCCCCGTTAGTGGAGTTGGAGCATTTCCCTCTAAGAAACGACGATGCCCTAAATAACAATACTTATGCCAATACTTTAACCTTTGATAAGATGTGTTTACATTACAATGAGGACAAGCAAAACGACCTTTAGTGCTCCATCCTGACAGATTAGCATACGCCGGGAAGTCACTGATTGTCCATAATAATGCTACACGAAGATTAAAATTCTGATTTGATGAGGCATCAAATGTGGTCACACCATCCTCCCACAATTCCCTCAATTCATTTATTAAAGGTTGCAAGTAAACATCAATGTCATTTCCAGGAGCATATGGCCTTGGAATAAGTAAAGACATAAGAATATTTGGCTGCTTCATGCACATCCAAGGAGGCAAATTATAAATCATCAAAACAACTGGCCATGTACTATGAGACAAACTCATTGTACCAAATGGGTTAAAACCATCACTTGCTAACCCCAATCTTACATTACGAGGATCTAAAACAAACTCTGGATAACGCTGATCCAAGCTTTAGAATCAGCTGGATGCCTCAATATGCCATCTTTGACACGATCATTTTCATGCCATTGCATAAATGAAGATGTCTTCTTTGACATGAAATATCTTTGAAGTCTAGGTTTTAAAGGGAAGTGGCGGAGCACTTTAGCTGGAACCCTACGAGTAGTTGTAGATGACTGATTTAGATTATTATATCCTAGATCATCAGATGTGGGTTTCCATCGAGATGCACCACATATTGAACAAGAAGAATCATGCTCATTTTCTTTCCAATATAACATACAGTCATTAGGACATGCATCAATTTTTTTGTACTCGAGACCTAAGCCACCAATAATCTTTTTGGCATGATAAAAAGACTTGGGCAAAGTTTCCCCTTCTGGTAATGCTTCTTTTATCAATTCAAGAAGCATTGTAACTGCTTTATCACTTAGTCCATTAAGGCACTTAATGTGAAATAAACGAACAATGAAGGAAAATTTAGTGAACCTTTTACATGCTGGGTATAACTCTTGCTCAGCATCTTCTAACAGTTTATAGAATGTCTGAGCATCATGATTAGGAACTTTATTACACTCACCCATCATGTCATCAGGACCACTGTCATGGTCACTAACATCATCATTAGGAATTCTAAAAGCATCATGTAGCATGTCATGCATATTGTCTGACTCATTTACTCCTTCGTTATTCACAGTTGTTTGCCTTTTCTTAAGCTCTCCATGGTAAATCCACTTGTTACTAAGATAATCAGTGCCTACTCCAAAACATATCATATGTCCATAAATAGTATCTCTATCGTGACGATATCTATTACTACATTTCTTACATGGACATTTTAATCTCCCATCATTAGTAGTATTTTCAAATGCAAATTTCAAGAATTCAGAAACTCCCAATTTGAATGCTGGACTTGCCCTAGACTCGTGAATCCAACTCTTATCCATTATATAAATGAGAATTCTAGTAGACAATCCTGAATTGAATATGAATAAAATAATAAAATAAGTAAAAATGGATATTTTTGACAAAAAAGTAATGTATCTAATCACTAAGTAGCATTCCACGTGTAATAATGAAACGAGTATTACAAACAAAATTGTAAGAGAACTAAATAAAAAAGAAAAATCGCAATAAAATTATAAATACTTTAAAATGTAAATAAATAAATAACAAGCTAGACCAAGAAAGAACATATATAAAGATTATTGCCCTATAAAGAACATATATAAATATTATTGCTTCTAAACAAAATTTATTAACAAAAATAAATCACTTACATATAAGAGGTGCTTTGAAGAATGCTCAATGTAGGACCAACTTCTTTATTAACACCACTTTACCTGGATAAACAGTATAATTCCCCACCAGTGAATTAACAATAAAGAAATGAGCATCAATTAATTTAAGAGAAATAGGATCATCATAAAGAGTTATAATAAATTAATTATAGTAAAGAATACAAGCAATTCCAAAACCTTCGAATGCTTTAATTATATATTTATATATATATAACAGTGAAATTCTTTTGTTCAGTAAATGTATTTCTTCAAATATGCAAACATGATCTCTAGATTAGATGTCGATTTCAGATTTTATAGAAAACACTTCTAGCAGGTAATTAATGGACTTCAATAATATAGCAAAAAGGAACCACTGAAGACTAGGAAAAAAAAAAAGAAATCAGCATTTTGGCCTATTTAAAAGACACTTCTTGATTCTCGTTTGCACCTCCAAATTATTGTCCTATTAGCTGTCCACCAAGTAAGCAAAAAATTAAATTTGTTTTCCTGGACAAGAATATGTCCAATCACCAATCACCACTCTAACAAGCTAGATCAACCTTTACACACCTCCCAACTGATTTATTTATATCATTAAATCACATGAGAAAACAGAGAAGAGTTTGTAACAATTAGACAATGGCACACTACATCTCTTCAAAAGTTCTCCAACCACACTTCTAGAAATAATGATGTAATTAAGATAAGAACACCATATACTGCAATATCCTTTATACGTAGGCACAATTAATTCACTAAAATTTGTTTTGTTTTACTATTATCTGAGAACTCACAGCAAAAATAAGTACTCCAGAGATAGAAAGAATTTTGGATAGCTTGTAAGAATTTCCAGAAAATATAAATTCAGCATAAAAAAGAAAAATAAAGTACAAATTTAAAGAAATTTAGTGTTTGAGACTGTTGCAGCTTACCGATTGTAGAATATAAAAACTAGATCTTGCTGTCAATTGCAGAATATCTATCAAAATCAACACCCAACAACAAATTTTAGCAATTAGAATAACAAACGTTGTGGATGATTAAAAAGAACAAAAAATAAAGGCAATAAACCATGACTTGATTACCTTACAGCGGAAGGACAAAACAATTGCTGGGTTTTTGTGAAAGGATGGAGGCGAGAAAGTAGAGTTGCCTTAGGGTTTGTAATAGACAAATTTAAATAAAATGGTGAAATTCGATTGGGATAAGGAAAGAAAATAAGAGAAATCCATATTTGATTAGGTTACAAAAAATTGATGGTTATGAAATTGGATTATAATACGGAGATAGAAGAATCAGTGCCCCAGTTAGGGAAGAAGAGTGTTTTGGGGAAAAAATTACGCATGAGTTGTGACATAATTAATTAAGACTAGTGACAGGGACAATTGTATTTGTCTTAAAACAAATAAAATTAAATCTTTTTAATTTATTGTGACAGAAATTACAGATATTGTCCCTAAAGGATTAAGTATTATGGCGCCAAACTAATGCGCGAACAATTTTCTTAAATATTAGTGACAAATGCTAATGTTTGTCCCAATATACCATAAATAGGGACAATTATTTTAATCTGTCATAAAATATTTGTCCCTAAAAGTCATTTTTTTTGTAGTGTGCTTATTTAACACAATTTGACTCTGAAAGGTTAAGTAGCTATCATTGAGACCCTACAAAAATTGCATTCAACGATCTTGTTGCAACAAATGTGTCACTGTCTTAGCAGTTCCACAAGAACAACTTGGAATGGTTATATATGATGTCAATTCATCCCATAAAATCTTTAAATGAGTATAATAAGAAATGATGGAAAGATCTCTTTGTTGACAATCTGAAATTGCCTTTTTTATCTCATAGGTTTTTGTGCTATTGGGTTATGGAAAACGTTCTTCCAAGTCCATCCAAATTGCTTGAGTTGTTCATGAATAGATGATGCTTGATGCAAGTTCTAGAACCATTGAATGAATAAGCCATGAGGTAACCATGTCATTAGCTTGAACCCACTGTTCAATATTTGAACAAGTGGAAGAATGAGCTAGAATTGTCCCATCAACAAAACCCAATTTATTCTTTGTCCTCAATGCCATATGCATGGACCTATACCAAGTGTTATAATTATCTCCATTGAGTAGTGGTGACACAAGAATGACTATTGGATTATCAGATTGATGTAAAGTGAATGGGTTTGAAAAAGGATAAAAAATTGAAGTATCCACACTTGATGTATTACGAGTGGAATCAACCATAAAGAATAAAAAAAAGAGAGGAAATACAATTTAAAGCCTCTAAGCTGATACCATATTAAAAGGCCAAAGGCAAGAAAATAATTTTTATTCATATATTACCGTTTATTCTACAATGATATAAATACACAAGCTATCGTAACAATTACAAAGAGAAAGTCAAAGGAAAATAAATGAAAGAAGGTAGTAGTTGTCTAGTGGCGTTGGTGGTAGTTATTATTATGCTTATTGCATTCCAAAAGTCATCATTGCATGTCAAAAGTCATCATTGTATGTTATCATTGCATTTTTCCACGTGCTCCATAATTATTATACTTTTCTGCTAATAGTTATATTGAATTCAATTATACTGGTCATATGTCTAATTTAATATCAATTAATTGCTTTCATAATGAAAATAACGTCATGTGTTGGTGGTCAAATTGAGAAAGTCATGCTTAATTTTAATAACAAAAATATTGCTTGAGCGCCAACTAGTTGTTTTATGCTTTTAGTTGTTTAAACTAATTATCAAATAATCACCTTTTTAAATTATTCTCATTTTCTTTAATTCTCTCTATTTTCTTCATATTTTAGGCTCTCCTTAGGTCCATCCACTTTTTCAACTCCAACTACTTCCAAATCTTTTTTCTTAACATATGTTAGAAGCTTAATTTTTAGAAAAAATATAAAGCTAAAGCCTACGTACTCGTAACTTTTGTGTGATAAACTCTTCTTCATGTCATATACATTTACATCATCAAGATACGTTGCAGCTAAACGAAACAACCAATTTATTAATATGATACCAAAGGTTGTTGCATCAACAATGTAGTTATATTCTCTCATCTTCACTCCAATGACCATTAATGCTGCCACGTTCCCCACTTTCAGCAGACCTAGACGGCTAACTATCGACCTCATTCTGACTCCATCCGCTCTCCATATCATAATCCGAATAAGATTCATGTGGACCACATTCAAGGTGGTATTAACATTTCAATTGCACGCTTGGCTTACTTACAAGAGAAAATTGGATCACATAAACCTTACCAAACTGACATTTTTTCCAGCAATGAAATCTCCTATTCTTTGTTCTGCGTATATCTCCATTGACTAGCCAGCAATCCCACAGTTCACAGTCATGGACACCGACAACTCCATTTTATGGGTTCATTGCCACCCTTGCTGAGATTGCTCCCCACAATTAGGCCCAATTTTTTATCCCTCAAGCTCTTCTTCTTACGCTTATGTACCATGCGACTTTGAACAATGTCGGTATTTCCCTTATGCGCAATGCATAGTTTATAAAAGACTGATGTATCTACATTCAATTATACCTTATTAGCCCTAAAATATCTGTATTCATCTCCACCAAGAAACTAACCTTTAAAAAGTCACATGAAGGCACAATTCATGTGCAAGAAGTCGTTTTCAGATGTGGCTTCAGTACTAACCAGAGTTATAAATTTTATGAGATTTTAGGCTTGGAACTCGGTAGATCATCTTTAGTGTCTCAGCTGAACTCTTCATTCTCTTACTGCATTGGGAGCTTGCACTATCCGGACTATTTACGTAGCAAGCTGATTTTAGGGCATGGAGCAATAATTGATTAAGGTGATGTTACCCCTCTTTAATTCATAGATGGACATTATTACATAACCTTTGAAGCTATAAGCGTTGATGGCAGAATGCTTGACATAAACCCTAATATTTTTCAAAGGGATGATAGTGGTGGCAGAGTCATTATTGCATGGAACATATGTAACTTGGCTCTTGAAAGAAGCCTGTGAGGCACTTCATGATGAAATTATGATACGTCTCGAAGGGAAGAAGATGAGATCATATTCGTGGCCAGACGAATTGTGTTATCATGGGATCATGTCTCATTACCTCAAGGGGTTTCCTAGTGTTAGGTTTCATTTTGGGGGCGAAGCTGAGTTGGCTTTGGAGAAAGAGAGCATGTTTTATCAACCGAGACTAGATGCATTTTGCATGGCTATGAATCCGGCTTCTATTAATGATAGATACGTAAACTTTTCACTTATTGGAATGATAGCTCAACAATTTTACAATGTGGGCTATGAGTTATGACATTGGTGGGAAGCAAATAACGTTCCCATGGATGGATTGTGAACTTCTTGATGATGATTGATATTTTATGATGATAGATCATTACATGGGGTTTGTAAGTTGAGCTTTTGATCATTAATTAATAAATTAAGAAAGAGTGATGAATAGAAGTATAATTTGTTTTTTTTGAATTTATGTATAAGTAGAAAGTTTGATTGGATGCGTAGTAATTTTTTCCACCAATTTGGGTTCAGCAATAAATCACACCAAATTTTTCATTATGTTATTCAATTTTTTTGTTATATGTATTTTATTGTATTTCATTCCCAACTTTTTTATTGCGAGCTGAGCTGAGTTAGCTTTGGATATTAACATGTTTTTGTAACTGGGGGCACATGTATTTGGCATGGTTGTGAATCCGAGATTTATTAATGGTGATTACATAAGTTTGTCAACTATTGGAATAATATGTCTCAACAAAATTACAATGTGGGATCGATTATGAACTTTTTGATGATTGATACTTTATGATTATCATTAGTGGTCATCGTATAAGGGGTTTGATTAAGTCTCAGTATATGTTGTGATCACAAAAAGTGATCAGAAGCTGAAAGATCGTAATTGTTAACATTCTACAATTAAAGAGCTTAAAATTAAACAATTTACAAGTGCAAATAATGTAAAGAAATGGGGATTGGTTGATATTGTATAGGTGACAATTTGAAATTACTCTCAACTCGACGATGAAGGTAGGCTACCTTATTTATAGTTTTTAACTCGGCAATCAAAATCTCAAAGATCACATCAACGATGAGGTTCCATTTGGTACAAATTATTAAATAAAACTTATAGGAATATAGCTTATAAGATTAAAGCTTATACCAGTAGAGCTTTTCACAAAAAAGTCATTTGATATTTGGTTGTCAATTAAAAAAAACTCTTTTGAACCATTAGACTATTTGATTCTACAAAACGAAAAGTTCTTTTTTGTAATTAAATTACCAAAAAAGATGTGTATTCATAATTATATAACTTATAACAAAATGCATCCAAGCTATCAATTAATAAGAAAAAAAAATTAGTTCACTCATTTCTTCAATGTTCAAAATTAAAAATGAATCAATCATATATGCTTCCAAACAAATAAAACTGTCCAAATTAAAATGTTAATGAATAATATAACTGAAATGTTAATGGTACATGAGAAATGTTGCAATTTGATCATATTCTTGGTCCATTTCACGTACATTGAATGAACTTATACTTTGTTCTTCATTGTTATCTTTCCTCTAATTCTCACTTTCACTTGTTGGAAGCAATTACTCATCATTATCAAATGGCTGAAATTCTTGGTCATTATCTTCATATTTTCTTATAAAATTGTGAAAAACCATTGAACCAATCACAATTTTCATTTGCTTACTAAAAGGGAAACTAGGCATTTGGCTCAAAATTTTCCATTTGTTTTTCCAAACACCAAAGGTCCTCTTACTTGTGCATCTCAAGGAAGAGTTGACATGATTAAATATTTTTTTTCCTCTTGGTTGACTTCCACATCGAAAATCTGGAAGATAATATCACTCACCTTTATAAGGACCTAAATAACCGGTCATGTGAGGATATCCAGCATCTACTAGGTAATAACTACTTGTAAAATAGAAATTCCATAATTGAAAAAAAAATTAAACAAACTTATATAGAAATGTAACATAAATGATATATTATATCTAACATGTAGGTGGATGAGGAAAATGCAAATTCTCTCCATGTAAGACCTCTAAAAATATATGCATATCATGGGTAGTGTGTTCACATCCAGCCCATGTAAATGTAAAACAAATTAAAATCACATGCAGCCTTCATATTATAGGTGAGGTGATATATAGGCATGTGGTGACAGAAAATATGACATTGTTTTGTGATTTCTTTGCATGCAATGACTCACATGGAAAACATTTATAGAAGGTAATGGTCATCTAGTTACGAAATCCATTGCAAAGTTGCACCCACACATGAACTGATTAAAGTTTTGGAAACAAAGACCATATTTAAAAGAAACATGAAACAATACCAAGTGGAGGCAATAAACGTATTGAATAACATACTAAAAACAAAGATTGAAAAGTAGCAGGAAGCATTACCTAGTGCGTTCCTCACCAAAAGCGTTGGCTATGACTATGAGTTTTCTTTCAATTGTTGGGTATGTGTAGGGTTTTGCATAACTAAAGTGCCGGCTATTTTATTTGAAAATAAAAAAAGAAAAAAAGTGAAGTGGCGGCAACAGTTTTTATTGTGTAGGTTTTGTATATGATAGGGTATTATGTAATTAATGAAATATTATAAGAGTATTTTTGATATTACATATTTTTTTGAAAAAACTCTCTAACATCTACTCCCAAAATCTCAAATTCTGGGATTTTACAAGTAGAGATAAATTAGCTTATTTAAACCTAAAAACTCTACTAAAGAAAAACCATTAAATAAAAACTTATGGTCATTAGATTAGTCATACCAAACATGCACTCAGAAACTTTCATGTGAATTTTATACTAGAAATCATGTTTGTTAGAATCACGTGATTTAAATCATCAAACTTGATTATTTTATGGTTGTTAAACTTGATTATGGTTTTAGTGTCTAAACTTTATTATGATATAAAGGAGAGTTAACTAAGTGTGTCAAGACCACATAATCTAAATCACTCATTGTGGAGAGAAATTTGCATGAGACAGATTTACAACCTCAGAGCTAACGGTGCTCTATTATGTGGTAAGGTTGTGAGACCTGATATGGGTCCCAATGACTTTTTAAATATAAAATAATATTGGTCCCGCTGTAAAATCCACCAGTATTCCCACCTTAGGACCCACTACTCAGCCATATGATAGAGTACCATTGGACATGCTCACCACCTTAGCATGTTGAGGTGGTAAGCTTGTCTCTCATGTAAGTTCTTCCCCTCATTTTGATTGGTGAAGAACCACATCACATGTGCTATATACAGGTAGATAAATGTAATTAATGAAATTATAGGTATAAGACCATAAAATAAGCTTTTGGGTATGAATATTTCCAACCTATAATACGAGTAAATTCACCTCATTTCAAAAAATAATTCACAAAAATTTAAAATAAAGAGAGAGTTTAAACAATTAATCAATTATATATTTTTCTTTACATAAGTCTCATTGTTAATCATTAATATGATTTTAACATAATTTAACTTAATTATTTTATCCTATAACAAAAATGACTAAATTATCTAAAACACGTGCTTTTGTGACATAAGTTTAAACAATTAACGAGGAATTGATTGGATTGTTCAAATTTCTTCTTTATTTGAGATTATTAAAAATAATATGAATTTTCTATAATTACTCTTTTAAAGTGGGGTGAGTTTACAAAAACTGAGGGGTGAAAATATCATCACTCTAATTTTTTAATTAATTCATATTCCATGACAAACTTCAAAAAGCTCTGGGTACTCCATAAAGCTCCAAATTAATTCAATTTAGCTCAATTCAATTCTATGGTTTGGTTTATTGGCTAGAATAATTTAATCCTGTACAATTCAATAAAAAATATCATAATAATAATATATTGTTACTAAAACAACAATTATGAGTCCTGTTACTAAAACAACAATTATGAGTCCACTAAATTCATAATAATAAATAACATAATAAAGTCAAATAAATCAACATACTAAAGTCGAACACGATATAGACTTATATAATTTAGAAATCAACTATAGATTACAAATCAACAATAATAAATAAAATTAGATCACAACAACATAAAAATCACATATAACAATATTAGAACTCCACATACCAACACGCACATCCACAAGACTTACATTATCTCTCAAAGTGAGCGAAGACCAACAATTAAATAAATTAAAATAAATTATATACCTATCACGTTATGCTTACTTGTATTAACCAATATAAGATCTATTTTTAATTTTTAATTTTCAGTTTTCAATTTTGTTCTCCTAACCATTTTGTTTGGTTTTAAACCGAATCGAACAAAAACTAATTGGTCTTGAGATTTATGAACTATTTAGTTTTTACTACTCGAACTAAACTAAATGCCTACCCCTAATGAAAACTCATATTTGCTATATTACATATTGGACTTCCATAATATAATTTTTTTTTTAATTTTTTCGCGTAAATTTTTTAACTAGACTTCAGTTTTGACATGTCAAGATAGATGCTCACAAACTTTGGACGGGAGCTTGAAGTTTCGCGAGCATAATTTCAAACTGAACTAAATGCCTACCCCTAATGAAAACACATATTTGCTATATTACATACTGGACTTCTATGATGGTTCTTTTATCCCTGATTCCCTGTTGCTAATATAAATTTTTTAACTAGACTTCATTTTGACATGTCAAGATAGATCTCAACAAATTTTGGACTAGACCTTAAAGTTTGGCAAGCATAGTTTCGAGATAAACTTGATGTATCGAGATGTACCAACAAACATTCTACTAAAACTTTTTTTTTTTTTTACTAAAATTTGAATGAGTCTGAATTTGACTGAAGTGTAAATATGTTGAATACATATGTTTGAATGACAAGTTTATTTTTTTTTTCTAATATATGATTGTAAGTGTTAAGTTACTTTTTTTAAAAAAAAATTGAAATATGATATTTTGACATATTGACAAAGCATGAAAAATTAAAAAAAAATTAAGACATGTATTTTTTAGTAAATTACAAGAATTTTTTTCTTCTTAATTATTAAGCCAATCAAGAATTGTTCAATCATTTAAATTAAAATTAATGTATTAAAAATATTCAAAATCTATTTTAAAATTTGTGATTATAAATACAAGAGTTGGATCTATTATAAAACAGATCCACTTATTCTAAAGTTCTCATTCACATTTAAAAAAATTGATAGTTGAATGCACTCCAAAAAAAGAAAAGGGAAGCTAATAAATAAAAATAATAATAAAAGAATAATTTATACAATAGAAAATAAATGTGTTTAATATGAATATTAACGAGAAAATATTAAAGTTCTATTCAGTCGTTTAATATTAAATAAAAGTCAGATAATTTAACTTTTTCTATTCATACTTGAAAATAAGTTATGGAAAACAAATAAATTAAAAACTCTAAACATCTAAAAATAATTAAATTCAGACTTTGACAAAAAATTTAAAATAATTAAATTTTAGACTTTGACAAAAAATTAAAAAAGTTCTACGTTTTCACTCTCCACATATATTAGTTAAATTATACTTGAAATCAGTTAAAATAAAAATTAAAAAAAAGAAAAATTACATCAACTTGTTTAATAAAACATCATATTATGTATATGGTAATTCTTATCTTACATGTATATAAAATATATCCCTCTTACATTAATAATGTGAAGTCCCACACATATACTGTTAATATAAAATAGGGGATCCCTATACGTATTATTCCAAATAAAATGATTAAAAATTAATGAGGAAGAAAATATTGCCCAAATAACTTCGGTCTGCAATTTAACCGGTCCAACTCAGAGAGGAGAAGAAAGGAGCCGAGACTCGGTAGTAATGGAAAGCAAAACCCTGGTAGAAGCGGCGCTTAGAGTTCTAAACACACCCGACCCTTTCGAGAAAGCCCGACTCGGCGACTCGGTTGCGTGCAGATGGCTGGACGGAACCATCACTCAGCCTTACAACCCTTCTCTGGACCTTCCCGTACCTGACCGCCCAGCTAGGCTCACCAACGTCTCTAGTCTCTACTTGTTCATCTCCTGTTTTTCATTCTGTTAAGCGTTCGATGAAATGCGTCAATGAAATAACAAAATGGGTGCAGGTTAAATTGGTGTCGCCAAGTTTAATGCCGAAGCTTGGTAAAGCTGGGAGCTTGCAGAGTAGGCAGGCTATTGTGCATAGCCTTGCGCACACTGAGAGCTGGGCCATTGATTTGTCTTGGGTATTTTTTTTTTTTTAACCTTTTCTGTTATGTTCATGTTATGCACATATTATATAATGCTAATGATTTAGTCGATCATTTCATGGTAAGTGGTTTAGTTCTTGTGTCAGTGAAGCCTAAGTTTCACTTTTAGCTTTAATCGGTTTTTGGCTAAGCATATATGTGGTATTATGTGGATTTTTTAGCTATTAATACTTTTGTATTTTTCATGTAGGATATAGTTGCTCGTTTTGGTAAGCAAGAAGCGATGCCAAGGGAATTCTTCACAGATTTTGTGAAGGTGGCCCAAGACGAAGGCCGACACTTCACTCTCCTTGCAGCACGATTGGAGGAACTAGGTTCTTCTTATGGAGCTTTGCCAGCTCATGATGGCCTCTGGGACTCGGCCGTTGCTACATCCAAGGACCTGCTGGTGCGTTTGGCAATAGAGCATTGTGTCCATGAGGTGCATAATTCTCAATTTTTTTTTAAGTTTGCTTTATTAGAAGGCACCTAACAGCATAATGGAGGTGAAATAATACTGAAACTCTGCTCATGACCTTGAATAAACAACTTATTTTACTAACAATGGCATTGCACTATAGCCATCTTCTTACAAAATGCAGCATTCTGTTTGAGGCAGGGTGTGTTTAATGCTTCAATATAAGTATCATCTTTTTAATGAATTTAAAAAAATAAAAATAAAAAATTTGACCTCTAGAGTCCTACCTACATTTCAATTTCCAAATATGGCATTAATGAATGATAATTTGATGAATATATTGTATTACACTTGCAGGCCAGGGGACTCGATGTGCTGCCCACCACCATCTCTCGTTTCCGCAATGGAGGTGATAATGAGACCGCAAAGTTACTAGAAACGGTGGTTTACCCAGAAGAAATTACACATTGTGCTGCTGGAGTAAGGTGGTTTAGATATCTTTGCTTGAGGTCTAGGGATCCGGCTTTACTTCGAGACAGCTTGGCACCTCCTGAAAGTGAAGCAGGAGAGAACGTATGTACAATAGAAGAAAATGAAGAGGTTATTCGGAAGTTTCATGCCATAGTGAGAACACACTTTAGGGGGCCATTGAAGCCACCTTTTAATGAAGTAGCAAGGAAAGCTGCTGGTTTTGGTCCTCAATGGTATGAGCCACTTGCCACCAAAGAGAGTGCTCCCTGACTGCAAGCCAATAGTGAACTGATTTTAAGAAACAATATTGATGAAGACCATGAACTTGTTGCAGAAATTTCTTCTGAAAAATTTCAAGGATGATTATGTTTCTTCATTTTGTCGAGGCAGCTGTTTTGTGCATATGGTTTGCCGTCAAACCGAGGGATGTATCTTATACCGCAGGCTAACAAGATATCAATTCTCAGCTTCTACAAATTTGCTTCCCGCAAAGACGGAGTACTGAGGATTATGATATGTCAATTCCCTGGCCGTCAGCTTGTGGCTTGATTGTTGGCGCCCAGTTTAATTTTGGTTTATATTCAGGGAAAATATAATCGTATTATGTTTATTTGCTTTTAATAAGAATTCGCTGTACGTGCTGCGAAATTTTTTCTTTTTTTTCAAAATGCTTTCTTGAATATCCTGACCTGCCCATGGAATTTTGTTACCACGCAGCTGGAAGAAACGATCGTCTAAACACATCATCACCAATCAGACCAAAATCAGCAATTTATTAGTTCAATTTTGATATTCTTGGTACATTATTCTATGAGGACAAAACATGATGCCGCGGCATGACCTGGGAAAAAATGAAGTCAAATACCTTGAAAATTTTGAAACCTAACATCACCTAGAATAAAATACATCAATCAGAACCTTAAGATTACAATTCTGACTCTGAAAAGAAAGATGAAACCAATGAATTGAAGTGGGAAAATAAAAATAAAAATGGCGTACCAATACCAAGAGGCACAACAATTGCTGCAGCAAACGGATATCCCTGGAACAATTACAATAATTTTGAAAATTTTATAAGAAGCTATAGGACAATGGCCTCCACCATTCCTGATTTCCCGGCTTCCCAACATTCAGTTAAAAGGGTTTTCCTCGTGATTACAAAAGCAGTCTGCGGATGTCACTGAAGTTAGAACACAAAGCTGAAAAGAAAGCACCTGCAGAATAAATAGCTTTAACTTTAGGTTCAAATCCCATAAAGAAATGAATAGAAGGAAGTTTCAGTTATTATGGACAGGCAGGCAACATTTGAAGTAGTTAAATAGTGCATCACATCCAGGCCAAATGAAAAGAGAACCCCATTTTGAACCTCTAACCATCTTTACAATAAGAGAAAATCATAAACTTTCAAGAACGGCAATTCAGTAAATCTCAAAACTCATGTATGGTGTAATCCTTCCCGGATTTTCTGATAACCAACATCATCCACTCACAAACATGAAAGAATTTTTCCTCTTAAAATTAGAAAATTAAATAAAATACCAGGGCTAAATCTGGCATTTAACGCTACCCATATGTCATGATTCCAATGAAGCATTACACAAAATAAAATCCACTTATGGCAGGAGCAGGAAATGAGCCAGGAAGCAGCCTAGTTATAATCATTAGCAACAAAAATGGAGAACTATTTTCCACATTTCTAAAGAAATTTGTTATTTCAAAGATGGATAAATTTTGCTCCATTACGTACCTCCAACTTTTCCCTCAAAAACACGATGATCAGCTGATAGTGTCAAATTCATCTTTGTAACAACTGCAGGTGTCTCGTTTCCTGCTCACAATTAATCCAGGTTATATACACAACTCATTCAATAACTCCAAAATACTACAAATACAACCCATATCTTACCCTCACTTCCAATAACCGGTTCGACAACTTGGTTTCCTCTGCCAACAGCAAGGATACCAGCCTGAAAAATATACAAGACAAATTCGTTCACAAGATAAGCAATGGCACAGTGACATAGACAACGCCAATTGTTCCTGATAGCAAATCTATTTAAAAAAATGTAGACCCAAAGCACAAAATGGCTGGGTACTTTCTTTACTTAAAACATATCTGACAAAGAAACTTCCAGAAAACAGAAAACATAGAAGAAGTTATTTTCCCTAACTTCTAATATGAGTATTGCATCTAATAAATCTGTATATAAGAGTAATCCTAACTTTCAATGTTCCATTTGAGGAAATATAAGTGTTAAAAACCAACTAGTTATCGCCTACCCCAACAGCCTCTTTGTTCAGTTAAAAGAGTTCTTATTAATATCAGAAGATTGTTTTTTTTTTTTTACAGTAAAACTGGTGGAACTAAAGAATGGAATCATGTGTTACTGTTTCAAAGAGGAATGAAGAGACTAGTATGAGCAAACAAATAGTTTTATGCATTTTTTAGTACTTTATACACATGCTGTGGTATGTGCTTGTGTGCATGAGTTTGAGAGAGAGAGAGAGAGAGAGAGAGAGAGAGAACCTGTGGTGGATTTATAATTGCACAAAATTGGTCCACAGGGAACATACCCAGGTTTGAAATGCTGCAGAAAAATACAAAAGAATGATCTTCATCTCCCAACCAAAATAAAAAGAAAAAAGTACCAAATGCATGTTTATAATTCTAGTAGTCTATCCATTGAAAAATCATCAGCGAAATATCGAGATTAGTCACTGGCAATGCCAGTGGAAATACTATCCTTCATTCTAGATTTAATTTGGTCAGGGAACAAAATTCCCCTTAGTTTCTGGTAAAAATAGTGTTGCCTTACACAATCTTTCAAATCAGCTTGATCTGGTCACCAACAAAAGTTTCAGCAACTACAAGTTAGACCATGACTCCACTAAAACGAGGCCGATGAATCAAAAAAAAAAAAAAATCCCATCACACTGTGCAATAGAACTGATTGTAGTAAATACTTTTTTCACAATGGCTACAAAGCCATGACAAAGAAGGGGGGAAAAAAGTGTTTTTAGCTTGCTAGTATCATTGTGAAGCAAAAGGGACTCTAAATCGAAGGTGAGAGAAAGATATGCTAATTGATAAAATTTGAATCACTCATCCATTTACCGTATAAAAGAAATAGCAGGATTTACATCTAAGTAAATTGAGGACTCAGCTCTCTACCCATAATGTGCATAAGTTAGCGATACCCCTATAACCTAGATATTATACCTGAAAGTGCCTCCTTGGAACTCATGCGGCGCAAGCTTCCCTGCCCTTGCCTTTTCAGCTAGTTCCTTGACCTGAAATTCAAGTGACCAGATACAATATCGATCATCAAGTTAATGGAGAACTAGACTATTGAATAACTGGACAAATACACAAATAAAGAATAAGTTTAAGGATAAAAACAATTTATCAACTCCTCATCTTCTGATTTCCAAAACAATCATTGAATTACTGAAGAATTTATGTGTAACTGAATTTAACACAAATTTATAAATGTTCACTGCAAGAGATGTTTCATCTCTTGATCTAAAAGCTCCACTTTTTATGGACAGGCAGACCCCGAACAAGGTTCTCAAACCAGAACAGAACAACAATTAAAGTACCTCCATGGAGATTGCAGAAATAGATTTCTGATCGGCGCTCCTTACAATGGGAGTCATTAGCCCCTGCTTAAAAAAAAATTATAATGAAGTCTGGATGCTATCCGCAGATTTAAAGCAATAAATTATGAAGCATACCTTCTCAGTAGCAACTGCTATCGATATATCAATGGCATCACACAAAACAATTTCTCCTTTTTCGACATCCCAGTAAGCTGCCATGTAATACCACAATCAAATTTATTATCAGAAATATTAGTAAAAAAGCACAGATATACTACGTTAACAGTGAAGATAATGTTGATAACTAATGCTCTGCCATTGTTTTCTTTAGCTTAATTAATAGAGTTTAGTGACATTCTTTGTAGCCAACAACCAAGATTCACGACAATATAATAAAAAATATATATATTTTAACCTTCTTTATTTTTTCCGGGTGAGAAAAAGGAGAGTGGTAAAAGGGATAGCAAGCTTTCTTCCTAATCATTTTTTGACAGAGATTTAAGAATTTAGGAAACAGCATTTAATTTTCACTATTTCCAGTTGCATCGCAAAAGACAAGTTTAAAGGATATAGCCAAATATTTATCTGAACAAGATGAACAACTAACGGATTATTCATAATTATTGAATAGCAAAACAAAGGTCAGTAGGGTACATAAAAATTGTGTCTCACTGAAGGGTATCAACAAAGATTGTCTAATTCTATATGTAGAAATAATTGTCCTCATACTCAGCTAGCAGTTTAGTACTCCCTAATATAATTGTGAGCAATCTCATTACCAGTATAGAAACAGCACATAGCTTACCATTAGCTTCCGGAACATTTTTGAGAGCGACTGCTACAGCTTTAATGACAATGTCATTTACCGAAACCTTTGTATTATGTTTCTCTGGAAATTGGTAAGCAAAATAAAATAAGCAGTCTGTCAAATTAGAATTTTCCAATAGAACAATAAAGAAATAGAAATATATATTCCATACCTTTCAGCTCCTTTCTGAAAGAAAGCAGAGGATCCAGCACAACGTCTGATAGACACCATTATATGCTTTTAGATAACACATTAAATAACATCTAAAAAAATTGTATGGGTTATAGAGTTTCAGAAACCTGAAGATAAATATAAATGCGGTGTGTTCTGTTTCGATTCTAGCAACCTTCTTGCGATAACCTGCAAAAAATACCCACCAACTTAATTAAATCAACATCCTATGTCATGAATTTAATTCTGTCATAAGAACCCTAGCCTTGAATATGTTGGTTGGACCGGACTTAAAGGGTTTAATAATAAGAACATTTATTCAATATCCATTTTTTGCACAAGATTCCCCAATATTCAGAGAATTATACATAATAACTATTATCAATATATAAATAGCCATTACAAAATACAGAGGATATTAAAAAAGTTCATAATCACACGCCAGCAATCTTCTTAGCCAAAATATATGATTCTGCACAACCAAAAGAGAGAATAAATGCCACCAAGGGCGTGGCCAAGAAGTTTTCAAGTAGCTTTATTTAGCCGGCCATTTGTGTTATAATCTTGGGGTGGGTAATTTGGGCTTTGCCCACCTCGTTACCATTTAAATAAAGGCATATATATATATGTGTGTGTGTGTGTGTGTGTGTGTGTGTAAGATAAATAAAAGGACTTTATCTGATGAGTTCAACTTCTTGACAGTTCTTTTCAGACAACATAAAGGTATGAATTACTGATCCCGCAAACATACAGAACTATAATGAATACCATTCAATTGGAATCTTAAGTAGCTGTTCTGTAGATAATAATGATTTCATATCCTAAGTGAAGCTCTAATAACTGTAGCATGCATAAGCCTTATATTATAGGCATGCCTGACAAAGGAACAGAAAAACTTCCATTAAACAGCCAAAAACCTTCTTGACTTAACAGGCATGCCTGACAAAGGAACAGAAAAACTTCCATTAAACAGCCAAGAACCTTCTTGACTTATAAAATTGAGCAAATCAAAATTTGTATTACATTCATGTTACAGTTTATACTTCTTGGTAAAAAATAAAGATATCTTATGTTTCAGGCATATCCCATTCTTTAGTCCAGGCATAAGATATAGCTTCACTACTTAGTAAGGCTTTACTGAATTGTGTGATTTGTGAGGTGCACATTTCTATTCTTTAGTAGGTATTTTTTGTGTTCAATAAGAAGTAAATTCAGGATCTGTCTAATAAATTTTACCTTGCGAATTTGAGTATTGGGAAAATCTTCGAAGGAATCTGATAATTCTAAGTCAGATTTTGACCCTGGAGATACTGCAGTTGAAGTTTGTGGAAGGGGTGATGGGGATGTCTTCTCTGTGTGTGAAGAAATTCTTGAAGATACCTTTCCTGACTTAATTGCAGCCAAAACATCCCCTTTTAGTAGAGTACCATAAGGACCTGATGCCTGCAATGATGATGCATCCAATCCATGTTCTAAAATAAGCACTTTAGCTGATGGACTGATCTTTGTAAAACTCCCTTTCTGCACTTTAACAACATCTTTAGAATCATGGTGGGTTTCTTTTTCCCTTTTGACCTCTGCACCACTGGTAACAGAATTCTTCACAGTTCCAACATCACCTGGATCTTCAACCTTACAAAACAGCAAGCATTAGTTCCATGCCAAAGGTATTCTGTTGAAATGAAAATCACAAACAAGTACTTAGTACAATGATTTCACAAATTAAAACATCAGTGTAGAAAACAGCGCTGACAAGTTATCTATAGGGTTAGGTTATTTCAACATAAATGTTTGCTTATCAAAAAAAAAAAAAAAACCTTATATGTTTTAATTAAACTTTTAACACAATTTTTGAGCCATTGATCTCATACAATACAAAGGTGGATGAATCGGCATCATTGAATGCGACTTTGGCTTTCAATATCTACTATTGAATTGCATGAAATCAATGGCTCAAAATTTTGACAATGGCTCAAAATTTGTGTCAAAATTTTAAGTCAAAAATTTAAGTTGAAATAACACCTTCCTATATATAACTAGCAGTGGAGGACAATTTCAATTTCTTTTTTTTTTTTTTTTCACAAACTCATTGCAAAGAAAGCATAATTATAACTTACTGTTATAGCAATGGGCTGACCCACGGCTACATCCTTTGAACCTTCAGGTGCCAGTATCTTTGCCAAGTACCTGTACCATAAATTTTCCATCAGATAAAATAAGCAGAGGTATCAACCATCACCAATGTAGTCACATTGTACCAAACCTTTTTTAAAGTCAAATTTACTTGTAGGATAATCCCAAAACTGAATGCTATCCTAAGGAAAATGAATTCTAGCAATAATCTATGATCCAAGAGCAACAAAGCATGGAACCAAGAGAATCTTCTTTCATCTATTAAAATTTTTAGTGAAATGTTAATCATATGTTGACTATTTAGAACTTTTAATTGTGTTAAACTTAAATACAAGTTGTTCTGTTACAGTTTAGTCTCATAAACCTCAATCCTCAACGATGACTCGATGAGACTAATACTTCATCATAGGTGACAAAACAAGGTGCATAAAGCTTCAGCTTTCAAGAATTTGTGGTGTCGACGACACTAAAATGCTTATCTAATTAAAACAAATCAATGACACCAAGGCATTCACTTAAATATCCACAATGAAACTCATTCCAACACTTCGAAAACTTATTTAATCTTAAGTTTTATCTCCTCTGCCTTTGTTCTATTTGTTATTTTCCTTTTTGACAAGATACTGTAGAGATTCTGCTTACTGTGCCTACACTTTGTCCTGGATAATCAGTAGCACTTATTTCATTCATACATAGAGCAAATAAGGTAGCAAATTTATCATACTGGCAAATCAAGGCTGCAAAAGATTATGTTTCCTAACTTGAAACAATCAACGCAAACATGCAAACTACTACTGTTTTAAGTCAAATTAACTTCGGTCAGACCACGTGTGCTCCCAACAGATAGGTATAGCAAAACTCCCCTTCTCTAAGACTTGTTTCTCATTGTAAAATCAATGAAAGTGCAGTATAAGTATGAATGTTACCCCTCTTCAAGACACTCAAATTCAAGGGTCGCTTTGTCCGTCTCTATCTCACATATCACATCTCCCACTTCTATCTGTCAAATTAAGACATTAGAAAACAAAGCTTTTCACATGCTGGGTGATTTATGCTTTCACTTGATTAGATTAGAAAGCATTTTATAAATTCAATAACTCAACAAAACTAACCTTGTCTCCTTCATTCTTTCTCCACTTAGCAATGTTACCCTGGTTCTGCAGAAGACATTTAAAACAATTCTAAGTTCTGAGATAAGGAAAGAAAGAAAGATTGGAAGGAGAGAAAAAAGGTAAAAGAGAAAATCAGCATGGGAAGCCAAACAATTTAAAACATCTGAACACAAGATTTGTTACCATAGTTGGGGATAGTGCTGGCATTTCTAGAACAACGTGAGGGGGAAGTTCTGATGTGTTGATCCTAGCAGCACTTGTTTCCTGTACCGCTTCCTTTTTAACATCCTGATGAGTTGAACTTTGTTCTTTAGCCTCTGCTCCACCAGCAATAGTAGCAGGGATATGCTGGATATCATCTGCATCCTCAACCTTGTAAACAAATAAAAGTAAGTGTGAACAGTCCCCTTCCCAAATGTTACTCTTAATGGAGATAATCGAAAATCGAAAACCCCATTTCCATGTATCAACATTATTGACAACAATACAAGTATAAAGTAATGGTTGAAAAATATCAAATATCCCTAGAGAACTGCACCAGGAAAAGGAAGGACAAGATGGGAAGAAAAAAGGAGAATATATGTACACTTACTGAGGCATACATAAGGAGGGTTATGCGAACGCATTTCAATATAGGATTTTATTTTCAAGATCAAACTAGCACATATAACTGTGCACAATATTGAACAGAGAAATAATGAAGCAACTTATGTTCAAGGATTATCAGTTTACCGTTATTGCAATAGGTTGTCCCACAGGCACATCCTTTGAACCTTCAGGTACTAGTATCTTAGCCAAAAACCTGTAAAAAGGTTTTTTTTTCAAAAAAACTATAATAAAATAAAGAAATAAAAAAATCATCTAATAAAGCTTTGCCAAAAATATCCAAGGATGGAACCCCACAATCAGGTAACTACTTTGTGTGTGCCTTAAAAAATCCCACAATGAAGCTTTAACAAAAAAAATTCAGGATCATTTCTCGTGATCAGACATCTAACTTGTGTGTGCCTTTCCTCTGGTCAAAAATAATGACACAGAAAAAAATTGTAAGGAGCAAAAGAAATCAAGGTAGGATATTCAAAGAAGATAAACTGTTGAATAGGAAAATAAAAGACAGCAGATAGGAGAAAGGATTCCAAAATAAGATTATGAGAGCATTCTCATTAGAATTCCAGACTAAAACATGAGATAAAGAGTGGATCAAAAGAGGTGCCATTCCAAACTGTCATAAATCACAAGTATGAAATAATAGCAATCACACAAGGAGAAGAAAAGGATATGGTCTAAAGATTACCCCTCTTCAAGACTTTCAAACTCAACTGTAGCTTTGTCCGTCTCTATTTCACATAATATATCACCGATTTCTATCTGTCAGATAGGATCAACAAAAGTCAACAAATTGATTTGACTCTGTATGACAAAGGGCATATCTTTCACTTATCATCTTTAAACCATATCAAGCATGGACAGAACTGACTTCATAACTTCCATTTTAGCACCTTATAACTCACCTTATCTCCTTCTTTCTTCCTCCATTTAGCAATGTTACCTTGGCTCTGCACAAAAGCATCAAGCTCACAATGTGATTCAGGCAGAAAAGACGAATATCCCACCTAAAGACAAGATAAGGCAAATGGTCCACCTACAATCTTCCACTAATTCTTACCATTGTCGGGGATAAAGCTGGCATTCCCACAACGGTGTGTGAAGGAAGTTCTGCAAATATAGACTAGTGAGATAGCAGAACCATTTAAAACGCATACCTAGGCATGTTAAACAAATGACTCTCCATTAAGAATGATAAATCAAATTTTAGATAACAAGCCAAGAATATAACATAATTTCTATTGAAATTGTTGATGTAAGTACATGGCTATCTTAAGATTTTAGGAAGCTAGCTCTGAGAAATTAAATTTTCTGTGCAACCCCAAAAGCCTGAGGCAACATCCAACTCGACCATATAATTTATTTCAGACTGGGTCTTAGTTATTGTCATTAGTTTTATGCGCAATGAGCAGAGGACAATGGGTAAGTTAATCACCTAACATCTAATATTAACCTACGACTAAACCAATTTAACTAATGCTTGAACTGGAATGGCAGGGGATACACATAGCTCCCTTTGAATTCACTCTAAACACCAATGACCTTCGTTGTCTAATATTTCCACAGAGATATATTTCCATCAATCATAATATGTCACAAGTCCTCGTGAAGCAATATTAAATTCTAGTTTCGAGTAAAATTTATTGCTACCATTTTAACATAGATGCTAAAATATATAGCAAAATGAAAAATCCTGAAGAGCATCTTGCAGAATTTCCATGGTCATGCAGGATGTAGCCCTGCTGCCTTTATCAGTAGGGACAACAGGCTAAGCAGCACAATTCGAAGCAGCCTTAGTAATAGCTGAACTTGATGAAAATTCGAATGCATCAAATGTAAGTTCTCATCCTACAATTCCTTCTCTTGAAAAATGTGTCAAGACATGACACTGTCCTAACAACAGAGTAGGCTTCCTAAGACCTCAATACATTACGCAAGACCTTACTAGCTTTGCTATACTCTAGTGTAACCAAACCATCTACCCAGACTAAAAATAGACATGAAACTAAGTCAGATATATATGTTATAAATGGAAAAAAACTACACGAACAAAATTGATAAAAACCTGAAGATGAGAAATGACGCACTCCAATTTGCATCTGTAAAATGACAAACATAAGAAGAAAGCCTCAATTCCAACTAGCAAAAGTTCTATTAATTATAAATTCAAACACTAACCTTGAGCTTTAAAGGACTATCATGTACTTCAGGGGCCAAAGTTGATGACAAAGGCCTGATGAATGACTATAGTCATCAGCAAATTGCAACACAAAGAAAACAGCAAAGAAGCAGGAAGAAAAATTAAATAGGAACTGCAAGCTGTTTTGGTCCAAATGAAGCATAACAGACCAACCTAAGTCAAATATATGGATGTATATCATTCATTCAATGACAACATCTGGCTCACATTATGAACAAAAATAATATTAGAAGATCTATTTCACCCAACTCAAGCTTCAACTAAAGTTACAAGGTTGATGAGCAGTATCAATCAACATAAGAAATGAAAAGTAAACAGATTCAAACCTTAACAAAATGCCATTTACATCCACAAAAGAGTTTTTCCGACTGGAAATACTGCATCAAAAAGCAAAAATAAGCAAAAGAATGAGCGAAGATGAGGTGAGAGTTTACACCCACAGAAACATCAAGTCTGCAAGTCTGCAAAAGGGCAGCCAGGAACACTTACAGAAATCCTAATCAAATTTGTCCAATGAACTAATCATATAGCCAAAAGGAGAGGGGGGGGGGGGGGGAGAGAACACAAATTCAACAGCATTTTGTCATGCAACTATATACTATTATCTTTACACCATATTAGAGAATTAAAAGGATAGAACTGAGTAATGGAGTAAGAGTGCCACAACCGGAGCATGCCTAGCCACAATGTTCAAGGACTTAAAGCATGACTTCAAGTGCCATGTTCAATAAATGCAGTTACAACTTCCTAAACCAAATGTCGATAAAATGATTTGTTGGAACTAATAGCAATAAAATAAATATTCTCAGATGAAAAAATAACGTTAACTTTACGTATAAATGTACATTTTAAGATATAAAAGTTTGGCTCTTGGCCGTCCAATTACTGAAAGTATATCTTCCTTCAGCACATAGTCAAAATTGTTCACGCTCATTGATCGCTATTCTCACAAACACTTTGAAATAAAATATAATTCAACCCAATTGACTATCATAACAACTAAAATCAATTTTAAAAAGCAATCCAGAATCTAAATTCACTTTAAACTAAATTGTAAGTGTGTGTGTATATATATATATATAGACACACACACACATATATATATATATATGAGAGTACCGAGCGAGGGAGGTGGAGGAGGAGAAGGAAGAGAGGCTGAGGCGAGCTCTGAAGAGTGACAGAGTTCGGGCGATCACCGGTTGTCGAAGCCGTGAAAGCGCCATCGCGGTTAAACTCATCAAAATCAAACAAGATCTTGATTCATTCACTTCACGAATCACGCTTCATCAAAGACTTTTTTTTTTTTTTTTGAGAATATCAAAGACTTTTATTTATTTACGGCTTTAACAGATTTTTTTAATACACTTATTTACCTTTTTATTTCATTTTAAAATGGGTGCTGCTTGTGTTTGTTAATACTTTTGAGTATTGGGTCCTTTCTTAAAAATTTGTTCTCCTTATTGTTATTAACATGGTTAGAACTAGAACTCTCCCTTAAGATGTCCATAAGTTTGAGCCCCACAATATATTATGAGAATTTAATTTTTTTCTCAATTTGACTCAAGTCAGTCTTTTTTATTTTAAAATTTGAGTGATGTAAATATTTTTATCTGAGTTTTGAAAGGTAGAAGACGTCCCTCATCTAGCCAGTATTATATGAAATTTATAAATTTAATCATCTCTCATGTGGGTAGTATTATATAAGATTTATAAATTTAATCGTCCCTTATTTGGGTAATATTATATAAGATTTATAAATTTAATCTTAGTAATTATTTAATTTTAAATATCAGTATAATAATCTCATAAAATATGAGTTATAATCTAAATAATAGTCTCATATAATTCAAAAAAAGATGTTGGAAAATAAAACTTATTGTAGGAGAATGTAAGTCAATTGAGTGTGCTAGATGGGTATAAACAAAGTAATTATTTATTTTTACTCATCATATATTATTTTTAATATTATTCTTAATAGTAAATTGTATCATGTATATTTTTAATGAATAATTTTATTAAATGTAGAATGTTTAAAGTATATTTTAGAGTGCAAGTAACTTCACATTTTTAAGATATTTTTAAAAAAGATTTACTGCAATTTATATATTCCAAATAAATAAATTTAGATTTTTAACTATCTTTAAAAAAAATTATGAACTTCTTATTTGTCGAATTTTATGTAGTAACTTATATAATAGTAATAAGTACTTAATTAATTCTAAAGGTTCTTTCCCAAAAAACAATTATTGTATATTTTTTTTAGTAGAGCTTTTAGGATAAATAAATAATTTTGTCTCTATTAATAAAAACTCAAATTTTCAAATTTTAGAGGTAAAGATTAGAAAGACTTTTTAGAAAGTTAAATTATCTAAAATGCATGTTATTTATTTTATAATATTATTTTACTTCTTTCATAACATAACTTTAAAAATTTATCTATTAAAATAATTTGACTGGCGCATCAAATGGAGTTTGAGAGAATTCTTATATCATCTGAATTAATTAATTCACATGATTTATTTAATTATTGTTTATTATTTTTAGAGTTAGACTATTGGCACCCATACAAATACCTCTTGAAACCCCTTTAATTATTTTACAATTTTAACCTTTATTTAAATTATATAATAAGATAATTCTTAATTAAACCTCCACTTAAAAATAAAATATTTTTTCCCTTAAAAAATGTAACATTTTAGAAATTAAAAAGATTACTTTTTCCTTTAATTTTAAGATGAGTAATTTACCACTAGTGGTCGTAATATACAGAAAAAACTCATTGACTTTTTTTTTTAATGAAAGAAACCTCGATGTTGAAATGGGGTTTAATAATAAAAATTAAAAAATAGGATTTACATTAATAAGTTTTTATTAAGGATAGTTTTGTCATTGTTAGAGATTTTAAAAGAATTCTATATATTTTTAAAATATTTTAGTGAGATTAATTAAAAAAATGTGCTAAGAGATATTCAAAAGGTTGCCAATAGTCCCACTATTATTTTTATTTTAATTATTGTTTAATTTCACAGTATGTAAATGTAGGGTTGACAGAAAAGCCCGGGCCGGGCCAGCCGGCCCGCGGCTTGAAATTATGGATAAGAGCTGATAATTAACAAAGCCCATAACATACGGGCTCAGTTAAGGACCTAAATGAAAAGCCCGGGCTTTATAATAAATAATATTTATATATATTTTTAAAAAATTGTATAATATAATAATAATAATATATCATAAAATTGAAATACAAAACTCATTCCCGTAATAAAATCCCTCATTCTCGTGACAAAATCAATATAATAATAATTACGTATTAGATAATTATGTTTTAAAAATTTATAATTTTATTAAAAAAAATTTTATTAAAAATTTGTAAAAGCCAAGGTCCGACCCTAGGCCCAGGTCCGTCAAAACCCGACCCATCCAAAGCCCGCTCAATTTAAATAAACTTTAAAAGGACCCGAACTTTTTAAACAAGATATCCCTTAAATTGCCAACCCTATGTAAATGGCCGCTAAATGTTGACCAGAAATGTACCAAACATATTGGCACGTGCGCCCACCAACTGTTCTGGTGGATTTCGATCTTCAACCACTACTGACAATGAAATATATATGTGATTGATTTCTTTAAAGAATAATAATAATGAATAAATTATCCGGCTCTCAAAAATAATAAAATAGATCAACTCAACCTTTGGAATTCAAAGAACAGTTGTACATGGAGACATTTAAAAATTTTAAAATTAACTTCTAAAGAAATTGTTTTTAAATAAGGTGGTGATATTTTCATACATAAATTCGGTAAATCCAACCTACTTCTAGAAAACGAAAGTTTATATAATTTTTAAAAATTTTCAAATAAAGAAGAATCTGAATAATTAAATCTATTTTAATTATTTTATGTGACTTAGATTTTTTTATTGTATTTGAATACTAAGATTGTTAGATTTTTTTATTGTATTTGAATACTAAGATTGCTTCAGCCAAAATTTAAATTAATTGTTTACCCTTCAGACTAAAAATAGGAAAAATTACTTTAACTTTATTTTTTATTTATACAAAATTCATTGTTTCTAAATGATCAATTTCACTTTATTAGTCTGATTATTAACCTTTAATTAAACTAACATAATATCTTTATGAGACAATACTCATGTAAATTGTTAGGCTGTCAAATTTATATCATTTAATTTGAATGTAAAATATTAAAAATTATTAGACTTCATTTAAAAAGTTAAATTAAAATTCACAAAAATAAGTACCTAAAATATTAGATACAAAAACGCATATCTCATTGGGTAATCCGGTCATTTTATATCACAAAGTAAAATAATTAAATAGAACTTATATTAAAGCAACTTTAATAGAAAAATAATAATCTAAGAAAAAATATAAGAATGATTTTAATTGATTAATTATACAAATATTTTTGTCCATTTGTATTTATTAAAAATGACGCGAATTTATTATAAATATTCTTTATACATACGATGGGTTTACACAGATAATGGGGTGGAAATATCCCGACTATTTTAAATATAGGGTTAATTTTAGATTATCTTCAAATCACTCCTTATTTTTAAAAACTTCAATTTACCCTCATTTTTGTTAAGAAAAAAAAAATTATATCAACTCACCCCTAATTTTCTCTTATTAGTTATTTTCTGGAAAAAAAAAGGTAAATTGAGATTTTCAAAAATAAAGAAGGTGATTTGAAAATAGTCAATTCATAAAAGGAGTAATCTGAGATTAACTCTTAAATATAATAAATAATTTACTTGTAGACATTATGTATTTCCATTTGCACATTAAACAAGTAATTACAAAAAAAAATCTTAAAAGTGTAGTTTATATTAAAGGTTTTCTGCTTCGATCAAATATTTGATCATAATATTCTACTAATCTAAAATTTAAAATAACTTGGAAGATGTAACCTAAAATGAAACTTTGACTGAATTTTTAAATTTTTTGAAAATGATTTAATTAATTAATTATACAAACTACTAATTATGTAAATTGATCAATAATTAACGACTTTGTTATCCAATTAAAGTAAGGAAAAATTTGAGTCCCAATATAAAGATCAGTACCTGAACTTGTGCCCCTAAATTTTAGAGGGCTAAAAGGTCAATGACTAGTTGAAAATTTTAGCCAAAAAATGAATGTAATCCTCCTATTATTTAGTGAAACTAAGAAATGACATTTTAAAATAAATCTAAACCTCTTTATCATTATAGCAATGTTATTTTACTACTATAACCCTTTATCTTGAGTTATTAAATTAAAAATTGAAATTAAATTTATCTAACAAATTACAAGTGTATCTCAAATTCCTCTTTCGACAATCAATTGGCTGCTATCAGTCCACTCAGCATCCTCTCCAATCCTTCACTTCACTCTTCCAATTTCTTCAATTGACTCTTCAAAATTATACTTTTATCCTCAAAACACTTATCGCTCAGTTCGCATTGCTTTTGAAAGACTCAAAGATGATTTTAAAAATTTAAAAATTAATTTTGGTATTTTGTAAATTTTTTAAAAAATCACTTTTTATAAAATCATTTTATTATATAGTAAATTTTAAAAACTAAGAAAGAAGTAATTTTTGAAAATTTAATTTTGAAAATCATAATACAACTTCGTATATATCCTCATATATATTATAAAAATTTAAAATTATTCTTATTGAGTAGAAAATAAAATCATTATCTTAAAGGAGGAGGTGATGATGATGACGACGATGATTATTATTATTATTATTAATTAGCGACTATATTCAGATAACAAAAAAATAAAATTAATAATTTAAGATATTTATTTTATTCAATTATTATATATACAAAATTAAAAACATTTTGCATACATGTTTATAAATGTGTAAATAAATTTTAATCAATATTATTTCTAATGCAGTCATTTATATTGTTATAGTAGTTTAATAGTAAGATTCACTAAACATAAACAATTGCTTTTACAACTCACAATACTTTTAAAAAATAATTTTTATCAAATATTTAACTGATTCTCTTCATAATTAGTTATTTTTATAGCACAATTAACAAACATTATTTTAAAAACTAAAGTATTAACAAATTGGCCCTTTACTCATTGCCCTTCTCAATCCTCCAATTTCCTTCTCAACTTTTTCTATGGACTGCTTCAACTTGAACCTACATCATTTAGTCTTTAAAAGTCCTCAACTTCCGAAAGCATTATTTATGCCTGAAGCAAATCCTTAGATTTCAAAGACACACTTCTAATCATTTTCCCTAACACTAACAAGGCCTCTAAAAGTAAGAAATTTCTTAGTGCTATCACTCTCATTGTGGCTTCTTTAGCTTCGGCATGGCCTTCCAGCTCTAATGAGATGACAATATAGCTAGAATTACCCAATGTGCTCTTCTTTACTTGCACAAGGAAAACATGATAAGAAAAAAAAAACAAGAGACTAAACTTATGCTGAATAATGACTTTTATTGCTCACACACTACACTTTAAGCTTACAAATTATGCTCTTTATATAGAGCACAGTCAACGAACATGAGCAGAAAAATAGGACTCTGCACCACTAAGTTAAAGACTAGATAATCAAATCAGATTTAATAACTAACACCTAAATACTAGGACAATACAAGACTTATATAAGACTTATTCTCTGCAACATAGATTAAATGAATAAAAATCTCCAACAATCCCTCCCTTAAATTGATGCTGTAAACATCCAGTTTAACTGTAACAACCCTGTAACATAAACTCTCCCTCAAATTGAATTCTCTAATACCAAGTAAACTTTTAAGCTTCTGGAATGCTGCCAATTTGAGGGGCTTTGTGAATATGTCAGCAACTTGGTCTTCACTCTTACAGTAAATGAGATCAACAGTTTCATCTTTTGTGAGGCTTCGCAAGAAGTGGTATTTTACATTAATATATTTGCTTCTTCCATATAGAACAAGATTCTTAGAGAGCAATATTGTTGAACTGCTATCACAGTAAATGGCAGTAGACCCTTCTTGCTTGAAAAGAAGTTCCTTAAGTATATTCCATAACCAAATTGCTTGACAAGCGCACGCTATTGCAGCTATAAACTCAGCTTTCGTAGTCGATAAAGTTACAATTGATTACTTGTTTTAGGACCATGAAATTATTGCTAAACCCTGATGTACTTTCTCTATCATCTAGATATCCTGCATAGTCATTGTCTATATAGCCAAATAACTCTGTCATTTTCCCCTTCTTGTAGAGCAAACCATAATTAGTTGTACCTTGTAAGCATCAAAGAATTCTTTTGGCTGCCAGTAAATGTGTCTCCATTGGGCACTCCATGTATGTGCTGATAAGGCTTACATAATGCATTATATCTTGTCTTATTATTGTTAAGTATATCAAACTACCCACAATTTACTTGTAAAGAGTGTTGTCAACCTTCTTTCTTCCTGGATTTCTAATAAGTTTCAGCCCCTTTTCTGTTGGAGTTTTAACAGAATTACAATTCTACATTTGAAATTTGTCTAAAATTTCTTCAGCATATTGATAACTCTATGAAATGAGAGTTATTATGGCAATTCTAGACTTAAATCAAGATCACTTAGAGAGTAAATTATGTGTTTTTATTGCATTTTTGTTAAAGTTTGTATAAACATTCATTTTAGTTTAGTCTTAATAAGTTTTACTTGATTTAAAGTAATTCGTACTCAAAACATGTGCATAATTGTAGGTTTCCTGAAGTTTATAATTCATGGAAGGGATGCCAATGCAGTAGGTTAGTAAAAAGGAGAAAGAATATAGTCACAAAAGAAGTGAAACAAAACCTGGAGTAGTGTAGTGTTATAGTCGTTGCTGGAGCAACCATTACTGTAGTAGTTCTGGAACAACGACAGAGAAAACTTAGCGCGGGATATCTACAAAATTGCGATCTGCAGTTTCCTAATCTGACTCATGTGCACCATATGCTTTTGTTTACCCTAGTTTTCAGTTATATAAAAGGGCACGCATCACATAAAACGGCGCAAGGAATTAACATTGGAAAAATAGAAAGGAAAAGAAGAAAACAATCAAAATTCAAGGGAACCAATTCTGCATCAGGGAAGAATCCAACAGAGCTATTTGGATTCAATCTTCATCATTCTTTACTTGTTTTTTTCTTTACTCTTTGATTGAACCGATGTATTTCATGACCAATATTTTGCTATTTGTTTTTCTTTTTCAAAGTATAAACTAAATTTGCTTGTAGTTGAATGACAAACAATCTAAATGAGTTTTTGACAGTTCTTATGAGTTAATATATAATTACTGTAGCATTTTACTCTAGTAGCTATTATTATAATCATTATTTCGGTTGACCACCCATTTAATGATTCAAGTTAAAATAGAGTCCTAAAATGGCCTGTCTTAGTGGATATTATTAGAATAATACTTTATTTTAATTTAAGTTTCCTGGATTACTTTTTTCTTGAATCCCATAAAGGTTATACTTGAAGTTAAGACTTGTGAAGAACTAGACATAGGTACTCATCTTGTAGGGTTAAGAGATTAGATGTTCATAATGTCATACCTTAGGTAGAATAACAATTGGTCATTGTTAGGATACTTAAGAGTATGAGAAGTCCAACACGAGACAGCTGATGATGCAAAATGATTCTGCCCAGTGCTGTAGCAAATGTTGTAGTAACCGAGCCAAACATTAGAAAAACAATCAAAACCATTAAGAGAATTTATTCACTCAACTACTCTATATTTCCATTGGTTTTATTCTTGAGACTAACGTGATAATTTACTTTGTTATATTTTATTACTGCGTTTTTATTTTAATTAATATATTAATTTCATTAATTGTTTTATTTTAATTTATAACAAAATTTGCACTGTTAAAATTGTTGTAGTAAGTCTGATAGTATCAATCCCTGTAGAGACGATCTTGAATACTCATTACTTTATTACTTGTTGTGTACACTTGCACATTGATATCAATAGCAACTGAGCAGAAATTAGCCAACACATATTTTCTTTGGGAAATAAAAATATAAGTAGTAGATTGCACAACTTCTAAGCCAAGAAAGTAATGCAACAATCCAAGATCAGATTATAAAGAGTGTATGTTTAAATTTTATAAAGAGTGTATGTTCATAAGGACATTTTTTTTAAACCATGCTTCAAAAAATAAGCTTCTATACAACCATACAAGCTCGTGTGCTTCAAAATATAAGCTTCCATACGACTATACAAGCTCATGGAGCTTATTTTAATCCGTATAAAGCTTTGTTTAATTTATACATCTTATGCTCACTACCATGAATGACATAACTTGAGGGTTGATCAATAAATACATATTCCTCCAAATGCCTATGTAAAAATGTTGACTTTACATCCATGTGAAAGATAAGCCATGAATTTTGTGCTGCTAGTGATATAACTAGTCTGATTGTATCATGCCTTCCAACAAAAGCAAAAACTTCCTTGTAATCAACTCTATACTCTTGTTTATAGTCTTTGGCTACCAACCGCGCTTTGTATTTGTCAACTTCGCCATTTTCTTTTAGTTTTGTCTTATACACCCATTTCATACTAATGGTCTTTTACCCTTTAGGAAGCTCTATCAAATTCCAAGTGTTATTTTTCTCAATGGCTGCAAATTCAGCATCCATGGCCTTCTGCTACTTTGATTACTTGACAACATCTTCAAAAACTACTGGATCACATTTTGAAAAAAGAGCAAAATATGCAAGTGGATCCTCTGAATGATCAGCCCCAGCTACCTCATGATCTGACATCCATGTTAGCCGTCTTTTAAATCGTTGAGGTCTTTCTCTATTTGTCTTAACAATGGCTAGACTTAGAGGAATTATAAGAACTGTTTGTATTGATTGTTGCTCAATCTAATCTCGCTGCTACTCAATGACACCGTGCTATTGCTCAGCTTCATTTTCTGCATAAAAAACATTAGAAATTTATTGCCCAACAATGTTATTCTTCCATGACCAAAATTTTTTTTCATCATATATGACATCACGACTGACAACAATCTTTTTTGTGATAGGATTATATAATTTGTAGGCTTTTGACTGATCAATAACACCAAGAAAATGCATTTTTGTCCTTTATCATCTAGTTTTCTCTTTTTTATCAGGAACATGGGAGTAAGCAATATTCTCAAAAATTATAAAATGATCAACTGTAGGTTTGTTTCCATTCCAAGCTTCTTCAAGGGTCATATTTTGAATAGCAAAAGTGGGGCTTCTGTTTAAAATATGAATGCTCTAGTTAATAGCTTCAGGCCAAAAAAGATTTTGGAACTTGACTTGTTACTAGCATGCTTCTCACCATATTTAGGATCGTCCGATTTTTTCTTTTACATACATCGTTTTGCTGTGGTGTATAGCTGCTGTAAGTTGTCTTTTGATGCCATTTGACTCACAAAAATTTACAAATTCATGTGAGCTATATTCTCCTCCATGATCAGTGTGAAGTACTTTTATTTGGTTGCCAATTTCTTTCTTAACAAGAACTTTATAATTCTTTAAAGCTATGAGAGCATCAAATTTTTTCTTGTAGAAAATAAACCAATGTTTTGCGACTACAATCATCAATGAAAGTAATGAAATAACATTTACCTCCATTAGATGTTGGTTTTATTGGCCCGCAAATATCATAATGAACTAGCTCCAACAACTTCTTTACTCTCCATAATTTTCCTTTAGGAAAGGGCTCGCGATGCTGTTTACCAAAAATGCAGTCTTCACAGACATCCGAGGGATGTTCAAACTGTGAAAGACTAGTAACCATGTTCCTTTGTTGTAGAGCCTTCAAACCACCAAAGTTTAGGTGTCTATAACAATAGTGCCAAAGCCAAGCTACCTCCTTTAATCTTACTGAGAAACATGAATGAATAGTATTGTGTAGATAAAGCGGAAATATTTGGTCTGCTGTCATGCTGACTTGAGCAATTAAGCCCAATTTTTCATTTCGAATTGGACATACACCATCTTTAATGAGAACCTCATATCCATTCTCTTGCAATTGAACTACACTAAGTAAATTCATCTTTAACTTTGGAACAAAAAGAACATTAGAGATGGTTTGTGTTGAGCTTCCCTTAGTCTGGATAGAAACTCTTCCTTTTTCCATAACAGAAACTGTAGAATTGTCTCTAAACTTTACTATATCATGGTAAGTTTCACCCAAATACAAGAATGCAGACTTTTCTCCACTCATATGATTGCTGCAACCGGTATCTAAATACCATAAGTTTTGTGGGTTTCTTTATTTAAATTACACACCATCAAAAGCCATACTTCTTCTTCTTCATTTTCTGCAAAATTAGATATTTAACCACAATATTTATTTAAATCTGTACGACATTCTGAGCGATAATGACTGAACTTGTGACAATGATAACATTCAATCTTACTTTTGTCGATTGACTTTGATTTATGTCTTGTAGAACTTTGAGCATCATAACCCTTCCAGTTTCCTTGAGTCTCAACACCTTTATTTTCTCCATTTCTCTAGTGTGTATTCTTGTGTTTCCATCCACCATTTCTATGCCCTTTTGAGTTGGTTGCTGCCTGCAATGCTTGTTCTTCACTTTCGTGTCGTGTTATCTTTTGCTCATGAACCTGTAAGGAATTTTTTAATTCATCTATTTAAAGAATATCAAGATCTTTAGATTCCTCAATAGAGCAAATTATAAAATTAAACTTAGAAGTCATTGAACGAAGAATCTTTTCAACAGTGGTGACATCCTGTAGATTTTCTCTATGATTCCGCATCATGTTTGTAATTGCCATTATCCTCGAAACATACTCTAAAACAGACTCCCCCAACTTTATTTGAAGAGCCTAATTCTCGACAAAGAGCTTGAAGTTGCACACGTTTTGCCCTTACATTCCCTTGATACTTCTTATTCATGGAGAAGTATCCTTGAAAGAATGGTTTCCATGATTAAATGATCAATAGCTTGAAAGAGATAATTCTTGACCTTTAAGTCTTTCAACTTTAATGCCTCTTGTTCAGTCTTTGTGCTTCTGTTAAAGGAACCTCGTCACACCACCTTCGATCACCTACCAATATTCTTTGGACCTTAAAAAATTCTCCATCAACATGCTCCAATGATCATAATGACCATCAAAGTGTGGGATTGGAGGCTGAACATAGTTATTAGAAGCCATGTAGAAACTACTGCTGCAATGAAAGAAAAATTATTGTTGCTGCACACTTTTTTTTTTACTTTTCCCTCTCGGCGGCTCTAATACCACTGATAAGAAAAAAAAAACGAGAGGTTAAACTTATGCTGAATAATGACTTTTATTGCTCATACATTGGACTTTAAGCTTACAAATTCTGCTCTTTATATAGAGCACAATCAACAAACATTAGCAGAAAAATAGAACTCTGCACTACTAAGTTAAAGACTAGATAATCAAATCAGATTTAACAGCTAAGACCTAAAGACTAGGACAATATAAGACTTATTCTCTGCAACAAAGATTAAATAAATAAAACCGAACCAAAACCAATCGGTTCTAAAGAAGATGAACCAAATTTAGAAACCGAACAGAACTGAACCAAAATATTTTGGTTTGGTTCGGTTTCTAAATTTGGTTCGGTTCAGTTTGATTCAGTTTGGTAACAACAT
The DNA here is from genome assembly GCA_029618585.1 of Citrus australasica. NCBI lineage: Eukaryota > Viridiplantae > Streptophyta > Magnoliopsida > Sapindales > Rutaceae > Citrus > Citrus australasica. The sequence goes on from JARCIV010000004.1 coordinate 7,994,863, forward strand.
TTCTGTTTAATCAAAATATTCAGTTTAGCTAAATACTGTCTACCACTGATAATTTAATTATAAGTTTATTTTAACTTATATAATTGCAGTAACAACATTTCCGTTTTGATGATTTTAAAATAATAAGAAATCTAAAATTAGTTAATAGCATGCATATAATATTGTGTTAACTTGCAACGATTACTCCGATTTAATGAGACCCAAACCGAATAAAATAAAATGAAAATGATTTGAAATTGATTGAGATTTGGGGCAGAATGAGATGTTGGGTATTATCTGACACCATTACGATGGACCCAAAAACTCAAGTTATTAAGCAAAATCCCAATGTTAGTAATAAAGATAATTCAGCATAGAGTATGTGGTAGAGAGATACAGACAGACGAGCTATGGCATAAATAAAAAAAAATAGAAACCCACATGCTACAGCCCAAGATGACCGTGTGTGAGGGTTAACGACGGCGTCACCGTGCTTGAGGGGGGGCTGTGCTGGGCGCTGATCGTGGTGTGAGGCGAGGGAGAGACCAAGAGGTACTGAGTTGAATTGCGCCTTGCACACGCAAGGGGAACGATACCGTCGAAGGGTGGTGCTGACACTGAGGAGCTGCACCATGAGGAGAGGGAGAGAGGCGAGGGCAGCAGTCTACAGATGCAATCGTGAATTCGTGATTTCCAATTTAGGGTTTTGATTTTTTGTGATTGAAATTTGATTTTAGGTTTATATATTTTACTTTAAATATTTTATAATTAAATTGAACCGAACCGATCGATTTCTCGGTTCAGTTTAGTTTTAAACTGAACCAAACAAAAATCAATCAGTTCGACACTTTTTAAACTATTCGGTTTTTGATCATGGAACCGAATCGAACAGAACAAATTTTTTCTGTTCGGTTCAGTTTGCCCACCCCTATCTCCAACAAACAAATATATTTGGAATTTTGGATTTAGATTTAAAGTTAGGCAATATTTGGATTTATGGTTAGATTTTGGCAACTTTTTTCAAAATTTTGATAATTATTATGTATCTATTTTTTTAAAAAAATATGAATTTATGTTTTAATTTTATATTTACAAATTACATTTTTACCCAACACAAAGGATATAATGATTAAATTTATTAGAAAGCTAACATCATTATAATGGTAGAGAGCTTGGACTTATTTCAAGATATCAGATTTTTCTTAATTTCACCAAACAACATGGACCATAATCTTCTTTTTTTTTTTCAATTTTAACACTACGTACTAGATTGTTAAGTATAATTAATAAAAAAAGGCTCAAGATGAAAGATATATGCACACCCATGTAAATAAGTATTATTTAGGGAGGATGAGTTGCCATGAAAACTTGAATCCAATCCATCCCCTTTATATTCTAATATTATTGTTATTTGCTTTAAATTTTGCATTTAACATACTAAAAAATTCTATGAACTTGAACATTTATCTAGGCAACCCAACACAATAACAATCAAATTGAGCACTAAATGGTCAAACTAAGAGTAGAGAGTTTAGAGAGAGCAAGCACAATCATGCTCAATAATATTGACTTATGTCCATGCCTCCTATCCAACCAAGTTTAAGGATTCTATTAGAATAGCCTCGTACCTTAGAGCTAAATTCTTTATGGTCATATTGAGTAATAAATAGTCAAACTAAGAGTAGAGAATTTAGAGAGAACAAGCACAATGATGCTTAGCAATGTTGACTTCCATATCTCCAAGCCAACCGAGATTAAGGATTCTATGAGAATAGCCTTGTATCTTAGAGCTAAATTCTTTATAGTTGATTTCCAAGATACCAATGGACTTAGAGGGTAGCATTTACTTTTTGGAGTGAATTAGAAATCCTGAAGAGTGAGAATCCTAAGATTGGAAGTGTAGAATAAGAGTAAAAGCATGTTACTTAATTACACTAAAATGGAAGTTCATAATCTCATTTATGTGTTTATTTTGTCTTAAATTGGGAGTGAATTATTTTAAATTACAACTTTATCTTTATTTAAAAATACAAAGTAAATAAAAAATATATTTGTAAAATAAACTATTAATTTTATTATTAGTTTAGTTATAAAAATTAATAATAATTATTAATATCCTTAATTATATAAATCACAATTTTTATTAATTTTATTTATATAAATTAAAAATTGATAAGAGTAACACAAATGAAAGATTATTATTAATAATCTAGTACAAAATTAATATTTTCTTAGAATAAACTATTTATTAGTATTAATTATTCATATCAAATAAAAATAGTACTATTATTTTTAAATAAATATAATAATGTTATATTTTCAAATAGAGATATTATATAGAGATATTATTAATTTTCTATGAATATAATAATATTATTTTTAAGTAGTTTTATCTTAGACTCAATTTAAATTATTATTTTAAACTAAATATAGTAATATTATATTCAAGTAAATTTAACATCAATATTTTTAGATAAATATAATATTATATTATTTTTATAAATATAATTATATTATATATAATAAGGAAATGGTGAAAAAAGAAGATTTCGACTCCCACCTCTCCCCATCGGAGTGATAATGCCATTTTGACATAAAAAATTAGTAGGGCCCATGCTTTCTTTATTAAGTGAGCAATTAAACGTATGAGTCATAAGAATCCACACCCTCCACTCTCACTCAAGCAAGTGAACACAACTTTAGAAGTTTGTGATATCTCTTATACACTCAATGGTCAAACACATAATTTTTAAGAGAAAAAAGATTCCTATAGAAGAAAAATTATTCACTAGAGTAAATACACAAATCTAACTATAAGTTTGTATAATATTATGAATGAAATAAAATGAGAGTTCAATAGTATTTTCAAGTTGAGAGAATAAGCTAATTTTTGTCTATAGAAATTGTTCTCATTGTTAGAATGTAATTTTCTATAGTTCAAGCGAAAACTAGTTATTGGAAACATGGGGAAAAAAATTGCGAACTTTAAATTTGTGCAAAAACGGCTGGCAGCTTTTACTAACCGGTCTATTGGTTAACTCATTTGACTTTTCACATGATCGGTCGGGCGGTTACTCTTTGCCTCAACATTGTAAGCTGCCTGTTTTCGAGGCTACAATAAATGATTGGCTGGATATTTTAGTAATTACCCTTTGAACTCATTTATAATTACACTTATGTTCCAAAATGTTAAACTTGTTTGGATCAGTCCAAATCATTTTGAAAATCGTACAGGTGGGCCAATTAACTTGAGTTTTGAAAAGTTTGCGATAGGTCCCTATTGGCTTTTAAATGTTTTGCAAATAGTTCATATGTTTATAAGAAAATACAGTTGATAATTGAATTTGAGTATCTATTTTCTTTAATCATGTTTAAAGTATATTTTTAACCAAACCATAGTAAAATAAAAAATTAAGGAGTTTCGAGAAGGTAAAGCTGGGTGATAGTGTAGACATTTGCTAATTTTGCATAAATAAAAAATATCACCTCAGCTAAGGTTTTAAGCTCAAGTTTTGTCTTAATGAATCATTGACATTATACTTAAGCTTGCCCTCACATACATGAATCCTCTACTGAAAGAGTTATTGAGAAGAAAAAGCATAAACCAATAATGATTAGACAACAAAGTTTGTTATTATAAATTTCGTTATTATAAAATCCAAGTTTCTATGACCATTTAGGTAAGCGCCTAGTATGAAGAGTGGTTATTAAAATACCATTTGAAACAAAAGTTGGAATGTCACATGTTGTTGAGTAAGTAGTATATTAAAAAAAAATGCATTGAAAAATCACGAAATAAATATATGACTTATAAACTACTAAGTTTTTAATAGTTGTAAGCTTATATCCCCACTCTTTGATAAAGTTGAGGGTATAAGTTCGAATTTTTATAGAGACTTAAACATTAATCCCATGATCCTATTATAAATGTGAGTTGGGATACGTAATTTTTCAAAATTTTGGGTAGTATTGTAAATGTATTATTTAGCCAGATTAAATTTTTTTTTTTGTAGAATTTAACCCACTAAAAAAATCATGTATTCACCGAAAGAAAAGAAGAAAAATTCACTAAAAGCACTTTATTGTTTATTCGATGCACATATTAGTTGTTTTACAGATAAAAAATAGCTAAAACATTGTTAGGCGTGACCACGAAATTGTTTAGATTTCCTCAAAAAGGGTATTTTGGACCTTTTGATTCTCTTTCGCAGTTTTAGTAATCGTTGAGCTATTTAGAAATAATTTTTAATTAAAATCCCACATTTTTCTGACTTCATGATTCATGACGTGGCATGAAATTGAGCATAATTAGCAAGTAAATTTGAGTAATTCGCCAACAGACCAACAAAAAGCATAGATAGGAATTGCAGAAACCTGCGTGAATTTTTCTATCTAAATTTGAGGCTAAAAGTTCTGTTACCCACGCTCCTAAACAGTGCGTGTAACAACCGCCTAGCCAAAAGTGGTGATCCAGTAAATACGAGTTCACATTAGCACATGACAGAAGCACTCCGTCAGCTGATATGACAGTGCGATTCCTCCGAGCTTTGAACGCACGTGGGACTCTATCTGCCCTTTCATTTCCTGTCCCTGTAATTACACAGTTACCCCGAAAAGTACTGCTTTCTCCCCAGCACAAGGCCAATCAAACTTCAAAGTTCAAACCCATCAACGCTATCAAGTCAACGTGTACCAATCAAAGTCGAATACCACACATAAGCACAAGATTTTTCCCTGTGAGTACTCTACACGTAAACAAAACAAACACGTGTCCTGTAATTATAGAAGCAATTGAGGGATGTTTCGGTAATTTTAGACCTCGTAGAAAGGGTAGATTAAAAAATTATTAAAAAAAAAAAGAGGTTGTTGATTAATTGCACGCCGGGAATAATTTAACGGTGAACGAAGAAAATAACGGGCGGGGAGATGGGCCCTCTATTTCCTATATAAACCCCGTCACCACGGCCATTTCTCTTCATTCGAATTAGCAAAACATTTGCGCTCTCTCTGCTGCTCTCTTCGCCTATCGGTCCCTATTTATATACCCCCTCAATTAGTACTATTTTTCCTTCGAAGGCTTTTTATTTAGAAAAATAAAAAGGCAATTAAATTATTAAAAAATAAAAAAGGAAGACAAAAAACAGTAAAGGAGAAAAAAACAAACTAATCTGTCTCTTGCCATTTTCTTCGAACCATACCAAAACCAAAACAGCCAAATTTTTTTTTCACCTTTTCACTTTAAGTCCCTAAAATACCACTGCACCGCCGCTCGCCGTGTTCTTTGCGCCTTCCGGCGGGATCTCCGATCTAAGTCACGGATCTAAAACCCGCGGCCGGGACCTCCTCACGCCGCGCCGTCCGCCGCATCGCGCGCTACTGCTCACCGTGGGAAATTATTTGTAAGGTTTAACGATCCTCGAGTGTTTTGTAATTAGTTAATTTTTTGGAATTTCCAATAAACATGGAATCATATGATGGTGGTTGAAACGGTATGTGATGATTATAATCTTATTAAAAATCGTTCCTTATAATTTGGTTGTTGTTTTATTTCCAGTTATTGTTCTGTTTCTCCTCACTCTGTGTTGGAATATTTCTGTGGGGGCTAGGGTACTGGTGCACTATGTGTAATTAATTGTATTGTATGTTTGGCCTGTCGTGTTGTGAATCATTTTGACTTCAGCAAGTTAGAAAATAGTGTTTTGAGATTAGGGTGAACCTTTGGCATTGTTGGATTTTTTAGTTTGATTTGATCTAGTATTCGGATTCAAGGTTAATGACTTATGTTTGAGTGTCTATGTTGTTTCTGGGTATCATATATTAAATTCCTACATTATTATTAGGGGCTTCTTTGTTGAGTCCTTGATGTTGCTATTACCAGGAGTCAATTTGTTATCATCTTCTTAAGCGGTTATTATACTTATCTACATGTCTTGTAGATAATTTTTGTTGACTTGCATAGCACACTGAGTTGTTAGAGCTATTTTGAGATGTGGCAGGGCTTTTATTTTTTTATTTATTTGTTCCTGTGCAGGTGGCATGTCATGTCCACTTTTTGCTGAAAATAACACTAAAAGAGCAGCAGCTGGGTTTATTTCAATACACGCTTTAGTTTGTATGAATTTACATATGAAATGGGCTCTCGGGGAAAGTTGTTATTTGATCTTAATGAACCCCCTGCTGAGGATGACGAGGAGAATGATCGAATCTTCAGTTCCCAGCCGCAGAAAGCACTTCCATCTGCTAATCCCCACACTTCTGAGTTGTTTGTAGCATCAGCAGCTCCTCAAGGAATAATAAATAACAATGCTTTCTCACATGCACCATCAGTATCTGGTTTTCAGCCTTTCAATCGAGCCAAAGCTGCCCAAGGCCATGGAGTGGAAGTTGAGCCGAAGAAGGCTGAGGATCAGAATCGAAGAGTTGCATCATCTTCTTCAAAGCCAGGTAATGGAGAGGACATTAAAGCTGCATCATCATCAGTTCCAGGTTCTGAAAATGCTGCAGCTGATGAAAGAGAAGAAGGTGAATGGTCTGATGCTGAGGGTTCTGTCGATGCTTATGCTAGTAATCTTTTGAATGAACAGGGTAAAGCATCACAAGTGCAAGGGATTTCTGAAGTGGTGGATACTGCCACTGGTGTGGATATTAAAGTTCCTGAAAGTAGCCAGGATGGAAGTAATAGTCATGGTGTGCTAGGATCGGATCAAGATCCAAGTGACCAGAAAAGGAACAGAAGCCGACATTCAGAAGCCAACATTAAAGGCGAAAAATCTGTGGATGGTCAGGAAGAACCTTGCTTGCTCCCCAAACAAAGAGAAATTAAAGGTACTGAAGCAAGTCACACAACTAAGGGTGCAAATAATTTGGGCAAGAGAAAGATAGACCAGCAGAAAGAAGCAATGCTAGGAAAGAAACGCAACAGACAGACAGTGTTTCTTAATTTGGAAGATGTCAAGCAAGCTGGTTCTCTGAAAACTTCGACACCGAGGAGGCAGAATCCACCGGTTGTTACTCGCACTGTTAAAGAAGCTCGAACTATTCCTTCACCTGCTGAACGGGGTGGGGAAAAACAGAGTCAAGCCATTAATAAGGATCAAAAACAATATGATGTATCATCATGTAATGAAGGAGGCACTTCTGTGGAAGCTTTAGAACCTAAACCTGAATGCAACGGTGACATGAATTTTGGACTACCAGGTAGGCCAAGGAGGCTAAACAGTAGCTCTGATTTTCCCGCAGAGGCATCCCAACCGCCCATTCCAAGACACAGTTCATGGAAGCAGCCTGCAGATACAAGGCAACTAAAGAACTCACAGTTTTCTAATAAAAAGCCTGCTCCGGTGGGGCAAGGTTCCACAGATCCAAAGTTGGGAACTAAGAAACATCCTCCTGCCAAAAAGCAGACTGCTACTGCTAACTTGTACCAAGATACATCAGTTGAACGTCTTATACGGGAGGTGACGAATGAAAAGTTTTGGCATCACCCTGGTAAATGGTCCTCAATTGATTATTGTTCAAGTGTTGACTGATTATGTTGATTTCTTGTGCATGGATTGTTGCAATTGGATATTTTTTGTGCACATGCATTTACGGCTCTCATGATTTTTCTCATGCCAGTTGTCCATGTCCCTCCAATTAGAACCCTATTGAGAATCGTAACACTCAAAGGACATGGAAAGGTGATGAGATTTATGTTCTTCAAGCAGGATTCTAAATTGTATTGGTACAACTTATTCACTCATTTTCACTATATCTTATCACCCTCTTATGCCTCTTGTGTGTTACAACTTATAATTCTCATAGTGGTTTTTTGGAGAGAGGAGTAATGGGCTTTGTTGCTACGTATGCATGTTATGTAGGTTCTGCTACTTTAATTGTGTTGCAGAACCTGTTTGATTGTGTATTGTCTTTAATTGTGTATTGTCTTTCAAAATATAGAATTGTGTAGTGCGAGCCTGTTTGATGAAATATATTTGTAAAGTATAAATGTTATTATGTCTCATTAGGAGAGCCATAGTTCCATGTGATTTTGAATTTCTCAGGCCAGATTAAGATTAGGTTTCTTGAAATATTATTGTCTATAAATATATGCCATGTTTGCATGGATTTATGAAGTTTAGAAGCTACTTGCATAAGTGTTACTGACTGCACAGACTGCTTGATTGTCTCTCTGTTAGCTTGAGTGTTTCCTTTGCTTGTTAGCACTTTGTTTGTATGTGGGTGGTGCATTCTTGTTTTGCATTGACCATATTGTTATTTTGAGGTTTTCCCTTTTTCTCCATTTTCCTCTGAGGGTGTGTTTTTGCATATTGTTCCTTTTTTATGCTTCTGTATCTAATTAGATCTATGATGCATCAGAGGAGAGTGAGCTCCAATGCGTCCCTGGTCGGTTTGAATCTGTAGAAGAGTATGTTAGAGTATTTGAGCCTTTGCTTTTTGAGGAATGCCGAGCACAACTATACAGCACGTGGGAGGAGTTGACTGAAACAGGTTCGAGAGATACACATGTAATGGTTCGTATAAGAAATATTGAAAGGCGAGAGAGAGGTACCCATTTTTCAAAGTATATTCTTTTCTGTTATTTCCATAATTAGATTGTGAATGAAATCTCAAACTGAAGTTTTATTTACTTTAGGTTGCTATATGATACTTGCCCTTGATGTGCATCTCATTGATGAGAGAAACAAATGTATTTGAAATATTATATTATGGTTCTTTTATTTTATTACTTTTTTCTTCTAATTTTCTTTGTTCTGAGCTAGGTGGAATCTGGATTTCAAGTGGCACTCTTTTTTGTAAAATATTGTTGCTGTATATTCAGAATGTTCTAGCTGGAAATTGACAAGGTCTATGTCTTGGTTTTGACTGAAGACTTCCTTTTGTTGGCTTAGGGTGGTATGATGTGATAGTGCTTCCAGTGAACGAGTGCAAGTGGTCATTTAAGGAGGGTGACGTTGCTGTTCTTTCAACCCCCAGACCTGGTTCAGGTATGATTAGTGATATTGAGGCCTTTTTACTTCTAAGCTTCATCTCTTATAACTTTGCTCATGTTGCCAAGCAGTTAGGGGCAAGAGGAACCATTCCTTGGCAGCAGAAGATGATGAGGAAGCTGAGGTATCCGGGCGTGTTGCTGGTACTGTAAGACGGCATTTTCCTGTTGATGCTCGTGATCCTCCCGGGGCAATTCTTCATTTTTATGTTGGGGACTCATATGATCCTAACAGCAGGTTATTTCAGAAATCTTGATTGTTTACTGGTTTGGTGTGGACGCTTTTGAATGGGAACTCTGTGATTTGTACAGAAAAATGTATAATCGTTGCTAAATATTCTCAAATACAAATTTTCTCTCTCACTTTCTAATTGTAACATTATCTTTTTCAGCATGGACGATGATGATCATATTCTGAGGAAACTGCAGCCAAAAGGCATTTGGTATCTGACTGTGCTTGGTTCCCTTGCAACCACTCAACGAGAGTATGTTGCCTTGCATGCATTTTGTCGCCTCAATTCACAGGTAGCTACTGGTTCTTTGTTCTGTACGAGTAAAACTTATTTGTTTTAGCTCATAATGCCTCTTTTTTAATGGAATTAATATTATCTCTGTCTGTAGATGCAAACTGCAATCCTTAAGCCGAGTCCAGAGCACTTTCCAAAATATGAGCATCAGACCCCTACCATGCCTGAATGCTTCACACAAAATTTTATTGATCATTTGCATAGAACCTTTAACGGACCCCAGCTTGCAGCAATCCAATGGGCTGCAATACATACTGCTGCCGGCACCAGCAGTGGAATGACTAAGAGTCCATGGCCTTTCACTCTTGTTCAAGGGCCACCAGGAACAGGTAAGACGCACACTGTGTGGGGAATGCTAAATGTCATCCATCTGGTACAGTATCAGCACTACTATAATTCTTTGCTAAAGAAACTTGCGCCTGAGAGCTACAAGCAGCCTAATGAAAGCAATTCTGACAATGTTAGTATGGGATCAATTGATGAAGTTCTTCAGAATATGGACCAGAATCTTTTACGTACCCTTCCAAAACTTTGCCCAAAGCCCAGAATGTTAGTTTGTGCTCCTTCTAATGCTGCAACTGATGAACTTCTTACGCGTGTTCTTGATCGTGGGTTTATTGATGGTGAGATGAAAGTTTACAGGCCAGATGTGGCTCGAGTTGGTGTGGATTCACAGACACGGGCAGCACAGGCAGTGTCCGTTGAGCGGAGAACAGAACAGCTTTTAGTTAAGAGCCGGGAAGAAGTTATAGGATGGATGCACAATTTAAAAGGGCGTGAAGCTGTATTGTCTCAGCAGATAGCTAATCTTCAAAGGGAACTTAATGCTGCAGCATTTGCTGTTCGTTCGCAAGGATCTGTAGGTGTCGATCCTGATGTTCTTATGGCTCGTGACCAGAACCGGGACACATTGTTGCAGAACCTTGCTGCTGCTGTTGAAAACAGGGATAAAGTTCTAGTTGAGATGTCTCGCTTCCACATTTTAGAAGGTAGATTCCGTCCTGGTAGCAACTTCAATTTGGAAGAAGCCCGTGCTAGTCTTGAGGCAAGTTTTGCCAATGAGGCTGAGATAGTTTTCACAACTGTCTCAAGCAGTGGTCGCAAATTGTTCTCTCGTCTTACTCATGGTTTTGATATGGTGGTCATTGATGAGGCAGCCCAAGCTAGCGAAGTGGGTGTTCTTCCTCCCCTTTCTCTTGGTGCAGCACGATGCGTTTTGGTGGGGGATCCTCAGCAGCTCCCTGCAACAGTTATCAGCAAGGCAGCCGGCACCTTGATGTACAGTAGGAGTCTTTTTGAGAGGTTCCAGCAAGCTGGATGCCCAGCAATGTTATTATCTGTACAGTATAGGATGCATCCTCATGTCAGGGATTTTCCTTCAAGGCACTTCTACCAGGGACGTCTTACAGACAGTGAAAGTGTTATTAATTTACCCGATGAGGTATACTACAAGGATCCCGTACTTAGGCCTTATGTATTTTTTGATGTCATTCATGGGAGGGAGTCCCATAGAGGTGGATCTGTTTCTTATCAAAACGTTGATGAAGCAAAATTTGGTGTTTGCTTGTATGAGCATCTTCAGAAAACTCTGAAGTCTATGGGTTTGGGGAAAGTCACTGTAGGCATCATTACACCATACAAGCTGCAATTGAAATGCCTTCAACATGAGTTCCGTAATGTTTTAAATTCAGAAGAAGGAAAAGATTTATATATTAATACTGTAGATGCTTTCCAAGGCCAAGAGCGTGATGTAATTATCATGTCTTGCGTGCGAGCATCAAATCATGGGGTTGGCTTTGTTGCAGATATTCGACGTATGAATGTTGCTCTTACTCGTGCAAGAAGAGCCCTTTGGGTATGGTTGAACTTTTCTTTTTTTTTTTTTTTTTGCCCCAATCCTCTGTGACTTATTTTGTTATGCACCAACTTATCCACCTGTGTAAATGGCTTTGACTTGAGGCTAATAACTTAAAATATTGGACTTGGAATTATAACAGGTTATGGGAAATGCTGGTGCTCTCACACAATCTGATGATTGGGCTGCATTGATTGCTGATTCCAAAGCAAGGAATTGTTATATGGACATGGACTCCCTCCCTAAAGAGTTTTCTGTAGCACTAGCAGCAAAGGCACCAGGTTATGGTCCATTGCAGGGCAAGATTCCCCATAATGCAAGGGGCTTGAGATCTGCTGGGCAAAGACATCGATCATTCGATATGAATATGGAGTCCAGGTCTGGAACACCATCAGAAGATGATGAGAAGGTATCTAGAAATGGAAATTACCGCCCCTTTAAGCCACCATTGGAGAATTCCTTGGATGATTTTGATCAATCAGGTGAAAAATATAGAGATGCTTGGCAACATGGCATACAGAAGAAGCAAAGTTCTGGTGGGGTTATTATGACAAAGAGAGAGTTTTAGCCATTCCCAGGATCTTTTTGTGGTGTGGGAACTTGGCACCAGAAGGGCTCTCGGAGGCTTGAGGACTTGGTGGATGCTTTCTGGTGGGTGGGTTTGTACTATACCCTGCACTTACAGGCTCCGAAGGTAAGGATTGCTTCATCTTAAGTGTTCTTGTGTGTTTTGCTATTTGGACATTCATTTCAATGATCCAAATGTGTTATGTATATAATACAGGAATTGAATTGTCGCATCAAGTTTGCGGATCTCCCAACAACACTAGGGTAATGGATCTGTGTAAGAATATTCTTATACGTAGGCATACATAATCTTCTTGATTTTGATTTTGTAAATTACATCTGATGAGAAAAAATTCATTAATTTACATTTTTTTGAAAGTGATTCTTTTCAATGCAAAATGTGTTTTGATTAAACCATTCATACACCTTGTGCAGGAGGGAGCCAGTCGATGTAAAGATGTCGATTGGGCTGCTTTTTCCTGCACAAGTTGATGCTTTTGAATTATTATTTACATTCTAGCTATTATCTATATTACAATGTCCCAGGAGTCTTCTGGAAAATCTTCTCCAACAATGGTGAGATTTTAAGCTTTTGTTGAATTGCTTCTTCTACTGTAGGATTAAAATTTTACGAACTGATTACAGAATACACCATTCAAATGTACTTTATATGTATCATTTTTCTGCATTGCGATTCTCAGGGATTGTTGAGAAGATATTCTTGACAAATAATGGCATAGTAATGATATAGCATATGAATGAGTTTTCAAGAATCATGCTGATGTTTGTGCCACCACCACCACCAGGCAGTTGAAAATTGAAAGTTGAAATTTCATTTTCATTGCAATGAAATGATAATGAAGTACTCTTGAGAAAAATTGGAAAAGTTGGATGCATGGGCGTACCTTTATCCAAAAGTTGAGAGGAATTCTCACTTGTATAATATCAATCGGTCCCCTTTTTGTTATATTATTTATACTTAATTATTTTTCTTACTAATTCATCCAGCTTGAATTCACTACAGATTCATGACCTCTAAATTGTTCAATTTTAAGCTCTTCAATTGTATTTTAGGAGTCTTCACTGCATGTCTTCTTATCCCCAGTGAATTCAGTCCTTTATGTTGGTGTAAAAGTTTGACTTACCATTTACTGTGGTGTAAAGGGCATTTTTAGCCCGATAAAGGCCCTTATATCGACGTTAAAGAGTGTTCGCATTTGAGCATTTATATAAGTTGTACTTCTCTAGTCTCTTAAAATATAATATATGTAATACAAAATGTTTTGAATGAAATATAGCAAAAAGTTTGAAAAAAGTAATAAAAAATTTGGTGTACGTACCCGAATTGCTAAGGAACATTTGTACAAATATACGAATCTGCTATTGTCCCCTATATACGAAAAAAAAAAAATTAAGCGAACAACATTAATTTGGAAAAAACGTTTATACTTCTACATATCACTGTTGTGACCGCGTCGCCGCGGTAATCAGATTTGATCAATCCCCTATATGACGATGATCACCATAAAATATCAATCATCGAGAAGCTTATAATCGATCATCTGGAAGGTTATCTGCTTTCCACCAATATCGTATAACCCACGTTGTAATTTTGCTGGGCCCTCGTTTCAATAAGTGACAATTTCATGTGTTGACCATTGATTATAGTCGGATTCACAGCCATGCAAAATGCATCCAGCCCCGCTTGATAAAACATGCGGAGATGTGATCCCATAATAAAGGTAGAGCCCATAATAAAGGCAGACTGATTCTTAGCTTATGTGGAATTGCATTTACTGGATACCTGATATTTTAAACGGAATAACATCCTCTCGTTATTTGAGTTCTATTGAGTGTCATTTGAGTTCTATTAAGTTGATAAAAATCACTTGTCATGTATATTTTAATAATTATTATATAGATAAGATTTAACTTCTTTATTTATTTTTTTATTTACATATAAGCCCATCTATTGTTTTCAGCTAATGTGGGTATTTCCTTAGAGCACCTTGTCAAATAAATGTTGGCCGATTCGTAGCCTATGAGGAATTGTATCTCCTTGACACCCTAATAACCGGTCTTTTAATTTGTTCTATTTTGCCAGGTGGAAAGAAAATGTGACAAATATATTTTTGAATTAATGATATATTGTTGGTTAATAGTTAAGCGACATAAGTTTTTTTTTCCCTAGAAAAAAGAAAAATTTCATCATTTCTGATACATTATTTTCGAGCAAGATGTTTGAAGAAGTTTGAGGTCCTCCCTGATGCAAAAACTTTTTGAATCTTTTTATCAGTGACATGGAAGGTGACAATTATTTTGTCTCATCTCGAGTACGCAACAAGCCACGTAGACAACAACTACAGAAAGATAAGACCCTTGAGTTTTGTTGCTTGAATTGGAGATTTGAAGCTTCTACGACATCTTGACTTAACCGAAACTAAAACTGAATGCAAATTGCCACCCGAGTTCGGAACTTCTTATAGATGCGTGGCCAACAAGACCATCTCATTGAAAATTTCATAAAGAAAGCAATACAAGAAGTATAACAGCAAGAGTACTAGATTCTATGTAGATGAGAAGACTAGCTAGCTAGGTCTAGGTCCGCTCGCACATCCGCAATAGAACTCGAGTGTTACATTATACCTTAACCGATCGACGACTCTTTCTACATAAACCGGATAACCAATGTTAACAATATTCGGGTTCACATGCGGGTGAGGCAAATTAGTCGGTGTCGGCAAAGAACCATTTGTAGTCACGACTTCAAGCTTCTGTCCCGCTTCACAGTGGCCTGGAAAGTCGGACAGAAAGTAGTAGTGGCTACGAAATTTGAGATGGATTGAGTGGGAGCCAGTGTTGAAGGCCTTGATAGGCCGAGTTCTTCGGTTGCATGACTCAAACTCTCTGCGTTGAACTAGCTTCACGTTATCTGTCCGGTTGTTGTACTCGGACACGATGGTGTCTCCAGTAGTGAAGTTCCTGGAAGATGCCCATTTCTTATAATAATCCACGTCCATGCCCTCCTCTGGATTTGGTTTTCTCCATTCAACTTTGTGAGTTTTAGAAAAACCAACACCTTCGAGACTCACTACTTTCTCCTGATCAATTATACCATCAACACGCAACACAGCAGTTGCCATCAGCAGCAGGAAAGCAGCTTGTATTATCTTTGTAAAAGCCATTACTGATCTGGTCGACCAAATTTAGATAATCAAATCAAACCAATGCTAAAAGATCAAGAAAGAGCTAGAGGACCCAGATTAATTATATATATATATATGATCGTAAAAGACAACAGTCTCTGCCTCCTTAGTCTTATATATACAGAAGAGAGGCTTGCTATATAATATATTCCGAATCCTGACTTGAAAATGTTTTCCTCTTTCGTTCCTCTGTTCTTGCCCATCATTGGTTTGAAATCTGGCCATAGCTGAGCCGTTCCTCTTTAAAACGACTACTAAATACCACTAAATTATTTAATTCGACAAGAAGAAGCTCTATAACAATGCCGCTGAGGAGAGCCAGAATGGGTTCGTGTTCGTGAAGGGGTTTCGGGTCGACGATCACGGCTCAACGTCGGCGATTCAAAAGCTGAACACTTCGTAAGACTTTTTTTTCACCGTTTTTTAGTTTTTTTAGGTGGAGTTTTTATAATTTTTGGTTAATGTGAATCTGTTCTGGTTGTCCTATTTTGTTTGGTTTCCAAGAAAATTGAGGGACAAAGAAATTTTGTTGAGATTGTGACAGTGCCTGAAGCGGAGGACTCGGTGTTGATCATAAGTTGTTGCTGCTGTCCTTAATCCTGTTGAGGGGAAGAGAAGGCAAGGAAGTTCCAGGCTACTGATTCTCCTCTATCGCATTTGCATTCTTGTTAATTCCACCAAGTAAGCCTATTTTTGGTATATTTGTTTGTTTGCTACAAATAATTTCAACATATAATTTAATAGAATTGTTTTGTGTCACTTGGGTTAATGAAGAAATAGAAACCGAAACTTTGGTGCAGTGTAGAGATTTGGACGAAATTGAAGTTGTAAAAAAATATTGGGTTTGGTATACTTCCGTTTCTGGGTAAATTTTCTGTTGTATTTAGGCTGATTTGCTGCTGTTTTGGGGTTAACTTTTTTGGTAAATTTTCCTAGTGTTTCTGGCTTTATTTGTTGCTGTTTTTGGGTTAAATTTTCTGCTGTTTTTGGGTAAATTGGCTGCTGTTTTTAGATAAATTTTCTACTTTTTTTGGGTTAAATTTTTTGCGATCTCTAGATAAATTTTTTTGGTGTTTTGAGCTTCATTTGCTGCTGTTTTTTACTTAAATTTTTTGCTGTTTTTGGATAAATTTATTGATATTTTGGGCTAAATTTTATGTTGTTTATGGGTAAATTTACTGCTATTTTTTAGTTAATTTTTTTGCTATTTTTGGATAAATTTACTACTATTTTTTGGTTAATTTTTTTATTGTTTTTATGTAAATTTGCTGTTGTTTTTGTGTATGGAGTTGGCCAGAAAATGGTCATGATGCATTTTGAATGCGGAATGATGGGGACTGATAGTAAAAGTTGCTTGTGTTGTTCTTGCTACTACTTGCTCCATTTGAGCTTCTAAAATTTGTTAAAAGTAGAGGGGAAGAAGAAAGAGATGATGAGAAATGCAAACTGTTTGCGAGCTTTAGATTGATGTACCAAGCCAACAATCATATTGCAAAACATCTATATATCTTTTTTAAGTTTTTATTTTTATTTTTTTTAGGATTATAACTAATGCTATAAATGGTTATTGTGTGTCACTGTTCTGGAAGCAAATACTAGTTTAACTTTCCAGGAAATTACTTGGGTGATTGAATTTTGTATTGAAATGTTTACATATAAAATATTTTTACAGGGTCCAAAACTTGTGATTTTGACATTTTTTTTGATGCCTAATATCTTCGTGTACAAGTTCTTTTTGTAAACTCAAAAATGACTGAAAATGTAAATAAGGGTAGCGAGAATGATTTTGAGAAGAATGATAACGTAAACCAGGAAAATGAAATTTTAAGAAAAAATCGGCCTTTCATTGAGTATTTGTAAGTCTTCTTACATTAAATATCACGTGTTTGATTGTTGGTAAATTTATAAATATTTAGTAAAGTCAAGGATAATAATGTGATAGTGCACTGACTATATTTTTTTCAAAATATTTAATTGATTTCAACAAGCAAGAAGCAAAAATATTATGGGAACAAAGAAAAAAAGTGGTGAATGCAGCTACGATATCAATTAATTTCCATTAAATTTGGGACATGTTTTAAGTAATAACTTATTGTTATATTTTTTAATTTTTAAAGGATTGAATTAAATTAGGGAAACGTTTCAAAAATTTGAGTGAAAAGAGAAGGCTAAATTTAGAATGGTTGGTAATGATATAGCACAAAATAAAGACAAAGACGATGATTTTGTAAAGGCAATTAAGAAAGCAATGGAAACTAGATGCGCTCTAGATCGTTTTGCAAAACCAGTAGCAAAATTGTTAGAAAAAAAAAGTTGTTGTGGAGTTGGGATTTAAAAGTCTTCTGCACAAAAATTGCGGTCGACTGAAACGAGATTTATGTTCATCGAGAGGAGTATCAATCTTGAAATACAAGTTATACAACCCAAGAGGGGGGTGAATTGTGATTTTAAATATTACGCTAAACAATTCACATAACAATTTAATCTATTGCCTTAATAAAAAAAAAATCAATAAAACACAATAATAAAAGAGTAAGGGAAGAGAGAGCAAACACAACAATTTTTATGTGGATCGGCAATCTCCGCCTGCGTCCACGCCTCAAAGTCAACTAAGATCAATGATTTCACTATCCAAACCTCTCAAGGCTTCAAGTTCTTTACAATTGACTTCTAAGGTGTCAATAAACCTTTACAACCAAGATATTATCTCCTAATCTCTCACTCAAGTGTTTCTCACACTTACACACTCACAAATTTGATGAGAAAATAAAGATTACAACAAAGAACTCTCTTTTAGAGTAGATATACAAATGATAGCTCAATGAAAATTTAATTTATAATGATTTGCGAATTGGAAGTTCAAAATATGTTGTTTTAAAATTGTTTATGCTTGCAAGAGTTTTAAAATTGAAGTTGGAATTGAGTTTTTATAATTAAAGCCCAAAAACTAGCCGTTATAGGCAAATTTCAATGAGCAAGGGGTTAGCTGCTTAATTTATCTAGCTCCCGCTTCATAACAGTAAAGTTATCGTTAAATTTGGATTTTGCTATAATAATACTGTTCATAAAATTATATTTTTGCCCAAATTTTTTTGTAATTGTACTATGACCCAAAACGTCATAGAACTTTACAAACCTATTTCAGAATTTCTAAATAATATTTATTATTTCCAAAACTTTCTGACATTGTGATATGACCCAATATATGATAATATTTTCTAAAATAGTCCTTTTCAAAATTTAACATAATACTTATAAATTTTAAAGTTTTCAAAACTTTTTTAATTTAGTACAAAATTTGAAAATGTATAGTTTTCCTCAAGCGGCTAGCCACTAGCCCTTAGGCGATTAGCCGCTAACTCTTTGTTCACTTATGATATTTACACTTAGGGCCTCAAACTTTCATAAATTATAGCATGACCAAAAAAGTTTTGAATATTTGTAAATAAGTCCAACTTCGGAATTCAAAACAATACTTATTGAAATCAAAGATTACAAAACTTTTCATTTTAGTCAACATCTTGGAAAACAACTTAATTGCATAAAATACTTGGCTTATAATTGTAAAACCTTTGGTTCATGAAAAATGATGATTTATTAATCAAAATCTTGAACTTCTCAAATTCTAAACCATTCATATATTAAATCACACCGGTTTTACCAGAATTGTCGCAATAATGAGTCCGTTGAGTTCTAAACTTTATTCTTGATCGTGTCGTTATCCGTTGACTGTCTTGAGCTTGATTTCTCATGATTCACTTCATCATAAATATTATCCTTAAAGAGCTAGTGAAATGTGAAATACCATATTTTTCAAATTACTTAAGACACATGTTTGTTATCATCAAAATTATAATATGTGTAGCCCTTTAGGCTAACAAATCTGTCACCTCAAGATTTTGAGTACATTATGGGAATAAAAGATGGTGGAATCGACACTGATGTGGATCTTGGTATTGATGACATAGATATATTGAAGGATGAATATTGTGATGATGAATATTGTGATGACAGTGGATACATTAAGCTGAAAACTTTAGACTCAAAATTGGTGAATTAAAGGGAGGCGAATGATGACTTTAAAAGAAGTTTTGTTTTGTTTGCTATAGCTACACTTGTTTTTCCTAAATCGGGGTTGAATTTAGCCCCTTATTACTTGGTTTGTTTTTTTAAAGACACGAATGCCATAAAAAAAAATTGGGCAATGTGGGCTTTTGAAGGGCTCGTTGAGGGCATACAAAAGTTTAAGGCAGGATAACAAGAAGTTATTAATAGCTGTATACTATTTTTGGAGGTAATAATTTTTTTTAAAATGATTTCATTAATTAAAATGTTATTTTCTTTTTGCTTTATCTGGATCATTTTTTTAGTTATGTTGCAGCGTTTTTACATGGATACTATATCATTTGCACGAAAATTTATTGATAAATCTTTGAGTCCGATAACAACATGGATAAATCGAGATGTAACTAACTTCTTGAGTTTTGTTAAGAAAAATAGTGGTTATGGAAGCTCAAAGGTATGACATCTACTTTTTATTAATTAAATATTAACGTATCATATTGAAATGACATGTATTTAACAATATGTGGTATTTATCAGGTTAATTTGTGAGAAATCCGTCCTCAACAAAACATGGCCCAAGAAACATTTGATGGAATAAGTAGGAAGAATGAAGAGTGCATACATAATTGCCAACATCAGAAGAATTTATCACTTGTTCGAAAAGATATTGGCTGCATGGCATTAGAGCTTGATGGTTTAAAACATTCAATTGGTAACTTGATGCAGCAAATGCAACAAGTAATGGAAACACTTATGGTGTGTTTACTTGTGGGTTTGGGGAATGAGAATGAAACCTATGTTTACTTGGCAAAATGTAATTTAGGAATGAGAATAAAATGTGTGGGTCCCACACAATTTGGGAATAAGGAATGAGAATCCTATTCCCATGGGGGGGTTGAGAATGAAAATATGGGAATGAGAATAAAACATATATTTACTTTTCTATTGATTAGTATTAAAAGTTGTTGAATTATCAAGCGATAATATGTTATTTTATGCTTATGTTATAATTTATATTTGTGTTTATGTAATATATTAGGAATTATTAATTATGTTTTAAATATATTTAATTTTGTGTATTTTTATGTGTTTATTAGGAAAATATTAATTTCACGTACTTCGAGGCTCCAAACAGATAAATGAAGGTCAAATTTGGATTCCGGAGGTCCGAAAACCTTAAGATCAGTCAAGATCGGCTTAAAATTGGGCTTGTATAAAAAAAATTGGCTTTTCCTGTTGACCGAGCACTGATTGGATGATGAAATGAGCTTACAATAGATATGAGTGCATGGGATAGCTGGATATGATTTAATCAAATTCTATTTTTAATTTTATAAATTAAATTATTTTCTATTTAATTTTATACATGTTTTATATTTTGAAAATTTGATTTATTGTAGACAAACAAATGAATTTGGCACAATAAATTTTTAAGATCTTAATATAAGGCATGGTTACTCGGTGAGTCCGAGGTCGATCAACAGAGAAAAGATTTAATTTGTTTATTTTATTTTATCTAAAAATTGAAATTAAAACTTGAATATAAACAACTTAATTTAAATGAAACTATGGAATTGAACTAGTTAAGGTTATGGATCCACTCTTAGAAATAAATAAAACTTAATAAATTCTTTTTGCCAATTTTTTTAGATTTATTACCCAAAAGATTAATATTTTTTCATATTTTCTAAATTACCCTTATTCAAATCACAAATAATTTATTATTTTAAATGTCATTAATAATAATAATTATTATTATTAAATTTTATTAACTTTATTATTTTAGTTATTATTAATTATTGTTACTATTATTTTTATTAATATTATCATTATTAACAATAAAAATAATGATAAAAATTATAATTAATAAAAATAATTAATTTATCATTATTAACAATATTATCATTATTGTTGTTGTTATTTTTATTATTATTAATAATAAAAATAATAATAACAATATAACAACAATTAATAATAACTAAAATAATAAAGTTAATAAAATTTAATAATAATAATAATAATAATAATAAATGTTAATAATGATAATATTAATAAAAATAATATGAACAGTAATTAATAATAACTAAAATAAGAAAATTAATTAAATATAATAATAATAATAAGTGTTAATAATGATAAAATTAATAAAAATAATATTAACAATAATTAATAATAACTAAAATAATAAAGTTAATAAAATTTAATAATAATAATAAATGTTAATAATGGTAATATTATTTTTAATAATAATAATAACAACAACAACAGCAACAACAACAACAACAATGATAATATTGATAATAAAGATAAATTAATTATTTTTATTAATTATTAATACTATGGGTATTTTGATAAATTGATTCTCATTCTCATTCCTCATTCCCATTTATTTTACCAAGTAAACACATCAATGACATTCCTGTTAGTGATATGCCCTAAAGGCCAATCGAATGGTGATTTGATTGTTGAGGAAATGATTGTATTTGAATAACATTTTAATATTTATTCAATGGCAAAGTTATCAATATTCATAAATTAATTTAATGAATATAGTCCAAGAAGTAAAATAGTTAAGGAACACATTCTCGAGTATGTCGAGAATATGAAACATGTATCCTTTGTACTATACTTCTAAAATAGTTCCTAGTGGTGGATTTATGATTGGACATTATAAATTCCTATAAACACTAGTATGTGTTATGACTCCTTATGGTATGTGATACTAAGATGGATGGTGAGTTTCATATCATTGACATGAGATGTCAAGTCAAACACATAGGTACTTGTTAAAAGAACAAGTTTACCGAACTTGACCAAATATAGTAAGCCATATGGTTTTGAGTGTTAATGGCTTATTATACATTGTATCAGATACTATGTTTAGTAATGGTCTTTAGACCTGAGGCATAACAGATGTCTTATACATAGACATCTCTGATATGTGAATGCATAAAGATTGATTCCTAATCACGGAAGAGATCTAGCAATAGCTGTCATGGTTGGCTATGTATGAAGACAAGTGTATGGCCAACATGGAATTCATCACTTTGTAATATACGAAAAGGATGTCCTTATGAGATAATATGAATTGGCATGAGAAATCCTTGGCCAAGGTGAAATATATTTGAAGGAGTTCAAATTATATTTTATGCCAAGTTCATTTATATTTATTTTGAGATAAAGCACAACTGCTTAACATAATAAACCATAAGCTGTGCTTTTCTCTGGACATGGAAGATGAAGAGACCAAGACATAGAGATACAATGGAATAGGTTCTATAGATCCAACAATTCTTGTTATTTGGATGGTTGTGATATACTGCTAGGTGTCACTCACGACTTGTAGAAACCTTAAGATCAATATTGGTAAAGCGTATTACCAATGTATCTTAAGGTCATTAGAAAGGTTCTAATTGATGACTAAAGAGTTTAGCATCATTTAATGAATAAAGAGTTATCATTAAAATAGTTCTACTACCTTATAACTAAGAACCTAAAAGGTCACACACAATATAGAAATGAAAAAGGAGTTACTAGAAAATGAGAAGTTAAATTTCCTATTTTTAGGAAAATCAATATTTATATTATAATTCATTGAGAATGAATATAAATATAAATATATCTTAAATATGATTTAAGATAGAAATTTACATGTTCCATAAATAGTTTAAGGAACAAAATAAATTTCATAAATCCTCAATTAAACATTATGGAATGTCGAGCACGTAAAATGACCATTTTGGACATGTTCGGGTTCATATATGATTATGGACTTCTAGACCAATTTTGGGTTTAGAATTATGGGCTTTTATTGGATCCAATATGGATTAAGAGAAAGCATTAGAACATGTCACAAGAGAAGCCCACATTTAACCATTTGATGTGATCAAAATGGGGTTAAATAATTAATTCCGAAATTAATTAATATTAGCTATTTATTTATTTGATTAAATAGTTTATTGAAGTGATGAGATCAATTTCAATAAATAATGGCTAAGTGGGTGGGTCTAAGCACATGATAATGTTTGGTGCCATTATTAGAGATAGTGGGGCTTTATTTGGTAAAAGGAATAAACATGAGCTAGCATACATGTTCCTTTATTATCTCTCTCATTTCTTAATGAAATTTCGAGATTCCAAATCCTCTGAACTCCTAGAACATTTCTAAGTGTGGACTGATTAGAGGCATCACAATTGGGGTGCTCAAAGGATCTCAGATCGTGGCAAAACAGAAGCTGTTCGTGCAGAGCTGTATTTCTGGACAGTGTTCGGAGCTTGCTGTTTTCAGTCGTTTTCTCCTACATCACGAAGTCGTTTTTGAAACTGCAAGTGAGGTAAATAAACTTCAATCTTTCCTCTTGATTTTCGTTTTTGAATGAAGTCGATCCGAGGTTTCTAGAGCTTCCGCCATCTGTTTTAATTTTACTGCGCAATAGTTGCGATTTTAGGAACCTCATGGACAAATGTTGTCCTTCAAGTGGTATCAGAGCCATCTTCATTCAATTTCGAATTTTTAAAGCATGATTTATGTTATAATAGCATGAAGGATGATCATGGAAAGACCTAGATATATTTATGTCATGTGATGATTGGATATATGCATGATTGAATGAGCTATTGATTCATTTGTTGATTTGGCCAATTTATAAAGGCTTAAATGGTTGTAATATTTTTAAATAGGGACTTGCATGTTCCTCCTTCTATTAAGATCTGATTGTATCCCATTACCCCTGAGATTTGTACCCCAATTCTTCTAAATATGTAATTACTACAAGCAAGATGATTGTCAAAGGAGGGATGGCGTATTTACGATGCGTTGAAGGATTGGAGCAAGAAGACTTCATGGATTGTTGCAGCACTTCCTATGTAATTTTGGCCTTTCAAATAGAAATCATTATTTGTAATAATTTGAGGCATAAGATGTCTCATAGTGATTATTGTTTGCTTGATACCTAGGTGGACCTTAAAACCAATTTTGGCTCAAATTGGTTTTATTAGAAAATTCCATGATCATCCTTGGTTGGTTTGTCTATAATATGCATGAGATGTATATTAGGGTGCTTAGACATATTTGAATGTTATAAATGGAATAACATGCTAAAAAGTGAGACCATAATAATGTCCAAATACTCCCTTATTAAATTAACATAATTATTGTTAAGTTGTAATGATGATATTGGGAATATTCATCATGGCCTACTAATACCAATGGAATACTTAAAATATTTTATGGTTGGGCTAGTCGACATGGATACATGGGCTACTCATTCATTAAAATGTTGATAATAAACCATATATCATACGATGATGCGTAATTCATACATTAAGCTACCAAGAACTGTTAGGTGAGGTTAGTAAGATGTTTTGAAATATGCAAGGGTATTAGGGTAAACTTAACTAAATCATTTATACCAAGAACTGTTAGGTGAGGTATTAATGATTTAGAGGCCGAAGGATAATCGGTACATGCATGAGATGCATTTGGTAAAGAGTTACCTACTCATTATAATAAGTAAGCCAAGAACTGTTAGGTGAGGTAAACTTATGCTAATGAGAATCCGATTCCTACTAGAAACTTTTACCAATGAGAGTTTCCGTTTATTACATATGGGAGTGTAATGAAATGATAAAATAGTGGGAGGTACTATTTGGTTTAAAGACCAAAATCAAATAGTTTATAATAAAATGCTAATAATTTAATTTAATATTTTCTGCAGAAATATTTAATAATGAATAATCCGCTAGCACGAATTCTGGAAAACTACCGTTTGACGGGACCCAATTACGTTGATTGGTTAAGGAATTTAAGAATTGTTCTTAATTATGAGAAAATTAGCTATGTTCTTGATAAACCTAAGCCAAATGAAATTCCTGAGGGAGCAAGTGAGGAAGAACGTGTCACTTATCAGAAGTGGCAAGATGATGACCTCACTGCTAAAAGCTATATATTGGCATCGATGTCCAATGAGCTACAAAGGCAACATGAAAATATGCCTGATGCAAGTTCCATGATACTTCATCTACAAGAGTTGTATGGTGAACAAAGCAGAACAGTTAGATATGAGATATCTAAGAAACTGTTTAGAATGAGAATGACTGAAGGATCGGTCAATGAGCATGTACTCAAAATGATTGATTACATAGAGCAGCTGGAAGCTCTTAATTTCTCAATGGATGGGGAATTAGCTATCGATCTTATCCTACAATCCTTGCCAGACTCATTCTCTCAATTTATCATGAATTTTAACATGAATAAAATTGAGTGCAGTCTTGCTGAACTGCTAAAGATGCTTAATACTGCTGAAACTTGCATAAAGAAGCCAAAAGAAGTTATGGCTATAGAAGGACCCTCAACTAAAAAGGGTAAAAAGAAAAAGTTTCAACCCAAGGCTAAAGGTGGGATTAAGAAGGGGAAAGCTAATAAGCCCAATGACAAGGGAAAATGTTTCCATTGCGGTAAGGATGGGCATTGGAAGAGGAATTGCAAAGCTTACCTCAACAGCTTGAAAGTCAAGCCTAAAGAGAATCCTTGTGAAGGTATGCTCATTATTGAAACTAATATTTCAATTATTCAATCTACTTCTTGGATTTTAGATTCTGCTGCAACCGCACATATTTGTATGTCAATGCAGGATCTGAAAGGAAGTAGAAGACTTAAACAAGGAGAAGTGTCTCTTAGAGTGGGAAATGGAGCAATGGTTGCTGCCTCAGCTATAGGGACATTTTTCTTAAAAATGGCATATGGTCATGTAATAAGTTTGAATGATTGTTTATTTGTTCCTTCTGCTGTAAGGAACATAGTTTCAATTTCATGTTTATGCAAAGACAATTATGAATTTTATTTTAGAAATAAAATTTGTAATATTTATTATGAGAATAAATATGTTGCACATGGTACTTTAGATAATGATCTTTATGTACTAAACATGAAAGAAAATAATGAGCATGTTGTGAATGTAAATACCATAACACATAAACGTGAAAGAGAAGAAATAAGCCCCAAATATAAGTGGCATTTAAGGCTAGGTCATATTGGAGAAGAAAGAGTCACAAAATTGGCTAAAGATGGACTAATAGGTCCATTTGGTTTAGAACCTTATCCAACTTGTGAATCATGTCTTCAAGGAAAAATGACTAGGGCACCCTTCGTTGGACGAAGTACAAGGGCCACTGATTTACTTGAACTTATACATACTGATGTATGTGGGCCATTTAATGAAATGGCAAGGGGTGGATATTACTACTTCATAACTTTTATCGACGATCACTCAAGGTATTGTTCAGTATACTTAATGAAGTATAAATCTGAAGCCTTTGAAAAATTCAAAGAATACCGAAATGAAGTAGAGAAACAGACTGGAAAATTTATTAAAACCCTACGATCAGATCGAGGTGGTGAATATCTCAGTGGAGAATTCCAGTCTTACCTTAAAGAAAATGGTATTGTTTCACAATGGACACCTCCAGGTACACCAGAGCTTAATGGAGTATCTGAGAGGAGAAATCGTACACTGTTAGACATGGTGCGATCAATGGTGAGTTATACAGACTTACCAATTTCTCTTTGGGGATATGCTCTCCTTACTGCAACATATGTACTAAACAGAGTACCTTCCAAGTCTGTACCTAAAATACCATATGAGATATGGTATGGTAAACAACCAAGCCTAAATCATCTTAGGATTTGGGGATGTCCTGCTTTTATCAAGAGACTCAAGAGTGAGAAACTTGAAGCTAAAGCAGATAGTGGGAGGTTCATTGGATACCCAAAGGAAACTTTGGGTTATTACTTTTACATCCAATCTGATCAAAGGGTATTGGTCAGTAGAAATGCCATATTTCTTGAAAAAGAGTTTATTCAAGAAGGTGGGCAAGGAAGAAAATTAGAATTTATTGAGGATTCTAATGAGGATAAATCCAATGAAGAGCCTGTTCAAGTACAAACACAAGGAACACAACAACTCCGTAGATCTAGTAGGACAATTCACCCACCAGAAAGATATGGTTTTCTTCATCAGATGAACGACATATTTTTATTGGGTGATACAGATCATAGAGATGATCCTACTAGTTACGAAGAGGCAATATCAGATATTGACTCTGAGAAATGGCTTGAAGCCATGGATTTAGAGATGGACTCTATGAAAACCAACCAAGTCTGGACTCTAGTGGATCCACCCGAAGGTATTGTACCTATTGGATGCAAGTGGATCTTCAAGAGGAAGATAGGCTTAGACGGAAAGGTAGAGACCTATAAAGCAAGGTTGGTAGCTAAAGGTTATCGTCAAATACAAGGAATTGACTATGAGGAAACCTTTTCACCAGTAGCCATGCTAAAGTCCATCAGAATCTTATTGGCTATAGCAGCATATTATGACTATGAGATTTGGCAAATGGATGTCAAAACTGCATTTCTTAATGGATACATTGAGGAAGATATTTATATGATGCAACCTTGTGGTTTTGAATCTAAGACAAATCCTCATAAAGTATGCAAGCTAAAAAGGTCCATTTATGGGCTAAAACAAGCCTCCAGGAGTTGGAACATCCGATTCGATGATGCAATCAAATCATTTGGTTTCATCAAGAATGAGGATGAACCGTGTGTTTACAAAAGGGTCAGTGGGAGTGCAATAACTTTCCTTGTGCTATATGTAGATGACATATTGCTTATAGGAAATGACATTGGACAAATGTCTTCTGTCAAAATTTGGCTTTCTCAAAACTTCTCCATGAAAGACCTAGGAGATGCAATGTATATCTTGGGAATCAGGATTTATAGAGATAGATCCAGAAGATTAATAGGTCTATGTCAAGCTAAGTACATAGAAAAGATATTAAAGAAATTTAATATGTGGGATTCCAAAAGGGGTTTTATACCCTTCAGACATGGAATTCATCTCTCTAAAAGCATGAGTCCTAAAACTTATGATGAGAGAGAGCGTATGAATAAGATTCCATATGCTTCTGCAATTGGAAGTCTTATGTATGCTATGCTATGTACTAGACCGGATATAGCTCATGCAGTGAGTGTCACTAGCAGATACCAGAGTAATCCGGGTGAGGAACATTGGACCGCAGTTAAGAATATCTTTAAGTACTTAAGAAGAACTAAAGATTTGTTCTTAACATATGGAGAGGGTGAGCTAAAAATTGAAGGCTTCACAGATTCAGATTTCCAGTCAGATGTAGATGACAGAAAATCTACATCAGGATTTTTATTCACTATCAATGGTGGAGCAGTAAGCTGGAAAAGTTCCAAGCAAGCAACTACTGCAGATTCTACCACTGAAGCGGAATATATAGCTGCATCAGATGCAGCAAAAGAAGCTGTTTGGATACGGAAGTTTATTCAACAACTAGGAGTGGTTCCAACCATTGCGTTGCCAATATCATTATATTGTGACAACAATGGAGCTATAGCACAAGCTAAGGAACCAAGGTCTCACCAGAAGTCCAAACACATTGAGAGAAGATATCACATTATTAGAGAAATCATTGGAAAGAGTGATATCACTATGCAGAAAGTAGCCTCCGCTGATAACACTGCGGATCCTCTGACTAAAGCACTTACCCAACAGCAGTTAGATCGTCATCTTGAGAAGATGGGTATGAGATACCATAGCGATTGGCTTTAGTGCAAGTGGGAGATTGTTAGTGATATGCCCTAAAGGCCAATCGAATGGTGATTTGATTGTTGAGGAAATGATTGTATTTGAATAACATTTTAATATTTATTCAATGGCAAAGTTATCAATATTCATAAATTAATTTAATGAATATAGTCCAAGAAGTAAAATAGTTAAGGAACACATTCTCGAGTATGTCGAGAATATGAAACATGTATCCTTTGTACTATACTTCTAAAATAGTTCCTAGTGGTGGATTTATGATTGGACATTATAAATTCCTATAAACACTAGTATGTGTTATGACTCCTTATGGTATGTGATACTAAGATGGATGGTGAGTTTCATATCATTGACATGAGATGTCAAGTCAAACACATAGGTACTTGTTAAAAGAACAAGTTTACCGAACTTGACCAAATATAGTAAGCCATATGGTTTTGAGTGTTAATGGCTTATTATACATTGTATCAGATACTATGTTTAGTAATGGTCTTTAGACCTGAGGCATAACAGATGTCTTATACATAGACATCTCTGATATGTGAATGCATAAAGATTGATTCCTAATCACGGAAGAGATCTAGCAATAGCTGTCATGGTTGGCTATGTATGAAGACAAGTGTATGGCCAACATGGAATTCATCACTTTGTAATATACGAAAAGGATGTCCTTATGAGATAATATGAATTGGCATGAGAAATCCTTGGCCAAGGTGAAATATATTTGAAGGAGTTCAAATTATATTTTATGCCAAGTTCATTTATATTTATTTTGAGATAAAGCACAACTGCTTAACATAATAAACCATAAGCTGTGCTTTTCTCTGGACATGGAAGATGAAGAGACCAAGACATAGAGATACAATGGAATAGGTTCTATAGATCCAACAATTCTTGTTATTTGGATGGTTGTGATATACTGCTAGGTGTCACTCACGACTTGTAGAAACCTTAAGATCAATATTGGTAAAGCGTATTACCAATGTATCTTAAGGTCATTAGAAAGGTTCTAATTGATGACTAAAGAGTTTAGCATCATTTAATGAATAAAGAGTTATCATTAAAATAGTTCTACTACCTTATAACTAAGAACCTAAAAGGTCACACACAATATAGAAATGAAAAAGGAGTTACTAGAAAATGAGAAGTTAAATTTCCTATTTTTAGGAAAATCAATATTTATATTATAATTCATTGAGAATGAATATAAATATAAATATATCTTAAATATGATTTAAGATAGAAATTTACATGTTCCATAAATAGTTTAAGGAACAAAATAAATTTCATAAATCCTCAATTAAACATTATGGAATGTCGAGCACGTAAAATGACCATTTTGGACATGTTCGGGTTCATATATGATTATGGACTTCTAGACCAATTTTGGGTTTAGAATTATGGGCTTTTATTGGATCCAATATGGATTAAGAGAAAGCATTAGAACATGTCACAAGAGAAGCCCACATTTAACCATTTGATGTGATCAAAATGGGGTTAAATAATTAATTCCGAAATTAATTAATATTAGCTATTTATTTATTTGATTAAATAGTTTATTGAAGTGATGAGATCAATTTCAATAAATAATGGCTAAGTGGGTGGGTCTAAGCACATGATAATGTTTGGTGCCATTATTAGAGATAGTGGGGCTTTATTTGGTAAAAGGAATAAACATGAGCTAGCATACATGTTCCTTTATTATCTCTCTCATTTCTTAATGAAATTTCGAGATTCCAAATCCTCTGAACTCCTAGAACATTTCTAAGTGTGGACTGATTAGAGGCATCACAATTGGGGTGCTCAAAGGATCTCAGATCGTGGCAAAACAGAAGCTGTTCGTGCAGAGCTGTATTTCTGGACAGTGTTCGGAGCTTGCTGTTTTCAGTCGTTTTCTCCTACATCACGAAGTCGTTTTTGAAACTGCAAGTGAGGTAAATAAACTTCAATCTTTCCTCTTGATTTTCGTTTTTGAATGAAGTCGATCCGAGGTTTCTAGAGCTTCCGCCATCTGTTTTAATTTTACTGCGCAATAGTTGCGATTTTAGGAACCTCATGGACAAATGTTGTCCTTCAATTCCAGCATTTTCACATTCCCATTTATTTTTGCCAAGTAAACATTGAAATCTCATTCCCATTCCCATTCCCAGCCTATTCCCATTCCACCCCATTCTCATGCCCAGGAAGTAAACGCACCATTAAAGAGAACTTAAACCAAAAGCAAGTAGAACAACAAAAGGATAATAATGGCACTCCTGTTGGAATTACTTCTCCTTCCCGAAAGCAACAAAAGTTCGACGAATCAAGCCATGAAAATTTTAATTTTGACGAACTAATGAAGAGAGCCAAAGAAAGGGCAGAGGGAGATGATATTCTTGAGAAGAAATTACTTGATAAGGAGAATGTTGAAGAGAAACATGATGAGAGAATTTTGTTGAGTAAGTCATACCTAAATGAGGGAAAGTGTAAGCAAATTTTTAACAATACAACTATACAAGTATTTAGCAATAAACTATGATATTCTTTTTTTCACAAGTAAAACATAATAGTGCATAAATGAGTATTAAGTTATTAAACATCATTTTTTCCCTTTGTAGGATAATGGCAGAAATGAGGATAGTTTTGTTGAAGAGGAATCGTCAAACCAACTTAGTGTATTTGAGGCTAAAGATATGCGCTCCCGAAAGCGAAAGCCTGGTCCATACCAAAAATCCCCTTATAATCAATTTCCAAAAAAAAAGAAGTAAACAAAAAATTTGTCATGATTCAATCACTTGACTAAATTCATTTTTAGAGGAAGATATGAAGTTGCTATAATATATATTTCAAGAAGAATTGCCTAAAAACTAATTAGATTTTCTCATAACCCACTTTCCTTATGTTATTATTTTTTTCATTAACATTGTTGTAGTTTTAATTCTATTTTTGGATTCTTAATACAATGAGCATATTGTTGATAGAATTAGTTTTTTTGTCTCTTGCCAAGAGATGTTTTCTTTGGCTCCTAATACTTGGATCATTGACACAGTAAGCATACCTTCCTTATATTTAGTTTAATCATTCGATTTATTTATTTTCTTTCTAAGTATTTCAGTCTTCTTGTTTAATGCTCCACTTGTAGGTTATAGATTGTCTCGTCAACTACTTGACAAACAAAAAATGTGCAAAAACGAGCCTAGAAATGCGTATTTGGTATTTTCCCACCATATTTTCGGTGAGTTGTACATGTTATACTATGAATTTTTTTACCAACAGTTGACTATATATGTTGATAATATACTACTTTTTTATTTATTTTATGAGTTTTGCATCAAAACATGACCTGCAAAAAGAAATCAAGCATCGAAGACTTTGTCAAAAAATCATAACATTCGAGGTAAATACATGTCAGAACTTGCAGCATGTGAAAAGGTAAGAAATTAAATGCAAAATTATGATAATTCATGGCATTGCTTAAGACATTTAATGGTAGTTATTAAATTTTATGCATTTTTCATGTAGATCTATGTTCCTATAAATAATCGCTCTGCACATTGGTATATAGCGGTGTTGATTGTTAAAATACAAATGGTTGAAATTTGCGACTCTTTACCTATTCATAGTTCGAATTCACATCGAGAGGAAATTGTTAGAACAATTGTAAGTGAAGCTTGCATTTCACCTATATTACACCAATAAATACAAAAGTATTTTGACTATTATCATCACTATCACAGTTGTAGGGACTTGACAAAGTTTTCCTCGATGATTATTTGAGAAAATTTCATCTACTTTGGTGGGATTTTTTTAGTTTTAAAATTTCATATCCAGATAATGTCCCAGTGCAACCAAATGGAACTAGTTGTGGCTTGTTTGTGAGGAAGTTCATGGAGACGTAATATGATTCATTATCTATAAAATATGTATGTGACATTAATTTTATTTCATAGTGATTCAAACTTTTATAATAAATGATGACTCTATTTTTTTTTTTTCTCGTACTGTATTTAGTATAACTCAACAATAGAAAGATATCGTGTTGCACTCCACCTTGTCAACAGAGATACAAATAAAGTAAGAGATAGTATCAAAGATAAGACTGAATTATTTCATGAGTCACACAAGAATAATCTTCCACCGAACAAAGTGACAAACAAAATTAATGGTCAAAAGAATATGAAGAAGAAAATGTGTAGCCCAAGAGCCTGCAACATGTTAAGATTATGTTCTCTTTAACTATCTATTTCTTGCTTTTTCTTTTCTTCTGTTATGTTTCATGGTTTGTATTAGCTGTTTATTAGATATTACAATTATAATTGTTGTTTTACATAAAATTAATTAGAAGCAATTTCCAATTCTCAATTCTCAATTGCCTAGCAAATTAAAAAGGTAGTTCTTACCTATTGCTATGTCAGTTACTTGGTTGTTGGTGGAAGAAGCCATGTGTTATGCAATTTAATGAGCATTTATTTTGGTAATTTTCAATTCACTTGTTTCACTCACTTATTTGTTCAATAGGAATTTTGTTTTCTATATTGTTGAGCAAGAGGAAAGTCAAGCATATACTAACATATTTTCTAAATGAGGTCTTTTATTTCATCTGGGAAGTCAATAAATTGGACGTGTACAATACGCCTTTTGAAGTTAGCCATAGATTTGGTGATATCACTTGTTGGTATAATGTGTAAGAGCTGTGTTTGTCTTATTGATTCATTCTTTTTGGTTGGTTTGTAATGAGGATGATTTCATTTCAATTGTTCAGATTAATAGGCTCTTGCACGTTGAGCAATTAAGGATCTGATGGACCGATGACCAATCACTTTCACATCCACACATGCCAATTAGTAAATTTAGATTTTGCTAACTGATTTTAATTATGTTATATGAATGATTTATTCCTTTCATTGTCGGTTTTGGATTTAGTTTTTTAAAATTTTACTTATTTGAAAAATACAACTCTATTAAATATTAGCTGTTGTTTATCATAATTGGCCGCACCATTTTTATTGTGTAGATAAAGATCTAGTAGTAAAAAAATGGCTAAATCTATTAATCACAATCATTAATTCATCATATCAGAGATTTATGTTACAAAATAAATCATTAATCACAATCTTTGATTACATGAAAGGAAATGGACAAGATTTATGTTGCAAAAGAAGCTTGGAACTGATAAATGATGCGGTATGAGTGAACTTTTTGTCAGTCTTTGAGGAATTTTTCTACAAAATTTTGATGTAGCTATTATTTTGACTTTTTCTACAAAATTTTGATATATCTATTATTTTGACTCTTGCAATGATACTCAAGAGGAAAAATCGAACATAAGGAATTAAGGTTGATTTCATAATTTTGTGGCTTGATGAGTACTTTCAAAATAAATAGAGTTGATTGTTATATTTTGACTTAATGGGGACTGATTTGAAATTAACCCTATTAAAATTCTTTACAACTTCGTATACCAAGTAGTTAAACGTTCTGGCTTTCGACAACTTTGTTTCAAACCTATTTCCTTGCCTTGTAACGATGATATCACAATGGATGACGAATGACAAGAAGGTAAGTTCTTTATTGTATTTCAATGATTTGCATATTGTTGCCATTATTTTTAACTATTGTTGTTTAACCTTGTGAAACAACATAGTTTTTTTTTTAAATTGAACAATCAAATTTCATAATAATCAATGTCGTCCATTATAGTAGCATTTACAGTTATAACTAATAAAACAAAGAAAAACAAAAATTTTGTTCAAATTTTATTTACACTCTGTACAACTCAGCACCTGTGTTTCTCATTCATCAAATAAATTTCCCACTTCACAATCAGCGTCAAAGAATCCTGCATCAGTCATTTTAAAAAAAAAACATGAATTTTATCAACTAAGTGCCTGTGTTTCTCATTCATCAAATAAATTTGCTATTCCCAGTGAGCGTCAAACCTTACATCCTTTATTTCAAAAAATCAGCGTCAAAGAAAAATGTACATGCTAAAGTGTCCAATCCACTAGCATAACTTTCCTAGAACAAAAATGCCATAAAACTTATTAGTAAATACAACATCACAGCCACTATAATATAGTCATTGTATTTTTTTTTTTTTTACAATTCAGTAGGGTTTAAAGCCTTGTAAAAGTGAGAGGGTGATTTGATTGAACTATTAACAATAATGGTCTATAGTAGTCATATTTTGACTTTTATACTAATTACAAGTTCATTTCACTGATTGTAAATATGTTCTTATTGTGTTATGACAGGTATTGACAAAAATTACATAGTGCCAAAGTTTGATGTTCCATCATCAAACAATATTCCTTCAGCAGCTATGGCAGAAAAACTATAAGGTATTTTAGTAATTAATAACAAAATAATAGTCTTACATGAATTTAATTGTTAATAATAAAATAATAGTTTTTGTTGTATTATGACAGGGAGGGATAGTTCCTCTCATTTTATTTATTGGAATGGTAAAAACATGTATGAACTCACTACCGAAGACATTATTGGAAGGCAGTTTACATCAGTTGAAGAAGCTACATATTTTTATAAAAAATACTAAAAAATAATGGGTTTTAGCGTTTGCATTCACGATGAGAGACGTGATACAAATGGTGCACCCATAATGAAACACTGGGTTTGTAGTACAGAAGATGAAAAGGGATAAGAAGTATATTAAGCGTATAAACAAAATTCATAAACCTAGAGCTTTTACAAGAGTCAACTGTCGAGCAACATTCAAGGTAAATTTAGATAAGAAGTCCAAAACTTGGGTTACTAGGAACTTTGTTCCAGAACACTCTCATGAGTTTACAGCAAATTTTAAGACTCAATTTCTTTGATCTCATCGAATGGTTAAAGATTCTGACAACGCTCTACCTAATTCAATGAAAACAGTTGGTATAAAGACAAGAGATTATGGACTTCTTTGTCAATTAGGCTAGGGGTTATGACAATTTGAGCTTTAGATTAAAGGATTTATGTAACGATTTAGATAATGAACGTCGATCTATGATACTTGAAACAAACTCAGAAGCAACACTAGCATACTTAAATGCAAAAGTTGACATAGATCCAGACTTCTTTTGTAAGTACTTTGTAGATGAGGAGAATAGAGTTGCAAACTTGTTTTGGGTAGACTCTATTGCTCGTTTGGATTATAGTTACTTCGGGGATGTTTTGGCTTTCGATAGCACTTACAAGACAAATGAGTATAGGAAGCCTTTGGTTATTCTACTTGGTGTTAACAATCATTATGCAATATGTTTTTTTGGATGTGCAATTCTCGCGGATGAGATAGTCGAGACCTACACATGGGTGCTTGAAACATTCTTATTTGCTATGAATAATAAAAAGCCATATTTATCATCACTGATGGAGATAGAACGATGCATAAAGCAATTAAAAAGGTAGTTCCTGAAGCTTGACATCAACTGTGTATTTGGCATCTACAAAGAAATGCACAGTCTAATGTACATAAAATGCCTGAATTTGTCACAAGGTTTAAGAATTTTATGTTGGGCAATTACAGACCCGAAGAATTTGAGCAATTATGGAAGAACATGGTGGAAGAGCTTGGTTTTCAAAATAATGATTTGGTTAAGAAGATATACTCAAAACGAGAGAGATGGGCAGAAGCATTCTTACGGGGTCATGTCTTTGGTGGCGTGCACACAACACAACGGTTTAAGGATATGAATGCATATATGAATAGATTTCTTCAAAGAAAATTGAAGTTGCATGAATTTGTTTGTCAAATCGATTGAGCCTTGATATGTACAAGGAATAACGATTGAAGGCAAAATTTTAAAACTAAGCATTCTACTCCAATGATTAGTACTCTTCTTCTAAGCTTGGAGAAGCATGCTGTAGGGGTTTACACTCAAAAGATATTTTACAAGGTTCGTAAACAGATTTGCAAATAAGACCGTTTATATTGTTGAACAATGTCACTTTACTAGATATTCAAGTGTACATATTGACTAGGCATCTACAAGCAAATAAGAAGTGGAATGTGGTTTATTATCTAAAACAACAACGTTTTGAATGCTCTTGTAAGAAGTTCGAATCTACTGGAATACCGTGCCCTTACTTATATTGTGTGATGAAACATATACATGTTAATGAGATGCTTGCTTCATTGACTAATAAAAGATGGACCATTGATGTGAAAGTTTACAGACAATATCCAATGCCATTGGAAAGTCAATCTAAGGATGTTCTTAACAATATTCGGTATGGGTCATTAAATGCCGAATTCAATGAAACTAGTTTTTATGCCTTAAAATCTAATGTTGCATATTGGAAATTAAAAGGTCATCTTTGAAATACAAGTATGCAACCCAAGAGGGGGGGTGAATTGAGATTCTAAAAATTATTAGATTCTAAAACAAATTATCATGCAAATCTAAAATGAATTTAATGGAATAACAATTAAATCAATTGCAATATAAAAAGATAAGGGAAGAGAGATTCAAACACGAAGATTTTTATGTGGTTCGGCCAACCTCGCCTACGTCCACGCCTCCAAGCTTTCCGGGCTTGAGGATTTCACTAAGCAAGCCTCCAAGGCTTCAAATGCTTACACTTGACTTCCAAGGTGTCAATGAACCTTTACAACAAGAGATTATCCTCAATCTCTTAACCCAAGTGTATCCCAACACTTCAATCACTCAAAGTAGAAGATTAAAATTTATTTTTCTCTCACACAATATTTAAGATTACAAATCAATGCCCAATGTGTGAATAGATGAAACAAGAATGTGTTTTAAAGCTCTATGGAGATTGTATTTTCGAATATAAGCTCAATGGTCGTGTTGTGACTAATCTTGTTTGAATTTGAATGAGCTTATTTATAGTTGGAGCTGAAAACTAGCCGTTATTGACTTTCTGCACACTGTCGGATCGCCGTTTGACTGGTCAATATGACCGTTGGACTGATTTTCAAATTTGTCGGATCACCGCTATCTAGGTGTCGGATCGCCGTTTAGGTCCAAAGGCTAATCTTCAGTTCTGTTCAATATCGGCGAGCCGTTTATCAAATTTGTCGGATCGTCGTTTAGGTCCAGAGACTAATCTTCAATTCTGTTTGATATCGGCGAACCGTTTATCAAAATTGTCGGATCACCGTTTAGGTCCAGAGACTAATCTTCAATTCTATTTGATATCAGCGAGCCATTTATCAAATTATCGGATCGCCATTTTCCACAGAAACTGCTGCAGTGAACTATTTTGCAAGATAACTGTTTGTCTCCAACACTTTATAAAACTTGTCAAAATAGATGAAAATTATTTTGAGCTTTTAAAAGATTAATCAATCTTAATCAAGTTTGTTATCATCAAAATTAATAAAGAAATATTTATGTTAACAATCTCTCCCTTTTTGATGATGACAGACTTTTCAAGAAAATACTTGTGCAATTTTGCTGCCCCTAAGTGAAAATTTTAAGGAATTTTTAACTTCCCTTAAATATGTTTCCATTTAGTTTTAATCTAAAAAATAATTTTAAACAAAACAGATTGATTTGATAATAATTCTCTCCCCCTTCATCATAAAAAAAGAAATAAGCGCGAAAAGATTAAAAAGAGAGGTTGAGGGATTTACTTATGTTGGAAAAAAAAATTTCGGCAGAATCGCCCCTTAAAAATGAGCATATCCTTAACAATACAAAGAGTTAAAAGAAATGCTTCCATATATATATGCCAACTTATCAACCAACCTCTATGCCAACAATCAAACAGATCAGCAAGATAAACAAGATATCATCAAAATCAACTCAAACATAAATAAAGTCCACAGATCCAATAGAAAACATCATAAAAGCATCATAAGCATAAACAAAAGACTAATAGCATCATAATAACTACATGAAATGAGTAATGTCTGTGCGAAAATCAGAGGGGTAGAAAACTAAAACGGGGGCTGTGAAGAAGAGCTGCTTGGGTCATAACCAAAGTAACCAAGAATGCAGCACTGGCCAGCAAGTAACTCCATCTGTTGATCTGAAATTTATTGCCGAAAGGTCACAAAATCAGATTGAAGCTGCTGCTGCTGCTGAGACAGAAAATCCACTTTGTCAACACAATTGCTGAAAGCGATCCGCAGAAACGGTCGATACTGTAGGAGGGACGGCGGTCTTGGCTGGCTCGTCATCCTGAAAGGAAGCTGCTGCTGGTGGTGCTGCTGGTGCTGCTGCTGATGCTGCTGTTGGTGCTGCTGCTGATGCTGCTGCTGCTTTGTGAGGGACACGTGGTCTAGCTCCAAGGCGGAAATCGGGTAACTCATCCTCGAAATAGACGTCATTTAACATACGATCATCTGCTGGTGCAAGCAGAGTATCTTCATTCTTAGAGGATGTTGTCTTTTCCCATTTCCCACGCTTTTTAAAAAAATCTGATCGCAGAAATAATCTCTCGACCAAGCTTACAGGTCTCGAGATAAACAAGCTCAGTAATAGGTACTCTAAAGAATTTCAAGATCTTAGTAATGATGCTGCCATATGGAAGGGATCGGTTTGAGACTCTAGGTGTGGATAACATATGACAAATGATAGTATAGGATAAACTCACATGCCGTATACGGATGAGGGAATCTAATAAACCAACATCAAGTCGAGTTACCTCATCAGTGTGACCCTGTCTAGGGGTGGCCATGTGTTGGAGAATGATATGAAGTATTCGAACCTGGAAAGGGAGGAGTTGAGACCTAAAGGACAAAGAACAGACGTCACTAAATTCAAGTTCCCGACGCCTACAAATGTTCCGTACACCATCCACATGACAGAAATCACTAAATTCAAGTTCTTTCCTAGCGGTGTAAATGTCTAAGCCTCCATAAGAAATTCCAAGAATACTACATAATTCTGGCTCATCAAACCAATACGAATTCCTCTACATAAGTATAAAGTTCAACACGACGAGTAGAAGAGAGTTCAATATTTGAATAAAAGACACGAACTAGATTTTCATAGATGTGCTCTTCTATACTTAAGGCTTCCTTCCAATGGCTAAGCAATTGAGTAATAGAATGACCACAAATGGTAATATCCGAAAACTCCGTAATGTTAAGAGAAAAAGAGGGAGTTACTGGTTTGCCCATGAATTTTTCACGAAATTGCTGAGTAGAGGTGTCATTGGAAAAATGGAGGCTCTCGAAATCCTGAGGGGGAGGCCTGGAGGGACTGGAACGATGCGGAGCAATGTGCTTGGTTCGAGCACGCCTCTGTGGTCGTTCGGCCATTGATGAGATTGGAGAAATTGGAATTGGGAGAAATAAAGTTTGAGAGATGAGAGAGTAATGACAAGTTGAAATGTGATTGAAAATGAAAGAAATTTTGGCTTAATTTTGGCGAGAGAAGAGCAGCTGGTTCTAGGGTTTAAAATTTGGGATTTCTCAAATTTGAATAAAAAATGAGTTTTGATCGGTTAAAAAAGGTCTAAACTAGATGAGAAACGCTCTGAGAGGATAAATTTGGTGAGAGGGAGCGAAAAAAATGGTGGATTTGAGAGAGAGATGAAATGTCAGTCGCGAGTATATGAGAGAGAGAGAGAGAGAGAGAGAGAGAGCAAGAACAAAATGAAGAAAGAGACGAAGGAGTGTTCACTTATCGTGTGATAATGGCGAGCCGTTATAAAGATATCGGCGAGCCGATAGAGTCCAGAGAGCTCCTCAAAATTTTTCATCAGGACGGCGAGTCGTTTATAGATATATCGGCGAGCCAACAAAGTCCAGAGAGTTTCCCCAAAATTTTTCATCAGGACAGTGAGCCGTTAAGGTGTTATCGGCGAACCGATAGATTCCAGAATGCTTCCCATTGTTTCTACCCTAAAACGGTTAGTCGTTTAATGAAATAACGGCAATCCGTTTTCTACAACGTATGGTTTCGCACATTTATTTTAGTATTTGGCCAACAATTAATGCATTTCAAGATCATTTCATTGATCCAAAATGATTTAAGTGCCAATTTAATGCATAATTCATGAACATGTATATATTTCAACAATTTACTCATACATTTTCCAAATATACACGCACTCCACATGTATATCATGATTGAGCATTCTATAGATATTAAAACATCAAATCATCAATCAATTTTAATAGACTCAATAACATGAATAAAGATGTTAATGCGAAAATTTCATCATCCCAAGTTTATACCGAATTTTTGAAAATTGTTCTTCGCAAAGAGGTTTTGTAAAAATATCGGCAAATTATTTTTCCGTAGAAATAAACTTTAAAGCAATATCTCCCTTTTGAACATGATCTCTCAAGAAATGATGTCTAATTTCTATATGCTTGGTTCGAGAGTGTTGAATGAGATTCTTTAAAAGATTTATGGCACTAGTATTATCACATTTAATAGGAATTTGTTCTAGGTTAATACCATAGTCTTTAAAGCAATATCTCCCTTTTGAACATGATCTCTCAAGAAATGATGTCTTATTTCTATATGCTTGGTTCGAGAGTGTTGAATGAGATTCTTTAAAAGATTTATGGCACTAGTATTATCACATTTAATAGAAATTTGTTCTAGGTTAATACCATAGTCTCTAAGTGTTTGTTTCATTCAAAGAGCTTGTGCACAACAGCTTTCTGCAGCTATATATTCAGCCTCGGTAGTTGAAAGTGCAACAAAATTTTATTTC
The DNA here is from genome assembly GCA_029618585.1 of Citrus australasica. Classification (NCBI taxonomy): domain Eukaryota; kingdom Viridiplantae; phylum Streptophyta; class Magnoliopsida; order Sapindales; family Rutaceae; genus Citrus; species Citrus australasica. The sequence goes on from JARCIV010000004.1 coordinate 8,036,304, forward strand.
TTACTAAACTATGAAACAAGTGAGTGACCTAGGATATGATAAGTTCCACTAGTGCTTTTCCTATCAACTTTATAACCAGCAAAATCCGCATTTGAATAGCACGTTAAATCTATATGAGTTCCTCTAGGATATCTAAGGCCAATATCTATGGTTCTACTCAAATAACGAAAAATTCTTTTAACAGCAAGCAAATGAGATTCCTTGGGACATGATTGAAATCTTGCACACAAACATACACTAAACATGATATCGAGTCTACTTGCAGTCAAATAAAGTAAAGATTCGATCATACCTTGATACATTTTGATATCCACTTCTTTGCCTTTTTCATCTTTGTCGAGCTTGGTTGTTGTGCTCATTGGTGTATTTTTGGTCTTTGAGTCATCAATGCCGAATCTTTTGAGAAGATCTTTTACATTCTTGACTTGATTTATGAAAATTCCTTCCTCATTTTGTTTTATTTGCAGCCCAAGGAAGTACTTCAACTCTCCCATCATACTCATTTCAAATTCATTACTCATGCAAGATGAAAATTTTTGACACAACAATTCATTAGTAGAACAAAAAATAATATCATCAATATAAATTTGAACAATAAGTATGTCTTTGTCCTTATGTTTAACAAAGAGAGTAGTATCCGCTTTACCCATGGAAAAATCATTTTCTAGCAAGAAATTCTTAAGCCTATCATACTATGCTCTGGGTGCTTGTTTTAATCCATACAAGGATTTAAACAACTTATAAACATGATTTGAAAGTTTTTCATTTTCAAAACCAGGGGGTTGTTTTACATATACTTCTTTCATAATATACCCATTTAAGAAAGCACTTTTCACATCCATTTAAAATAAAATGAAATCTTTATGACATGCAAATGCCAACAACATTCTAATTGATTCTAGTCTAGCAACGAGTGCAAAAGTTTCATCAAAATCAATTCCTTCTTCTTGGTTGTAACCTTGAGCTACTAATCTAGCTTTATTTCTTACAGCCATACCGGATTCATCCATCTTATTTCTAAATATCCATTTAGTACCTATGACGGATTGATGTTCCGGTTTAGGAACTAGTTCCCACACATTGTTTCTTTCAAATTGATTTAACTCCTCTTGCATTTTCATAATCCAAGATTCATCATTTTCCGCATCCGCAAAGGATTTGGGTTCAATTTGTGAAATGAATTAATTATGCTCACAAGAATTCCTAAGCGATGATCTAGTTGTAACACCTCGTGAGAGATCTCCTAAAATTACATCTTTAGGGTGAGAAGAAACATACCTCCACTCCTTAGGGAGTGTTTGAGAAGTACTTTCATGTTGCTCCATATTTGTTTGCTCTTCTTGTTCATCCTCTTGATTTCTTGTGGTGCATTCTCTTGATTATCCTTTGATGGTTCTTCTTGTAACTCTCCATCTGCATCATCATAATTTATTCCTTTCTCCAAAGAGGAGGGGTTAGACTCATCAAATGTAACATGCATAGATTCTTCTACAACTAGTGTATTTTTGTTATAAACTCTATAAGCTTTGCTTGAGTTTGAATATCCAAGAAAAATACCAATATTAGATTTTGAATCAAATTTGCCAAGATTGTCTTTTGTGTTAAAAATAAAACATTTGCATCCAAAAACTTTGAAATAACCAATATTGGGTTTTCTATGTTTTCTAAAGCTCATATGGAGTTTTGTTAAGGTTAGGTCTAATCAACACACGATTTAAAACATAACAAGCGGTGTTGACGACCTCGGCCTAAAAAGACTTAGGCAATGAATTTTCATTCAACATAATCCTAACCATTTTTTGAATGAATCTATTCTTTCTCTCAACAACTCTATTTTGTTGTGGAGTTCTAGGTGATGAAAATTAATGCTTAATGCCAAAATTATTGCAAAAATTCTCAAATGCATGATTTTCAAACTCTCCTCTATGATCACTCCTAATGCATGCAATACCATGCCCTTTTTCATTTTGTATTTTTTTACAAAGCACTTTAAAGGCATCAAGAGCATCATCCTTATTGACTAAGAATAATACGCATGTATATCTAGAATAATCATCCACTATCACAAATGCATAATATTTTCCATTTAGACTAGCATATCTAAATGGCCCAAATAAATCTATGTGAAGAAGTTGAAGTGGTTTTAAAGTAGAAATATGATTCTTATTTTTGAAAGATATTTTGATTTGTTTTCCAAATTGACAAGCTTCACAAATCTTATCTTTTTGAAAACCAATTTTCGGAAGACCTTTAACTAAATCATTTTTCGAAATTTTTGAAATCAAATCCATACTTGCATGTCCTAACCTTCTATGCCATAACCAACTATCATCATGTAATGCGGAAAAGTATTTACCAAGAGTAGATGCACATTCTATGTCAATGATATAAACATTACCACATCTATTCCCAACAAATAAGATCTTGTCATCACATGAATTCTCAATAACATAACTAAATTTATCAAAGATAACTTTGTAACCTTCGTCACATAATTGACTAATACTAATTAAGTTGTGTTTCAAGTTCTCAACCAAACATACATTCTCAATTAGAGTTGAGGAAACTTTACCAACATTTCCAATTCGAAGAATTTTTTCTTTTGAGTTGTCTCCAAAAGATACGTCTCCACCAATTTCAATTTTGGTGAAGCTTGAGAACCATGCATAGTTTCCGGTTATGTGCCTTGAACAACCACTGTCCAAGTACCATTTATTTTCCTTCTTCTTTAAGCCATACAAAGAAAATCTCAAGTTTTAGGTACCCAAAGCTTTTTGGGTCCTTGAGAGTTAGCAATGGTTCCTTTTGGAACCCAAATACATTTGACACCATAATATGAATTCCTTTTCACGGGACATCTATATTTCATGTGACCGTTTTGATTACAATAATGGAAAACAATCTTATGATCACTTGTGGAGGTAGCTTTAATAAAATAATTCTTATAATTTCAAGTTAGGCTTATACCCAAGTCCTCCTTTATCAAAAACACATTTTTGTGAGTTAAGCATGTTATCCAACATCTTTTGCCCATTTGTAAATTTCAAAACAATTTCATTCATTTCATTGCTCTTTTTCTTAAGCATTTCGTTTTCATTTTTCAAATCATCTATGTGTGATTCTAAATGCTCATGTGAGATGCTAGGTTTCTCATTTGATAATGCAATTTCATCATGCAATGTTTTGTTCTCTATTTCTAGGAATGCAATTTTTGCATTTAGAGATTCATTTTCATTTTTAAGCTTTGCCATTTCCTTTTTAAGACATACATTCTTTTTACCAATCTTCATCAACTCATTATGCAATTCTTTAAAAGCATCATACAATTCATCATAGGTGGGATCATGCAATGTTTTGTTCTCTATTTCTAGGAATGCAATTTTTGCATTTAGAGATTCATTTTCATTTTTAAGCTTTGCCATTTCCTTTTTAAGACATACATTCTTTTTACCAATCTTCATCAACTCATTATGCAATTCTTTAAAAGCATCATACAATTCATCATAGGTGGGATCACTTACCTCATTGAGATCATCATCCCCTCCTATTGCCATAAGCGCTAAGTTTGTTACTTCTTGCGACCCTTCTTCATCACTTGAATCTTCCTCGCTATCATCCCAAGTTGCAACCACGGCTTTCTTCTTGAGTTTGTTGATAAATGGGCACTCCGATCTTATATGGCCAGGCTTCTAGTATTCATAGCATGTGATTACCTCTTTCTTCTCCCTTTGGTTCTTGAAGTTTCTGAAATTTCTTCGCTCTCCGGTTTGCTTGAAGAATTTTCTGAACCTCCTTGCTAGTATGGCCAGCTCTTCATCATCCGGTTCACTCTCCCCATCACTCTCTTCTTCATATGCCCTTTTTCTGCTGCCAAATCTTCTTCATATGAAATGAGAGAACCAATTAAATGATCAAGAGATAAAGTATTTAAATCTTTGGCCTCTTCAATAGCGTTTCTTTTAGCTCTCCATTCTTTTGGAAGTGACCTAATGATTTTTTTAACTTTCTCGCTATTTGAGAAAGTCTTCCCCAAAGCTCCTAAGGTGTTCACTATGTCCGTAAATCTAGTATAAATAGAATACACATTTTCATTTTGTTCCATTTGGAACAATTCATATTGACGAGTGTATCTACTAATTTGAGACTCTTTAACTTGATTTGTCCCTTCATAGACAACTTCAAGTTTATTCCATATTTCTTGTGCACTTTCACAGCTAGATACTCTATGGAATTCTTTCTTATCAAGAGCACAAAACAAGGCATTCATTGCCTTGGAGTTTAAGGACATTTTTCTCTTTTCTAACTCACTCCATTGACTTGCTGGTTTAGGAATATCATCTCCTACTTCATCTTTAAACATAGGCATGAATAGACCATCACAAACAACTTCCCAAATTTTATAATCTAAAGCTTGCCAATCGATTCTCATTCTAGTTTTCCAATATGCATAGTCATTACCGTCAAAGAACGGTGGTCTAGTTATGGATTGCTCTTCTCTAAAGGTTGAGTCATTTAGGGTTGCCATGGATCTTTTACTCTAGACGATTAAGTCCTAATAAGAGAACAAGGTTCTGATACCAATTGAAATACAAGTATACAACCCAAGAGGGGGGTGAATTGAGATTCTAAAAATTATTAGATTCTAAAATAAATTATCATGCAAATCTAAAATGAATTTAATGGAATAACAATTAAATCAATTACAATATAAAAAGATAAGGGAAGAGAGATTCAAACACGAAGATTTTTACGTGGTTCGGCCAACCTCGCATTCGTCCACGTCTCCAAGCTTTTCGGGCTTGAGGATTTCACTAAGCAAGCCTCCAAGGCTTCAAATGCTTACACTTGACTTCCAAAGTGTTAATGAACCTTTACAACAAGAGATTATCCCCAATCTCTTAACTCAAGTGTATCCCAACACTTACAATCACTCAAAGTAGAAGATTAAAAATTATTTTTCTCTCACACAATATTTAAGATTACAAATCAATGCCTAATGTGTGAATAGATGAAACAAGAATGTGTTTTAAAGCTCTATGGAGATGTATTTTCGAATATAAGCTTAATGGTCGTGTTGTGACCAATCTTGTTTGAATTTGAATGAGCTTATTTATAGTTGGAGCTGAAAACTAGCCGTTATTGACTTTCTGCACACTGTCGGATCGCCGTTAACTGGATGTTGGATCGCCGTTTGACTGGTCAATATGACCGTTGGGCTGATTTTCAAATTTTTCGGATCGCCGTTATCTAGGTATCAGATCACCGTTTAGGTCCAGAGGCTAATCTTCAGTTCTGTTCAATATCGGCGAGCCGTTTATCAGATTTGTCGGATCGTCGTTTAGGTCCAGAGACTAATCTTCAATTCTGTTTGATATCGGCGAACCGTTTATCAAAATTGTTGGATCGTCGTTTAGGTCTAGAGACTAATCTTCAATTTTGTTTGATATCGGTGAGCCGTTTATCAAAATTGTCGGATCGCCGTTTTCCACAGAAACTGCTGCAGTGAACTATTTTGCAAGATAACTGTTTGTCTCCAATACTTTATAAAACTTGTCAAAATAGATGAAAATTATTTTGAGCTTTTAAAAGATTAATCAATCTTAATCAAGTTTGTTATCATCAAAATCAATAAAGAAATATTTATGTTAACAATCTTGCTCAACTGAAGAGTGAGATAAAGGAGTTGAGCGTAAGTAATGAAGGAGATAGAGATAGACCATTCAGAGTAGAAAAGAAAGCAAGAATTGTAAAAGATCATCTGGTTGTGAAGACAAAGGGTGCACCCAGTACAAATGTTAATAAAGGCGTTAACACAAGAAAATGTGGATATTGCAAACAAGATGAACACACCACACAGAAATGCTGATGTAAGAATGGCCACGTTACAAGTGTGAACAACTTCACTGGATTATTAAACAGCTTCACAAAATTTATTTGGTATGGGAAAATAGATCATTATTTCAATAGATTTTTTTTAGTGGAAATCATTGTGTTTTATTAATAGTTATTTTGTTCACATTTTGTGCAAATTATATCCTAAGGAGGCTGCCTCACTTGCGTCGGTGCACACAAAATTATAATAAAATATTCTACATATGCCTAAGGGTTTTGGATTTGGAAAAGCTATGTGCATTTTATTAGACACAATTTTGACCAAGTAATTTTTAGATTATGGTTGTGGCCATGTGATGTAGTCTTAAATTTTATTGCACTATTAGAATAATAGTGAATATTACATCTGTCATGAACCTAGTGGTTTCTCCTATTTTAATGACAATGTAATATGAAAGGAACCTTGAACAATGCAATATTCATGAAATTTAAGCTTACAAAAAAGGGTCTAACAATGATATTCTAACTCTTTAACACATCAATTGATCTTATTTCCTAAGAAATTGCTACATGCATCAATTGGGTATGCAAGTTCTTTATACATCACTAGTAAACCTGTAAACCATACCAAAGTTGCAATGTAACATTCTTTATTACCTTTTTTAATAGAAACTTTAGTGGCCAAATGCTAACTATATCAACTTTTGCTTCTCTATAGCTGAGTGAAATTCTTAATTTATATAATCAAGGCGACAATAGAATAAATCATTTTTTTTAAAAAAAAGAAAGCGATTTGTGCTTTTTACATTTGGGCCGAACCTGTTATTTCTAGAGACCAATATGGTCGAAGTGCGAAAGCCTTCTTCTTCATTCTCTAGAAAGAAGAACAACTAATCAACCAAGTCACCATGCGAGAGAGCTCATAAAAGAAATTATTTAGTGTATTCCCAATCACAAGAAATGAGTTGACTTAGCATCGATTCTATGATTTCGCAAAACAGCCTTATTAAAATCTTCTCCCACCCATATTGTTAACATTTATGTGATTTGATGATAACAGACAAGAATAAGAATGATTAAATTTTTAAAAGCTCAAATTATTTTTCATACATTTTAAATAAATCACTATTTCGATAATATAAAGATTTTATTTTTAAAGGAAAAGTGATTTCATGAAATTGGTTATTTTTCAAGTTCATGGTCTAATTGAAAAAGTTTTGAAAGCTTTGAAATCAACTAGTATTGTTTCGAAACTCTTAAAATGGACTTATTTGTAAAGTTTAATGAAGATTTAAGCTATAGTACAATTATAGAAAGCTTTGGGGTAAAACTATAATTTTAAAAAATAGTTTCACTGTAGCAATCATTGTAGCAAATGGATAACCGTTTAGGAGATAACAGCTAACTGTCATCGAACAAAATTGAAGATTAGCTTATGGACATTGATAGCAAACCGACATCTAGAAAACGGTGATTCGACAATTTGAAATTATAGCACAGCGGTCACTTGCTCAAGTCAAAACGGCAATCTGAGAAAGGCTAATGGTGATCCGATTGTGTGTAGAAAGTCAACAAGGGCTAGTTTTCAGCTCCAACTATAAAATGACTCAATCAAATTCAAATCTAGAGACATCTAAGAGTTATCATTGAGCTTGCTATTGAGTATACAACTATTGTTGAGCTTTAAACTTGTTTTTGTTTCATTGATTCACGCTTTGAGCTTTCATTTGTAACCATATACATTATGTGAGAGAAAATTCATTTGTAATTTTTATTTTTGTGTGATTGCAAGTGTTAGGATACACAGGGGTTAAGAGATTGAGGATAATATCTTGTTGTAAAGGTCTATTGGCACCTTGAGAGTCAATTGTAAATGTTGTTGAAGCCTTGGAGGCTTGCTTAATGAAATTCTCAAGTCTAGTGAGCTTGGAGATGTGGACGTAGGCACAGTTGGCGGAACCATATAAAAATCAAGTGCTTACTCTCTCTTACTGTTAGAGTGCAATTTATGCACTAGTTTTGCATTGTTTACTTTCTTTAATATCGATGTTTTGCACTTAATAATAGTGATTTACTTGTGTGTTTATTTCTGTAAGTGCAATTATATTGATTGGTGCTAAAATTGAGCTTCAGAAGAACTTTATTGATAAGGCGTGGGCGCGTGCTGTTAACTACGGACTTGCAATTTTTAGCTTAACGTGTTTTTTCTTTTTGGTTATTTTTGTAATTACGAATTTAATATTTTAGATATTAGTATTTTATTTTAAAAAGAACTCTAGAGGAGAAGAGAGAGAAGAGAATTTAAGGGAGGAATCTATTGTAAAAGGGGGGAGAAAAAAAAGAAACCTTGGATATAAATTTTTCTCTTCTCTCTATGAAGAACTAAACCTATTATTCTGGTTGAAGGTTAATGAAGCTTTGATTCATCATTACTGTGAAATCTTTCTTATGCTTTAATTGTTTTATTGTTTTTTGGGTATTTGTTTATTCTCTGAATTATTGTCATGATTATGTTTGTTAATTAGATAATTGGCCACTATTTAATTATCAACTTAATCTATTGTCAATTAAAAGATTCATCGTATGAAGATTTTAATCTTTGTGACAAATAGCATAGCAGTGCATTGTGTTATGAGAATAAACAATCTAATTTAAATGAACCATCGTATGTGTTTGTTGATTAGGATTTGGGTCTCTCTGGTTTTTCAGGCTGTCAATTGATTAAATCCTATGATCGTATCTAGGGTTGTCTATTAATTAGGAAAATAACCAACGGTCGTACCTTGGTTATCGACTAGTTAAGGAGAGATTGGCTATTAGAGAGTCTTAGTAGCTATAACCGGTCTATTCATAAGTAGTAATGATTTATAATTGAATCAATAATCAGTAGTCGAATCAAGCTGAGTTAATTGCTTCAACCAGAGCTTTTCCCAATTTGAATTACAATTTTAATTTGCATTCTTATTATTTTAATTTGATTTTTATTATTGTCAACAATCCACCCATTTTTCATTTTACATTTTAAAAGGATTTAAATAATTACCGATCTTTGTGGACACAAGCCTGCTCAATCACTATACACAATTTATTTAGAGTAGGTATTTATTTTTGCTGGCTTCGACAACCATCACTTACCCTATCTCTTTATTTTTCATTGCACGTTAATTTGCTTATTTCGAATTTGGTTGCTTAGTTTAAATTGCATTAAGTTTTAGTTGTTTAAATTTTTAAAATCTCAATTCACCCCTCTCTTGGGTTGCCTAGTTAGTATTTCACATATGTTATCGTTTGTAACTTATATTGTGGAGTTGGAGTTTGAAGATGGCAAATTAGTCTAGGCCGGGCTTATGTTATTGATAATAAGCATAGACCCTCTATAAGATTGTTCAAACTTAGACAGACTGGGCTAAGGATGGGCTATCATAGGCTTAGGTTTTCACAAAATTTTTGAATAGTTTTTAATAAAGTTAAAAGTTAAAAAAAACACTTAAATAAACGAGGATTGCTTAATACATCACAAACTAATAGTCCAATATATAAAACACTAATAACGCAACTTCAAAATAAACTACAAATACTAATATTGAAAACAAACTAATCCAATAGTTATAGCCCATCATCTTCCTTATCCTTCCATTCCTCTCCAATAAAAATGTTATTTTTTAGGAATTTTGCCTTATAGGAAAAAGAGTTAAAAACAATAGTAAAACAAAGACAATTAGTAATTGGAGGGGTTCGTTGTTTATCGATGTTGTGGGTCCTAGGTTCGATTTGTGTGGGTTCACATGGCTGCTGGGTTTGCCGGTGCTGGCCACTGCATCATGTCATGCTAGGTTCACTGCTGTTGGGTTCACTGCTGTTGCTTGCTTCGTTCATTTCACTTGTGCTGGCTGCTGTGTCACGTCATGTGGGTGCTGGCTGCTCGATTCGATCAGCAGCGGTTGATATGTGTGTGGCTGCGTGCTCTGAGTGTGTGAGGATTGAGGAATGTGTGTTGTTTGTATAATTTTACGGTGTGTTTACTAATAAGTAATTGGATTGAGCTGTAATAGAAAACGAGTGGAATCATAATGGACTGGAATCGGAATGGGGAGAATGAATTAGAATATATTGTTTACTTTAACTGTGGAAATCGAAATCGAAATCGAAATCGAAATCGAAATGAACTGTATTACCATTAATGTATTTACTTTATATTAGTATTATAATGAATTGTTAGAAGTTATTAAATTGATCTTAGTTGATTATTGTCATTATTTATTATAATAATAATAACACATTATTAGCTATAATTATTGTTAATAATAATAATAATAATTTTTTTATAATCATTATATTAATAATAGTAATTATTATTATTGTTATTATTATTACAATTAATACTTATTATTATTCCTAATAATAATAATAATTACTATTACAATAATATTAATTATTATTATTATTAGTACTAGCAATACTAACAAGTATTTATTATAATGATTAATAATTATAATTAATATTAATAGTAACAATTTATTATTGTTATTATTATTAAACCGCTCTCATTGCTAACCATATTGGCATCGGTATCACTTTTTTCTTTTAAAATTTAATTTTTTAAAACATTTATGGATTTTATGATTATATATTTAAATTGGTTTTGTTTTGCATTGGTCTTGTGACAACTTCAGGAATTGGTGACACTACTACAAAACTATTTAACAATGATGGTTTTAAATGAATAAAGATGATGGTTTTAAATCCATCATCTTAAGCAATGACATTAAAATGAGGGGTCATTTTATGATGGTTTATGACCCTGATCATGAGAAATGATCCTGGAATTTTTTTGGTAAAGCTTCATTGTGGGATTTTTTAAGGCACGCACAGAGTAGATACCTGATTGTGGGGTTCCATCCTAATCCTTGGATATTTTTGGCAGACTTATTAAGTGATTTTATTTTATTTTATTATAATTTTTAAAAAATCATTTCTTACATGTTTTTGGCTAAAATACTAGTACCTGAGGGCTCAAAGGATGTGCCTGTGGGACAACCTATTGCAATAACGGTAAAAACTGATAATCCTTGAACATAATTTGCTTTATTATTTCTCTATTCAATGTTGTGCACATATACATGGGCTAGTTCGATTTTGAAGATAAAAACCTATATTGAAATGCATTCACATATCGCTCCTTATGTATGCCTCGCTAAGTGTACATAGATTCCCCTTCTCTCTTCCCTTCTCCTCCTTCCTTTCCTGGTGCAGTTCTCTTGGGATATTTGATATGTTTCAACCATAACTTTATATTTGTGTTGTTGTCAATACTGTTGATATATGGAAATGGTGTTTTTGATTTTCCATTATCTCCATTAAGAGTGCCATTGGTGAAGGGGGCTGTTCACACTTATTCTAATGCGTTCACAAGGTTGAGGATGCAGATGATATCCAGAATATCCCTGCTCTTGCTGGTAGAGCAGAGGCTAAAGAACAAAGTTCAACTCATCAAGATGTTAAAAAGGAAGTGGTACAGGAAACGGGTGCTTCTAAGATCAGCACATCAGAACTTCCCCCTCGCGTTGTTCTGGAAATGCCAGCACTGTGTACAGATTTTTTTAATTGTTTGGCTTCCCACGCTGATTTTCTCTTTTGCCTTTTTTTCCTTTCCAGCCTCTCTTTCTTTGCATTATCTTAGAACTTTGAATTGTCTTAAATGTCTTCTTCTGCAGAACCAGGGTAACGTCGCTAAGTGGTGAAAGAATGAAGGAGACGAGGTTAGTTTTGTTGAGTTATTGGATTGTAAAATGCTTTCTAATCTAATTGAGCGAAAGTGTAAAATGTAAGTTATCGAACATGCAAAATGCTTTGTTTTGTAATGTCTTAATTTGAGAGATAGAAGTGGGAGATGTGATATGTCAGACAGAGACGGACAAAACGACCCTTGAATTCGAGTGTCTTGAAGAGGGGTAACATTCATACTTATACTGGACTTTCATCGATTTTACAGTGAGAAACAAGTCTTAGAGAAGGGGAATTTTGCTATACCTATCGGTTGGGAGCACACGCGGTTTGGCTGAAGTTAATTTGGCTCAAAACAGTAGTCTGAATCTTCGCATTGATTGTTTTGAGTTATGATATATAATCTTTTGCAGCATTGATTTGCCAGTACGATAAACTTGCTACCTTATTTTCTCTATTTGAGAATGAAATAATTGCTACTGAAGTATCCGGGGCAGACTCTAGCCACAGTAAACAGAATCTCTACAGAATCTTGTTAAAAGGGAAAATAACAAATAGAAGAAAGGCAGAGCAGATAAACTTTAGACTTAAATAGGTTTTTGAAGTGTTGGAATGAGCTTTTATCGTGGATGTTCAAGTGGATGCCTTGGTCTCATTGATTTATTTAAATTAAACATGCATTTTGGTGTCTTTGACATCACAATTTCCTAAAAGCCGAAGCTTTGTGCGCCCTTTTTTTTTTGTGTATTAAATCATTTGATATCCGAAAATCATATTGGGTCTCGACTAATCCAAATTCGAGCCGAGTATAATCATTAGGGCGGCAAAACTCTCCCAACAAGTATTTAATGCAGCTGCATTCCTAAGTCTCGAACCAAAAACTTTGGTTAAGTTAGAACAACCACATGTCAGTTGATCTACATGCTTGTTGATTTTGTGCGCCTTGTTTTGTCACCATATGATGAAGCATTAGCCTCAAAGTTGAGAATAGAGGTTTATGAGGCTATATTGTAACAGAACAACACGTGTTTAACACAATTAAAAGTTCTATCTAGATAGTCAACATGTGATTAATATTCCACTAAAAATTTTAATAGGCGGAAGAAGATTCTCTCGATTCAATGTTTTGTTGCAGCTGGGTCATCGATTATTGAGTGTAGATACATCGGTGTTTATAAGCACTGCACCGCGCATAAGGGAAATACCCGCATTGTTCAGAGTCGCAAGGCACGTAAGCGTAAGAAAAGGATCTTGAGGGATAAAAAATTGTGCCTAATTGCGGGGAGCAATCTCTGCAAGGGTAGCAATGAACCCATAAAAGGGAGCTGCCGGTGTCCATGGTTGTGAACTGTGGGACTGGTGGCTGGCCGATGGAGATATTTACGTAGAACAAAGAATTGGAAATATCATTGATGGGAAGAATGTGAGCTTGGTAAGTATTATGTGATCTAATTTTCTCTTGCAAGTACGCCAAGCGTGCAATTGAAATGTTGATACCACGTTGAACGCGGTGAGCAGGATTCTCATTCGGATTGTTATATGGAGAAAGGATGGAGTCACGGTGAATGAGCTTGATAGTTAGCTTTGTAGGGCTGCTCGGAGTAGGGAATGTGGCAGCATTAATGCTCATGAGAGTGAAGATGAGAGAATAGAACAGCACTGATAATGCAACAACCATGATATATATCAGATTAATAACTTGGATATTTCGTTTAGCTGCCATATATGTTGATGATGTAAATATATATAACATGAAGAAGAGCTTATCACACCAAGGTTGTGAGTACGTAGGCTTTATATTTTAACTGAAAATTAAGCTTCTAACATATGTTGACAAAAAAGATTTGGAAGTAGTTGGAGTTGACAAAGTGGATGGACCCAAGGAGAGCATAGAATACGAGAACATAGAGAGAACTGAAGAGAATGAGACCAGTTTAAATTTGACAATCGATTTAAAGAACTAAAGAGCATGAGACAAACAGTGGGGGCGCGCAACTAATTACCAATATTGTTGTTATTATATATCCAAGATTTTGTGCTTGTACAAAGAATATATAATTCCAAAGAAATATGAAGTAGTTTTCGGTAGTTTGAGAGACAAAAGAATGCTCGAAAGAAGCATTTCACCGTTTGAGTTTCAGAAAAACCATCACCGTCAAGACTTCTGACTTCCTCAACTTGACCAATGACTACCAGGTCATGCACCAACACATGACACGCCAACATGAGTAGTTGTTGCTACTTGCCAACACCATAAGAGCTATTATAAATTTATTGTTTTATTTGCGAAAGCCATTAATTAACATTGAATTAGATACATGGTCAATAAGAGAGGATCAAATCAAGAGAGCAGCTAGCTAGATTATAACATTAGCTAATAACCTTATTCAATTATTAATTATTGTCATAAAACACACCAGTATATATTGTGCTTGGTCGTATATAGAAAAAAAAAAAAAAAGATTTGCTATAGCATATATTCCGAATCCTGCGGGTTTGAAAGGATTTCCTGTCAATTTCTGTAACATATGTGAATTAAAAATGAATAAGTATGAGGCAGTTAAGAAGTTAGTAAAAGCAAAAGAATAAGCTAGAAAAAGAGGAAACATATGCACGTGTAACAGAGAGTGAAAGAGAAGCTGCCAAACCGACCCAATTACAGACCTGAAAACCCGACCCGGAACCCGCGACCTTGACCCGACCATATCTCCCATTTTCGGCCACCGTTTCGGCCGAGCTTGGTACCAATCTGAATTTTAGAAGCCGGCCGTCGTTCCCTAGCCATACTCGTCGTGGAAAACCAACTGGAACACTGGCGATCGAAGCTTGAAACCCGCGACTGTTTCACTTTGCTCCGCCGAAATTTTCGCCGGTTTTGGGTGACACCACCGGTTGGATTTTGTTCCCCACGACTCCCTCTTCCATTTCCGACCATCTATAGGCACTGAGAGTCACTGTTTTGCTGCGGGTCGATTGTTGGAATTCACGGCTGCCAAGCTAGATTCCGGCGTCGTTGTCGCGCTTTGGAGCTCACCGCCGGTACCATTGAACTCAACGTGATTGGAACTTTACGATTTGAGCTTCCTAGCCAACTTTGACCAAATTCTGGTGACCGTTGACCGGCAAGGGCATTTTGGTAATTTCACACTATGAGGCAATTTTGTAACTTATGAGCCTGTGGATATGTTAGTAATTCCTAGAATTGAGGATTGGGTGTAATTACGATTTCGAGGGTAATTCGGTGATTTACGATTTCAGAGTATTTTAATGATTTATGGACTCAAGGGCATTTTAGTAATTTTATCAACACAGGAGTTATCAATTATGGATAGATGTTCGTTTCGAGTTTATTGCATAAAATTTAGTCATAATTTCAATTTACAGAAAATAATTATGTCGTTTTCTTGATTTAGAAGGATTCACGAGCAAGAACCGGTCCGCGGACGTGGACGATAACCAACCGTGAACACCCTCACTGTGAGTGGAATATACAAAACCTATTTTCATAGTTAATTATGATAGTAAAGCATGTTTGCGAAATAAGTATTTTAAATCTTCTGATTTAATGATTTCCTCGAACTGAATTTTATTCACGCATTGGTATTTTATTAAAATGTTTGATTAATGTTTTGCGTATCGACTTTGAATAAGCATGATAGTATTTTAAAGATAAGAAAAGTGGATTCAAATGTGATATGATTTACAGTATGATTAAAAGGTATGTGAATATGAGTATAATGATTATTTTTGAAATCATTAGACAGTACCCTTCCCCTCCAGATACAATGATACAGGTGATTTGAGATGAGAGGCCTTTGGGGCCCGTCTGAACACACATAGAGACTTTGAGCCGTGTGTTTGGGCGCTTTGCCTTTTGGGGGCATATGCATGCGGTAGGATGATTACAGATATACTGATAAAAGATACAGACATATATTGAGATACAAATGATACATATGATACATATGAGATACAGGCCTTTGGGGCCTGTCTGAGTATACACAGAGGCTTTGGGCTGTGTGCTTGGGCGCGTTTGTCCTTTGGGGACTAGATTATGCATGCACATATCTGATGAGATATGAGATGATATTTCCCTGTCTATCCGTGTAGCTCCGGGGTGTGACGTTACCCAGATAGTACGTCATTGCCCGTCCCTTAAGGTCCGGATATGACAAGATTATTTCTCTGGGTACTTGTTTGGTGCTGATTTTCAGATTTGTGAATTCTATATGATATTGTGATATGATTTCCATGGTTAGTAATCTGATTTAAATGTTTAATGATTTATTACTGGTTTCTCACTTTTTCTTTAATGAAATCGTGTTTGGAAATGATATAATTATTTCTTTTAAATTAAGAATTAATTTTCAAAACTACTATTCACTCACTAATCTCATTGAGTTTTAAACTCACCCCGTTTTTATTATATTTTCCCCCCTTCACCAGGTGGTTGCAGGTACACTAGACCGATCCAGCGACTGTAAATATATTTTGAGTCTTGGCCACGTAATGGTGTTAGAAGATATAAATGTTTTTGTTAGGACATCTTGGTTATTTCGTCCTGTTGGGATTGTATAATTTTTGTTATATTATTCTTTTGGGATTAAGAATAAACTGAAATATTAATATTAGTTATAATATTATCTATTGAGACTCTGGAGATATAAAACTCAGCATTTTGGTTGAGGATGTTATTTATTGGAGTTTGTTGTATATTGAATTGTATTGGGAGTGTTATATTTATGTTTGTAGATTGAGAGTGTTATATATATAAAGGAGACTGCCGAATTTTCGGCAGAATCTTTACTAATAGAATTTTTATCAAGTCCGTTTTGATGAGAATAGATAGACTCGCCTGGGGAGATTCGGGGCGGGCCGTTTCAGTTGGTATCAGAGCATGGTTTTAGATTCTATAGACTTTACTATCTTAATAAGAATATGTTTTATTATTAAAGTTAGAATTTATATCTTGTAGGCACCATCATGCTTCGTCGTAGCAGTAGCCGTGACTGTGGCCGTACTAGGCCAATAGCTGGATTGATTTCTGGTAGTGTACCTGCGGGGGAAAGTGAACCCGCGAATGAGGGGATAATTGAATCATCTACGCATGAAATTGCACAACAGACACCGGGGAATGCCCCAAATATTGAGCAGTCATTTGATAGGCTGGCTCAGATCATGACTACAGTTGTGCAAAATCAGACTCAAGCGCATGTCGGTAATGCTAACACTATTGAGCGAGTGAGGAGTTTAGGGGCGAAGAGCTTTAATCGTTCCGGAGAACCACTTGAGGCTGAGTCATGGTTTGTTAAGTTAGAGCGTATTTTTGACGTGACGAAGTGTTTGGAGGATGACATATTATCCTTCGCCACTTTCTTGCTCAAGGATAGAGCTTATCATTGGTGGCATACTGTAGAGAGACGATATCAGGGGCATCCTGTGATTACTTGGGCCATTTTCTGCAAGGAATTCTACGATCATTATTTTCCTGCTGTATATCAGGATATTAAACGGAGTGAATTCTTTCGGTTGGTTCACGGAGCTCTGCTGTATATCATTATTTTTCGACCTCTCTCGATTTGCTACATCTTTAGTCAGTGATGACAGAGAGAGATGCAGACGGTTCGAGGACGGCCTCCGATTTGAGATTCACACCACCGTGACTGTATCACGATATACGAAGTTTGGAGAGGTAGTTGAGGTAGCCAGGAAAGTAGAGCACAATATTTCAGAAGGACGTAGAGTTCATGCACTGAAGCAGACACGTAGCCAGAGCTGGACAGAGTGGTATTTTTGGGCCATGTGATATCAGCTGAAGGCATTTATGTTGATCCTCAAAAGATTGAAGCAATTGTGAAATGGGAACGGCCTACAAATGTCACAGAGGTTCGGAGTTTTCTTGGATTGGCTGGTTATTATTGTAGATTTGTGGAGGGATTCTCCAAGATTGCTACTCCTCTGACACAGTTAACCAGAAAGAATGCTAAGTTTCAGTGGGATGATGACTGTGAAAAAAGTTTTCAAGAATTTAAGACACGTTTGACCTCAGCACCAGTTCTTACACTTCCATCTGGCAATGAAGGATTTGTGGTTTATAGAGATGCCTCTAGGCATGGATTGGGTTGTGTGTTGATGCAGCATGGGAAAGTGGTGGCTTATGCTTCTAGACAACTTAAGAAGCATGAACAAAACTACCCAACACATGACTTAGAGCTAGCAGCAGTGGTGTTTGCACTCAAGATATGGCGGCATTACTTATATATAGGGCAACATGTCAGATTTTCACTATCATAAGAGCTTGAAGTATTTGTTTACTCAGAAGAAGTTGAATTTGAGACAGAGAAGAGGATCGAGCTGATTAAGGACTACGATTGCACTATTGATTATCATCCGGGCAAAGCAAATGTGGTAGCTCATGCACTAAGTAGAAAATCTTCCAGCTCTATCACTCACTTGCGAGTGAAATATGTGCCTCTGTTGATCGAGTTGAGATCTTTGGGAGTCGAGTTACACGCCAACAATTGTCAAACTTTGATAACTAACTTTCAAGTTAGGTTGACTTTGATTGACAAAGTTCACCAGATGAAAGCTCAGGACCCACAATTAATAAAGATGAAAGATGATGTGCAGAAAAGTTTACGAACCGATTTTATGGTGAGAGATGATGGTGTCTTAGTCATGGGTAATAGACTCTGTGTACCTGGTATTAAAGATATGAAAGAAGAGATTATGGAAGAAGCTCACTGTTCAGCATATGCGATGCATCCTGGTAGTACAAAGATGTATCGTACCCTAAGGGATCATTACTGTGGCAGGGTATGAAGAGAGAGATAGCAGAATTTGTTTCTCGATGTTTAGTCTATCAGCAGATTAAGTCTGAACACCAGAGGCCTGCAGGGTGTTCTCAGCCGCTTCCTATTCCTGAGTGAAAGTAGGAGCACATCACCATGGATTTTGTAGCGGGACTTCCACGTAAGAGAGATATGACATGCCCAGAAGATGGGGGCAAATAAACCGAATCTGGTGAGGTCCGCTAGTCACAGTTTCGATTCCATTTGAACGAGCATTCCTACCAATTCATTCAATTTGTTCAGAAAGGACATGATGGTGTTTGGGTGGTTGTTGATCAACTTACAAAATCTGCTCATTTCTTACATTTCAAGACCACCTACTCGATGGACAAGTTAGGGAGTATTTATGTGGCTGAAATAGTTCGACTTCACGGAGTACCTATGTCCATAGTCTCAGATAGAGATTCCCGTTTTACTTCTAAGTTCTAGACTGGCTTGCAAAATGCTTTAGGCACTAAGTTGAAGTTCAGTACAACTTTTCATCCACAGACTGATGGACAGTCAGAGCGTACTATTCAAACTCTGGAGGATATGTTGTGAGCTTGTGTTATGAAGTTTAAAGGTAATTGGGACAATTATTTACCTCTGATGGAGTTTGCTTACAATAACAGTTATCGAGCTAGTATCGAGATCGCACCATAAGAGGCTTTGTATGGTCGAAAATGCAGGACTCCAGTACGTTGGGATGAGGTTGGTGAGCGGAGGTAATTCGGTCCAGAACTAGTCCATCATACGAACGAGAAGATACAATTGATTCGGGATAGACTAAAGGTGGCCCAAGATAGACAGAAGAGTTATGCAGACAAGCGTAGGTGGGAACTTGAATTCAAAGTTGGTGATAGAGTTTTCATACGGATATCTCCTTAAAAAGGGGTGCTTCGATTTGGGGAACATGGGAAGTTAAGTCCACGTTACATTGAGCCATATGAGATCATTGAGCGCATTAGTTCGTTAGCTTATCGATTAACTCTACCCAGTTATCTAGAATCCACGATGTGTTTCATGTCTCAATGCTCTAAAAGTACATATATGACCCGAGTCATGCATTATCAAAGCAACTAATTCAGTTAAAGGCAGATTTGACTTACGAAGAGGAACCAGTGGATATGCTGGAAGAGAAACACCAAGTTTTGCGTTCTAAGACCATTCCTCTAGTAAAAGTACGGTAAAGGAATCATACAAAGGAAGAGGCTACCTGGGAACGTGAGGACTTAATGCGAGCTCAGTATCCCTATATTTTCTTATCAGATACGTAAATTTCGAGGACGAAATTTTTATAAGGGGGGAGGATTGTAACAGATGTGAATTAAAAATGAATAAGTATAAGACGGTTAAGAAGTTAGTAAAAGAAAAAGAATAAGCTGGAAACAGAGGAAACATATGCACGTGTAACAGAGTGAGAGAGAAGCTGCCAAACCAACCCAATTACAGACCCGAAAACCCGACTTGGAACCCGCGACCTTGACCCGACCATATCTCCCATTTTTTGCCACTGTTTCGGTCGAGCTTGGTACCAATATGAAGCTTAGAAGCCGGCCGTCGTTCCCTTTCCATTCTCGTTGTCGAGAACTTACCGGAACACCGGCGATCGAAGCTTGAAACCCGCGACTGCTTCACTTTGCTCCGCCGGGATTTTCACCGGTTTTGGGTGACACCACCGGTTGGATTTTGTTCCCCACGACTCCCTCTTCCATAAAAAATTTCCGACCATCGATAGGCACCGAGAGTCACTGTTTTGCCGCCGGTCAATTGTTGGAATTCACTGCTGTCGAGCTAGATTCCGGCGTCGTTGCCGCACGTTGGAGCTCACTGTCGGTACCATTGAACTCAGTGTGATTGGAACTTTAAGATTTGAGCTTCCTAGCCAGTGTTGACCAAATTTCGGTGACCGTTGATCGGCAAGGGCATTTTGGTAATTTCACACTATGAGGGTAATTTTGTAATTTCTGAGCCTGTGGATATGTTAGTAATTCCTAGAATTGAGGATTGGGTGTAATTACGATTCCGAGGGTAATTCGGTGATTTACGATTTCAGAGTATTTTAACGATTTACGGACTCAAGGGCATTTTAGTAATTTTATCGACACATGAGTTGTCAATTATGGATAGATGTTCGTTTCGAGTTTATTGCATAAAATTTAGTCATAATTCCTATTTACGGAAAATAATTATGTCGTTTCCTTAATTTAGAAGGATTCGTGAGCAAGAACTGGTCCGTGGACGTGGACGATAACCGACCGTGAACACCGTCACTGTGAGTGGAATATACAAAACCTATTTTCATAGTTAATTATGATAGTAAAGCATGTTTGCGAAATAAGTATTTTAAATCTTCTGATTTAATGATTTCCTCGAAATGGATTTTATTCACGCATTGGTATTTTATTAAAATGTTTGGTTAATAATTTTGCGTATCGACTTTGAATAAGCATGATAGTATTTTAAAGATAAGAAAAGTGGATTCAAATGTGGTATGATTTACAGTATGATTAAAAGGTATGTGAATATGAGTATAATGATTGTTTTTGAAATCATTAGACAATACCCTTTCCCTCCAGATACAGTGATACAAGTGATATGAGATGAGAGGCCTTTGGGGGCTGTCTAAACACATATAGAGGCTTTGGGCCGTGTGTTTGGGCGCTTTGCCTTTTCAAGGCATATGCATGCGGTAGGATGATTACAGATATACTGATATGAGATACAGACAGATATTAGGATACAAATGATACATATGAGATACAGGCCTTTGGGGCCCGTCTGAGTACACATAGAGGCTTTGGGCCGTGTGCTTGGGTGCTTTTGTCTTTTGAGGACTAGATTATGCATGCAAAGATCTGATGAGATATGAGATGGTATTTCCCTGTCTATCCGTGTAGCTCCGGGGCATGACGTTACCTAGATAGTATGTCATTGCTCGTCCGTTGAGATCCAGATATGACAAGATTATTTCCCTAGGTACTTTTTTAGTGATGATTTTCATATTTGTGAATTCTATATGATATTGTGATATGATTTCCATGGTTAGTAATCTGATTTAAATGTTTAATGATTTATTACTGGTTTCTCGCTTATTCTTTAATGAAATCGTGTTTGAAAATGATATGATTATTTCTTTTAAAGTAAGAATTAATTTTCAAAACTACTATCCACTCACTAATCTCACTGAGTTTTAAACTCACCCCGTTTTTATTATATTTTTCCCCATTCACCAGGAGGTTGCAGGTACACCAGACCGACCCAGCGACTGTAAATATATTTTGAGTCTTGGCCACGTGATGGTGTTAGAAGATATAAATGTTTTTGTTAGGACATCTTGGTTATCTCGTCCTGTTGGGATTCTATAATTTTTGTTATATTATTCTTTTGGGATTAAAAATAAACTGAAATATTAATATTAGTTATAATATTATCTTTTGAAACTCTGGAGATATAAAACTCAGCATTTTGGTTGAGGATGTTGATCACTGGAGTTTGTTGTATATTGAATTGTATTGGGAGTGTTATATTCATATTTGTAGATTGAGAGTGTTATATATATAAAGGAGACTTTACCAAATTTTCGGCAGAATCTTTACTAGTAGAAGTTTTATCAAATCCGTTTTGATGAGACTAGATAAACTCGCCTGGAGGGATTCGGGGCGGGCCTTTTCAATTTCAGTATTTCACGCTCTTTATTCTTTTGTTATCATAAATTATTGGACACAATCTTTAAAAATTCCGATATTTATACTATTATTAACTTCTTTTGAGTTAAATTACCATGCTTATGTTGTTAAAATGCCAACCTACAATTAGTTCCATTGTGCTCGTATTCATATTATATTTCTTAAGAAATATAAAGTAGTTTTGTTCAATTGTTTTTCTTCATACAATTTTTGTTTTAGCGCTATCTGGATCGTGAGAGAAAAGGGTCATCATGGCTCCTCTAACTTCTTGTTATTATCATTTTATTTTTAATTTAATAATATGATCAGCGATATGTTCTTCAAAAAAAAAATTCTCAACACCCATCTGTTGAAAATGGGGCGCCGCTCTTCTAGAAGAGTGGTGCACCCACAATTGTTGGAATTTGTACCCGCGCGGTTTGACTCCCCCTCCCCCCCCCCCCCCCACCCCTTCCCCCCAAACAAAAAAAAGGGATGAAAAATAGCCAACCAATTAGCTAAAGGAGGGGTGCTCCCCCTCATTTGGTGCATCCCAATCTATTTTCTTTAGTTCTTCTCCTCTATTTTGAGAGGGAGAAATCAAGAGTTAAGTGAGAGATTAAGAGTTTTTAATACTCTTATGTGATTAGTGATTTGAGAGGTTGTATATATTGAGGTTCTAATAAAGTTTTATCCTTTTGTCTTTTCTTGTGAACGTGGGTTAAAAGTTAAACCATGTAATTTCTAATGTCCTCTTTGTGTGCTTGTTCTTCATTTTACTCCAATGTCATTTTAGTTGTGATTGTGCTTCTCCCATCAATTTCCTAACAATGGTACCAGAGCTATTAATTATATTTTTAGAATCAGGATACTGTTTCACGTACCGTAAAATATATATCCAATGGTAATACTCAATTGTCTGCATATAATATATATCCACAATCATGTATTAGAGGTCTATTGTGGGTCTATGGGTGTGTGCTAATTTGGTTATAAACTTATACAGTGAAACCTCTATAACTAAATAAATTAATAAAACCTCCATTATATAATAAATTTTTGCAGTCCTAACTTGGGCAAAGGGCTAAATTAATAAGAGTATTACCAAAAAACTCTTCAAATAAGATTTTACTATTTAGTTGAAGAGCCACTTCAACATTTAAGACTTTAAAAAAAATCCTATTAAAATTTTTCCAATAAGAAGTATTTCTCTCTTTTCAAATTTGTAGAGTGCTTTCTCTCTCTTTAATTTATATTTTATTACTTTTTATTAGAAAGAAAAAGAGAAGTGTCTTAATTACTATTTATTTTTCCTTTAAAAAATAGTTATTTGATTAAAGTAATATTAACTTATTTCTATTTGAGGAATTTCTTGGAGGATATAATATTTTTTCACTCTCCTATTTGGCACATAGATAAGCAAATATATATTTGAAAAGTAAAATTAGTAAAGACTTTTGGTGATGCTTTAAGATAATGCTTTTTTTGGAAAAACTCTTACATAATTTTCTGTTCACATTCATATCGTAAATTAATAATTTGTTGAAATTACAAATATAATTGTTATGATATTTTTTATTTAAAATATGACTATAGTGTTATTTTTTTTAGAAATTTAAATATAATTTTAATCTCATCCTTAATTTTGCTTATTAATTCTAGAAGTTCTAGGGTTGAATTATGAAATTGTAAGCATTTTTTATTATTTATTTATTTAATTATTTAGTGGATTAATTCATTTTCAATTGATTAGATTGGTAAAATATTAAAGGATGTGTCCATTGTAATGTATATACACTTTATAAATTATTATTTTATCAATTAAATTAATTCCCCTTTAAATTAATAGGTTTTGTATGGTCCTAATATTATCAATTTACGTAGGTTATATTGTAATTAATAACAGGCAGACATTTTGAAAAAGGGCTTTGGATAAGTAATTAATTACTTGGACACTTTGGCAAGCAAGATTAGATTGGACTAATTATTAAAATTACACTAGATTAGATTTGTTTGGATCCGACTAAATCATATAATATTGTCTTATATTTGGTATAATATCGATTGAGCTGTATTAAATTATATTTGAATGACATTAAATACCATTTAAGTTGACATTTAATTATAAGTAAGAACTATTCATGAATATTTAATAATAAAATAATAATTAAAATTAATTTAAAAGACAATTAACTAAAAATTAAATATATAAAAAATTAGTTATTAAGTTGTCATAATTTATAATAAACAAAATATAAATTAGATTAAATTAAATTAAATTAAAAATTATTTAAATATTTAATTAATTTTATTACATATTTTAGTATATTTTATTTTATCAAAAATTGAGCAAATAATATATGTAAAAGCAACCAATTAATGATATTATTAATTTTAATGATTAATTTTAATATAGTGATTATTAAAGTAAACATACAAGAATTATACAAGTATTGTTTTTAAAATTAATCCTAACTAAACCCATGTGTAAATTTATCCTAACTAAATGCATCTGTAAATTGGGATTGCTAATCCCATGATTTTAGGAGTAAGTTCAAATTTTATCCTCTAATCTAATTCAAATTGAAACTTGCCAAATGTAGTATAAATAATTAATTCCAAAACTAATCCAATCCCACAAGTAATCCTTGCTCCAAAACGTCTATGATTGACACAAAAAAAAAGAATAAAAAATAGTAAAAGACCGTTACGATGATGTTGATTATTTGAATAACAACCATAATAGAATAGGGTTAAGAAAAATCAAATCCTAAATAAAGTAAACTAAACTAACAAAATTTGAGTCAAATAAACTAAAAAGAGTACTCCCTGTCCACTATTAATTAATTCAATATAGTTATATTAAGAAGATCTGATTAGGAGGGGAGGATTCGGATCCGAATAATTTCTACATGAATCATGGCGAATGAATGGGAAAGAAAAAGCAAAGGTGCTATCAACATATAGTTTGGGCAAACGCGGCCTCGGCGGCCGGTAACTTTCTCTAACCAGGATTTCGAACTTCTGTCCTGCTTGACAGTGGCCTGGAAAGCCGCTCCAAAAGTAGTGGCTGCCGGTAAATCTGTTAGAAAAACAAACAGTGAGATGACAAGTTATATATATATTAGGTAAACAACGAAAATTAGCTACAAAAGTTTTCAAATGGAAAAACAGAAGGGAGATGAAATAGAAACCGAGGCCTGCACAAGACAGTTTCCTTAAAACAGATTTACCACCTCTATTTGAGTGCTTAAGGTCTACTGGTATCTGTTTCCCAGGATACAACGGGTACGAACTTCCAGGCAAGCACAGGCTGGAAATTCCGGCGAACCACAACAGCGAACTCAATCAGAGAAAGACGAAGAATAATGAAGGAAAAACAAGTGTGGTTTGTGCTCGTTTTTGCAAGCGAAAAAAACAGAAGTGAAGGTGCCTTTTTATACTCAAGGGAGGATGTAACAACTGCTTTTGTATTGAATTTTCGAATTCAATTTATGTTATTAATTTCTGTAACAGCCATTGAATTTAAACAATTCAATTCAAAAATTGAATTACATAACAGCAAAAAATAATTTTAAAGCTGTTACAACTTGTTTGAATTCAAAAACGTGTGAAACTGTTACACAAAAAATTCGATGATTTTGGGCCGACATTCGTGTACGCAGGACGTGCGGGCGCACACGAATTCAACCAAGCCGGTCTTGGATTTGCACCCCCTCTGCGCACGCACGTGTGGAGAGAGTCTTTATCCTTATAATTCTTAGTCATGCATAGTTAAGTGTTTATATATAAACACTAATCCCTAGGCTTCTTTTTCCCATGTGGGATAAGCCTCTTTCCTTTCAAATTTCCAACTCCAAGGGCGACCTTTGAGAGACAATTTCTCATTCACCCAAGCACCATTTTGAGAAAATAAGATTATACTCTTGAAGTATGAACGGAGTATAATCCGAATCTCAAAATATTTTCCACTTTCGTTAAGTGGGATCCACTCAAAATGTGCCCTCAAAATAGCATGTTATGTTATTTTTTCAACAAAATCTGAGAAGGATTGAGTCAGAGCCAGTAGTGGAGGCCCCCCGGTTGAGGGATTTTGTTCTGCATGACTCAAAATCTTGGCGGTTACGTGACACGATCACGTTGTCTGACTGCCTGTTGTACTCGAACACGATGGTGTCTCCAACGCTGAAGTTCCTCGAAGATGCCCATTTCTTGTAATAATCAACGTCGCCGATGTTTGCCTTTGGATTTGTCCATCCACCAGACTCACCACCAACTTTGTGTGTTTTAGAAAAACCAACATCTCCAAGACTCACTACTTTC
The DNA here is from genome assembly GCA_029618585.1 of Citrus australasica. Lineage (NCBI taxonomy): Eukaryota > Viridiplantae > Streptophyta > Magnoliopsida > Sapindales > Rutaceae > Citrus > Citrus australasica. Next base: position 8,062,681 of record JARCIV010000004.1, read on the forward strand.
TCAGCTCCACCACCACCACCAACACGCACAGTTGCTGCTGTTGCCATCACCAACAAGAAACTTAAAGCAGCTACTATGATATATATTTTCGTCTTTGTAAAATCCATTACTAATGATTGATCGATCGATCAAAATTAGATAATCAAATCAATCAATAGTAAGAAACCGAGAAAAGAAATCATGAGAGGACCAAGACAGTGAGCTTATTATTAATTAGTATTATATATGATCCCATAAAATACACCAGTACGTGCTAATTGGTCTTATATAGACAATAAGATAAAGTTAATTTGCTATACAATATTCCGAATCCTGGCGGTCTCCTATCAGTTTCAGGAATCGAATTTATTTATTATTTAGGATTCTTTCATCACCTATCCTATTATTGACTCACTATTGTAATATAGACACTACTAGAAAAATGAGTTTTACTGACACTAATTTAGCGTTGGTAATTACTTTTATTGACACTTGTTAATTGTGTCAGTGTTGCTCAAGCCATAACACACTGACACTAATTTTTGGTGTCAGTGATTTTTGTGTCAATAATTTGTTTCACTATAGTATCACTAAAATAATGACACGATGATATTGATATTTAATTATACTATTTGCACGTCAGTGATTTATGTGACTATAGTATCAGAAACTGACTCGATAATATAAAAAATTCTTATTGTTATTTTAAATATGTAGAGTCAATATTTAATAATGTTATGTTGTTTTTGGTTAATAGTATATTTTTATTTTAATTATATTTTTCGTGTATGTTGTACAACCAAAAGAAAACTCAAAATATATTTATTATTAAATATCTTGCAACACAATTCATATAATAAACATCTCAAATACATCACTTAAATTCAAACAATTCAACTACATCACTATATGTAAAAGACTTAACATAAGTGTCAAATTAAAATTTCAACAATCTCTAAACAACAAGTGCTAACTACTACTCAATTAAGTTTCCAACCAAAAAGAAGAAAAAAAAAGCACAAGGTCACTCAATATCCATCCACGGCTTCATTTTTTTCCCACCTACAAGTGCATAAAATCAATTAGTATACTGTGAAAAATAAATCTTAGTTATTTTGAAGCAAAAATACTCATAAATTACTTCAACATGGAAGAGTAGGATTAAAATAAGCAAGTTAAGGAATCAGAAAAAGAAATTGTAGAATCTACACGTTCCCAAGTTAATTACAGCCTGCAATCACGATACCACAAATTGCTTCACCAAAAGTATTCTGTCAAGTATTAAAGAGAACACTTAATAAGTACATCAATATTCAGTAATGATGACATGAACAATGGTGTCTACAACTTGACAAGCATAAGTTATTTTTTTTGTAATCTATTTCATTGTCTAAATTTAAAGTAAACAATACTATGATATATGATCAAATACATTAAGTTAACAAGCACTATAACATTTATAGTGCCCACATTCAATGATGATCAGTTGGACCGAAAGCCATAAATTGAAAAAAAAAAAGATATTTAATGAGCTTAAAGAGGAAAAATAAAAGTTAACAAAATTTAAACGACTAGTGAAGAAATTAACCAAGCCGAGATGAAAAACAGAAATAGAAGGCCACTATAAGCCAAACATTACAAATCAGGTTGCTTTTTAAGACATGAACCCAGTTTCCAATTACAGTACTTTGCAATTCTTTCAAAAAAAAAGGGTTTCCCAATTACTAAATCTTTTTAGGTTTGAAGTGGATTGATAATTAAATTGACAAAAGAAAGGAAAGTGGAGCAAAAATTAGATTCAAGTATGGGTCGAGTAAAAAAGTAAAGATAAAAATCAGATTCAGTGCAAGCCTGGGTTTCAAACGATTAGCAAAGGAACAGCTTCTTCTTTCTTCAATCTAATATTCTTCTTCAAACATGGAATAATAACAAAATACAATTAGTAATTCATAAACATATAGTAAAATGAGATAGGTATTTTTTTTAGACGAGATTGAGAAATACATATTTGATTGAAGAAAGAAAACACAAAAAAATGGGCCAGGTTTCCTCAAAGAAAAGCAAAATGGGAAAATAAGGGAATAGTCTATACAAAAACCAACCCACCGCCCTTGGAGAACCATCCTTCTTCTGAGCAAAAATCTATACAAGATTAGCCCAAACCTCCAATATAGTAAAATGGGTTCAACGGACTATTTCTAATCTTTCATTTGCAAAGTAAAGCTAAAATTAGAATTGTCTACTAACAACCTTCCTATAGTTTGCCCACTATATTATTGGATGTTCTCAGTTAAACATGTGAATAATATATATATATATATATATATATATATATATATATATATATATATATATATATATATAAGGTAATTAATAGAGAAACTTCTCAGTAGTATTTTCATACCTGTGCCAAAACAGAGAAGAGAAAGAAATGGTGTCTGACCTCGGTGGTAAAGGAACCGCTGTGGTAAAGGAACGAACATGGAAGAAAAATAAACTTGTGCAAATGGAGCCACTAGCATTTTGCAAGAATTAAAGATTTTGGGTGAAATCCTCTCTTATAAACACTTATTTGTATTAGGAGCATGCATACTTCCGAGTATGATATAATTCTATAAAATTTAGACTCCCGATAGATAGATAACACGTATTAGCATTAATTAAATGGAAACATCAACAATAATCAATAAATCATTATGGAAAAAAAATTAAAAATGAAAGGAGCTGAGGCACACCATGGTGATGCAACATTGACAATCAAAAGAACCTTTCCCTTGTAGATGCTAAGATCAACATCATGTCCCTTAGCATATTGCAAATAAGATAAATTTTTATAAAAATTAAAAAATATATCTGTCAAATCCCAAATTGAATTAAAAATAAAAAAAATGGAAAGAAAATGACAGGAACACAAATAATAAAAATAAAGTGGAATTTAACAATGAAATCTTGAACATAAGTTTTCAATTGGCTTGTCATTGTATGATTCAATTTCAAAGTGAAAAAGCAAGGCCTTGAAACCAAAGAAATTGGCTTAGTTTTTTATGGTCTCAAAAGGGTTTGCTTACAATTCCAAGTGAAATGTTTTATCAAAAAGGCTGAAGCTTGACGTGACCAAGACATGCACCAGTGACCAAGACGTGCAGCAGCAGCGACGTACACGAATGACAGCAGCGACGTACAGAAAGGTAATTAACAGATTAACTCCTCTGCAGTATTTTCATACCTGTGCCAAAAGAGAGAAGAGAAAGAAATGGTTCTTAATCCCGACGGTAAAGGAACAGTGGCTAGCTGGGCTGAAGTTGATGTGACAGCATAAAAGCTGTAGCAGCAACGTACTGAAAGGTGGCAGTGACGTCAAGGAACGACAGCCGACATCAGTGAAAGTCGAGGAGCAACGACCGTCAATAGTGAAAGTCGAGGAGCAGGGGAGCGGCGGCAGCAACTTAAGAAGTGGTGTGTTTGATTAGGTTAGATTTAGGGTTTCTTATTTTTCATTTTATACTTTGAAAAATTATATAGTGTAATTGTTCGCATTGTAATTTAATAAAGCAGCAAACTATAAGTTGACACGTGGTCAAGTAAAATTATTATTATTAACAACGAATTACAAGTTGACATGTGGCTAAATAAAAAATATTATTCTCAAAACTATTAATACTATTATTTTTATTATTATTATTATTATTATTATTATTGTCCACAAAATAATTGTGTAAAATTTAATTAAATAAAAAAATTAATCAAATTCAAAATTTAAAAACACATGCATCAACAGTTTGCACTCTAAACTTACAAATTTTAAGTTTAGAGATCTTGAGTTCGAGTTCAAATTAAAACAAAATTAATATTATTTTTTTTATCATTGATGCTTTAGTATCAATAATCATTGAGTTTTAAACTACTGACACCTTAGTATCAATGATTTATGATACATACTTGTTAAAGGCGAAAAATGGTCCAAACGTACACCATTTCTGACACTTTTTTCTAAGTGTCAGAAACAAAAGTGTCAATAAATGTTATTTTTGTAGTAGTGAGATCTGGACACGTGGCTAGTTTCTCTCATACATTTTCGAAATTTTAGATTATTTACCTAGTTCTCAACTACTTCTTACTAACACCAATAAGACGTTATCAGCACGACATCGCTCTAGTATAAGAAATTTCTTATTTCTCATGATTGATTTTCTTCTAAACAAATTTTATTAACACGATTGATGGTTAAAAACTAAAAAGTAGAGATAATTAAATTTCAATCATATTCTAACACTAATTGAAAAAGTGATTTACGTGACTGTTACTTTGCCGTTACATATGACTTTTTGTGACGGCTTAAAGGGCTTACTTACGCGGGTGCTACAAAAGCTTTGTGACGCAAATTGTGTGTTGCAAAGTGTATTTCGTAATGGCCATTCTTTGAAGAAAAAAAAATTACAAATCTTAGTTTATTAAGCGTTAGTTTCTCAAAATTGTGGATCAATAATAACACTTCACATTTCAATACTAATAAAGGACAGCCAATCCTATGATAAAGCTAACTGTTGAATTAAAAGTTATAACCTAAATAATCAAGAATTAAATAACATTATGCACTTTATTCCAAATTTCCAATAGTGAATTAACTATGATAGTTAATCTAAATTGGCCACTTAGAATGACCATAAATAACTCATCCAGTTCCCACACTATAAGAAAAATAATCCATTATGACAGGTAAAAACTATCATCTTAGGGATGAATGACGGTTATTCTTATTGTCATTGTAGCCGACATCAAGAAAAAATGACAGAACAATACATGTCACATATTTGTGATAAATATTACCACTCCTATGTCCGTCACAACATATTTTTCAAAAAAGTAAAAAAAAAATTAATTTAATTAGTAATTTTTGGCGAGAAATTCAAAATACGTAATTTTTGTATTTTTGTTCCTGAAAATTATAAAATTAATATAAAAAATATAAAATGCAATCATAAGAATCATAATATTTACAAAATATTAATTCCAATCATTACAAATTTCCAAGTATATGTAACCAAATAATAGAGTCAAGAAGATACATAACAGAAATGTGAAAAAAGCCATGTAGATGTCTCAAGTCTTCTACGTTCTTCTCCCACCAAAAAAAAAAAAAAATTGGTTTTCTACCTTCAAATTCACCATCACAATTTTCAGTGAGCCATGTAGCTTTCTTAGGATCAACAATTGTTTTGGTTTCCCTGCAACTACTGCTGCAACCTCGGAATTAATTGCTTGCATTCTCCAATTCAAGTGCTCAACACCAAAAGTGCTCAACACCAAAAAAAGCTCTATTATCTTTGTATGGTTTCGGAATTCGAACAAAAACTTTGATTCACCCACCTATTAATAACACACCCATCATCATCATGACATATAAAGATTTAATAAAAATAGAATTATTTCAAAAGCAATGTGTATTAGAGGAATATTAACCTGTAGATCTAGACAAAAATAGAACATCAGTCTCCTCTATTTTGGCTGCAAGACTCAAACAATCAAATTAAAGATTACATGCAATAAGAAATGCAAACTTGGTCAATAGGAACTGAAATGAATGGCAACTTATGGGGTGATTCACAGACAAAAAAAAACATGTACATATAGTTTATTGATAAATATGCACAAAGAGGTCCAAAACTGAAATGAGCATGAACTTGTTTAACCAAATAGGCCACTCGCATTGGTCCAAAATGAAAAGCTTTTAAGAAAGGAATCAGCAAAAAAATTGGATGAAATAGAGAACTAATACAATGAACAGCTTATTGGTATAAGTTGCATTAGTAATAATCTTTATTTACAAATACCAGTGAACAACAGAATGTATACAGGACTTAATCCTAATAGAAGGTTAAAATCGATACTTAGAGACTAGAGGAAACTGCTAAAAAGAAATTACAGTCACATTAACAGAAAGAGTGCAGTAACAAAGGTAGGGAAAAGGTAAGTCCTAAAGGTCTACCTATCAATATGGAATGAATTATGATTAGATGAGTATTGCCTTGCACTTGCAGAAACAACAAGATTTGAATTGAAGATTAAAATTACGCAATATCATTGTTATGAACAAGAATGGTTTACATGATTCAAAAATCGGCAGCTATTGACAAATTCTAAGAATATGAAAAAAAAAACTAAATTGAAATAATTCTAAATTGTGTCATAATAAGAAAACAAAAGCGAAAGAAATTCAACTTAAGTACTTGCAAGCACTTGAGCCACAGCCCCAGTAAATATCCCAGCACTTATCACAATAAAATTGGCAATAATCATTGCAGGCTAAATTAAATTTAACAATAAAATTATAGTAATTAGATGTAAGGATGCAATCAAGAATTTAATTGGGCTGGGGCACATTTAAAATATAATATAATTTTAAAAATTTATATTTGTTTTAGATTTCATTTGATTTAATTGATTTTTTAATGGATTTTATTTGATAAAGACAGTTCTCTTGTTGTCTTTATTAATTTTCGTCAAATTATAATAGCTAATCAAATTATTTAGATTTAGACGTTTAAGTTAGGGGTAGTATGAAATTTTGTAAAATTACACGTGGCACTTTCAAAATTTCGCAATTCACTTGGGGTATTTTTATAAATAATAAATAAAATATATATTTTTTTAAGATAACCATAAAAAAAAAAAAAAAAAAGCGGCCCCGGCTGGTCCTATGCTGGGTACGCCATTGATTAGATGAGTATGTAGGGACCTATCCTTACATATGGTTCCAGTCAAAGGAGGACAAAATAAATTTTTTAAAAATTGTTGATCAACAATTAGTGGACAGTATAAAGAAAATCGTTTGCATCAAAGAACCTGGCCATGGGGACTCCCACAATAATTTCAAACTCTTTGTTTTGAACATTGGGATGGCTAAGATTATAAAGGCATACTATATATACTACTAAAGTCTTTATAACTTGTTCTAACTCTAATATCAATCAAGCTATATATAAGTTATTTCTTTCTTTTACTTTTATTTTTTGGAATAAAAGACTTTGATTTCAGGCTATTTGAAAAAAAAAATAAACACATCAGTATGGTAGATTGCATAATGCTGGGCAATATCATGTATTAATTTTGACACCTACGTTTTCATTCACAAATTCAAAATGTTTAGCAACCAGCTTGCTAAACCAACAGTTGTCAGGAACACCAGCCAAATCAAATTTAATTATTGCAGAACCGCAAAAAGAACAAACAAAAGAAATACGAAACTAAGAAAATAATAACAATAATAAAAGCATATAGGAAGAAGATTGGAAACCAAGCTTCGGCCCCTGAGTAGGGATGGCAAATTTTTCCGGCCCCGAACAAATCCGGACGGTCCGGTCTGAGTTAAACCCGGACCGGACTCATGAAAAATGCGGATCCGGATAGTATTTTTCAAACTCGGATACATGCGGGTCCGTTAGCGGGTTCAGGAACCCGGACCCGCACTACAGTATTAATAATAAATTAATTAATTTTTATTGTCACATATAAATATAAAAGCCAAAAGTTAAAAAAAAAAGGAAAGAAAAGAAAAAAAACCCTAAATCCCCATCCAGCGCCAGCTGCCACTTTTATTTTCCACTTCCTCAACATCAATTCAATGATTCATCATCCACCATCGTCAATTCATCATCAACAACAATAATAATTAATATCATCCTCAACATCAATTTAAATAATTGTCAATTCATCATCAAAAGCAACAAACAATCTTTGGCACCGTCAAATTCAACCTTATCTCTCATCTCTCATCAGATTCGATCTCATCTCTCTCTTGTTCGTGGATGTTGGATCTCAAAACTTGCTCGCTGCTCTCATGGCTGCCGCCTCCTGGACTCGCCGGTGCCTCAACCGACACCTCCAAGCAACCGCTAATCCACTCTTGCTGGGTTTTTTGTCCATGTTTTGTTTGATGCCGGGATTTCTCTTCTTATTTGGCATCTTGAGCTGGCGTCTTTGGCTTTCTTTTCTTTTGATTGGTTGAAATGATTTATTTAATTTTTTTTGTTATGAACCGCCGAATGCAACATTTTAACACATAATATGGATGTAATTGTAAATTTTATTATTGAAGTAGGCAAATTTAGTTCACATCCCATGAATTTGTTCTTCCTTTTTTATTGTATCTACAAATTCCAAAGTAAAAAAGGGGCGTGCACAGAGGCTTCATCGTTCCAGCCTCCATCCAACTTTGCCAACTTTCCGGGTTTAAAACCCACAATCTGGAAATCCGAATTTTTCCGGGTTGAACCTCTTTTGGACCCGGAGAAAGAAAATGCGGGTTTTTATCCACATCCAGAAAGGAGAATTGTCATCCGGGTCAGGAACTGGAAAGACCAAACCCAGACCCGGACCCGATTTTTGTCATCCCTACTCCTGAGTTGCCCCTCCCATAATCCCTTTACCAACATTTACAGGTTCAAAATCTTTGCGACAGGAAAAAAAAACTAAACAAAAAAAATGAGAAATCCACATGTTTTGGTAATACCTGCTCCAGGAAAAGACCATATAATTCTTTTACTAGAGTTTTCAAGTTGTTCTGCCAATCATGGCTTTAGAGTAATATTTGTGAACTCAGAGTATGATCACAAGTAGGTATTTAAATAATTGGAAGTTCTAGGTTTCATAAATAAATAAACATTAAAGACCAATAAAATAGATTCAAATTTAATAAGAACATTTTCAAGTTTTACATGTATATGGTTCGAATTTGACAAGAACATTTTCAAGTTTTAAATGGCTAGGGTTCGAATTTAACAAAAAAATTAAAATTGACATCAAACACAATACTACAACATGATTTACCTGAATTACTCGAACGGCTAGGCTCAATCGGTAATGAGTGAGTGAGGGTTCTCACTTCTCAGTTAGGGTTTTGAAATTCAATGGTGCAGCATACTCATTCAATCGGTACTCCATATAGTTCTCGGTGAAGGCCAAAATCAACGACAAAAGATGAGAGAATATCATGGCTATTTTTCTCATTATGATTTGGGTTTTGATTAAGATTGATTTATCCGCAGCAAAGAAAGATGATTAAGTGACAATGGCAGACACGAACAATGTCGAAAATAGCAGTGACAATAAAAATTAGTGAGAATGGCATAGAATGGCAAGTGTTTGGGCGTCGTCGGTTTGCTACGAGTTTCGAGGGTTTGCTAGATGTGTGCTATGTTTTGAGATTTCAAAGTGAGGCTTGAAAATTTTCTCAAACACTTAGAAAAATTTTTGGTTCCCTCCTTGCATAACGCTGCGTTTTTTTAATTTATAAAATTTTCGATTATAATTTCAAATTATCAAAAAAATGACAACGTTTTACTTTTTTTGGTAATAAAATATTTTAAAAATAAAGTCAAAACCCGCTTAAATAAAGTCAAAATAAAAGATTAGTCATGCTTTCTTAACAGTCAAATAATCTATCACCGTTATATCATAGATTCTTGATAGAGGATATTTCTATCACAAGTATATAATAAATGCATGACAGAAAAAAAACTATCATGTGTCTATCCTCATAGGTTTTCATATAAAAAACCGTCATACAGAGGACTATCATGTGTCTATCCTCATAGGTTTTCAGATAAAAAATCGTCACACAGAGGACTGTCATAAATTCTTGATAGAGGATATTTCTATCACAAGTATATAATAAATGCATGACAGAAAAAAAAAAAACTATCATGTGTCTATCCTCATTGGTTTTCATATCAAAATCCATCATACAGAGGATTGTCACAGTCATACACATGACTATCATGTGTCTATGCTCATAGGTTTTTAGATAAAAAACCGTCATATAAAGGACTATCATGTGTCTATCCTCATAGGTTTTTAGGTAAAAAACGTCACACAGAGGACTGTCATAGATTATTGATAGATGATATTTCTATCACAAGTATGTAATAAATGCATGACAGAAAAAAACTATCATGTATCTATCCTCATAGGTTTTTAGATAAAAAAATCATCATACAGAGGACTGTCACAGTAGTTGTTTTTTCTTATAGTGCCAACAAATCATACACAAAGCCAATAATTTACACAATGCATCTAATGACATGAAACTTAGTATAGGTACTCACAAAATAGGGGGGAAAAAGAAGATAAATTACCTGCACATCAAAGGCAAACCACAAAAAAACAATTAGGATGAGAAAGTCTTTCTAGAAAGTTAGTCTACAAAAGTAATCAAATTTAAATGAAAACAATTGCCAGTAGCATTGATCCAGTGACATCATTGAAAATATATTATTTACTGAACAAAACCAATCTCTTTATTCAAATTTGAAAATTGCCATTGGCCTACACTTGATTAATAGAAAGGGCAGCACATACATATTCTAGAAAGTTTGGTGGCATTCTTGAAGATAATTAATCTTATAAACACATTTTATTAATTATCAGTCTTAAAGTTTAATCAATGCAAAAATGATAAAACATCGTCACATATGTTGATGCTAAAACCTGCTCGCCCTTTGCCCGACCAAATCTTTTCACCAACGTTTATGTGATCAACAGAGAAAATGTCACCTTCTTTCTGTTTCAACGGTTGCTTGAGTTCCTGGGATTGGAATCACCCTTTTTCCTTCTCCTAAGTATGCGTTCACAAAAATAAATCAGAGATGCCAGTGGTTTTACCGGCGTAAACCCTCCAATGCTTAAGTTAACACAAGGTGTTTACGGAAAAACTATGTAATTTAGATTGTGTGATTTCTTGTAGTGCTCTCGAAAATTTGTGTAGAATGTGACTTGGTTTTAATTTGGCAGAGTTTTCCCTTTTTCTCTTCGTTTTTCCCCCTTTTTCATCGGTTTCCCGACTTCTTATAGCCATTGTCCCACGTTTCTGCGTACCCTTCATGCCCCTCTTTTTCGGGTGATGGCAGACCCTCATGGGTCTCCAACCATTGGATTGTGGGTAAACGTGGGATGCCATGTCTCTTTCAACGGTTCGGGGCATAGCGAAACTGTCGCGATTTTGTGAGATCGTGTGCCCTTTCTTTGGGTGATGGGTATCTGGTCGGTATACATCTCTGGTCGATATATTTCTCTAGTTGGTGTTCGTCTCTGGTTGGCACATGTTTGTATAAGACGTTTTACCAGGACTCTTCTCGTGCCATTCAGCCGAGGAGATTCGCCTCGGGGTGGGAGATGAGGGCATGGCCGAGTTGGTACTTTTTATTACTTAACACCAGTCTCTCAGTTTTTGGTCTTGTGAGTAAAACGAGTAGAGATTAAAAACTGAGAATCGGATCTTACCGACCCCGGGAAATACCTATCTAGACTTCGTGTTATTGTGATGGATCTGAGGTTCCGTCTTTTGTTTAAGGAGATTTCGGTCTGAGTATGGGCCTCTGTGAGCGTGTCCAATATATAGCTGGGCTAACATCTCGTCAGGCCTTTTCTAACGGTCAGTGATGTGTCATTTCTTGTCCTTTCATATTTGAAATTTGAAACGACGGTTTATCTGTCCTCGATATACGGCGAGTGAGCTGGCATTCGTGTAACTTAAACGCCTTCATTTCCCCCTTTCGTTTCAAATTCCTAAATTAAAACTGTCATTGCGTTTCGTTATCTGCCATTCCGCCGTAAGTCAACTTCCTCTTTGGACTTTAATCACACTTTTCGCGTCGGAAATCTCTGTTTGCTAGGTCCTTTCTCCATCACGGCAACGCTACCAGTGCTAGTCTATTTCAGGTATCGCCTTTTACTTCTTCTCTGGTTGTTGTTGATTGGGTTCTGTATTGTGGGTTCTATATTGTCCATTTTTTGTACCTCTATACTTGGATTTGTTATGCTTTCCATTTTAAGATTTCGATATGTCAAATCGAAAGGGAAAAATAATTATAGATGAGAGTGACGAAGAGATAGAGGATTTATACCCCAACCTGTTTGGACCCAATGATCCCCTACGCTCTTCTTGCAGTGTAGGTCCCTCCTATCATAGGGATACCTTTGAATACCCTCGTCTCATGTCCACTTTGTCTTCCCCTGAGTTAGAACCCGTGGGAAACCGTGGTGGACCAACGTCGAGCTCTGGTGAGAATCACAGTTCTGGGGGGGCTGGGGTCCCTGAGGAAGTGGGTGAAAGTAAGGAGAGTAGTTCCGAGTCGAGCAGACCCTCTAAGAAGAGAAACCTTGGTCATTGGATGGAGGCAGATGCTTATCCCATTGATTATATCACTTGTGCTACTACCCACACTGACCTACTCAAGCTTAGAAATCTTTACAATATCCCTGAGGAGGTTCTCCTTGTAATCCCTAAGAAAGGTGACGTCCCTAGTCGGCCTCTAAAGGGGTATGTGACGATGCATCTGGAGAGTTTCAAGCTAGGGGTTCGGTTGCCCCTTCAGCCTTACTTTGCCAGCATATTGGGTGGCATGCATCTAACTCCAGGTTAGCTTCACCCAAACTGGTGGAGGGTTCTTTCGGCCTTGTATGTGCTATGGGAAAGGTGTGGACTCGAGGAGTCTTCCCTTGTGGAAGTGAAACATTTGTATCAGCTGAGGAGCAGCCGAAAGAAAGCAGGCTGGTACTACTTCATGTCGAGCTCTGCGAAGAGGAAGCCTATCACCGGCTTTCCTTCCTCGTGTAAAAACTTGAAGAATAAATTCTTCTTTGCTGGGGGAAATTGGTGTCCAGCAATCCATTCGCTTGGTGGTGATATTCATCTTCCAACGCGTTTTGTCACCCCAGGTCGTTTATTTTTCTACACACTTCACTTCTCTGATCATTACTTATTGGGTTCCTTAACCTTGTTTATTCTTTCAGAGTCGTGGGGCCTGATTAAGAAACCTGACGACAGACCGTTGCTCCAGGTGGAAACTACTTATCAAGATCTCATGTCGTCAACAAACCTCGTCGGGTCACGCTTAGTGGACGTAGTTGCCGGGATGGATAACAAGATTCTTAGCGCTATGTCAAGGAAACGTGCTCGGGGTTCAAGTGGCTCCAGCAACCCCCCCTCCCCTGAAGAAAACCAATGTTGGTTCCTCCAAGGCATCTGCTCCTGCTCTGCCCCCTCCTCCACCTCGAAAGAATGGCGGGGAAAAGGTTAGTGACAAGAGTCCTGAGGTCAGTGTTCAATCTGGAGACCGATCTTCTCCTCTTCCGCCTCGGGACCAGGGCGACTATCTAACCCGGTACCAGAGGGACTATGGAAAGTCGATGGGACCCAAAATGGTCAAAGATATTGAGAACATGAACCTTGCCGAGTTAGCTGGGTCCGTTCAGAGGGTCTCCTTTAAACTGGCTACTCTGGTTTCTTGCTACAAGAATAGGTCCATGCACCATGAGAGGAGGCTTCAAGCTGACAACCAGGACTTGAAGAAAAGGATGATTCTGCTGATCGCTCGAAGGAGAAGCTGCTTGAGTTGCATAAGCAGATCATGGACCTGGAGGAGAAAGTTGCCATTGCTGAGTCCAACTCCTCCAAGTTTGAGAGCGAGTTGGGTGACTTGAAGTCTAATCTCCAGGCTACTCAAAGTGAGCGAGATACCTTGAAGACGACTATCGAAGAGTAAATCAAGTCTTTAAATGAGCAGGTAGCCGAGCTAAAAGGCAAATCTGCTGAGGTGGACGATCGGCTGGATGCAGAGTATAATTCTAGGCTCGCCTTTAGCTATAAGTGCATCATGTTTGTGCTCAAGGAAAAATATCCAGAGCTTAATATGAGCAAGCTGGAGGCTGGAGTGCAGAAATATATGGTTGAGTCAGACCAAAAGGACAAGGAGCAGGGGGACCATGATCAAGTGGAGGCTCCTTCAGGTGGGGTGCAGGAGGAGGAAGCAGGGGATCATGCTCTTGAAGTAGGTCAGGGATCAGTGCCTACTCCCCCAGAAGTTGCTGGTCCTCCTCTTTCTAATATTGTTGATCCTTCTCCTATCGAGGCTGCTGAACCTCATAATCCCTAGGCTTATTTTTTATGTAAATTCTAGACTTTTATTATTTTACAAATGTTTGGATGTTTATAAACTTTTGATGTTTTTTGTTTACTTTCTTGCCATGGTTTTGCTTATGAATCGTTTTTGCAAATTACCTTAACAGATTTAATTGACTTTGCCTGCTAGTCCTTTAGTCAACCGAGCAGGAATATTTACTTACTTGCCTTAATAAATTTGTAGATTTGCCTGCTAGTCCTTTAGGCGACCGTGCAAGAATAGACACTTGCTTGCCTTAACGAAATTTGTAAATTTGCCTACTGACCGTTTAGGTGACCGAGCAAGAATAGACACTTACTTGCCTTAATGAAATTTGTAAATTTGCTTGCTGGTCCTTTAGGCGACCGAGCAGGAATAGGCACTTCCTTGCCTTAACAAATTTGTAGATTTGCCTGCTGGTCCTTTAGGCGACCGAGTAGGAATAGACACTGTCTTGCCTTAATGAAATTTATAAATTTACTTGCTGGTCCTTTAGGCGACCAAGCAGGAATAGGCACTTGCTTGCCTTAAAATTTGTAAAATTGCTTGCTGGTCCTTTAGGCGACCGAGCAGGAATAGACACTTGCTTACCTTAACAAATTTGTAGATTTGCCTGCTGGTCTTTTAGGTGACCGAGTAGGAATAGGCACTTGCTTGCCTTAACAAAATTTGAAAATTTACTTGCTGGTCCTTTAAGCGACCGAATAGGAATAGGCACGTGCTTGCCTTAACAAAATTTGTAAATTTGCCTACTGGTCCTTTAGGCGACCGAGCAGGAATAGACACTTGCTTGCTTTAACAAAATTTATAAATTTACCTGTTGGTCCTTTAGGTAACCGAGCAGGAATAGGCACTTGCTTGCCTTAATGAAATTTGTAAATTTGCCTGTTGATTTTTTAAGCGACCGAGCAGAAATAGGCACTTGCTTGTCTTAACAAAAATTTTCTAGTAAGGGAATTCATGCTGAATTCATCTTTATTGAACTTTGCATGGATTACATAAGGCGAAATATATGCATGTGCCACAATTCATCTGCATTTAACAGAAATAACTTATCGAAATAAAAACTTGGTAAAGCGCTTTGCTTACTGGAATTACTTCTTCAAGTGTTCAGCGTTCCACGACTTCTTCACTTCTCGTCTATCTGGGTAAGCCAGCTTGTAAGCTTCTGGTCCAGTCGTTCATATTACCTGTACGGGCCCTCCCATTTCGGGCCAAGAGCGCCATGGTTAGGATCTCTTGTGTTTTGGTTCACCTTTCTAAGTACCCAATCTCTTGCTCGGAACTCCTTCATGCGTACATTCTTGTTGTAATAGCACATGATTCTTTGCTAGCATTGGGCCACTTTCTGCGAGGCCCCTTCTCTTTTTTCCTCCAGCAGGTCTAGGTTTATGCAGATCTACTCGTCGTTCTGTTCCTCGTTGAAATACTCTGTCCGATGGGTTCCCACCCCAATTTCTGCTGGGATTACTGCCTCATGTCCGAAAGGTAAAGCAAACGGGGTTTCTCTCGTGGCTGTTTTGTGGGTTGTTCGGTAGGCCCATAACACTCCTGGTAGCTTGTCGACCTAAGCTCCCTTATTCTCTCTCAGCCTGGTTTTCAGGAGTTTCTTTATTACTTTATTGGCTGCTTCTACCTGCCCGTTTGCCTAGGGGTGTGCTGGGGTATAAAACTTCAGATCCACACCCAAATTTTAGCAAAACTCTCTGAAATTATGATTGTCAAACCGCCTTCCATTGTCTGTAATGATGGCATAGGGGATCGCGTATATGTAGATGATATTCTTCCAAATAAAATCCGTTGTCTTTCTCTCCGTGATTTGACTAAGAACTTCCACTTTTACCCATTTGGTGAAGTAGTATATATCCACAATTGTATGTGTTGCGGCTTCTCGGCCCTTAGGTAATGGGCCAATCAAGTCAATTCCCCACTGGGCAAAAGGTCATGGGGATGACATAGCGGTTAGCTTTTCTAAGGGCTGACCGGGGACCTCCGAGAAGCTTTGGCAGATTCTACAGTTCTTTGCCATCACCTTCGTGTCCTGGTGCACATCGGCCAAAAGTACCCTTGCCGAAGTGCTTTGAAGGCCAAAGTCCTTGCCCCCGAGTGGTTGCCGCAAATTCCCTCATGAATCTCCCTCAACACATAATTTGCTTCCTCATCATCCAAACATCTCAAAAGGGGCAAAGTGAACCCTTGGCGGTAAAGTACCCCATCGAGTAACATATACCTTGCTGCCCGACATTTTAACTTTCTTACTTGCTTCATGTCCACTGATAAAATGCCATTGCGGATGTATGAAAAAATTGGGTCCATCTAGTATTTCTCGGTGCCTACTTGCATTACTTCTACCTCCTCCCCTATGCTTGGCGAGGTCCTTATTTCCAATGGGACCGATTTGGGTAACTTTGGATCCGTAATTGCAGCCATTCTGGCCAACATATTTGCTCGGTAATTTTCATTCCGATATATCTGCTTTATTTCTACTTCTTGGAAGAGCCCAACCATTTGCTTTGCCTTCTTCAAATAGAGCTCCATCTTCTCTTCCCTTACTTGGAATTGTTCACTGAGCTGATTACAGACTAACTGGGAGTCTGCTCAAATTTCTACCCTTTCTGCTCGTAGTGTGTGTGCCAGCCCGAGCCCAGTGATGAAGGCTTCATATTCGACTTGATTATTTGTGAGCTGGAATTCGTACTTCACTGCATAGGATACCTCAGCCCCTTCTGGGTTTCGTATTATTATTCCTGCTCCGGACCCCTGTTCACTACGTGACCCATCAACCATTACCAGCCACACCCCCTTTAGTTTCTCATGTTCAACTGGTTGCTCCTCCTGAACTTCCTCCCCTGGTTCAATACGGTCAACCATAAAATCAAACAGGGCTTGGGCTTTGATTGCTCCTCGTGGTCTGTGGGATAGGTCGAATTCGCTTAGCTCCATGGACCATTTTACTAACCAACTAGATGCATCTGGTTTTTGGAGCATTTGCTGAAGAGGTTGGTCAGTCATCATGACTATCGAGTTGGCCTGAAAATATGGTATGAGCTTGCGTGCTGCCGTTATTAAAACAAGTGCCCATTTCTCTATCAGTAGATATCTTGTTTCTGCGTCTACCAGGGCTTTGCTAGTGTAGTATACGGGGTATTGCTTTCTTTCCTCTTCTCTGACTAATACCGAGCTGGTAGCCCATTTAGAGACTGCCAAGTACAAATACAACTGGTCACATTCTCTTGGGGTTGATAGTAACGGGGCACGGGTCAAATATTCCTTCAGTTGCCCGAATGCCTCCTCACATTCTGATGTCCACTCTATTTTCCTCCATTTCTTTATGGTTTGGAAGAAATGGTGGCATTCATTCGTGGCCCGCGAAATGAACCGGTTCAATGCTGCCAACTTCCCTGTAAGGCTCTGCACCTCCTTAACTGCTCGGGGGGACTTCATTTCTGTTACTGCCCGTATTTTTTCCGGGTTGGCCTTGATCCCTCGATGACTCACCAGGAATCCCAAAATTTGCCCGAGCTGACTCCAAATGCATATTTCTCCGGATTCAACTTCATTTGATACTTCTTCAGCAGTTCAAAGGTCTCTTCCAAGTGCTTCACATGATCTTTCGGTTCTTTAGACTTCGTGATTATATCGTCCACGTATACCTCCATAGTGTGACCGATCAATGGCTTGAAAATCTTATTCACCAACCTTTGATAGGTAGCCCTTACATTTTTCATGCCAAAAGGCGTTACCTTGTAGCAAAACAAACCCATGTTAGTTATAAAAGTGGTACTTTCCTCATCCTACTCGTCCATGGGTATCTGGTTGTATCCCGAAAAGGCATCTGTGAAGCTGAGCAGACTGTGACCCGCCGTTGAGTCGACTAGTTGATCTATTTTAGGTAGGGGAAAGCTATCTTTTGGGCATGTCTTGTTAAGGTCTATGAAATCCACCCACATTCTCCATTTCCCGTTGGCTTTCTTTACCAATACTACATTGGAAATCCACTCCGGGTATTTAGCTTCATTTGTAAATCCTGCTCTCAACAACTTCTCCACCTCAGCATTTATGACCTCGTACATTTCCTGGTTAAAGCACATTCTTTTCTGCCTCACCGACCTTGCTCTTTTCCTGATTGCCAACTTGTGGCAAGCTACCCTGCGATCAATTCCGGGCATGTCTTCATGCGACCAAGCAAATATATCTGCATGGGACTGTAGGCATTTCACCAGCTCGCCTTTTATTGTCTCGCCCAATCCTGACCCGATCTTTACCACTTTGCTCGGGTCATTCTTACTCACCAAAACCTCTTCCAGTTTCTCAGCTGGCTCCTGGCAGCCCTTTTTTGAATCTCCTCGGCTATCTAGAGTGGTAACTTGTAATGTTTCCTTGGCAGCTGTAGCGTAGCAACTCCTGGCCATTCTTTGATCACCTTTTACTATGCCCACAACCCCGTTCACTCGGTACTTCAATGCAAGATAATGTGTGGAAATAACGCATTGGCTTACCCTCATGAAAGGTCCCCCCCGTATCATCTGGTAAGGGCTTTTCTCTTCCACTACTACAAAGTCCAGCATCATTGCCTTTTCAGATATTTTCGCTCTTACGGTAATTAGTAGCTCGACGATTCCCATGGGGGTCAACCGTCCTCCTCCGAATCCCTTTAAGGATGTGTTTGTCCGCTCCAATTTCAAATCCGCAATCCCCATATCGTCTAGGGCCGACTTAAATAGTATGTCGACCAAGCTACCTGTATCCACCAGTATTCGCTGGATTTCTTTTCCTGCCACTATCACTTTTATCACCAGTGCATCCTCATGAGGGTATAAGACACCCTCTTTATCATCATCTGTCAACATAATGGGAACTTGCCTTACTTTCGCCTTCTTGGCTGTTGGCAAGTTGAAAAGTACCTTTTTGCTGGTCAAAGCATATCTCCCATAATTCTTCCGTGCTCTATTCGAATCCCCAGCCAATGTTGGCCCTCCTGCTATCACCCGGATAGTTGGCTGCTCACGCTCTAGGCTCCTCTCAACTCCATCATCCAGCGTATACTGTATTCAATGACGGGGGACACTCCATTTACATATTCATCCAAGTACCTGTTCCTCACCAAATCCTCCACCTGAGTGTTCAGGTCACAATACTGGCTGATGGTGTGACCATGAGTGTCGTGGAATTTATAGAATCTGCTCTTATCACGTCTGTGAGCGGGTTTTGTTACGGGGGCAGGAGGGTACAGCAAGCCTCGTCCCTTGATCCTCTCATACAACTCCTCCATAGATACTTTCAGTGGGGTGTACTGTTTATATGCCAAGCTCTGATCAATCAGTTGGACCGCTCGGCTATCGTGGATATCATCCCGGGCTGGTATTGTAGATAGCTGATTTGGTGGGCCAGCCTTGGCGTTAACTGCAGGCAACGCCCTGGGAGCATTATGATAAGGATGGGCAATCATCTGTCGGAATTCTCATTGCCGCTCCAGGAATGGGAGGCATTGAGGCTGAGCTCGGCTGTGTTGGAATTGTTGTGGTCTTTGAGCTACGAGATAAGGGCGAGACCGAGCTGATATTCCCCTCATTACTGATGATTCTCCAGCTCGCTTTCCCGACCTGTTCCCACTCATGGTTCTCTTTTCTTTTCGCCTCAGCTCCTCTAGCTGCTCACTCTTTATCCTTGCCATTTTTTCCTCTTCGATTTCTATATCTCTCCTCGCCCGCTCATAACCCGTCGAATAATTCTGAACTATAGGACTTCTCAAGTTGTACCACAGTCGGCCTATCCTCACGCCCTCTTTTAATCCCCTCAACGCCTACGGGTGATTGAAAGCTCCCAGATCAAGAATGGCCCAGTGGTATCTTTTCACAAAATCCTGATAGGATTCGTGTTCCTCCTGTTTCATCCCCATCAATTCCATCATATCATCCTCTGGGGCTACCGTTCCTCAGAACTTCTTGGCTAACTCTTGACACATCTGCTCGTATCCCCTTATACTTCTTCGTGGCAGCTTGTGGTACTATTGTCGGGCTCGTCTCTCTAGTGTCAATGGGAACACCCTGCACCTCTGAGCTGGTGTTAGTCCCTGTACACCCGTCATGTCATTAAAGCGCTCAATGTGCACCAGAGGGTCACTTCTCTCGGAGTACTTGAGGTCGAAAAAGTGGAAATCTCTTGGGATTACGGTACCAATGATCTCGACTGATAGCGGAGATTCTTCATCCAGCATTATCCTCCAGCTCGGAGGCTTTTTCTTGCCCTGGATCTCATCCATCACCTGTGCTAGCCTGCGTATCTCACCCTCCAATTCTAAAGCACGGTTAGGGTCACACGCAGCTATTTAATCTCGCTCCTGCTTGGCATTATGCAGCCGCTGTCTTAGCTCGCCTTCATCAACATTCGCTCCTCAGCCATCGATTTCTGGAACTCGTCCAAAGCGAGATTGGTCTCTCCCTTCATCTACACACTCTCATGGGACCCAACCTGCACTTCTATGGGGATGCACCCGATAGGGTTGGTCTACCAGCAGAGGGATCTCCTCGATTCTTCGTCTCCGTAGGTTAGGTTCTGCAACGGCTTCATCTCTCACCACGGTGGTTTCATAATCCCTTCTTCGCTCATCCCTTAGCTCATGTAATATAGCCGTGAGAGTCTCCATTTGCTTCTCCATCCGTTCCATTCGATCTTGTATCATCCTCTCTCTAGCTTCATTTGCGATCTCTCAGAGAGTGATTGTTTCACCAGTTTCATTGTCGTCCCCTAGGACGACAATGAAACTACTTGGTGGTAGCTTTTTATCCAACTCCCTACAGACGGCGCCAAAATATTGATGCTGAAATCTGCTCGCCCTTTGCCCAACCAGATCTTTTCACCAACGTTTATGTGATCAATAGAGAAAATGTCACATTCTTTCTGTTTCAACAGTTGCTTGAGTTCCTGGGATTAGAATCACCCTTTTTCCTTCTCCTAAGCCTGCGTTCACAAAAATGGACCAGAGACGCCGGTGGTTTTACCGGCGTAAACCTTCTGATGCTTAAGTTAGCACAAGGTGTTTACGGGAAAACTATGTAATTTAGATTGTATGATTTCTTGTAGTGCTCTCGAAAATTTGTGTAGAATGTGACTTGGTTTTAATTTGGCAGAGTTTCCCTTTTTTCTCTTCGTTTTTCTCCCCCTTTTTCATCGGTTTCCCGACTTCTTATAGCTGTTGTCCCACGTTTCTGCGTACTCTTCATGCCCTTTTTTTTCGGGTGATGGTAGACCCTCATGGGTCTCCAACCATTGGATTATGGGTAAACATGGGATGCCATGTCTCTTTCAACGGTTCGGGGCATAGCAAAACTGCCGCGATTTCGTGAGATTGTGTGCCCTTTCTTTGGGTGATGGGTATCTGGTTAGTGTACGTCTCTGGTCGGTATATTTCTCTGGTTGGTGCTCGTCTCTAGTTGGCACATATTTGTATAAGATGTTTTAGCAGGACTCTTCTCGTGCCATTCAGCCGAGGAGATTTGCCTTGGGATGGGAGATGAGGGCATGGCCGAGCTGGTACTTTTTATTACTTAACAACATATGCTCCATTTTCTTGTATGCTTTTTCGGGTAATTAAATATCATACATGAAAAAAAAACCTGCGAATAAATGATGACTTTTAGTAAACGAAATTTTTTAGATTTTAAATATTCCTAGGAAACTGTAAATACCATGAAAAAAAGAACTTGTACAAACACTGCTACTTGCAATCATTTAGCAGAAGTCAAAAAATAGTACCAAAGCTAGAAAAGAGCAACAACGCCAATAATAAGGTTGATTACATATATTATCCCTGTGGATTAAGACTTTGAGCAGTAGAATCAAAAACTTCTTTTTTTTTTTCTTGTAAAAAACTCAAAAATATATTAATGACAAAGATTAAAAAAGATAGTGGACCAATTGTCCACTAAACTTCTAAACCTCTAAACTTCTAGGTGGCTTTTGGTTAGAAGGAGAGACAGAGAAGAGAAAAGTAATTTAAAATTATTTTTCATTTTCATAATATAGAATTTGAATTCCATACTAAGGAGTGAAGAATTCAAATTTCTCTTCTGTTCGAAACTAAAACTTCTAAAATTACCCCTTCAACTGTTTAACTTATTTAATGCCATCAAATAATTATTATTCATAATTTTATTCATCAATTTAATATTATAAATAATTTCATAAATATTAATTAGATTTAAGTAATGATTCAAAAAACTTAACTAAATAAACAAATTTATTATTCATTTAATGTGAAAATATAGAAACATAAACTAACAATGGCTGGGCTGTTGTGGACTGCCACCGGCGTCGCTACCACTAGCACATCTAATGTCACCGCTTGTACCATTGAACTTACCATCCAACAAACAAGATCACTATGTTGTCATTGAGGTCAAAAACTTGATTTATGTTGTTCAAATTTGGTTAAAACTATTCTAGTAACTCTTTTAACTTCCACAGCTTTGAAAAAATATCAATTTAAAAAAAAATTTAATTATAAATATAAATTTGTTATTTAAAATAATTTTTATTAGTTATTTATGTAAATATATCAAAAATAAAATTACTGTTCAATTTTTTGAATTATATTCATGATAAATATTGGAAGGCTAAAATTGTCTAAATAAAAAATTCAAAATTTCCTTTCTTTGTATAACTCTATAATAAAACATTAGAAAAGTGTTTCACTGTCCTCTACTCTCTTTTTCTCTCTTTCCTCTCCTCTCATTTTCTCACATCTCTTCCAACCAAACTATCACCCTAATTACAATAACCCAAAACGACAGAAATGTAAAGAAGAAGAAAGCTTGCTAGTAAGATTGGCGATGGGGCTTCAATCTTAGACCAAATCGCAAGATATTACTGTGAAATTAAACTGAGTTGAGAACATAAAGCAAATAATTTGTAGATATGGGGTCAGCAAATAATTTAAGTGGCTACTGGTTGTGCAATGTGTACTTACAAAGCTATTATTGTTTGACATCGTGAGAACCGCATATCAATTACAAATCTCAAGCAAAAAAATTACAAAATCTTTTCTCTTAAGCCAATTTTATATATTAAATTAAGCTGTCTCTCTTAACATTTCTTTAGAAAAATACAAGTTTACACACGAAGTTAGGATGGATTGCCTTAGCATGTAAAGTAATATTTGCTTACATTAAGCACAAACAAAGCCTGTAACAATTTTTAATTAATTAGATACATTGAGCCTCATTTAATGCAGCAATTCTCTTCAACTCCTCAATCAACAAACTAAAATTCTAAAATGGAATGAAGATCGTGACCTATTTTATTCATGTAGATAAGTAAATGCAACATTAGAGGCAGCTTTTCTCATATTTACATGCAAAAATTTAAAAATCGTAATCAAAATTGAGCAATCAGTTCACAAAATTGTCACTCAGTTGAAACCGATTGCTTCTTTTAAAAATCTCATGTTCACACAAGCAGCAGTGCAGCACATTAGAGAATACACAAGCAGATCATATCATAAATTTTCTAGACAACAATAACTAATACCAAATTAAATTAAACAATTACTGTAAAACAGTTGATAAAACAATAATCGAAGAATAACAATAGCAATGAGACCTGGTAGCTGCTAAATCAGAACTATTCAAGTCTCCGGTAAGGAAGGTCGGTGGCGCGAGATGAAAAGGTTGCCGTTGTTAATGGTTGTTGGCAGGTAGCTGTTCAAAGAAATTGTTTGAGATGCCGGAAACGGAGGGTTCGCCGGAGATCGGATCATCATGCCGATGTAATTGGTGTGTGAACGGCAAAATCTAAGAGATGAAGATGAAGTCTCGGGTTTATAATTTGGTTCCTCAATTTTTTGTATTTTGTGAATGGAAGTTAATTTATTTTAATAAATTTAACAGATATAAATATATCTTTGTGACCCGTTTGCCGGTCACAGACAAAATGACTAAATACAAATTTATGTTTTGTCACCCATCGTCCGGTCACATAATTATTGACTTTTGTGACCGTTGCTTTTGCAGTTCCTAACAGGGTCAGATAAAGGGTATTTTCTTGTAGTGTAAAATCAAGAAAGCTCAGATAAAGAGCGGATCCTAATCTCTTTCTCGCTTTCTTGTTTATTTTGTCATTTATATATCGCTAACTAAAGAAAAATTAAAGAATCTATATCGTCACTCTTATTTTATGCGTTTATATATTTTGTCACTAATATCGCAAAAGGAGATCTGAAGAAAAAATAAAGAATAAAATTGAAGATTGAAGAATACAAGAATCAAGATTGAAGATTACAGCTTCTGCATAGCGTGCGGTGAGGATGCACAAGAATATTAAACTGGCAGCAACTGATGAGAAGAGTGAGAGTGAATATGAAATACCAAATATTATGAAGGCGGTGTCTTTCAGAAAAATTTAGTTTCCAAATTCATTGTTGTTACCACCCACAAAAATAAGTATCCATGCTTTCTTGTTACAAAATACCATATAAATGGTGCCCTGAAGGCTACTATCATAAGTTTTGAATAAACTTAATAACGGCTTTGGCAGCATTCCTAGCTGCAAGGGACCCGAATGTGTCGCCCCATTTTGTCCCAACCGTCCGGTGGCTAAGTCCGATAGCCCTCGGATGACGATCATTGGGAAAACATCTGACATGCTTGTCTACAAAATCCAGCAATATTAATTAGATTACAGTCGTACGATATTGCAGTACACGGCTTGTGATTTGTTATTCATTTGTTTAATTATATAAATTGTGTGACTAACATCAGATGTAGCAGTAGTTGTTAAAAGTCATGGCTGGCACCGGCCATCTAGATTACCGGTGCCATGCCATTCAACACGGCACCACCAATGCCGTGTTGACTTGTTCTCTATAAAAAAAAAAGATAAAAAATTTTGGCTATATAAAGAGGGCTTCCCACCCTCATTTCTCATTCCATTTTAGAGAGAGCAATTTAGTAGTTAAGAGAGAGTTTTGTGAGCTTGAATTTATAAGCTCTTGTTATAGTGATTTAGAGAGTTTGGGTGTATTGGGATTTTGGAAAGTGAGCTAAAATACTACAATACTTGTAACTCCTTTTCACTAGTAAAATGTTTCCTTATGTCTTCGCCCGTGGACGTAGGCTAAAAGCCGAACCACGTAATTTCTGATGTCCTCTATTGTGCTTGTTCTTTATTTTTCTTACAATTTTACTTTAGCTGCGTGTCTGCTTTACCCACCAATTTCCTAACAGTGGTATCAGAGCTATTGGTTGTATTTTCGGAGTCGGAGTACTGTTCACGTATACGGTACTATTCACGTATACAGTACTATTCACGTATACGGTACTGTTCACAAGAAACGGTGGGAGAAATGTAAAAAAAAATTGGCTATCTAGATAGTCAACACCATCTTTAGTTGGAAAAGAAAACAAAAGAAGAATGGAGGATGAGGAGCCGCAATCTAGAAGCTGTAAATGTTTGAAGAAGAAATAAGAGGTTTGAAAAAGAAAATGAAGGCATACAACTTTGACAAGAAATAAGAATGAAGAATTCAAAGTCGGTGGTAAAAATAATAATAATTTAATAGCCATTTTTTGGCTATAAAAAAGGAGCTCCCTACATCGTTTTTTGGCATTCAATTTGTGAGAGAATAAGAAGGAGAGAGTTTGAGAGATTTTAAGAGCTTAAAATTATAAAGCTCTTGAGAGTCTAGTGAGTGAGAGATTTGGTGTATTGGAGTTTTGGGTAGTGAGCCAAAATATTACAATACTTTTAATCCTTATTTCACTGGTGAAATATTTCCTTCTGTCTTCGCCGACGTAGGCTAAAAGCCGAACCACGTAATTTCTGGTGTCCTCTATTGTGCTTGTTCTTTATTTTTCTTACAATTTTACTTTAGCTGCGTGTCTGCTTTACCCACCAATTTCCTAATAGTGGTATCAGAGCTATTGGTTGTATTTTTGGAGTCGGGTATTGTTCACGTATACAATTGTGTGGTTTTGTACATGTCTAGGAAAGTTCTGTCATAAAGGCGATAAGAGCTTAAGGAGTCTGGGTTTTAAGTGGGACCATTGTGACCCCTCCAGGCTTTCCTGGGAACTTTCCTGGTGTGCATTCTCACACATACTCACAACTATTCAAGGTGGTATACTAGCTTTTGAGCGGTATTTATCAACAAAATGGCAGCAAAGTATGAAATTAAGAAATTTAACGGAAACAATTTTTCGTTGTGGAAAATGAAGATGAAAGCTGTATTGAGAAAAAATAATTGCTTTGCAGCAATTGGAGAAAGGCCCATGGAGATAACTGATGACAAGTGGAACGAGGTAGATGGCAACGCCATTTCTGATCTACACTTGGCACTTGCAGATGGAGTATTATCTAGTGTGACAGAGAAAAACACAGCGAAGGAAATATGGGATACTCTTACAAAATTGTACGAGGCCAAGTCACTACACAACAAAATCTTCTTAAAGAGGAACTTTATACTCTTCGAATGGCGGAATCTACAATGGTGACCGACCACATCAACACCTTGAAGACTCTACTTTCACAACTCACAACTCACAACGTTGGGTCATAATACAGAGGAAAATGAACGTGCATAACTTCTACTTCAAAGTCTACCAGATTCGTATGATCAACTCATCATCAACATGCCGAACAACAATCCAGTGGACAGTCTAGTTTTCGACGATGTTACAGCCTTCGTATTAAATAAGGAGAGCAGGCGGAAAAATAAGGAAAACAGACAAGCAAGTTCGCAGCAAGCGGAGGCGCTATCGGTGACGAGAGGGAGATCAACAGAACGTGGCCCCAGTGGGAGTCAAAGTCATGGTAGATCAAAATCCAGAAGTAAGAAGAATGTTAAATGCTACAACTGTGGCAAGAAATGGCACGTTAAGAAAGAGTGTTGGAGTAACCAGAAGAGAAAAGAGGGCAAAGAACCTGAGTTATCAAATGCTCAGGGGTGTGTAGCAAGTACCTCAGATGATGGCGAAATTCTTTACAGCGAGACAACAA
The DNA here is from genome assembly GCA_029618585.1 of Citrus australasica. Lineage (NCBI taxonomy): Eukaryota > Viridiplantae > Streptophyta > Magnoliopsida > Sapindales > Rutaceae > Citrus > Citrus australasica. Next base: position 8,089,590 of record JARCIV010000004.1, read on the forward strand.
CTGTTTCAGAAGGTAGAAAACGACTATCTGATGTCTGGCTTATAGACTCAGGAGCTACCTGGCACATGACCTCTCGGAGAGAATGGTTCCACACATATGAACCTATCTCAGGATGATCTGTATATATGGGTAATGATCATACCTTGGAGATCGCTGGTATTGGTACTATCAAAATAAAAATGTTTGATGGTACAATTCGCACAATTGGGGAGGTACGACATGTCAACGGCCTAAAGAAAAATCTATTGTCTTTGGGACAAATGGATAGTCATGGGTACAAAACTCATGTGGAGAATGGAATTATGAAAATCGTTAAAGGCGCGCTTGTATTAATGAAGGCAGAAAAGATCGGTGCTAATCTATTCATGCTTAAAGAAGAAACACTACAGGATGTTGATGCGTGTGTCGCATCAAATGGAGAAGAGTCAACGATGATGTGGCATCTCAAACTTGGTCACATGTCAGAACAAGGTTTGAAGATTCTCTCTGAGCGAAAATTGCTTCCAGGGCTCAAATCGGTAAGTTTACCATTTTGCGAGCATTGTGTTATAAGTAAGCAGCATAGATTAAAATTCAGTAGATCTATTGCTAGAAGTAAATGCATTCTAGACTTGATTCATTCTGATGTTTGGGAATCACCGGATATATCTATGGGAGGTGCAAAGTACATGGTGACTTTCATTGATGATTATTCCAGAAGATGTTGGGTGTATCCAATTAAGAAAAAGTCAGATGTATTTCTAGTGTTTAAAGAATACAAAGCGCAGGTGGAACTTGAATCTGGTAAAAAGATCAAGTGCTTGAGAACGGATAATGGTGGAGAGTATACAGATGGCGAGTTTCTTGCTTTCTGTAAGCAAGAAGGTATTCAGAGACAGTTCACGGTAGCATACACTCCTCAACAAAACGGAGTGGCGGAGCGGATGAACGGAACTCTTACAGAAAGAATAAGAGTTATGTTGAGTACTGCTGGTCTACCCAATTCATTATGGGCAGAAGCAGCCAAAACTACTTGTTATATAGTAAATCGGTCGCCATCTACAGCTATTGGGCTTAAGACAGCGATGGAGATGTGGACTGGAAAGCCAGCTGATTATTCCTACCTACATGCATTTGGATGTCCTGTGTACGTGATGTACAATGCCCAAGAAAGAACAAAGTTGGATCCAAAATCTAGAAGATGTATCTTCTTGGGGTATGCTGATGGAGTAAAGGGGTATCGTCTATAAGACCCCACTGCCCACAAGATCGTCATCAGCAGAGATGTTATCTTTATAGAAGATCAACTGCAAAGGAGAGATGAGGATGATAGTAGTGTAAAAGAAAAGTCAGAGACTATATCGGTATATGTGGAAAATAATTCAGAAGATTCAGATTCTTCTGAAGCAGTACCAGAGCACGAGGAACAAGAACCAGTCGAGTCCGAGGCTCCAGAAGTTCGTCGGTCAACTCATGAGACACGACCGCCAACGTGGCACTCGGAGTATGTCACAGAGATCAACGTTGCATACTGTCTTTTAACAGAGGATGGAGAGCCTTCAACTTTCCATGAAGCTTTAGAAAGCTCAGATGTTGCTTTGTGGATGACAGCAATGCAGGAAGAAATTGAAGCTCTACACAAGAATAAGACATGGGAACTTGTACCACTACCACATGGAAGAAAAGCCATTGGAAACAAATGGGTCTACAAGATCAAACGTGATGGCAATGACCAAGTGGAGCGGTATCGTGCGAGATTGGTGGTAAAAGGATATGCTCAGAAAGAAGGTATTGACTTTAATGAGATATTTTCTCCGGTAGTTCGACTCACAACAGTCAGAGTAGTCTTGGCGATGTGTGCTACATTTGACTTACATCTTGAGCAGGTAGATGTGAAAACTGCATTTCTTCATGGAGAACTTGAAGAAGAAATATATATGCTCCAACCAGAAGGTTTTGCAGAAACAGGAAATGAGAACTTGGTTTGCAGGTTGAACAAATCTCTATACGGTCTCAAACAAGCGCCGAGGTGTTGGTATAAGAGATTTGATTCCTTCATTATGAGCCTTGAATACAACAGACTCAGTTCATACTATTGTACATATTATAAGAGGTTTGAAGATAATGATTTCATTATTTTGCTGTTGTATGTGGATGATTTGTTGGTTGCAGGCCCCAACAAAGATCGAATCCAAGAATTAAAGGCACAATTGGTTAGGGAGTTTGAAATGAAGGACTTGGGACCATCAAACAAGATTCTAGGGATGCAAATTCACCGAGACAGAAATAACAGGAAGATTTGGCTTTCACAAAATAATTACTTAAAGAAAATCTTGCGACGCTTCAACATGCAAGATTGTAAGTCAATTTCTACCCCACTTCCTGTTAATTTCAAATTATCCTCAAGTATGTGTCCTAGCAATGAAGCAGAGAGGAAGGAGATGTCTTGAGTACCGTATGCATCAGCAGTGGGATTTTTGATGTTTGCTATGATATGTACTAGACCGGACATTGCACAAACAGTGGGAGCAGTTAGTCGATACATGGCGAATCCTGGTGGAGAGCATTGGATAGCTGTGAAGAGAATTCTGAGATACATCAGAGGAACCTCAGATGTTGCATTATGTTATGGAGGATCAGAGTTTACTGTCAGGGGCTATGTGGATTCAGATTTTGCAGGAGACCTTGATAAAAGGAAATCCATTACTGGTTATGTATTTACACTTGCGGGAGCAGTTGTAAGTTGGGTTTCTAAACTGCAGACCGTTGTGGCTTTATCTACAACAGAAGCAGAATACATGGCAGCTACACAAGCTTGCAAGGAAGCTATTTGGATACAAAGATTATTGGAGGAGCTCGGGCACAAACAACAGAAAATTCCTGTGTATTGTGACAGTCAGAGTGCTTTCCACATTGCAAGGAATCCAGCCTTTCATTCCAGGACAAAGCACATAGGAGTTCAGTATCACTTCGTTCGAGAAGTAGTGGAAGATGGAAGTGTGGATTTACAGAAAATCCATACCAAAGAGAACCTAGCAGATGTTTTGACCAAGCCGATAAATGCTGACAAGTTTATCTGGAGTAGATCCTCTTGTGGCCTAATAGAAACGTAGGCAACATGATTATGGCGAAGCAGAAAGGATGGTGTGGAGATTGATTGATTCTCAATCTAATCTCCAAGTGGGAGAATGTTAAAAGTCACGGCTGGCACCGGCCATCTAGATGGCCGGTGCCATGCCATTCAATACGGTACCACCAATGCCGTGTTGACTTGTTCTCTATAAAAAAAAAAGATAAAAAATTTTGGCTATATAAAGAGGGCTTCCCACCCTCATTTCTCATTCCATTTTAGAGAGAGCAATTTAGTAGTTGAGAGAGAGTTTTGTGAGCTTGAATTTATAAGCTCTTGTTATAGTGATTTAGAGAGTTTGGGTGTATTGGGATTTTGGAAAGTGAGCTAAAATACTACAATACTTGTAACTCCTTTTCACTAGTAAAATGTTTCCTTCTGTCTTCGCCCGTGGACGTAGGCTAAAAGCCGAACCACGTAATTTCTGGTGTCCTCTATTGTGCTTGTTCTTTATTTTTCTTACAATTTTACTTTAGCTGCGTGTCTGCTTTACCCACCAATTTCCTAACAGTAGTCTTATACTTATAAAAAAAACTATAATCTTATTGCTTTTACTGTGATTTTCAATAATGATGAAGTGCAATAATTTTTCATCTTTTAAGGAGATGTTAGAAAAGAATTCAAAATTTCAGGCACACCTAACGGCTTCACGCCGACTTACATGCACACCGATCCATTATTTAAAAGAATCTCTCTTAGACTTCATTCATTTTGTCAATAATCATTCATTTTGTACTTCATTTCCCTTTGGCTATAAGATATTATATAAAGTGAAGTATATAATATTTAATCTCTTTTTACATGATATGTAATCTGACTTATACTTTGTGTCTCTTACAGATGGAGAAGCCCATGAAAATATTGGACAAGATGACACTGGCAGGCATAACTCCGAATGAAACATACACAAACAACCCAATCATCATGCATGGCTTGGCTTGGGTGATACCGGCAAGGCATTCCAGTAGTTTTACTAAATTGAGGAATGAGGGTTTGAGCTTCGGCTGTATTCAAAAATGGAAAAAAAAAAGAGCGGTCAAATGATTCCGAGAAACAATTGTTTATAACATTTTAATTGATGGGTATATTTATAAATTGTTCATAATAATAATTACAGAATATGGTACTCTCCCTGGAGGGTATCTCCTATGTGATGAATGTATATATTTGGTTATATCTGTCATTCAGTTGATGGGCTTGAACAGGCGATCACGTTTAGGAGGCTGCTGACATTATGCTATTATTCAACCAGACATCCGTACACATCTTTCATAAATGCTTTATAGTAAGATTGGGGATATGCAGGAAAGTATCTCTTATCCTCTTTTTGACTAATAATTTATTTTATTTTACTTACTATGAACACCCACATGTGTGATGAATGAACTGATGAGCATCTATTCCTTTTTATTTTTGTTTACTGGTAGATAGGAGAGCTAATATCTCAGTGTGCCCAACTCTTATTTTCTCAAAACCTAATTAAACCGTTGAAGCATCAATTGTTCAGACTTGGAGTGGGTCATGGATCCAAAGGAAGGGCTGGAAAAATGGGTTACATGCATTTTGTTTAACCACTACTTTAGAACAATGGTACTTGGTTTTGCCTTTGAAAAAGTGCGTCGAATTATGTTAGAAATTATACAGTTAGTTTTAAACCCACGCCATATGCCAAGTAATTTCCTCCATTTCTCTATTTACCCAAAGCCTTAATTGCATAGAAATCAGAAGATTCGGTGAAATAAGCAAGAAGAGATTGTTCAGCATTTTTGGCACCGAACACAATAGATGAGAAAACACAACGTCACACACCCAAGAAATCACAAGCTCACCACCACAGCAAATAACAAAAGGATACAGAAAAATTCACCACCTAAAGTTGTTAAGCTAAGGATACAGGGCTTAAAAATACTCAACACTCAATGGAATCTATCAAAGAGATACAGAGTTTGATAATAACTCAAAGTTCATCCAATTCCCAAAATTAATCTCTATCCTTTGGTTACAACTACATAAGCTTAAATAACTTTCTTGGAACAATCCTCCAAGCATAGATATACTACAAAGAAACCATTCAAATGACTTGGCTTCAAAGACCAACATTAAAGCTAGACATTAATAAAACATTGGTATGTTTAAAACATCAAAGAGCATTAAAAAAAAGTCCAAGTCCAGAAATATTCTTCTTCACTCAAAACTGAACAGCCTGCACTTAATGGATCATAACTTACTGTAGAAAGCTCCAAATTTAGATTAGTAAAATTCATTGGAAAGCTAACAGAAATATCTTTCCAATGATGTATGACTCGAAAATTAATTGGATCTCATGCAGTACAGTTTAATTCCCAAAAATTCCCCTTCTGCACAGAAATTCTGCTCACTTGATTAATGTAAGAACTTGAACTGCACTTGGTATAATTTGAATACCAAATATTTCAAACACCCCTGTGTTAATCTCCCCTAGTTGAAAAAAATTCAACCTGGAGTTTTGATCATTTTATTCATGATAAGGAAACAAGTCTGATATGTTGAATGTTGACGAAACATCATAGCCATCTGGTAGCTCAATCTTGTAAGCATTATCACCAATGCGTTGCAACACTTTAAATGGTCCATCAGCCCTTGGTATAAGCTTAGCATACTTCCCAGGTGGAAAACAATCTTTTCTAAGATGAACCCAAACCAAATCTCCTTCCTGAAACTTAGCATGTTTTTGATGCTTGTCTGCAGATTTTTTATACTTCTCATTTTGCTTCAATATTCTATCTCGAACCTGTTCATGCATCTTCTTGATACTTTTAGAGCGTTCTTTAGCCTCTCCACTAAATTGATGATCAGTCAAAAGTGGAGCCAAATCCAAAGGACTGATTGGATTCTTGCCATAAATTACTTCAAAGGGAATTGAACCAGTAGTTTGATGTATGGAGTGATTGTAAGCAAATTCAATTTGAGGCAAAATAAGATCTCATTGACGAATGTTCTTGCCCATGTAACTTCTCAAGAGATTTCCCAAGCTTCGATTCGTCACCTCAGTCTGACCGTTAGTTTGAAGATGATGAGAAGAGCTGAATTTAAGAGTGGTTCCCAACTTCTTCCAAAGAGTACGCCAAAAGTGACTCAAAAACTTTGAATCTCGATTAGAGACAATGGTTTTCGGAATTCCAAGTAGCTTCACAATCTCCTTGAAGTACAAATCAGCCGCATGAGAGGCATCCAATGTCTTGTTACATGGAACAAAATGAGCCATTTTTTAGAATCGATCAACCACCACCATGACAGAGTCTTTGTTTCTTTGAGTTCTTGGCAACCCAACAACAAAGTCTAGACTAACATCTTCCCAAGGAACTTCAGGGACTGGTAAAGGATTGTATAGGCCTGTGTTTTGACCATGAGCTTTGGCAATATGGCAGATTTTACACCTCTGCACATGATGCACAACATCTTTATCCATCTTTGGCCAATAGAAATTACCTTACAAGCAAGCTAACGTCTTATCCCTTCCAAAGTGACCTCCAACAGCACTGCCATGTGCCTCCATGATAATAGATTCCCGCAAAGAACACTGAGGAATACATAAACGATTCCCCTTGAAAAGAAAGCCATCATGCAATTGGTACTGATCATATGATCCATTCTCACATTCTCTCCAAATCCTGCCAAAGAAAGAATCATCCTTGTATAGCTCTTTTAAAATTTCAAAGGCTACAACCTTCACTTGCATAGAAGAAAGCAAGGAATATTTTCGACTTAAAGCATCAGCCACAACATTCTGAGCACCTGATTTATGCTTGATGGTAAAATTGTAAGCTTGAAGAAACTCCACCCATCCGGAATGTTTTCTACTAAGCTTCTGCTGACTATTGATAAACTTTAGTGCCTCATGGTCGGAGAAGAGAATAAATGGCCTTGAAAGCAAATATTGACTCCAATTGTTCAAAGCTCGGCAAATAGCATACAATTCTTTGTCATAAGTTGAGTACTTTTTATGGGAGTCATTCAATTTTTCACTAAAGAAAGCGACTGGTTTCCTTTCTTGGCTGAGTACAGCACCAATTCCAGTATTAGAGGCATCACACTCAACTTCAAACACCTTGCTGAAATTTGGAAGTGAAAGAACCGACACTTCAGTCACCTTTCTCTTGATGATGTCAAAACTCTCTTGTGCCTCCTTGGTCCATTTGAAACCTTCTGCTTTCAAGCATTCAGTTACTGGAGCAACAATTGTACTGAACCTGTAACGCCCAAATTTTATTTATTTATTTTTCCTCTTTTGCCCTTATTAAATTGAGCAGGCTAGTTATTAGTTTTTTTTTAAAAAAAATGTTTTTTAATTACCAAGTATTTAAGAGAAACCCATCTTTTTAAGAAGTCGTCTTTTTTTTTTTTTTTACACCGTTACAAACCCTAGAAAGAAAAGAAGGAAATATAAGTCTTTGGAGAAGGAAAAGAAAATTTTATCACTTCTTTCTTAGTGTTTGCCTTAAGGTATTAAGTATTTCTTCGACTTATTAAATTTATTTTTATGGAATTGTTGGCCATTAATTACTTGTAGTATGATTTGGGTAATATGCGTGTGTTTGTAATGTTGTGATGATATGAACAGTCTCTATTCCTTGCTTGAAATCGTTTTCTTTATTTAGAATCACTTGAATATCTTACATATCATGGAACTAGACATCCTAGGCTTTCCATTGATAGGTTTTGTGTTGAAATCGTCTGAGTATGCAAATTGTTATGGGTTTTCGAAGTTGGGTTACTGGTGCTGGAAAATTCCGATTTTCAGCAATGGTTCTCAACTCTGGAAATTTTTCTATAAGGTTACGAATCTTTTAAAATTATGCCGATTTTTGTGCCAACATATCTATGTCTCCTATGCTTGCATGTTTAATTTCGTAGTGTTATTCTTTATGGTTGAATTACTAAAAATCGTAACATATGGCTGCTGCAAATCTGGAAACTGTTTTCCAGAATTTCAGAAGCTGAAACGTGTAACAGTTGGGCTAGTTTATGAATATTACAGGCCATGTTAGGATTTTATAATGCAATTTCAATCTTTCTTCTGTCTTTTAAAACTGGAATCACGATTTTTGGGCATGTAAAATAAAAGATACGAATTTTTGAAAGTTTGTTTTCAAATCTGGAATTTTCTGGACGGGTTAGATGTTCTCGGAAATAAAATGTTTTAAAATAGTTTCAGGAGTCCAAAAATTATGAATTTTAATTATATTCTTTTTGAATGTGTCTTCTGTAATCAGAAAAAAGAAGCATATTATTTTGAGGACCAACGAATATTTTATGAATTTTCTAAATAGAAAAGGTCTGTTTTGGTCAGTGCTGGACAGTTTTTGTTACTTTGGTGAAAGGTCAATATTCTGACTCGATTTTGACTTGTGCTGATTTTTGTGAAATATTGTATGCAATGCTATACATGTTCACAGTGCCTCTGTAAATTTTCATGGTTTTCCGACATGTTTTTAGGTTATTAAAAATCAGCATGTGCAGGATACTCATAAGTATAGGATATGTTTAGAATATGCATAAGTGTTAAGGTAGTATTAGTGTCTATGATTTAAGGATGATTGAGATTATGTTTAAGGTTAGAGATGATATTGATAAGAAGATTTTTATGATGATTATAGGATGAGGGTGAGCTCGTTGGTTATTCTTGAGGTATTGAATTGATTGCTACGGATCGAGGTAAGTAGATTCATGCATGAAGTGCTTTATAATAAATGCAATTTACGTTACAAAAATTATGTTTAAATGGAAATTTTTACAAAACTGATTTCTAAAATATTGAAATGAATTTTGTAAAATAAAAACACTTTTAAATGAATTTATATAAAATTATTTTAAAATGAATTTTTCTTAAGAAATTAGTTTTCTTAAACAACATGTTTTCTTAAAGAATTTTCTAAAAGAATTAAATGATCAAAGAAAGGTTCTTAAATGTTTTAGAAGACTTTAACTACTATTTATGAAAGAATGTATGGTGGATTCAAAAATGTTTTGGCTCATAGTCCGTAGTAATGTATATGATGTTAATGTTATGATGTTATGAAATGTCATGGCCAGCTTGCTGGTATGATGATGATCTTGTGCACAAGGATATTACGAACAATGTGGGGTATAGTACCCTGAATGAGGAACAATGCGGGGTATAATACCCTAGATGATGAATGATGAATGATGAATGATGAATGATGATGACTACGAGGCATGAGCTACCAATGTTTACGTTTTAATGTTTTTTTTTATAAATGCTTTAATGTTTTTATATGAATCCACCCCTTATGCTAAATGAAGATATTGCTATAAAATGTTTAACGATACATGACAAAGGTTTTCAAATATTGTGCATGGATTTACTTACCGAGTTGACGGCTCACCCCTCGTTTCTAATATTTTGCAGAATGATTAGAAATGTGGCTTGGGTGCTTAGATGGAGAGTTTGTCTTAGTGGATCTTTGGAGTTGCTTTAAAGATTAAATTTGGCTAGACTTTTGTATTTTGGATTAGAGACTTTACTTTGGAGACTTTATTTCATATGTTTTATGTAAGGATTCAGTTGGAATATGAATAATGATTGTTTATCTTGAGATTTATTAATAAGAATAAATGATGTGAGATTTCATTCCAATTTTACCCTTGAGTTTTCATGGGTAATTTTTGGGGTGTTACATTTGTGGTATCAGAGGGAAGAATAGGATTCTGTAGACACATAAGGTTAAAAAATTCATAGGGTAAGATTATGATTTTAATGCAAGTGACGTAATAGATATTTTACTGCCTAAACTATGATTTAGTATAGTCAAAATCTGATTTTAGATATGTCGGAAAACCATACTTTTATTATATGTTTGCTTGAATGATTGCAATGTTGCATTGTTTGTGCTTTTAAATGAAATGCTTATTAAAGCTTCTTGATAAATATGTTTATGTATATGTCTATAATTTTGCCTAGTATTTTGAAAGAAATGCTTCAATGGAAATTTTTTTTTTCACACGTATATGCTAGAGTATTGTTTGATTCTGGTGGTACTCACTCTTTCATATCTATGACATTTGCTTGTTATGCAAGTAAAAACACTGAGCCACTAGGATATTACTTATCTATTGCAACTCCCATGGGTGATAGTATGATGATGAATCAAGTGTATAAGTCTTGCTTGATTAGTTTGGGTAGTAGAGACTTTCTTGTTGATTTGTTACCGATAGAGATGCATGATTTTGATGTTATTTTGGGGATGAATTGGTTGAGCACTTATCATGCTAGTATTGAATGTTTCTCTAAGGAGATTGTGTTTAGAATTCCTGGGAAGAAGGAATTTCGATTTCAAGGTAGACGAAGTAGTATTGGAGGATTGATATCTGCACTTAAGGCTAGAAAGATGTTGGCGAAAGGATGTGAGGCATTTCTAGCTTGTGTAGCGGCTGATGGGAATGGTGAGGTTTCTCTTGGAGACATTAGTGTTGCTAGGGAGTTTCCTGATGTGTTTCCAGAGGATTTGTCTGGTTTGCCTCCGGATCGAGAGATTGAATTCTCCATTAACTTATTGCCAGGCACTGTACCTATTTCAAAAGCACTTTATCGTATGGCGCCTATTGAGTTAAAAGAATTGAAAGTTCAATTACAAGAACTTCTTGATAAGGGCTTTATCCGCCCGAGTGTGTCTCCTTGGGGAGCACCTGTGTTGTTTGTGAAGAAGAGAGACGGTTCTATGGGGTTATGCTTTGACTACCGACAGTTGAACTCGGTTACCATAAAAAATAGATATCCTCTACCCCGCATAGATGATCTTTTTGATCAGTTGCAAGGTGCAGTTGTATTCTCAAAGATTGATTTACGGTCCGAGTATCATCAACTTAAGGTGAAAGGTGAAGATGTACGTAAGATAGCCTTTAGAACTCGATATGGGCACTATGAGTTCCTTGTAATGCCCTTCGGGTTAACTAATGCTCCTGCAGCTTTTATGGACTTGATGATTAGGGTCTTCCAGCCTTTCCTTAACCGTTTCGTCATTGTCTTCATTGATGATATTCTGGTATACTCTAAGACCATTGAGGAGCATGAGGAGCATTTGAGGATGGTCCTTCAAACACACTTCGTGAGAAGAAGCTCTATGCCAAGTTTAAGAAGTGTGAGTTTTGGCTTGACCAAGTAGTCTTTTGGGGCATGTTGTTACTAAAAATGGCATTTCTGTTGATCCAGCCAGGATTGAGGTTGTGGTGAATTGGTCAAGACCAACTAATGTTACTGAGATCAGGAGCTTCCTAGGTTTAGCTGGTTATTACAGAAGATTTGTGGATGGGTTCTCTAGACTCGCAGCCCCATTAACAAGATTGACCAGAAAGAATGCGAAGTTTGAATGGAGTGATGAATGTGAGAAAAGCTTTCAGGAGTTGAAGAAGAGATTGGTTTCTGCCCCTGTCTTGACAGTCCCTTCTAGCGGTAGTGGCTTTGTTATTTACAGTGATGCCTCTAGGAAGGGGCTGGGATGTGTACTGATGCAGCATGGCAAGGTGATTGCTTATGCATCTCGACAATTGAAAAATTATGAACAGAACTACCCAACCCATGATTTAGATTTAGCAGCTGTAGTATTTGCCTTAAAATCTGGAGACACTATCTATATGGTGAGACTTGTGAAATCTATACAGATCATAAGAGTTTGAAATACCTGATCACCCAGAAAGAATTGAATTTAAGGCAGAGAAGATGGTTAGAGCTGGTGAAAGACTATGATTGCTCAATTTACTACCATCCTGGCAAGGCAAATGTAGTGGCTGATACTCTGAGTAGGAAGTCATCCGGTTGTTTGGCACATATAATAACTACTCAAGACTACATATTGGAGGATCTAAAGAAGATGGAAATTAAAATTGTTTTACACGGGCAGGCAAATATTTTGTCTTACTTGAGTGTTCAGCTTACTTTGATTGATAGGATTAAGGCTGCTTAGAGCGAAGATCCACAACTCAGAGATATTGTTGATGCAGTAAAGGCTGGACGTTCAGAATTTAGATTGGATGATGATGGTACTTTATGGTTCGGTCAGCGACTTTATGTACCAAATGTGGTTGAGCTGAAGAAAGAGATAATGTGTGAAGGGCACGATTCTACATTTAGTGCTCATCCTGGAAGCACTAAAATGTATCGAGACCTGAAACAAAATTTCTGGTGGAGGAACATGAAATGTGATATTGCTAATCATGTTTCGAAGTGTTTGGTGTGTCAGCAAGTGAAAATTGAACACTAGAGGCCTACGGGCTCTCTTCAGTCGCTGCCAATTCCAAAATGGAAGTGGGAGCACATTACCATGGACTTTGTGAGTGGGTTACCTCGTTCGAGGAAGAGTTGTGACTCGATTTGGGTAATTGTGGATTGTTTGACTAAGTCGGCACACTTCTTACTGATGAAGGCTAGTGATAAGCTTTGGAATTTGGGCAAGCTTTTTGTTGATGAGATAGTGAGGTTACATGGAGTACCAGTGTCCATTGTCTCAGATAGGGATCCACGCTTTACCTCTAATTTCTAGGTTAGACTACAGAGGGAGTTTGGAACAAAGTTGAGATTGAGCACTGCTTTTCATCCTCAAACGGATGGACAGTCAGAAAGGACTATCCAAACTCTCGAGGACATGTTGCGAGCTTGCGTGTTAGATTTGGGAGGTAATTGGGAAGAACATCTACCACTAATAGAGTTTGCTTACAATAACAGTTTCCATTCTAGTATTGGCATGGCACCTTTTGAAGCTCTATATGGGAGGAAGTGTAGGTCGCCGATATGTTGGGATGAGGTTGGTGAAAGGAAACTCTTGGGACCGGAATTAGTACAGATTACAGCTGAGAAGATCAAGCTAATGCGGGAGCGTCTTCGTACGGCTCAGAGTAGGCAGAAGAACTATGCAGACCGACGTAGACGTGATTTGGAGTTCCAAGTTGGGGACTATGTATTCCTAAAAGTCTCACCTTGGAAGGGAGTTTTTCGTTTTGGGAAGAGGGGCAAGCTCAGCCCAAGGTTTATTGGTCCTTTTGAGATTCTGGAGAGAATCGGCCCAGTGGCATATCGAGTCGCGTTACCACCAAGCCTTTCGAGGCTTCATAATGTATTTCATGTGTCAGTATTGAGGAAGTACATGGCTGATCCTTCTCATGTATTGGATTACCAACCTATCTAAATTTCCAATGATATGTCATATGAGGAGCAACCAATGAAGATATTAGATAGGAAAGAACAAGTTTTGAGGAGAAGGGTTATTTCTTTGGTAAAGGTTCGTTGGGCGAATCATACAACAGAGGAAGCCACTTGGGAGCGAGAGGATGAAATAAAGGAGGAGTATCCTCAGCTTTTTGAGTATTAGGGTAAGGCTCTAAATTTCGAGGATGAAATTTTTTTTAAGGGAGGGAGAAGTTGTAACGCCCAAATTTTATTTATTTATTTTTCCTCTTTTGCCCTTATTAAATTGAGTAGGCTAGTTATTAATTTTTTTAAAAAAATTTTTTTTTAATTACCAAGTATTTAAGAGAAACCTATCTTTTTAAGAAGCCGTCTTTTTTTTTTTTTTACACCGTTACAAACCCTAGAAAGAAAATAAGGAAATATAAGTCTTTGGAGAAGGAAAAGAAAGTTTTATCACTTCTTTCTTAGTGTTTGCCTTAAGGTATTAAGTATTTCTTTGACTTATTAAATTTATTTTTATGGAATTGTTGGCCTTTAATTACTTGTAGTATGATTTGGGTAATATACGTGTGTTTGTAATGTTGTGATGATATGAACAGTCTCTATTCCTTGCTTGAAATCGTTTTCTTTATTTAGAATCACTTGAATATCTTACATATCATGGAACTAGACATCCTAGGCTTTCCATTGATAGGTTTTGTGTTGAAATCGTCTGAGTATGCAAATTGTTATGGGTTTTCGAAGTTGGGTTACTAGTGCTGGAAAATTCCGATTTTCAGCAGCGGTTCTCAACTCTGGAAATTTTTCTATAAGGTTACAAATCTTTTAAAATTATGCCGATTTTTTTGCCAACAGATCTATGTCTCCTATGCTTGCATGTTTAATTTCGTAGTTTTAGTCTTTATGGTTGAATTACTAAAAATCGTAACATATGGCTGCTGCAAATCTGGAAACTGTTTTCCAGAATTTCAGAAGCTGAAACGTGTAACAGTTGGGCTAGTTTATGAATATTACAGGCCATGTTAGGATTTTATAATGAAATTTCAATATTTCTTCTGTCTTTTAAAACTGGAATCACGATTTTTGGGCATGTAAAATAAAAGATACGAATTTTTGAAAGTTTGTTTTCAAATCTGGAATTTTCTGGACGGGTTAGATGTTCTCGGAAATAAAATGTTTTAAAATAGTTTCAGGAGTCCAAAAATTATGAATTTTAATTATATTCTTTTTGAATGTGTCTTCTGTAATCAGAAAAAAGAAGCATATTATTTTGAGGACCAACGAATATTTTATGAATTTTCTAAATAGAAAAGGTCTGTTTTGGTCAGTGCTGGACAGTTTTTGTTATTTTGGTGAAAGGTCAATATTCTGACTCGATTTTGACTTGTGCTGATTTTTGTGAAATATTGTATGCAATGCTATGCATGTTCACAGTGCCTCTGTAAATTTTCATGGTTTTCCGACATGTTTTTAGGTTATTAAAAATCAGCATGTGCAGGATACTCATAAGTATAGGATATGTTTAGAATATGCATAAGTGTTAAGGTAGTATTAGTGTCTATGATTTAAGGATGATTGAGATTATGTTTAAGGTTAGAGATGATATTGATAAGAATATTTTTATGATGATTATAGGCTGAGGGTGAGCTCGTTGGTTATTCTTGAGGTATTGAATTGATTGCTACGGATCGAGGTAAGTAGATTCATGCATGAAGTGCTTTATAATAAATGCAATTTACGTTACAAAAATTATGTTTAAATGGAAATTTTTACAAAACTGATTTCTAAAATATTGAAATGAATTTTGTAAAATAAAAACACTTTTAAATGAATTTATATAAAATTATTTTAAAATGAATTTTTCTTAAGAAATTAGTTTTCTTAAACAACATGTTTTCTTAAAGAATTTTCTAAAAGAATTAAATGATCAAAGAAAGGTTCTTAAATGTTTTAGAAGACTTTAACTACTATTTATGAAAGAATGTATGGTGGATTCAAAAATGTTTTGGCTCATAGTCCGTAGTAATATATATGATGTTAATGTTATGATGTTATGAAATGTTATGGCCAGCTTGCTGGTATGATGATGATCTTGTGCACAAGGATATTACGAACAATGTGGGGTATAGTACCCTAAATGAGGAACAATGCGGGGTATAATACCCTAGATGATGAATGATGAATGATGAATGATGAATGATGAATGATGATGACTACGAGGCATGAGCTACCAATGTTTACGTTTTAATGTTTTTTTTTATAAATGTTTTAATGTTTTTATATGAATCCACCCCTTATGCTAAATGAAGATATTGCTATAAAATGTTTAACGATACATGACAAAGGTTTTCAAATATTGTGCATGGATTTACTTACCGAGTTGACGGCTCACCCCTCGTCTCTAATATTTTGCAGAATGATTAGAAATGTGGCTTGGGTGCTTAGATGGAGAGTTTGTCTTAATGGATCTTTGGAGTTGCTTTAAAGATTAAATTTGGCTAGACTTTTGTATTTTGGATTAGAGACTTTACTTTGGAGACTTTATTTCATATGTTTTATGTAAGGATTCAGTTGGAATATAAATAATGATTGTTTATCTTGAGATTTATTAATAAGAATAAATGATGTGAGATTTCATTCCAATTTTACCCTTGAGTTTTCATGGGTAATTTTTGGGGTGTTACAGAACCCTCTGATAAATCGTCGATAAAAAGAAGCAAGACCATGAAAACTTCGGATGTCATGTAGCGACTTAGAAATTAGCCAGCTCAAAATGGCCTCCACCTTGCTTTGATCCATTTTAATTCCATATTTCGATACAACGTAACCCAAAAAGACAAGGCTATCAGTGAAGAACCTGCACTTTTTCAAGTTGACATAAAGCTTTTGATTTCTCAAAATCTCGAAGACTTGGCGAAGATGCTCCAAGTGTTGTTTTTCATTTTGGCTGTACACAAGGATGTCATCAAAATACACAACAATAAATCTACCAATCAGAGGCTTAAAAACGTGATTCATCAGCTGCATGAAAGTGCTTAGGGCATTAAATAGACCAAATGGCATAACCATCCATTCATAAAGTCCATCCCTCGTTTTGAAGGCCATTTTCCATTCATCACCAGGTCTCATTCTGATTTGATGATAGCCACTTCGAAGATCGATCTTAGAAAAGATTGTAGCACCATAGAGCTGGTCTAGAAGATCGTCAAGGCGTGGAATAGGAAAACGATAATCAATCGTTATCTTATTCACTGCTCTACTGTTAACACACATACGCTAAGACCCACCTTTCTTTGATACCAATAAGGCAGGAACAACACAAGGACTTTTGCTATCTCTCACCAACCCTTTCCTTATAAGCTCTTCAACTTGTCTCTGTAATTCTTCGTGCTTCTTTGGATTCATTCGATAAGCCACTTTATTTAGTAGTACAGAACCCGGAATAAGATCAATGCAATGTTGAATGTCCCTCATATGAAGAAGGCCATGTGGTAATTCTTCTGGAACAACATCTGAGAATTCTTCAAGAAAATACTTCATAATCAAAGGCGGCTCATTGCTATCTTCATTTTCCTCAAACACCACCAGCACGTAAACTTCACTACTTATTTCCATTTTTTTTTTTCAATTTGAAACAGTCAGAAAATTGTTTTCCACTCCTTTGATAGGTTTAGAACTTTTCTCTACCTTTGAAGGACCCAAAATGACTTTACTTCCATCTTTAATGAAAGTATAAGTATTCTTATAACCATCATGAACAACCCTTCTATCGTACTACCAAGGACGACCCAAAAGCAAGTGACATGCATCTATAGGGACAACATCGCACCAAACTTCATCTTTATATTTATTCCCAATAGAAAATGAAATAACACAATGTGTGTTTACCTCAATCTCATTTCCCTTTTTAAGCCAAGAAAGTTTATATGGCTGAGCATGTTGCTCTGTTTTGAGCTTCAACTTCTTCACCATTTCAGTTGCTACCACATTCTCAAAACTGCCACTATCAATAATGACATTACATACCTTTCCATGAAAATTGCATCTGGTGTGAAAGATATTCTTCCTCAGCCAATCTTCCCCATCTTTACAAACAATACTCAAACTCTTTTGAATAACTAGAGAGTTTCCATTATCAGCATATGTAACTTCTCTATCTTTAACATCCTTTTCGACACTACGATTCTCATGATCTTCCGCATCCTCATCATCGCTTTCCTCTTCAACAAGGGCAACCACCCTAGGATTAGGACACTCAGAAGCAATGTGCCCATAACCATGGCATTTAAAACATTGACGAGAACTAGCATTCGAACCACTTGCTCGCTATTTAGATCCTTACCTGATATCATTCCTCGTAATTTTCTTTGCAGTAGAATTCAAACCAGAATTATGCTTAGAAACGAAGCCACCCCTTCGATTGACATCACGAACTGTGAACCGAATACCCCCACCACGAGTATCTTTTTGTTGCTTTTCCACCTTAAGAGCAAGTCTGCATACATCACTATAAGTCCAATATGGTTAGAGCTGGACCACATTACCAATCTCAGGTTTTAAACCACCCAGATAGCGTGCGATCGTATGCTCTTCCGCCTCTACCAAATCACACTTCATCATTAGGTTGTCGAACTCTGCTGTATAGTCTTCCACTAACAATTCCTTTTGCTTGAAGTTGTGGAACTTAAGGTAGATATCTTGCCTGTAGTTATCGGGCAAAAACTTTCTCTTAAGCTCTTTTTTCATTTTCTCCCAAGTAACAACTTTCCTCCGTCCTTCTCGTTCCCTTTGCCTGTTAAGATTTTCCCACCATAAAGAAGCATACTTTTTAAGTTTAATGGCAATGAGTTTCACTTTTCGATCTTCAGGCACATCTCTGTATTCAAATATGCATTCAACAATATTAAGCCAATCAGCAAACTCTTTTGGTTGTATTCTTCCTTCAAATTCAGGAATTTCGACCTTTAAGTTGAAAGGCTGATAAGAATCGCGACGCCTATGAATTCAAGAACAAGAAGAAAATTCACTATTGGAGCTTTGTTCCTGATGGTAGGGACTTTAATCTACCCCGTCATTGATTGAGCCTTCTTCTTCCAAACTACCATTAGGAGCAGCTTCTCGAGTTCCTTCAAGGTGTTGTAATCGTTGCTGAAGCTGTTCTACTTGTCTTCTAAGATCATCCCTTTCTATATCACCCAAGTGCCTCTCACGAATAGGAGACTCTGCAACTCTTGCACTACACCGACGTCGTTGAGCCATAAATTTTCAGAACCCAATGCTCTGATACCAAATTTGACACCGGACACAATAGATGAGAAAACACAACATCACACACCCGAGAAAACACAACATCACACACCCAAGAAATCACAAGCTCACCACCACAGCAAATAACAAAAGGATACATAAAAATTCACCACCTAAAGTTGTTAAGTTAAGGATACAGGGCTTAAAATACTCACACTCAATGAAATCCACCAAAGAGATACAGAGTTTGATAATAACTCAAAGTTCATCCAATTCCCAAAATTAATCTCTATCCTTTAGTTACAACTACATAAGCTTAAATAACTTTATTGGAACAATCCTCCAAGCATAGATATACTACAAAGAAACCCTTCAAATGACTTGGCTTCAAAGACCAACATTAAAGCTAGACATTAATAAAACATTGGTATGCTTAAAACACATCAAAGAGCATTAAAAAAAAGTCCAAGTCCAGAAATATTCTTCTTGGGTCAAAACTGAACAGCCTGCACTTAACTTATCATAACTTACTGTAGAAAAAAATTAATTCGATCTCATGCAGTACAGTTTAATTCCCAAAAATGTCCCATCTGCACAGAACTTCTGCTCACTTGATTAGTAAACTTGAACTGCACTTGGTATAACTTGAATACCAAATATTTCAAACACCCATGTGTTAATTTTGGATGGTGAAGGTGTTACTTACCACTCATCTTATTCAATTGAGCAAGATTATGATTTGAAATATGTGATTTTTATGGTTTATTATTCTTATAGCTATAACTACAACCATTTGGTTCGGATGCATTTGGTAGGTAGAATACATTGCATTAAACTAATGCAGTTTTTATGTTTCGCCTATTTAAAGGCACATGCACCATAACGTAACTTTTGGTGCAATAGGCAGACTCACTTCCCCTTAGTTTGTGCGGGTTTCCAAGAGATTTGTATTTTTAAACAATACTTTTTTATACTATATAGTAAATAATAGTTAATATTCAAATGTATTCATAATATTATATGTAACGATAGATTTTCTTTTTAAAAAATAAAATTGCATGCATATTGGTAGACTTGGGTATTCTATAATTTAACTGACTGGCCAAAAACCTTGCAAGGGATTTGATAAGTGGTCTAATTCATTGTTCCTTAGTGAGCTTATGAACTTATTTACCCTTGATTTGGGCGGCAACAAAAAACTCTCTTAGGAATATATCATTTCTATACATATATGTGTATATACATGTACACACATATATATATTATGACATTATTAGAGTATATCCATGTCGATAGGACCCAAATTACCTGATTAATTGATTAATTTCAAGTTCAATATCAAACACCTTATTCTTTTTGTTGTGCGCAGAATGCAGAATCAAGTGCATTAAATAATCACAAAAAATAAAGGCTATATAATTTAACGTGGTTCGATAATATACCTACGTCCACGAGAGCAAAAGAAAATAATTGTATCACTAACAATTATTAGAGTACAATATTTGAGTAAGAAACCTCACTTTCCACAAACCTCATTTTCCAAAACTCAAATACACCTAGTACTCTCACACACTTGAAAGGAAAAACCTCTCAATTACACACACTCTAATTGCTCACTCTTTTAACAATTTTACAAATGAATTGTTATTCACTCAATTTTGGGATGCATTACAAATGAAAAACTTCCTTTATTTATAGGAAGCATTTTGCACTATTACACATTTGGTGCCCACCCACAATTTGGTCAATTTTGCCAAATTGTCAAAGTTGTTATGAAATTGCCAAATTGTCACATGCTTCAGCAACTCATTTGGCTTCAATTTCCATGATTCCATCCACATGCTTCATCAATATTTCTAATATTGCAGCTAGAAGATCATGCATTTCAAACTTTTTGACTTTTCAATAATTCTCCACCTCAGCGAAGATTTGTCCAAATCTAAGTCGACTATCAATGAACTGTCATCCCAAAGTTCCTGCATCTCCGTGATTGCCTACGTACCCAAAATCTAGGATCAAACCAACCATAGTTCAAAAACTTCCCAAACTCAACACATTCGAAGGATTTGAATTAGTTTCAAGTAATATTGAAACTTGACTCCAAAAATCACCTTTGTCAACATATCTTATGGATTATCTTTGGTATCGATCTTTCTCAACAACACAATACCGGTTTCGATAACCTCCCTCAAATAATGATATTTTACATCTATTTGCTTTGTTCGAGCATGATATGTTTGGTTCTTCGCTAGGAATATTGCGTTTTGGTTATCACAAAAGACCTCAATGTTCTCCTGGATTACTCCCAAATCTCCTAACAAGCCTTTCAACCAAATAACTTCCGTTACAGCCTCAGTTGCTGCCGTGTAGGGGTGGCTAAACCGAATCTAACCCGACGGACTCAACCTAACCTAGTTTAACCCAATTTAATTTTGATGGGCTAAATGGGTTATTATGGGTTAATTGGGTCACTTTTTTCTAACCCAATCAACAATTAGGTTAGGTTGGGTTAATTATGATGAACCCATCTAAACCAACCCTACCCACATAAATAATAATAAGAAATAGAAAAAGAAGAAGAAGAAGATAATTCTCAATTGCAAAATCCTAAAAATGTAAACGGTTAATCTATTTTTTATCCTCTTTTTATTCTTTTATAAAAGAGACTATTTTGATCTTGTATCTACTACTCTATACTCTAACTCCAAAACTAAAATTATTGTCTTAAATATCAATTCTCAGTCAACTAAGGTACTTTTTTTTCATTCTATATTCTTTTAGTTTTCTTTATTGAATAATAGACAGTGAATAGAATTTTCATAATATAACATATTTATATTTGATTTCAATAAGTTTTATTTAAACTTTCGTATTTTTTATTTAATTTTTAATTTTAACTTGACTTCAAGTCTTCAACCCAATCAACCCAACCTGATGATTTAAGGGTTGGGTTGGATTGGACTGAATAGGTTTATTTAATTGGGTTGGGTTAATTTTATCTCAACCTATTCAATAATGAATTGGGTTAGATTTTCACAAACCCTATCCAACCCAACCCATACCCACCCTTACTGCCATGTACTTTGCTTCCATAGTGGAAAAAGCAATTGTCGACTGTAGAATCGACCTCCAACTAATCGGACCTCCTCTGAATGTGAATCATAGCTCGTCGTTTATCTTCACTTGTCAAGGTCTCCGGCGAAATCAGAATTACAATACCCAACACATTGTTGACCACAATCCTTCCTGACCAATAATCCAACATCAACTGTCACATACAGATATCGAAGAATCCACTTCACTGCAAGCTAATGATTTTAACCCAGATTATGCATATATCAACTAACCATACTCACAGGTTGAGATATATCGTGCCTTGTGCATATCTTAACATACATAAGACTACTTATAACACTAGCATATAGAACACGAGTGATGTAGTCGTGCTCCTTTTAAGAAGAAGGACATGAAGAAGAGTTTAATTTGAAATAAGGAGCTAGAGGAGTAGAAACTTGTTTGGTTTTGTTATCCATATCAAACATTTCTATCATTTTCTTCAAATAAGACTTTTAAGTCAACCATACGCTTTTATTCTTTTTGTTTCTACAAATTTACATTCTAAGTATTCTCTATGCATCACCCGAGTCTTTCATTTCGAACTTAGAAGCCAGCTATTTCTTTAATATTTTAATCTCACCTCCATTCTTCGAAGGTATAAGCATATCGTCGATATAGAGTAACAGATAGATGAAAACTCAATCTTATAGTCTTCTAAAGTAAACACAGTGAATAATTGTGTTCACTTCTAGTGAATTTTTACCTTGTATTAATTAATCAAATCTTTTGTACCATTGTCTTGGTGAGTATTTCAATCCATACAAAGATTTAATCAATCTGCACACGTGATTCTCCTTTCCAGTAACTTTGAAACCACAAGGCTGAGTCATATAGATTTCCTCCTTCAAATCTCCATGTAAGAACGTCGTCTTAACATCTAATTGAGCCAACTCTAACTCATATTAAGCTACCAAGGCAATACGAATGGAAGTATAGTTTACAACTGGAGAGAACACTCTATTATAGTCAATACCTTCCTTTTGAGCAAATCATTTTGCTACGAGCCTTATTTTATATCGAAGAATTATTTGATTTAGAGAACCTCGCTTCTTAGTGTAGACCTATTTATTGCCAATAACCATTTTTCCCTTAGGTAACTCCATAAGTTTCCAAGTCTGGTTTTAATTAAGAGACTTCATTTCTTCTTCCATGGCTAACTTTCACTAACCACTTTCATTACTGTGTATAGCTTCATTGAAAATGTTAAGGATGTCATCATCAATAATTATATGTGCATAGGCTATTACCATGTCTTTAGTAAGTCATTCGAGTTTCTTTATCTCTCTTTTTAGTCTCCTTGTTGTTATACTGTCATTTTCATCTTCTATATTTTTAGTTGTTTCTTCCTCTTGTAGAACATCAACAAAAACAACTTATTCTTCTACTCTTTGGGTCTCTTCCAAAGTTGAAATCTTCTTTAATGTAGAGCTAGCTGGTACATATAGAGTTGTATCAAACTTAACCCGCTGTAATGATTCATTGGTTTTGTTCTCTACCTGCTCAGAACTTGAAGCCTTCAATATAAAGGCTTCATCAAAAGTGACATCTCTACTATACACAAACTTTTTATCTTCAAGATCTCATAACTTGTAGTCTTTAACTCCATATTTAAATCCCATAAAGATACCTTTTCGTGCACGAGGATCGAGCTTATCATTCTTTATATGATAATAAGCTGAACAACTAAGCACACAAATGGAGTCATAATCTTGTGTATGCTTTCCAAACCACATTTTCATAGGAGTTTTACCTCCAATTACAGCAAAAGGCAACCGGTTTATTAAGTGACTTGCGTAACTGACACCCTCAGCCCAAAACTATTTATCTAAACTAGCATTAGTTGGTAACCTTATAGCCTATCACAACTTTTTATCTTGTAGAATCATCATAGCCCCATGTGCAAACTTCATTGTGCCATCTTCAATGGTAACCTTATAGCCTTTAGCCTCCAAGGCACTAATAGAAATTAGTTTTTTGTTCAAAACGGGAACATGTCTAACTTTTTTCAGTTCTCTGACCATTCCATCGAACATTTTGAGCTGAGTTGTTCTTATCCCCACTGTATGGCAAAGTTGATCATTACACTCATAGCTTCACTGAATTCCAGATCATGAAAATCTGTAAACCATTCCCTTTTGGGAAACAAATGACAGGTTGCTCCGGTATCAAGTATTCACTTGCTCAAATCAGCCACGTATGTTGCAGGCATAATATTTAGTGAATTGTTGGAGTCTTCATCTTTACGTGTCATACTTGATAGTACTAGTTTATTCTCATCTCTCTTTTAAGTCTTTGAACAATCTTTCTTTTAATGGCCTTTCTCATGACAAAATGCACACTCATCTCGAGCAATATTTCGGCTTCTCAATTTGGACAAAGAATTATTTCCACCACGCTTTTTCTTTTTCTCTATCGTCCTTTCTCTGGCTAACAAAGCTTCAGACGATGCTCTTTTGGAATGTTTATAATTATTCCGAATTTCTAAATTGGCCAATGCTGTGAAGACATCCTTGAAGATGATCACGTTTTTCCCATATAATAAAGTAGTCACAAAATGACTATATTCTTTTGGAAGTGAGTGTAGGAGAATCAAAGCCTTGACTTCATCCTTAATGTCTTCAACAAGATTTTTAAATCAGAAAGTAACTTTTTAAATCTTGAGACATGATTGTGCATTGACACTCCGGGCTTCATTGGAAAGCCATATACTTGGCTCATTGCATAAAGACGATTTTCAGGACTTTTCAACATATATTTCTCCTTCAATGTATGCCACAAAGTCATCCCACGCTCCTCATTTTTCACCAAATATTTCACCTCCTTGGTCAAGCAATATCTGATCTGACTACCAGATTTCTCATTCATATGATCTCAAGTTTCTTCGTCATACAAGTGTTTTTTTTTATTTTTCAGAACAACATCGAGATCGATTTGAATAAGGGCATCCATAATTTCGCACCTCTATATGCCAAAGATGATTTTCCCATCAAACTTTTTAACATCGATCTTCTGACCTCCTATAACAGGTGTCGAAAGGCAATGTGATAAGTCTCACCTCTCATCTTAAGTTTCCCTTGGAATGGTTTGGGTAGATCTCTCCCCACTCTTGAAAGTTTCACTTGCTATTATTTTTTCAATAAATTATTCTCACCTTAGTGATTAATACGGATGAAAAAATTCACTAAGAAAAATCCTACAAAAGACTAGAGACGTCACACCAGTCTCACTTAAAACCCAATCTCCTTAAGCTCTTATCACCTTTGTGACAGAACTTTTCAAGACATGCAAAATTCCACACTGCTGCACAAGCTACTGATCCTCCCAAGTACAAACTGTTGGCTCCATCGTATTCGTGAACAGTATCGAATGTGAAAAATACCGTACGTGAATTGTACCGCATACGAGAATAGTACCATATATGTAAACAGTGTCGTTTACCCCAAATACGAACCGTCAGCTCCGATACTACTTGTTGTGCGTGAAATGCGGAATCAAGCGCACCAAATAATCATAAAAAAATAAAGGACACAAAATTCAACGTGGTTCGCCAATATGCCTACATCGATGAGAGTAAGAGAAAATAATTGTATCACTTACAATTATTAAAGTACGATATTTGAGTAAGAAACCTCATTTCTCAAAACCCAAATATACCTAGTACTCTCACACACTTGAAAGGAAAAACCTCTAAATTACACACACTCCAATTGCTCACTCTCTTAACAATTCTACAAATGAATTGTTATTCACCCAATTTTTTGATGCATTACAAATGAAAAACTTCCTCTATTTATAAGAACATTTTGTACTGTTACACGTTCGGTGGCCACCTGCAATTTGGCCATTTTTAACAAATTGTCAAATTGTCACATGCTTTACGAACTCATTTGGCTTCACTTTCCATGATTCCAGCCACATATTTCATCAATGTTTCTAATATTGCAGCTAAAAGATCATGCATGCAAACTTTTTGACTTTTTAACACTTTTAACTAAAATGGATCTTTCTTCGAGCAACATCAGTGGCATTTTAGATTATATCGGTTTTTCAAGCTCAACAACTTTCACTACCTTGATCTACTTGGTAACAATTTATTAGCGACAAGCATAATTAATCAAAGAAAGGTTTCACTTTCCCTGTTTTGCCAGTTCAGAGGTTAAGCAAATGCATGAGCCCCAATTGTCGACATGTTGTTTATGTCCAAGTTAACTTAGCTCTACCCACAGAGAAATTCTAGAATACATTAGAGGTACCATGTCAGCCATATAACCAGCAAATAGTGCTATGACATGTGTGCATTTATTTTGAAAAATTATTATGCAAGTGATGGTTATATTAAATTCAACATACATGTCATATATGTATCAATTTTTTATAATATATCAGAGGTATTCTAAAATTTCTCCTGCCCGCAATAAAAAAGATGGGAATGTAATAATTTTGAAAAAAAGTTATGGTAGACAACTTTTACTTTGGAAATGAGCATTCTTTTTTCTTTGAAGCTACCAAAAACAACTTTATAACTACTTTATATTTCTTTCAAACTACATGTGCTTTGACAACCACAAATTCTTGGTGTATAATAGATTGAACCAATGTTATAATTTCTTCAGCAATAGTGTAACCAATAATATAGCCAAAATAGTTGGAGAATAATTTTTCAAGATATTTGAGTTCGAATATCATTGATGTGAGTAAGAACAAAGTTCATATATTTTCTTTTTAAAGATTAAATCTCGTCAAAAGCTAATTTATAAAAAATAACAAAAAATTCAGAAACATAATTAAGGTGGGGAATAACATGAGCTTTTCCTCACTGCATGCATGAAGTTAAAAGCTGAGAAAGTCCACACAGGGAGCAAAAATGAAAAGAATAAAACAATAACAAACAAGAGTGATACCTAAGAATGTTATTAGCTTCTATAGATAAGAAAAGAATTATAGTTACGAGAGCTAACGGCCACCAAGTAAAGTCTATGTCATAAAGATCTAGATTGGCTAAACAGTCAGGAACACAATTATTTTCTCTGCAACTTTGCGAACATATAAAATTCATCTGCAAACAAAGATATCTAAGAAAGTTCAGATTTCTTGTACATGTTGTCGCGCACACAGGTCGCCAAATGAAAATTTTTCATTTGGGCAATCGCGCACTTGATCAGGGCCCACTCGCCCACACACAAACACACACACACACACACACACATAGAGAAAGAGAGAGAGAGAGAGAGAGAGAGAGAAAGGAGGGGAGAGAGAGAGCAAAAGAGAGAAATTCTTAAATGTAGACGTCTTTTTTTTTAATGTGGACACTTTACTAAGCCATGTAGTTTAATAACATGTTTACAATGACTCTATAAAATCACATGATTTAATGGCATTTCTGTATGAAAAAAAAAATAAGGACGTCTGCAGGAGAGAATGACTCAATACATATATTCCAGGAATTCTAAAAGACTTTATAAAGTTCGGAATTTTGGGACTAAAGCTTAATCTAGATATATAAACACATGCAGGCATACATTTACAAAATAAGCCTAACAACTATTTTCATCTATTGTGGGTATTTCCTTATATCATTTTGTCAAATAAATGCAGGTCGATTCTTAGCCTATGTGGAATTGTATCTCCTTTAAATCCTAATAACAGGTCCTCTAATTTGCTCTGTTTTTGTACCGTGGAAAGAAAATGTGAAAAATATATTTTTGAATTAATGATACTTTGGTCGTTCTTTTTTTTCGAATGGGTAATTTTTAATTGAGTCCTTATTATTTGTTAAAAAAAAAAGCAGAGACCAGAAGTTTATAAAATGAATCAACCATTTAAATACAAATTTATGTTATTCAAGTCCTTAACTTAATCCTTCCATTAAAAAAGTTAGTGAAATTGTTAACTTAAACATGAAAAGCCAACTAAACTCCTTTTATCATATTAGTGATTTGAAGTACAAATTTACCCTTGGGCATTAATTTTTGTTTCAGTCTCACCACTTATTTACCAATTTGAGTAACAAGAAACAAAACTCTGAAATTGATGCAGAATAGAAATTTATACTAAGATATGTTTCCTAATTAATTAAGGACTTTTAATTTCCTTTCCAATTTAAAATTTTGTTTTCCCTTAGTGATTTAGGATAATTACTGCTACTATAAATAGCTTCCTCTTGTAGCCTTTGAAGGCATGTTCGATTTCAATAATATTTTCAATTTTCAAATCTCTTTGTGAGTATTTGAATTCTGTTAATTCTCAGTATTCTGCAGAATCAACGAGTCTTAACCTCTAAATTCACGGCATTCTTTTAAATCAACATAAATTTAGTTGTTCTTTTATTCCGGCATTCTCTAGAATCAACGGAATATTCTGAACATTAAACTTCCGCTGCATCAGAAATGAATTCAACAAAATCTTTAATCAATTTTTATAAATGAATTCAAATATAAAGAGCACCATTAAAAAACATAACCATTATAGCTCTTGGAATTAGGCACAAATGTAATTTACTACCCATATAATTCCATCACATTTATAAATATATGATGATTATTAAATGGAATAACATATGTATTGAATCTAATATTAGAAAAACCACAATAACATCTGGTCTCATAACAAAATTAAAAGTATAATAGTCAATTAAATTCAAACTAACAAACAACTCAACAATATTGAGGTAAACTAAAATTCAAATACAATAAATAGCTAATTGGCTTCGACATTTTATAGTTGAGAATTTAATGTTAGCCCAAGGTGAAATTGTACTCTCCTATTCCTTGTTGACAAGGACAGATTCTTAATTTTAAGGCTAAGGTATTGTCCACAAAAATTGTGTATGCAATCCCACTAGTTGAGTGACATTGATTGAAACCCAATTGGCTTGTTCAGAACTATTACCAATTGCTTGTTCATTGACATCTATCTATTGATATTGTGGGCTAGTTCCCCATCGTCTGAAAAAGAAAAAAGATTTTAATTTCATTTAATTAAAAAATGTATCAATCTATCCGATACAATTCCACAATCAAATCAAACATGTACAATTAGTGAGGTCCTATTAGTTGCCTACACATCACCATGACCACCAAGTTATTAATCCATTTGACAACATAAAAAATATAATATAAAAAGAAATCTGCTTCCGTCAATAACAATATCATACTTGAGCAATTGATGAAGTGATAGTCCTTGCTTGCAGACGAAAAACATCACCAAGTTTCAAGCAATTTAATGAAAAAGAACAAAAAATATCTTTTAGGATTAAATTTTTCGTAACTAAATTAAACATGTTCACTTGATGAAGCCTTATTGCTTCCTTGCACACAACAAATATCACCAAGTTTTAAGTAATTTAATGAAAAAGAATAAAAAATCCTTTTGAATTAAATTTTTATAATAAAATTAAACCTGTGCACATGATGAACCCCTATTGCTTCCCTACCTAATATCAAAATCAATATTTGTTAACTTCACATATTGAAATTTAAAGAAGAAAATTAAATTGACTTTCAAATTATACCTTTGTGGTTTTTATAGTTTTTGGAAAATTGGGGCAACCCTTTTATTATGCTGAAGACATGTACAAGCACTACATTTGATGGTAAATCTTTTACTAGTTGGTTTGGCCTCACCAAGTTCCTTTATTCTTTTCTTTTTAGGCCTTCCAATTGGAACTTTTATGTCAGGTGGTCCAACTTTCACAGGCTCCACAATATCAGGTGAGGTTCAGCTTCTAATTCAGGCCATGCACACTCATCAAGAATTGGATTTATAGTCCTCATGTATGTTGTCATAAAAGATTCCTTAGTTAGACAATGATTTACATAATCCTCAAGTTGCCCTCCCTTATGAAAAATAATAGCCACTGCATGTTTGCAAAGCAATCCACTAAACTGCCACATACCACATTTGCACATTCCATCTGTAATATGTACCTAAAAGTTTCTCCAGCCAGCTTGACAACATTCAAACAACTCCCCGTTACCTCCAAAGACCCTAATTCTTCTTGCCTCATTTGAGGATTGTTTTAATCTTTCTCTACCATATGGTGTCAAATGGTCTTGCCAAATTTTTTCCTACTTATATTTTTTGAACATTCTCACTATTAGTTGTCTACAAATGTGCTCAAGAATGCTTAGAATAGGCTTGTCCCAAACCTTATTTGCCTATTTGTAAAAAGATTTGATCATGTTGTTTGTAATTTGGTTAGATTTTACACGGTGATAAAATCCTCTTCTAGATCATGGTGCAGGTGGTATTTTTCTTAACCATTCACAACAATTTTGGTCTTTAGCCCTAATTTGACATATTGTCCTCTCAAAATCATATTAATATATAGCCCTACAAGCTTTCTAGAACAACTCCATGACATTCAAACTAGGAAACCTACATTTCAAATTGGCAAAGATATGCCAAGCACAATATTTAGTACTAGCATTAAGCTAATATTTTTCCAATCCCCGTAAAAGACCTTTTGTCTATCACTAATAATAGTCATAGGCCTATGATCATCAGCCCCAATGAATTCTTACAACAAAGATAATAATCCCAACTATCATAGTTATCCACCTCACATGTGCAAAAAGCCAGCAGAAAAATTTCACTATTAGCATCTAATGCAACAGCTGATAACAATACTCCTTTGTATAGGCCCTTCAAGTGACACCCATCCAATCCTATGAAAGGTCTACACCCAATTAGGTACCCCACTTTAAGTGCAGGAAATTACAAAAAAAAACACATTTTAAAAATTGGGCTATTTGACAATGGCCTATCAACCTTTACCTTGACATAAGCACCTCTATTCATTTTCATTATAATGTAGCATATTTGAGAAGCTTTCAATAGCAAGCAATATAGTCAGCACCTAGGTTTTTTAGTGCAATTTTTTTGCCTTGTATAGTTTTTGTTTGTCACACTCAATACCATATTTATCTTTCAACTCATTGATTAGGGCATCTACATCAAACCCTAAGTTAGTAAGAATAAGATCATCACAAACTTTAGCTATCCAAAATGTTGTTGCATCTTTGTAAAACGATTTAGGTAATGTTTGTTTTTCTAGTCTGAAATCTGAATGGATCTACATTTTTCTTAAGTCTGAATAGGTTTGAATACAAAAATTTGAATCACATGTTTGTTTTTCTTTTTTTAATATCTGAATATAAGTGTCATATTATTTGTTTTTATAATAAAAAATATCTTAAACTTGGTTCTTTGACATTTATGCCCTTGTAAATCAAAATAAAAAAGGAGGATTCTATTTTATAGTTTAGGAAATAAATTATTTTATAGATATTTTTGGAATATAGTATTTACTTATCATTCAGACCTTTTTTTCATTTAGATAAAAGTTACAAAAGTTTACTTTTTCTATTCAGATATAAATATCTAAAAATCAGACATAAGTTACAAAAAATAAACAAACAAATTTAAAAAAATGGTCTGAAATTAGTAAAATTTCAGACTTAGACATTTAACAAACAACCTCTTAGTCTCATAATCGTGCTTCCCTTTAATATCTCCAATTTTTAAAGTTATCCCATTAATTGTTGATGAAGAATGAAGTTTCCAAGTGCATTTTGGATTGACACATCTACAGGTATACCTAACACCATCATTTTTAATCATATTCAACCGAAAATCCTCTTGGATAGCATATTCCACCATTGCCTCTATTAATAATGCAACAAATTCAAAGGTAATTCCTACTTTCAAACTAACTAAACCATTTGGATTTGGTTTTCACTCATTATCAACAATGGATTCATACATTCATGAAAGACTATTTTCTTCATCAAATGAGTGTCCCCCAATAAAGTTGTCCTCACTAAATTTTGCAAACTTATCACTATCTACAGTAACACTTATATTGACAGGATTTTGAAATACCATTGCGACACTTTTATGATATCATTGACCATGTGACCCAGTGTGCACCTCAAACTCAATGATAGGACAACTATTGATTAAAACCTCCTAAAAAAACCCAATAAAGTTCACTATAGTTTCAAATTAGCTTCCTTTGCCTACATGTAATCCATGGTAACACAACAAAAATTTTAATCATATCCATTTCATTGTG
The DNA here is from genome assembly GCA_029618585.1 of Citrus australasica. NCBI lineage: Eukaryota > Viridiplantae > Streptophyta > Magnoliopsida > Sapindales > Rutaceae > Citrus > Citrus australasica. Next base: position 8,121,318 of record JARCIV010000004.1, read on the forward strand.
TCTAAGCTTAACCATGACTTCTTGAACTTGGTGAAACAACCTAATAACCTTATTTTCCTCTAGTTCCCTATATCCTATCTCATACACCACCTCATTAGTTTTAACCAACAAAAAGAAAAGGTAATATAGTTACCTGCATCAATTTTAAACAAAAAATATTGTATAAAAAAAAAAGCTAAACTAATACAATTTTATTTAGCAAAGAACAAAAAATTCAACCTAAATGAAAGTACATGTAATTCAATTAAAAAAATACAAAAGCAAATTCAATCTAATACATATAAAAAATAGAAACTAAAAAGAAAAAATAACCCAACAAAAAGAAAGAAAGTAGTAACTATAGTGAATTCAGTCTAATATGTATAAACATTGCTACTGATAATAACGCACATAATTCAATTTTATTTTAAAAAAGAAGCCAATATAATGAACCCAATCTTATGAATAAAAGGAGACCAATTGATGGAAATGAAATACGGCATAAACAGAACAACTCAGGAAAGCCCATGAATTAGGCAAATTAAATTTAATAAATAAAAAAATAAACATGGTGTATTTGGTTTAATAATTACATAAAAAGAAAATTCAAAAAAGTACATTAACACAATGTACAATAACAAAATACAACATCCATTAAAAAAATCCACCAATAATTAAACACAGTTTGTCATTTAGAAAATTAGACTTGAGAAACCTAATTTTTCACACGATTATAAAACATGGGAACAATTTTATCAAAAAATACTTACAAAAGTCGCTAAAAAAATAGTTACTAGCCTTTAAACTTAGGTTATGTCCAATACTTGAACTCAACCAGTGCTAACAAAGGTTTGGACAAATTCAAGGTAGATTTATATAACATTTTTGGCGCGATCCTATACTTTCTTAATCTCTCCTCTCACATCAAGAATGTTATAATTTCTGTAACATTAACTTAGTGTTTTCTTTTTTCTTTCAGAAGAACATTAACTTAGGTTATTTGAGTTTAGTTTAAATTGTTGCCACCCGTCAAAAATAAAGTTAACGAGGTGCTCAATTGTTGTTTCATTAAAGCATTATCAATGTTGTTAACATTTTTAACAGAGGAATTAAATTAAGAACTTGAATGCTATAATCGGTACTTGAAAGGATTTAATTGATTCATTTTATAAACTTCTAATCTCTGATTTTTTTAATAAATAATAAGGACTCAATTAAAAATACCCTTTTTGAAAAGGATATGTTGTTGGTTAGTAATAATCGACATAAGTTTTTCAAAAAATTTCGTCATTTTTAATACATTATTTGCCAGCATGATGTATTAAGAAGTTTGAGGTCCTCCCTGATGCAAAAACTTTTTGAATCTTTTTATCAGTGACATTGCAAGATGACAATTATTTTGTGTCTCATTAATTGGAGATTTGAAGCTTTTACGACATCTTGACTTATCCGGAACTAAGATTGAAAGCTTGACTTTCTCTTATAAGATGTTCTTAGATCCTCGGAAGATTTTCAGAATAGATTCTCGGAAGATTTTCGGAACATCTCCTTTCAATTTAGATGCGTGGCCAACAAAAGAATTAAATTTAAAAAAATTACTGACATCAATATTAATCGATTAATTGAAAGCTAGCACATCCCATTGAAAGTTTCATAAAGAAAGCTAATACAAGAAGTAACTGTAGTTGCACACATAGTTCCCCAAGCTGATGATGGACCATATGTCATGCACCGCTTGAAAAAAAAAAAAAAAAAAAGCCAAACGTGGCTGATTTCAAATGCAACAGCAGTTGCTTGCTTTGACTAAGCAAATGCATGCTTCACCTGTGTCTTGTCGTGCATGCTTGAAGCGGTGGCATATATAAAATGACAAATTGAAGTAGTTTTTCCATTTTTGCAATGACTGAACCAGAGCAGAGCAAACAGAGCAGAGCAAAACAAAGAGAAGAAAAGAAGATGGCAAGCGGTGGCATATATAAAATGACAAATTGAAGTAGTTTTTCCATTTTTGGAATGACTGAACCAGAGCAGAGCAAAACAAAGAGAAGAAAAGAAGAAAAACCGAGAGAAAAAGAGAAGAGAAAATAAAAGAGTAAGAAGAAAAGAAAAGAAAGGAAGAAAAGGAAGAAGCCAAGAGTGGGGAAGAGAGAAATTGAAAGGAAAAGTTACCGAAAAATAGAATTAGATAGTTAGATTAAAATCCAGTAAATCACCGGTAACATATTTATGAAGTTTGAGTAGTTATGTTATATTTATGAAGTTTGAGTAGTTATATTAGTATAAGTTTTTATATCAATCATAATAATTAAATTTTAAATTTTTTATTTTAAAAGAAATCTAAGAATTCAGAGACCCACAATAACCCCAATGAACTTTGGAGTGGAACAACATCTGTGAATGGATACTATACTTATGAATAACATTGTTGAATTAGAGCTTTGAAGCTTTTGCAACACCTTGACTTATCCCAAACTAAAATTGAATAGAAATTGCTACCCGAGTTCGGAAAATCTTATAGCTGCATGGTCAAACCAAAGAATTAAATTTAAAACATTTAACAGATTTACTTTCTTATTAATTGATTAACTGAAAGCCAGCACATCTCATTAAAAGTTTCATATAGAAAGCTAATACGAGAAGTAACAGCAACGAGGAATTCTGATGTACAATCTGATACGGTACTTCATAAGTATTTTAGAATTTCTCCAACAGCAAGAATACTAGTTTCTATGTAGATGAGAAGACTAGCTAGCTAGGTCTAGGTCCGCCCGCACATCCGCAATAGATCTCGAGTGTTACATTATACCTTAACCGGTCGACGACTCTATACCTTAACCGGTCGACGACTCTTTCTTCATAAACCGGATAACCAATGTTAACAATATAAGGGTCAACATGTGGGTGACGCAAATTAGTCGGTGTCCGCGGCAAAGAACCATCTGTGGCCACGACTTCAAGCTTCTGTCCCGCTTCACAGTGGCCTGGAAAGTCGGAGAGAAAGTAGTAGTGGTTACGAAATTTGAGATGGATCGAGTCGGACCCAGTGTTGTAGACCTGGATCGGCCGAGTTCTTCGGTTGCATGACTCAAAATCTCTGCGCATAACTTGCTTCAAGTTATCCGTCCGGTTGTTGTACTCGAACACGATGGTGTCTCCAGCACTGAAGTTCCTGGAAGATGCCCATGTCTTGTAATAATCCACGTCCATGCCCTCCTCCGGATTTGGTTTTCTCCATTCAACTTTGTGAGTTTTAGAAAAACCAACACCTCCGAGACTCACTACTTTCCCCTGACCAATTTCACCATCAACACGCAACACAGAAGTTGCCATCAGCAGCAGGAAAGCAGCTTGTATCATCTTTGTAAAAGCCATTACTGATCTGGTCGACCAAATTTAGATAATCAAATCAAATCAAAACTAAGAGATAAAGAAAGAGCCAGAGGACCCAGATTAACTAATTGTTTTATATATATTATCATAAAAGACACCAGTACCTGCCTCCTTGGTCTTATATATAGAGAAGAGAGGCTTGCTATATGGTATATTCCAAATCCTAACTTGAAAAGGTTTTAGGTCCCATCATTTTCAGCATCCTAATTTGTTTAGAACTAAATTATTGGCGTGGCGTGTGTATGCGTGATTTGTGGTTAATTAATAAGTAAAATTTTAAGAGAAGTTAAATCCTAAGCTAACTATATCATGCTATTTTAAAAAGAAAAAAACAGATATATTTGGATATGTATAGCTTAATTAAATCAAATAAAAAAAAGTATCAAAATAATTTAACAATAAGAAAGTATTGATAACTTCAACTAGGTATCAATAAACAATACTGTAAAATAAGTTATTTTCTTCCGAAACCCAAATACATATATTAATTTTGTACGTTCGTGGTTTTGATCTTTGCCAACAGTAAGATGCTATCTATATTGAACTTGGCAAATATATTATTTTGATGCTATTGTTAATGACTTAGTGGGCTTGGCTGATTTGCTTTTATTTTTTTGATGCTATGGACTTACCAGTAAAATTACTTTATTATCTAATATATAGACTTTACACATTAATTGTACAGGGGTTAGTATAGACATTTTACACTAATTTTTCATATTTTATTTAAAAATCCCAAAATTTTTTAAAATTATGTGAGGACCATGACATCCTATAGTTTTATATAGCCTCCGCCCCTGTATAAGCTCACTTAATAGTGCATGTCGAGACTTGCCAATATGCTCTCATTCATGCAATGAGACTCGAGTCATTGACCTCACGAATGAATGTTCTTGAATGAGCTGAAGAAAGAGTTGTTTTGCTTTTTTTTTTTAATTAAGTTTAACTTTAACTTTTAGCTTAAATTTTTATGCAACCACTAATCTAATATCTACCACGACATTTCACTAAATCAATGGTTAAAAATTTATAAGAAAATTAATTTTAAGTTGAAGTAGTTGTTATTGATATAATCGAGGTAACAATAAAATAAATTATTTTAAAAAAAAAAAGTTTGTGCTTTTTACATGTGTGCCAAGCGGGTTATTTCCAAAGACCAATGTGACCTAATTGCAGAAGCCTTAATCTTGGTTCTTCTCCAGAAAGAAGAATTGATCAACTGAGTCACTGTGCGAGAGAGCTCATAAAAAAATTATTTAGTGTATTCCCAATTCCAAGAAGCGAGTTGAGTCACCATCGACTCTACAATTTCGCAAAAACATCCCTTATCAAAATCTTCTCCCACCCATATGTCACCGTTTGTGACTTGTATTGTGGAGTTGGAGTCTGAGGATGTCAAATTTTGGTTGGGCTTTAAACCCAGACTCAAACCATATTATTGATAATAAAAGAGGCTCTTCATAACAGGTTGGGCCATCTTAAGCTTAGACTTTCACAAAATTTTTAAATAATTTTTGAATAAAATTAAAAGTAGAAAAAATACTTAAATTAAAGAGATTGTTCAATTGTAATAATATAACTTCATAACAAATACTAATTTTGAAAACAAACTAATCTAATATTTGCATGCCATCATCTTCCTCATGCTTTAATTCCTCTCCACTAAAAAAATATTTTTTAAGAATTCCAACTTATGAGAAAAAGTGTTAAAAACAATAGTAAATTAAAAACAATTAGTAATGGAGGTGGCTCGCTGTTGATTTCTGTTGTGGGTGCTGAGTTTGCGTGGCTCCTAAGTTTATTGGTACTAGTTGCATCACATCGTGCTGGGTTCATTGCTGCTGGGTTCGCTTCGCTGGTGCTGGTCGATGCATTGCATCACGTGGATGTTGGCTGCTAGGTTCGATCAACGGCTGCTGATATGTGTGTGGAGTGAGGTTGTGTGCTCTAACTCAGTGCATGAGGATCAAGGATTTTATGCTGCTTGTATAATTTTATGGTTTGTGAAATTTGTTCTCATTTGCATTTTAATTTTTTAAAACATTATTTGGTTTTAATTTTTTTATTAATAATATTTGAAGACCAATTTGAGTCTGAATTTTTTTTGTTAAACTCATAATCAAACCTATTGATCGTAGATTTAAGATTTTTATGCCCATGCCCAGGGTCTCAAAATGAGGGACGGGCCTAAGCCCATTGAGCCTTGGGCCGAAGCCTATCGAGCTCCGAACATTTTTGCCAACTCTACCAAAGTCAATGTTAACAAATAGAACCCGCTCTCATTGCTAACTATATTGGCTTTGTATTACTTTTTCTTTTAAATTTTAATTTTTTTTTAATTTTTATGGATTTTATGATTATATATTTAAATGGGTTCTTTTGTATTGATTGGTTTTGTGTCGTAGATATAGCAACTTCAGAAATTGATGAAGCATGAGACACTTGGGAGAATCAAAGGAAAAATTTCATCTCTGAGTTCTTTGAAGCTGGCATGTGCGTTGTAAGCTCCGTTTATTTATGCATATGTACGAGTTTTCAAGAATCACGCTGATGTCTGTTCCACCAGCACCAGGCAGTTGAAAATTGAAAGTTGAAATTTCATTTTCATTGCAATGAAAATGATAATAAAGTGCACTGTGAGGAAAATTGGAAAAGTTAGACCCATATTAGTACCTTCGCCCAAAAGTCGAGAGGAATTTTACTTGTATAGCATCAATCAGTCCCCTTTTCTTTGTACTATTTACACTTAATTATTTTATTTTTCTTACTAATTCATCCTGCTTGAATTCACAACAGATTCATAAAAGTACGTTGTTTAGTTTTAAGCTCTTCAATTGTAGAATGTTAAAAGACCAGGCTATTTCTTTTTACGCAGTCTTCACTACATATCGTCTTATACCGAGTCTACTTACAAAATGTGGACTCAGTCCTTTATATTGCTGTAAAAGTCTGACTTACCATTTACTTTGGAGTAAAGGCTCTTTTATTGATGTAAAAGAGCCTGTTTGCATTTGAGCATTTTATATAAGTTATATTTACCTAGTCTCTTAAAATTTAACATACGCAATTAAAAAAATTGAATGAAAATAAAAAATATGGTGCACAGACCCTAATTGTTAGAGAACTTTTACTCCACATTTTATATATACGTATGTGTGCGCGCGCGTCGTAAAAAAAGAATTAGGATTCTCTCCTAATCTAATCATGTACTGAGCAAATAATTCAATTGTTGATTGATAGTTAATAAATAAAAAAGTAAAAGAAGTTAAATTTTATCTTTACACTACCACTAAAAGATACATGATAAAATATTTTTAAAAGCTTAGTAGAGTTCAGATTATGAGATGATCCTATTCTATTAAAAAAACTATTAAAAAAGTTCAATTAAGAAATGGCATTGTACTTTTATACATTACTATCACTCCTAATTTATTGATAATCAAAAGCTCAAGTAACATCACCCAGCTTCTCATCACATTGTGACCGCAGTAATCAGACTTATCAATCCCCTATATGATGATGATCACCATAAAATATCAATCATAAAGAAATTCACAATCCGTCATCTGGAAAGTCATCTGCTTTCTACCAATATCATAACCCACATTGTAATTTTGTTGAGCCCTCGTTCCAATAAGTGAATATTTCATGTGTTGATCACCAATTATAGTCGGATTCACGGCCATGCAAAATGTATCCGCCGTCGGCTGATGAAACATGCTATCTATCTCCAAAGCTAACTCAGCTCCGCCCGCAAAATGAAACCTAACAGTTGGAAACCCGGCGAGGTCACGAGACATGATCCCATAATAACACAATTTATTTGATTCAGAATATGATCTCATCAGTGACCTATCGACTGTTATTATAACTGCATCACGTAGTGCCTCGTAGGCATCTTTCACAAGCCAAGTTGAATCTGTTCCGGTGTCAATAATAACTCCACCATCACTATCGTCCCTTCTGAAAATACTAGGGTTTATGTCAAGCATTTTCCCTTCAACGCTTATAGCTTCCAGGGTTACGTAATACAATCCGCCTATAACTTGAAGAGGGGTAGCATCACCTTCATCAATTATTGCTCCCTGCCCTAGAATCAGCTTGTTATGTAAATAGTTACTATCATACAGTCTCCCAATGCAATAGGAGAACGAGGAGTTCAACTGGGACACCAGAGATACCCTATCGAATCCAAGACCAAATACTCCAGACAGTGGAAACTCCTCGTTGGTACTTTGGCCACATCCGAAAACGGCATCTTCCACACGCATTGTGCCTTCGTCTGATGTTTGGAAGGTCAGTTGCTCTGTGGAAAGGATTCCAGATGCGCTAAGGCCAATAGCATAATGTTGAAGGTACATGCATTCGTTATTAGGAGTGCAAAAACCATGACGTAAATACCGGCATTTTTCAGAATCACATGGCAAGGTAGCATAAGAAGAGGATCTCGAAGGATCAAAAATGCGGGAACAACCAGGACAAGGACTGCACTGAACCCACAGAAGAGAGCTGCCAGTATCCATGGCTGCGAACATTGGGACTGGGGGATGGCCAATGAAGATATTTACATAGAACAAAGCATGTGTATTAATTTGGGGAAAAACTTGAGCTTCGTAAGAATTTTGTGATCTAATCTTTGCTTGTAAATACGACAAGCGTGCAATCGAAATGTTCATGCCGCGTTGGACGCGAACCGCAGGACTCTCGTTCGGATTGTGATATGGAGAACGGATGGAGTCGCGGTGAATGAGCTCGATAGTTAGCGGTTTAGGTTTATATGGAGTGGGAATGGCAGCATTAATTAGCCGTCTATGTCTGCTGGGAGTGGGGATGGCAACATTAATGGTCATGGAAGTGAAGATGAGAGAACAGAACAGAACTGCTAATGCAGCAGCCATGATATCAGATTAATTACTCGGATGTTCACTTGACATTTTGAAGAGGTAAATATATATAACAGCGTAAAAGTAGAAGAGCTCTTGTCACACAAAGGTTATGAATAGCTTTATATTTTATCTGACAATTTTCTTACATATGTTGATTCACAACAGAATCATAACTGTTAATCGTTTAATTTTTAAGCAGTTTAATTGAAGAAATCTAAAAAATTACAATGTTTTAGCTTCTCGTCACATTGCGATCCCATCACTCTGCCCCTCATGCCCACATGGTGATCTCTGATGATCATCATAAAATAATCAGCAAGAAGTTCACAACGGATCCTGATCTGGAAAGTTATCTGCTTCTCACCAATATCACACGCCACATTGTAATTTTGTTGAGCCATTATTTTAATAAGAGAAATTATCATTGCACCACCTCTTTTTTGCCTTATTTTCATTCAACCACTAAAAAATTCTAACATTTCTCTGCACCATATTTTTTTAAAAAAAAATTGTATCAATTAGCCACTTTTTAACTAACACTGTTAAATAATTTAAATGAAATAAAAATTTTACCCTAAATAAATTAAAAGGCATTTTATCTTATAAAAGCTTTGAAAATTAAAAAAATTATAATTATAAAAATACCCCTAAATTTAATAAAAAAATAAATCCCAAAATTAGAAATTTTATTTTTAATAAAAATCTAAATAAAAATTATAATTATAAAAATAATTACAAAATTTTGGGATTTAATAAAAATCCCCTAAATTATTAAAATTTTGAGATTTATTTTTCAATAAATAAATTCAGTTATTTTAATAAAAATTTGCAAAATTATAGTTTTTAATAAATAAATTCAGCCATTTTTATTAAAATTTTGCACAATTTTAAATAATTAATTATTAAAATTTTACAAAATCTAAATTAAATAAAAATCAGCTGAGCACCTTTGTTTGAGATTTATTTTTAATAAATTTAGGGGTATTTTTATAATTATAATTTTCTTATTTTTCAAAGTTTTTATAAAATAAAATGGTTTTTTAATTTATTTAGTAGTAAAATTGTCATTTCATTTAAATTATTTAACAATATTAGTTAAAAAGTGACTAGTTGATACAAATTTAAAAAAAAATGGTTTAAAGAACATATTAAAATTTTTTAATAATTGGATGAACAAAAAGTAAAAAAGAGATGGTGCAATAATAATTTCAATTAACAAATTTGTGTAATCCCCATTAATAAAACTCGGATTCATAGCCGTGCCAAACGCATGAGCACCCAGCTGTCAACATGCTGTTTGTGTCAAAAGCTAACTCAGCTCTGCCCGCAATGTAAAAAACTTTAACAAAAAAGTTACGGTAGAAATGAGCAACATTTCGTCTTTGAAACTACCGAAAACTGCTTTACAGCTACTTTATGTTTCTTTAGAAGTACATGTGCTTTGTACAGGAACAAATTCTTGGTATACAATATATTGACCCAATGGTGTAGCTTCTTCTATGGCAGTGTAACCAATAAAATTTAAGAAGAAAGTTCTTAATTTTTTTCTTTTTTAAAGTTTAAGCCTCGTTGGAGGCTAATTTGTCAAAAACAAAAAGGAAATAACAAAATCTGCCAAACATAATTAAGGGGGAATAATATGAGCTTTTCCCCTTACCAAGGACTCGGCTAGCTTAAAGAATCTGTAAGCTACAGACTGCAGCATCAGCCGTTGGATGTGGGGTGAGAAATTAAACCATAGAAAATGGGACGGTGGGATGATGGGAGATGTTAGGTACAGAATCTGTACCATAGGCAGGTCCCCTTACCAAATGTATGAAGCTAAAAAGTTGAGAAGCTAAATAGCGATGAGCAACAATGAAATGTTGGGAAAGCGACTAATACAAGCAGCTACAAATTAGGCGGAAATAAATTTTTTTCTATTTTTTTTATTAAAATAGTATGTGCAACACAAATAATTAGGTAGAAAAATAAATTAATAAATTCAAAGTAAAAATCAATCATAACAGACACATATTTTTACATAAAAATTTAAAGTGAGAAAAACTACGGGACCATAGTCCGATATAATCTTTCACTATATTAATGGGATTATAACATAAAATCTTCTCTAGATAATATTAGAGGCTATCGATATAAAAAATCTCAATATTTTTAGCTTACAGTAACAGCCTAATAATTGTTTCTTTAACAAGTGGGTATCTCAAATAGTAGCTAAAGAGAGGATAAAATAAAAATAAAAACTAGTAAGATTATAGAAGGAGATACCAAAAACTTACCCTCAAACTTTGAAAGAAAACGAAGTTGAAATCACCTTTTGATCGTTTAATTGAAAATTAAAAACATTATTCCCAAATTAAAAAAAAAAACCTCCACGGTTTTTTCTCTCTCCTGCCGCTTCTTCTGCATGCCTAAATTACGTGGCAATTTTTATTTGCCCCCTTCGAGTTTCTATTAATCACTTAATTATCCAAATTTATTAAACTTTGAATTTGAGCCACCCAAATGAGATGAACCCAACTAGGGATGGCAATTGAACTTAGACCCGGACGAGCTCAGATATTTCAAGTCGGGTTCAACCTATACCGAATTAAATTTTGTTGGCCCGAACATATCCAATTCCATTTTCAAGTTTGGATGAACCCGTATATCCGAAACTCAGATCCGTATATCTTTAATTTAAAATTATTTTTTAATATAAATAGAAAAAAACGATGCCCTAATTTCACACTTTCACAACCTTGCCGCCGCCTCAATTCTTCTCTTCTCTTCTCAATCTTTTCCTCCCTCTTCAACTCTTCTCTTCTTTTCTTTTCACCAAATCATCCTTTTTCCTCTCTCTTAAGCTCTTCTCTTCATCAAATCATCACCGTCACTCATCATACCTTCGTCGTGTTCATATTCATGAGCACCATCAGCCTCCATTTGGCTGCCGTTTGTCCACCTTTGCCAATCGTAATCGTGGTTGTGACGTTGTACATGGTCGTCGTCAGCGTCATTGTCCGCATCATCATCATCAATAGCCGATGTCCGTTGCTTTGCCGGATGCCGTCCTTGAAGTTCATGAATTGAAGCCATGAATCCTGAGTTTGAATTGTAGACATGGATTTTATATTTTGTGAATGTTGTGTTATAGATTTGTATTTGTGAATGGTTTATTGCTTTGAAACATTGAAAATTTGAGAATTTGTATTTGATTTTTAGGATTCTAGGTTGTGTTTGATTGTTCTAGAACTAGGTTAGTATTCTTTTTGTTTTTTTTTTTTATTTTGTATGTGCTCCAAGTTTAAAACCTGCAATCCAAAAACCCGAATTTTTTCCAGTTTAACCCGGACCGGACCCGTACTCATAAAAAACGGGTTCAAATCCGGGTCCGGTACGACATTTTGGTATTCGAGTCCAAAACTGGAAAGGCCAAACCCAGACTTGGACCTAGAAATTGCCATCCCTGGACCCAACATGAAAAGAAGTAAAGCAAGAACTAACAAAAGTGGGGTATGTAGGAAAGTTATTAGAGTCTTTATTTAAGAAAAGAATTACAGCTACAGAAACTAATGGCCGCCAAGTAAAGTTTAGCCCATGAAGACCTAGATTGGCTAAACAGTTATCAACACAATTATTCTTTCTGAAAATATGCAAAATTCATCTGTGAAAAAAGATGTCGAAGGAAGTTCGATTTTTCATGTACATGCCGTCGCACATACAGTTCCCTAATAGAAGCTCGCCATAGGCACACGCACTTGATATGGGCCTATATATATATAAGTATAGGTGCCCTCATTTCATTTTTTTTTTATACAAATACCCTATTAAGTCATATAGTTTAATAGAGTCAGTGTTTAATTCACTAAAAAATTATATAATTTAATATTGTGTTTTAGGGATAAACCCAAATGTAAAAATAACGAGGAATTCAGTAATAATAATTTTACCTGGAATTATCCAGGTCCGGTTTTAGGTTCATGGAAACCCATATATCTAGAACCTAGATCCGGATATCTTTATTTTAAAGCTTATAAATAATTTTCTAATTATTGATTGCAAGTATAAAAGCAAAAAAAAAAACCAAAAAGCCCGAACTTATTATAGCTGCCGTTTCTTCTCTTCCCTAATCTTCTTCAATCTTCGTCCTGCAAAGCCCAAATTCATCATTGTCAATTTGTCATCATCATCATCATTAATACTCAATTCATCCTCAAGAATCATCATCATCATCAATTTTTTTCATCGTTGTTTGTCATTAATAATTTGTCTCGTTGCCGTTCATGATTCGTCGTTGTCTTCATCACTCGCCATCCATATTGGTTAAATCATCAACGTACATGCTTCTTGGGAATTAGCGGTGCTTTAAGGTGACATTAACGTAATAATGCAACAAATTCAAAGCGGCATTCCTACTTTCAAACTAACTAAACCATTTGGATTTGGTTTTCACTCATTATCAACAATGGATTCATACATTCATGAAAGACTATTTTCTTCATCAAATGAGTGTCCCCCAATAAAGTTGTCCTCACTAAATTTTGCAAACTTATCACTATCTACAGTAACACTTATATTGACAGGATTTTGAAATACCATTGCGACACTTTCATGATATCATTGACCATGTGACCCAGTGTGCACCTCAAACTCAATGATAGGACAACTATTGATTAAAACCTCCTAAAAAAACCCAATAAAGTTCACTATAGTTTCAAATTAGCTTCCTTTGCCTACATGTAATCCATGGTAACACAACAAAAATTTTAATCATATCCATTTCATTGTGTCCAAGCTTAACCATGACTTCTTGAACTTGGTGAAACAACCTAATAACCTTATTTTCCTCTAGTTCCCTATATCCTATCTCATACACCACCTCATTAGTTTTAACCAACAAAAAGAAAAGGTAATATAGTTACCTGCATCAATTATAAACAAAAAGTATTGCATAAAAAAAAGCTAAACTAATACAATTTTATTTAGCAAAGAACAAAAAATTCAACCTAAATGAAAGTACATGTAATTCAATTAAAAAAATACAAAAGCAAATTCAATCTAATACATATAAAAAATAGAAACTAAAAAGAAAAAATAACCCAACAAAAAGAAAGAAAGCAGTAACTATAGTGAGTTCAGTCTAATATGTATAAACATTGCTACTGATAATAATGCACATAATTCAATTTTATTTTAAAAAAGAAGCCAATATAATGAACCCAATCTTATGAATAAAAGGATACCAATTAATGGAAATGAAATACGGCATAAACAGAACAACTCAGGAAAGCCCATGAATTAGGCAAATTAAATTTAATAAATAAAAAAATAAACATGGTGTATTTGGTTTAATAATTACATAAAACGAAAATTCAAAAAAGTACATTAACACAATGTACAATAACAAAATACAACATCCATTAAAAAAATCCACCAATAATTAAACATAGTTTGTCATTTAGAAAATTAGACTTGAGAAACCTAATTTTTCACAAGATTATAAAACATGAGAACAATTTTATCAAAAAATACTTACAAAAGTCGCTAAAAAAATAGTTACTAGCCTTTAAACTTAGGTTCTGTCCAATACTTGAACTCAACCAGTGCTAACAAAGGTTTAGACAAATTCAAGGTAGATTTATATAACATTTTTGGCGCGATCCTATACTTTCTTAATCTCTCCTCTCACATCAAGAATGTTGTAATTTCTGTAACACTAACTTAGTGTTTTCTTTTTTCTTTCAGAAGAACATTAACTTAGGTTATTTGAGTTTAGTTTAAATTGTTGCCACCCGTCAAAAATAAAGTTAAGGAGGTGCTCAATTGTTGTTTCATTAAAGCATTCTCAATGCTGTTAACATTTTTAACAGAGGAATTAAATTAAGAACTTGAATGATATAATCGGTACTTGAAAGGCTTTAATTGATTCATTTTATAAACTTCTAATCTCTGATTTTTTTTAATAAATAATAAGGACTCAATTAAAAATACCCTTTTTGAAAAGGATATGTTGTTGGTTAGTAATAATCGACATAAGTTTTTCAAAAAATTTCGTCATTTTTAATACATTATTTGCCAGCATGATGCATTAAGAAGTTTGAGGTCCTCCCTGATGCTAAAACTTTTTGAATCTTTTTATCAGTGACATTGCAAGATGACAATTATTTTGTGTCTCATTAATTGGAGATTTGAAGCTTTTACGACATCTTGACTTATCCGGAACTAAGATTGAAAGCTTGACTTTCTCTTATAAGATGTTCTTAGATCCTCGGAAGATTTTCAGAATAGATTCTCGGAAGATTTTCGGAACATCTCCTTTCAATTTAGATGCGTGGCCAACAAAAGAATTAAATTTAAAAAAATTACTGACATCAATATTAATCGATTAATTGAAAGCTAGCACATCCCATTGAAAGTTTCATAAAGAAAGCTAATATAAGAAGAAACTGTAGTTGCACACATAGTTCCCCAAGCTGATGATTACTAAGCAAATGCATGCTTCACTTGTGTCTTGTCGTGCATGCTTGAAGCGGTGGCATATATAAAATCACAAATTGAAGTAGTTTTTCCATTTTTGGAATGACTGAACCAGGAGCAGAGCAAAACAAAGAGAAGAAAAGAAGATGGCAAGCGGTGGTATATATAAAATGACAAATTGAAGTAGTTTTTCCATTTTTGGAATGACTGAACCAGAGCAGAGCAAACAGAGCAGAGCAAAACAAAGAGAAGAAAAGAAGATGGCAAGCGGTGGCATATATAAAATGACAAATTGAAGTAGTTTTTCCATTTTTGGAAGGAAAATGCTATTTGCCCCGAGTCAAACCCCGGGTCAAATCCCGAAACTTATCCAAACGACGCCGTTTCGTCTTTTTTTTTTTTTTCTCTTTCATTCTCCCTAAACGACGCTGTTTTGGCTAAGGCAAAACCACCCGTTTTGGCTAAGGCAAAACCACTGCTCTCTGTTTCTCTTCCGTCTTCCCCTTCCTCTCACAACCATTCACAATCCATTCATATCTCACTGCCAAATTCAGTGACATATACTTGAAGAGAACGAACGTGGCTGTCGGTCGATGAAGAGAACGAAGAGAAGAGAACGAAGCAATGGGTCTGAGTTGGGTTAAATGAAGAGAAGGAAAAAATCAGAGCAAAGGAAAAAAAATAGAAGCAAAACGGTGTCGTTTCAAAACGAATCAAAGAAAAAAAATAAGAGCCAAAAACGACAACCTATGCTGCCGTTTCGGGATTTGACCCGGGGTTTGACCCGGGGCAAATAGCAGAACTCTTTTTGGAATGACTGAACCAGAGCAGAGCAAAACAAAGAGAAGAAAAGAAGAAAAACCGAGAGAAAAAGAGAAGAGAAAATAAAAGAGTAAGAAGAAAAGAAAAGAAAGGAAGAAAAGGAAGAAGCCAAGAGTGGGGAAGAGGGAAATTGAAAGGAAAAGTTACCGAAAAATAGAATTAGATAGTTAGATTAAAATCCAGTAAATCACCGGTAACATATTTATGAAGTTTGAGTAGTTATGTTACATTTATGAAGTTTGAGCAGTTATATTATAGTTTACATAATACGTATAAGTTATTATATCAATCCTAATAATTAAATTTTAAATTTTTTATTTTAAAAAAAATCCAAGAATCCAGAGACCCACAATAACCCCAATAAACTTCGGAGTGGAACAACATCTGTGAATGGATACTATACTTACTTATGAATAACATTGTTGAATTAGAGCTTTGAAGCTTTTGCAACACCTTGACTTATCCCAAACTAAAATTGAATAGAAATTGCTACCCGAGTTCGGAAAATCTTATAGCTGCATGGTCAAACCAAAGAATTAAATTTAAAACATTTAACAGATTTACTTTCTTATTAATTGATTAACTGAAAGCCAGCACATCTCATTAAAAGTTTCATATAGAAAGCTAATACGAGAAGTAACAGCAACGAGGAATTCTGATGTACAATCTGATACGGTACTTCAAAAGTATTTTAGAATTTCTCCAACAGCAAGAATACTAGTTTCTATGTAGATGAGAAGACTAGCTAGCTAGGTCTAGGTCCGCCAGCACATCCGTAATAGATCTCTTGTACATTATACCTTAACCGGTCGACGACTCTTTCTACATAAACCGGATAACCAATGTTAACAATATTCGGGTCAACATGTGGGTGACGCAAATTAGTCGGTGTCCGCGGCAAAGAACCATCTGTGGCCACGACTTCAAGCTTCTGTCCCGCTTCACAGTGGCCTGGAAAGTCGGAGAGAAAGTAGTAGTGGTTACGAAATTTGAGATGGATCGAGTCGGACCCAGTGTTGTAGACCTGGATCGGCCGAGTTCTTCGGTTGCATGACTCAAAATCTCTGCGCATAACTTGCTTCAAGTTATCCGTCCGGTTGTTGTACTCGAACACGATGGTGTCTCCAGCACTGAAGTTCCTGGAAGATGCCCATGTCTTGTAATAATCCACGTCCATGCCCTCCTCCGGATTTGGTTTTCTCCATTCAACTTTGTGAGTTTTAGAAAAACCAACACCTCCGAGACTCACTACTTTCCCCTGACCAATTTCACCATCAACACGCAACACAGAAGTTGCCATCAGCAGCAGGAAAGCAGCTTGTATCATCTTTGTAAAAGCCATTACTGATCTGGTCGACCAAATTTAGATAATCAAATCAAATCAAAACTAAGAGATAAAGAAAGAGCCAGAGGACCCAGATTAACTAATTGTTTTATATATATTATCATAAAAGACACCAGTACCTGCCTCCTTGGTCTTATATATAGAGAAGAGAGGCTTGCTATATGGTATATTCCAAATCCTAACTTGAAAAGGTTTTAGGTCCCATCATTTTCAGCATCCTAATTTGTTTAGAACTAAATTATTGGCGTGGCGTGTGTATGCGTGATTTGTGGTTAATTAATAAGTAAAATTTTAAGAGAAGTTAAATCCTAAGCTAACTATATCATGCTATTTTAAAAAGAAAAAAACAGATATATTTGGATATGTATAGCTTAATTAAATCAAATAAAAAAAAGTATCAAAATAATTTAACAATAAGAAAGTATTGATAACTTCAACTAGGTATCAATAAACAATACTGTAAAATAAGTTATTTTCTTCCGAAACCCAAATACATATATTAATTTTGTACGTTCGTGGTTTTGATCTTTGCCAACAGTAAGATGCTATCTATATTGAACTTGGCAAATATATTATTTTGATGCTATTGTTAATGACTTAGTGGGCTTGGCTGATTTGCTTTTATTTTTTTGATGCTATGGACTTACCAGTAAAATTACTTTATTATCTAATATATAGACTTTACACATTAATTGTACAGGGGTTAGTATAGACATTTTACACTAATTTTTCATATTTTATTTAAAAATCCCAAAATTTTTTAAAATTATGTGAGGACCATGACATCCTATAGTTTTATATAGCCTCCGCCCCTGTATAAGCTCACTTAATAGTGCATGTCGAGACTTGCCAATATGCTCTCATTCATGCAATGAGACTCGAGTCATTGACCTCACGAATGAATGTTCTTGAATGAGCTGAAGAAAGAGTTGTTTTGCTTTTTTTTTTTTAATTAAGTTTAACTTTAACTTTTAGCTTAAATTTTTATGCAACCACTAATCTAATATCTACCACGACATTTCACTAAATCAATGGTTAAAAATTTATAAGAAAATTAATTTTAAGTTGAAGTAGTTGTTATTGATATAATCGAGGTAACAATAAAATAAATTATTTTAAAAAAAAAAAGTTTGTGCTTTTTACATGTGTGCCAAGCGGGTTATTTCCAAAGACCAATGTGACCTAATTGCAGAAGCCTTAATCTTGGTTCTTCTCCAGAAAGAAGAATTGATCAACTGAGTCACTGTGCGAGAGAGCTCATAAAAAAATTATTTAGTGTATTCCCAATTCCAAGAAGCGAGTTGAGTCACCATCGACTCTACAATTTCGCAAAAACATCCCTTATCAAAATCTTCTCCCACCCATATGTCACCGTTTGTGACTTGTATTGTGGAGTTGGAGTCTGAGGATGTCAAATTTTGGTTGGGCTTTAAACCCAGACTCAAACCATATTATTGATAATAAAAGAGGCTCTTCATAACAGGTTGGGCCATCTTAAGCTTAGACTTTCACAAAATTTTTAAATAATTTTTGAATAAAATTAAAAGTAGAAAAAATACTTAAATTAAAGAGATTGTTCAATTGTAATAATATAACTTCATAACAAATACTAATTTTGAAAACAAACTAATCTAATATTTGCATGCCATCATCTTCCTCATGCTTTAATTCCTCTCCACTAAAAAAATATTTTTTAAGAATTCCAACTTATGAGAAAAAGTGTTAAAAACAATAGTAAATTAAAAACAATTAGTAATGGAGGTGGCTCGCTGTTGATTTCTGTTGTGGGTGCTGAGTTTGCGTGGCTCCTAAGTTTATTGGTACTAGTTGCATCACATCGTGCTGGGTTCATTGCTGCTGGGTTCGCTTCGCTGGTGCTGGTCGATGCATTGCATCACGTGGATGTTGGCTGCTAGGTTCGATCAACGGCTGCTGATATGTGTGTGGAGTGAGGTTGTGTGCTCTAACTCAGTGCATGAGGATCAAGGATTTTATGCTGCTTGTATAATTTTATGGTTTGTGAAATTTGTTCTCATTTGCATTTTAATTTTTTAAAACATTATTTGGTTTTAATTTTTTTATTAATAATATTTGAAGACCAATTTGAGTCTGAATTTTTTTTGTTAAACTCATAATCAAGCCTATTGATCGTAGATTTAAGATTTTTATGCCCATGCCCAGGGTCTCAAAATGAGGGACGGGCCTAAGCCCATTGAGCCTTGGGCCGAAGCCTATCGAGCTCCGAACATTTTTGCCAACTCTACCAAAGTCAATGTTAACAAATAGAACCCGCTCTCATTGCTAACTATATTGGCTTTGTATTACTTTTTCTTTTAAATTTTAATTTTTTTTTAATTTTTATGGATTTTATGATTATATATTTAAATGGGTTCTTTTGTATTGATTGGTTTTGTGTCGTAGATATAGCAACTTCAGAAATTGATGAAGCATGAGACACTTGGGAGAATCAAAGGAAAAATTTCATCTCTGAGTTCTTTGAAGCTGGCATGTGCGTTGTAAGCTCCGTTTATTTATGCATATGTACGAGTTTTCAAGAATCACGCTGATGTCTGTTCCACCAGCACCAGGCAGTTGAAAATTGAAAGTTGAAATTTCATTTTCATTGCAATGAAAATGATAATAAAGTGCACTGTGAGGAAAATTGGAAAAGTTAGACCCATATTAGTACCTTCGCCCAAAAGTCGAGAGGAATTTTACTTGTATAGCATCAATCAGTCCCCTTTTCTTTGTACTATTTACACTTAATTATTTTATTTTTCTTACTAATTCATCCTGCTTGAATTCACAACAGATTCATAAAAGTACGTTGTTTAGTTTTAAGCTCTTCAATTGTAGAATGTTAAAAGACCAGGCTATTTCTTTTTACGCAGTCTTCACTACATATCGTCTTATACCGAGTCTACTTACAAAATGTGGACTCAGTCCTTTATATTGCTGTAAAAGTCTGACTTACCATTTACTTTGGAGTAAAGGCTCTTTTATTGATGTAAAAGAGCCTGTTTGCATTTGAGCATTTTATATAAGTTATATTTACCTAGTCTCTTAAAATTTAACATACGCAATTAAAAAAATTGAATGAAAATAAAAAATATGGTGCACAGACCCTAATTGTTAGAGAACTTTTACTCCACATTTTATATATACGTATGTGTGCGCGCGCGTCGTAAAAAAAGAATTAGGATTCTCTCCTAATCTAATCATGTACTGAGCAAATAATTCAATTGTTGATTGATAGTTAATAAATAAAAAAGTAAAAGAAGTTAAATTTTATCTTTACACTACCACTAAAAGATACATGATAAAATATTTTTAAAAGCTTAGTAGAGTTCAGATTATGAGATGATCCTATTCTATTAAAAAAACTATTAAAAAAGTTCAATTAAGAAATGGCATTGTACTTTTATACATTACTATCACTCCTAATTTATTGATAATCAAAAGCTCAAGTAACATCACCCAGCTTCTCATCACATTGTGACCGCAGTAATCAGACTTATCAATCCCCTATATGATGATGATCACCATAAAATATCAATCATAAAGAAATTCACAATCCGTCATCTGGAAAGTCATCTGCTTTCTACCAATATCATAACCCACATTGTAATTTTGTTGAGCCCTCGTTCCAATAAGTGAATATTTCATGTGTTGATCACCAATTATAGTCGGATTCACGGCCATGCAAAATGTATCCGCCGTCGGCTGATGAAACATGCTATCTATCTCCAAAGCTAACTCAGCTCCGCCCGCAAAATGAAACCTAACAGTTGGAAACCCGGCGAGGTCACGAGACATGATCCCATAATAACACAATTTATTTGATTCAGAATATGATCTCATCAGTGACCTATCGACTGTTATTATAACTGCATCACGTAGTGCCTCGTAGGCATCTTTCACAAGCCAAGTTGAATCTGTTCCGGTGTCAATAATAACTCCACCATCACTATCGTCCCTTCTGAAAATACTAGGGTTTATGTCAAGCATTTTCCCTTCAACGCTTATAGCTTCCAGGGTTACGTAATACAATCCGCCTATAACTTGAAGAGGGGTAGCATCACCTTCATCAATTATTGCTCCCTGCCCTAGAATCAGCTTGTTATGTAAATAGTTACTATCATACAGTCTCCCAATGCAATAGGAGAACGAGGAGTTCAACTGGGACACCAGAGATACCCTATCGAATCCAAGACCAAATACTCCAGACAGTGGAAACTCCTCGTTGGTACTTTGGCCACATCCGAAAACGGCATCTTCCACACGCATTGTGCCTTCGTCTGATGTTTGGAAGGTCAGTTGCTCTGTGGAAAGGATTCCAGATGCGCTAAGGCCAATAGCATAATGTTGAAGGTACATGCATTCGTTATTAGGAGTGCAAAAACCATGACGTAAATACCGGCATTTTTCAGAATCACATGGCAAGGTAGCATAAGAAGAGGATCTCGAAGGATCAAAAATGCGGGAACAACCAGGACAAGGACTGCACTGAACCCACAGAAGAGAGCTGCCAGTATCCATGGCTGCGAACATTGGGACTGGGGGATGGCCAATGAAGATATTTACATAGAACAAAGCATGTGTATTAATTTGGGGAAAAACTTGAGCTTCGTAAGAATTTTGTGATCTAATCTTTGCTTGTAAATACGACAAGCGTGCAATCGAAATGTTCATGCCGCGTTGGACGCGAACCGCAGGACTCTCGTTCGGATTGTGATATGGAGAACGGATGGAGTCGCGGTGAATGAGCTCGATAGTTAGCGGTTTAGGTTTATATGGAGTGGGAATGGCAGCATTAATTAGCCGTCTATGTCTGCTGGGAGTGGGGATGGCAACATTAATGGTCATGGAAGTGAAGATGAGAGAACAGAACAGAACTGCTAATGCAGCAGCCATGATATCAGATTAATTACTCGGATGTTCACTTGACATTTTGAAGAGGTAAATATATATAACAGCGTAAAAGTAGAAGAGCTCTTGTCACACAAAGGTTATGAATAGCTTTATATTTTATCTGACAATTTTCTTACATATGTTGATTCACAACAGAATCATAACTGTTAATCGTTTAATTTTTAAGCAGTTTAATTGAAGAAATCTAAAAAATTACAATGTTTTAGCTTCTCGTCACATTGCGATCCCATCACTCTGCCCCTCATGCCCACATGGTGATCTCTGATGATCATCATAAAATAATCAGCAAGAAGTTCACAACGGATCCTGATCTGGAAAGTTATCTGCTTCTCACCAATATCACACGCCACATTGTAATTTTGTTGAGCCATTATTTTAATAAGAGAAATTATCATTGCACCACCTCTTTTTTGCCTTATTTTCATTCAACCACTAAAAAATTCTAACATTTCTCTGCACCATATTTTTTTAAAAAAAAATTGTATCAATTAGCCACTTTTTAACTAACACTGTTAAATAATTTAAATGAAATAAAAATTTTACCCTAAATAAATTAAAAGGCATTTTATCTTATAAAAGCTTTGAAAATTAAAAAAATTATAATTATAAAAATACCCCTAAATTTAATAAAAAAATAAATCCCAAAATTAGAAATTTTATTTTTAATAAAAATCTAAATAAAAATTATAATTATAAAAATAATTACAAAATTTTGGGATTTAATAAAAATCCCCTAAATTATTAAAATTTTGAGATTTATTTTTCAATAAATAAATTCAGTTATTTTAATAAAAATTTGCAAAATTATAGTTTTTAATAAATAAATTCAGCCATTTTTATTAAAATTTTGCACAATTTTAAATAATTAATTATTAAAATTTTACAAAATCTAAATTAAATAAAAATCAGCTGAGCACCTTTGTTTGAGATTTATTTTTAATAAATTTAGGGGTATTTTTATAATTATAATTTTCTTATTTTTCAAAGTTTTTATAAAATAAAATGGTTTTTTAATTTATTTAGTAGTAAAATTGTCATTTCATTTAAATTATTTAACAATATTAGTTAAAAAGTGACTAGTTGATACAAATTTAAAAAAAAATGGTTTAAAGAACATATTAAAATTTTTTAATAATTGGATGAACAAAAAGTAAAAAAGAGATGGTGCAATAATAATTTCAATTAACAAATTTGTGTAATCCCCATTAATAAAACTCGGATTCATAGCCGTGCCAAACGCATGAGCACCCAGCTGTCAACATGCTGTTTGTGTCAAAAGCTAACTCAGCTCTGCCCGCAATGTAAAAAACTTTAACAAAAAAGTTACGGTAGAAATGAGCAACATTTCGTCTTTGAAACTACCGAAAACTGCTTTACAGCTACTTTATGTTTCTTTAGAAGTACATGTGCTTTGTACAGGAACAAATTCTTGGTATACAATATATTGACCCAATGGTGTAGCTTCTTCTATGGCAGTGTAACCAATAAAATTTAAGAAGAAAGTTCTTAATTTTTTTCTTTTTTAAAGTTTAAGCCTCGTTGGAGGCTAATTTGTCAAAAACAAAAAGGAAATAACAAAATCTGCCAAACATAATTAAGGGGGAATAATATGAGCTTTTCCCCTTACCAAGGACTCGGCTAGCTTAAAGAATCTGTAAGCTACAGACTGCAGCATCAGCCGTTGGATGTGGGGTGGGAAATTAAACCATAGAAAATGGGACGGTGGGATGATGGGAGATGTTAGGTACAGAATCTGTACCATAGGCAGGTCCCCTTACCAAATGTATGAAGCTAAAAAGTTGAGAAGCTAAATAGCGATGAGCAACAATGAAATGTTGGGACTAATACAAGCAGCTACAAATTAAGCGGAAATAAAAATTTTTTATTTTTTTTATTAAAATAGTATGTGCAACACAAATAATTAGGTAAAAAAAATAAACTAATAAATTCAAAGTAAAAATCAACCATAAGAGACATATTTTTTACGTGAAAAATTTAAAGCGAGAAAAACCGCGGGACCGTAGTCCGATATAATCCTCCACTATATTAATGAGATTATAGCACAAAATCTTCTCTAGATAATACTAGAGGCTATCGACATCAAAAATCTCAATAGTTTTGGCTTACAGTAACAACCTAATAATTATTTCTTTAACAAGTGGGTATCTCAAATAGTAGCTAAAGAGAGGATAAAATAAAAATCAAAACTAGTAAGATTATAGAGAGCGATACCAAGAACTTATCCTCAAACTTTAAAAGAAAACGAAGTTAAAATCACCTTCTGATCGTTTAATTAAAAATTAAAATCATTATTCCCAAATTAAAAAAACAAAACCTCCACGGTCTTTTCTCTCTCCTGCCGCTTCTTCTGCATGCCTAAATTACATGGCAACTTTTATTTGCCCCCTTCGAGTTTCTATTAATCACTCAATTATCCAAATTTATTAAACTTTGAACTTGAGCCACCCAAATGAGATGAACCCAACTAGGGATGGCAATTGAACTCAGACCCGAACGAGCTCAGATATTTCAAGTCGGGTTCAACCTATACCGGATTAAATTTTGTTGACCCAAACATATCCAAGTCCATTTTCAGGTGTGGATGAACCCGTATATCCGAAACCCAGACCCGTATATCTTTAATTTAAAATTATTTTTTAATATAAATAGAAAAAAAGATGCCCTAATTTCACACTTTCACAACCTTGCCGCCGCCTCAATTCAGCCATTTTTATTAAAATTTTACAAAATTATAATTTTTTTAAATAAATAATTATTAAAATTTTACAAAATCTAAATTAAATAAAAATCAGTTGAGCACCTTTGTTTGAGATTTATTTTTTATTAAATTTAGGGGTATTTTTATAATTATAATTTTCTTATTTTTCAAAGTTTTTGTAAAATAAAATGGTCTTTTAATTTATTTAGGGGTAAAATTATTATTTCATTTAAATTATTTAACAATATTAGTTAAAAAGTGACTAATTGATACAAATTTTTTAAAAAAATGGTGCAGAGAACATATTAAATTTTTTTAATGATTGGATGAACAAAAAATAAAAAAGAGATGGTGCAATGATAATTTTAATTGACAAATTTGTGTAATCCCCATTAATAAAACTCGGATTCATAGCCATGCCAAACGCATGAGCACCCAGCTGTCAACATGCTGTTTGTGTCAAAATCTAACTCAGCTCTGCCCGCAATGTAAAAAATTTTTTTTAAAAAAAAAGTTATGGTAGAAATGAGCATCATTTCGTCTTTGAAACTACCGAAAACTGCTTTACAGCTACTTTATGTTTCTTTAGAAGTACATGTGATTTGTGCAGGAACAAATTCTTGGTATACAATATATTGAATTCTATGGCAGTGTAACCAATAAAATATCCAAAATAGTCGGATGATTATTTTTCAAGAAGTTTGAGTTCGAATGTCATTCACATATAAGTAAGAAGAAAGTTCTTAATTTTTTTCTTTTTTAAAGTTTAAGCCTCGTTGGAGGCTAATTTATCAAAAACAAAAAGGAAATAACAAAATTTGCCAAACATAATTAAGGGGGAATAATATGAGCTTTTCCCCATACAAAGGACTCGACTAGCTTAAAGAATCTGTAAGCTACAGACTGCAGCATCAGCCGTTGGATGTGGTTGGATGTGGGGTGAGAAATTAAACCATAGAAAATGGGACGGTGGGATTATGGGAGATGTTAGGTACAGTATCTGTACCATAGGCAGGTCCCCTTACCAAATGTATGAAGCTAAAAAGCTGAGAAGCTAAATAGCGATGAGCAACAATGAAATGTTGGGAAAGGGACTAATACAAGCAGCTACAAATTAAGCGAAAATAAAATTTTTTTATTTTTTTTATTAAAATAGTATATGCAACACAAATAATTAGGTAGAAAAATAAACTAATAAATTCAAAGTAAAAATCAATCATAAGAGACACATATTTTTAAATAAAAAATTTAAAGTGAGAAAAACCACGGGACCGTAGTCCGATATAATCTTCCACTATATTAATGGGATTATAGCATAAAATCTTCTCTAGATAATATTAGAGGCTATCGATATAAAAAATCTCAATATTTTTAGCTTACAGTAACAACCTAATAATTGTTTCTTTAACAAGTGGGTATCTCAAATAGTAGCTAAAGAGAGGATAAAATAAAAATAAAACTAGTAAGATTATAGAGGGCGATACCAAAAACTTACCCTCAAACTTTGAAAGAAAACGAAGTTGAAATCACCTTTTGATCGTTTAATTAAAAATTAAAAACATTATTCCCAAATTAAAAAAAAAACCTCCACGGTTTTTTCTCTCTCCTGCCGCTTCTTCTGCATGCCTAAATTACGTGGCAATTTTTATTTGCCCCCTTCGAGTTTCTATTAATCACTTAATTATTCAAATTTATTAAACTTTGAACTTGAGCCACCCAAATGAGATGAACCCAACTAGGGATGGCAATTGAACTCAGACCCGGACAAGCTCGGATAATTCGGGTCGGGTTCAACCTATACCGAATTAAATTTTGTTGGCCCGAACATATCCAAGTCCATTTTCAAGTTTGGATGAACCCGTATATCCGAAACCCAGATCCGTATATCTTTAATTTAAAATGATTTTTTAATATAAATAGAAAAAAACGATGCCCTAATTTCACACTTTCACAACCTTGCCGCTGCCTCAATTCTTCTCTTCTCTTCTCAATCTTTTCCTCCCTCTTCAACTCTTCTCTTCTTTTCTTTTCACCAAATCATCCTTTTCCTCTCTCTTAAGCTCTTCTCTTCATCAAATCATCACTGTCACTCATCATACCTTCGTCGTGTTCATATTCATGAGCACCATCAGCCTCCATTTGGCTGCCGTTTGTCCACCTTTGCCAATCGTAATCGTGGTTGTGACGTTGTACATGGTCGTCGTCAGCGTCATTGTCCGCATCATCATCATCAATAGCCGATGTCTGTTGCTTTGTCGGATGCCGTCCTTGAAGTTCATGAATTGAAGCCATGAATCGTGAGTTTGAATTGTAGACATGGATTTTATATTTTGTGAATGTTGTGTTATAGATTTGTATTTGTGAATGGTTTATTGCTTTGAAACATTGAAAATTTGAGAATTTGTATTTGATTTTTAGGAATTTAGGTTGTGTTTGATTGTTGTAGAACTGGGTTAGTATTCTTTTTGTTTTTTGTTTTATTTTGTATGTGCTCCAAGTTTAAAACCCGCAATCCGAAAACCCGAATTTTTTCGAGTTTAACCCGGACCGGACCCATACTCATAAAAAACGGGTTCAAATCCGGGTCCGGTACGACATTTTGGTATCTGAGTCCAAAACTGGAAAGGCCAAACCCAGACTTGGACCTAGAAATTGCCATCCCTGGACCCAACATGAAAAGAAGTAAAGCAAGAACTAACAAAAGTGGGGTATGTAGGAAAGTTATTAGAGTCTTTATTTAAGAAAAGAATTACAGCTACAGAAACTAATGGCCGCCAAGTAAAGTTTAGCCCATGAAGACCTAGATTGGCTAAACAGTTATCAACACAATTATTCTTTCTGAAAATATGCAAAATTCATCTGTGAAAAAAGATGTCGAAGGAAGTTCGATTTTTCATGTACGTGCCGTCGCACATACAGTTCCCTAATAGAAGCTCGCCACAGGCACACGCACTTGATATGGGCCTATATATATATAAGTATAGGTGCCCTCATTTCATTTTTTTTTTATACAAATACCCTATTAAGTCATATAGTTTAATAGAGTCAGTGTTTAATTCACTAAAAAATTATATAATTTAATATTGTGTTTTAGGGATAAACCCAGATGTAAAAATAACGAGGAATTCAGTAATAATAATTTTACCTGGAAATATCCAGGTCCGGTTTTAGGTTCATGGAAACCCATATATCTAGAACCTAGATCCGGATATCTTTATTTTAAAGCTTATAAATAATTAACTTCTAATTATTGATTGCAAGTATAAAAGCCAAATAAAAAACCAAAAAGTCCGAACTTATTATAGCTGCCGTTTCTTCTCTTCCCTAATCTTCTTCAATCTTCGTCCTGCAAAGCCCAAATTCATCATTGTCAATTTGTCATCATCATCATCATTAATACTCAATTCATCCTCAAGAATCATCATCATCATCAATTTTTTGCATCGTTGTTTGTCATTAACAATTTGTCTCGTTGCCGTTCATGATTCGTCGTTGTCTTCATCACTCGCCATCCATATTGGTTAAATCATCAACGTACATGCTTCTTGGGAATTAGCGGTGCTTTAAGGTGACATTAACGTACGTGGAAAGTCAATGGTACATCAGAGACAATACAACTAAATATTGCATGTGTTACATGTATAATTGAATTTAATATAACTACCACTTACATGTTAGTTCCTCAATATAAATGAAGACATGTCATAATATCATTTACTTATTATATAGTTGACATCGTACCTATGATATATTTTAGAATTCCTCATCGTAAGTGGGTCAGCTTTTATCTCTAAATCATGATTTTTCTCCCTTTTTTTAGCTCATCATCACGAGGCCAAACATTGCGTGCTGTCATCGTCGATTTGTGCTTTCTTCACCGTGCATTCGTCGTGTCATGGTGGTTCTCACTCGTCAGCTTCAGCCAGTCTCGGATCCTCACAGTCATCACTCGTCAGTCGGGGGTCGTAATTTTTTTAGTTATGTATTTAATATCATTCTTGTTTAAGAAGCACGCATTTTAGTAGTTGATTTCATTTAGTTCGTGTTCTTTTTGGTTGCTTTATTTGACAGAGTAGAGTAGAAGGCTTTTGAAACCTCAGCTTCCTTTTTTTTTAATCTTTTATGGCGAAAGTAAGGTAAGAATAGTATGAAAACATGTTTTGCTTTCTTCTTGGATGGCTAGCTTGGCTTGCCGTGGGAGAGTGGGAAGCTGATTTATATCATATTAATTACATCACATGGTTATATAATAAAAGATATATTTTTTTAGGAATGTGTATTTGTGTCATATTTTGAGCAGAACATTTACTTGTTCAAATAGAGACTCGTAGTATACCAGCCTTGATGGGAGCTGTGGATATTTCATGGTCAATGGGGATGATTGGCTATTCAAGTATTGAATGTTGCTTTAGTGGTAGTTAGATCTTTCTATTCTGTGTTTTTTTCATTTAATAGTGTTTATATAATGAATAATCAACAGTTCTTTGACTAGAAAGTTGTTGGTAGCATCATGGACCCAATTTGTGAGTATATCATTTCTCTTAACTTGCAAATATTTGTTCATTAGCAGTATTTATTTGGGAATATTTTGTACCTATAACGATCTGTAATGTTTTGTAGATTTTATTTACCTTTTGAGGACCTTAGAATGATTATGTATGTCAAATTCTCTGTTAGATTTATTCCTTGATTTACTAGTGTTAGATTTCTTTTGGATTCTAGTTATTCTCACGTGGCTTTGACTTTCCTTTATTATTGTACATATGGAGTGAAATATATCTTGGAAGAAATTGTAAAGTGGATAGTTTGAGATGCATGCTCAGATGTGGGGAGAGTTCTCTTGTCAATGATGAATTATACTATGTATTAGATGTACTATTGTAGCATGTCTTTTTAGGTCATATATTAGCAAGCCTCTTGTATCATAATAGCAGGGCGTTACCACGTTGGTCAAATTATATGCTTGGTTTAACATGTATTTTAATGCATTAAAAAAATATATTTGTCATTCAAGTTTATCCATGAAGCTTAGGAGTATTCATGCGCATTTATGAAGTGTACGTATTTAGTCTCTATACTTTTTTTGTGGGTTAAATTTCAAACAGGATTTAAAAATTTATATTCTATAAATGTGCAGCAAAATTCTTCAGCAAACTACGGATGAAGTCAAAATAAATCCTTCCTAGCTAGCATGTGCTGACTTTTATAAAAAATGCATTTTGTCTTATCTCCCATGGGGAGGAGCTGAACTCATTCAGGTAATGCTTTATTTAATCATTGCTTGATGGTTTATTTAAATATAGCATATATGTTTTATTGTCTTATATTTTGTATCTGTATTTTGGATTTGGAATTTCTATTAATGGACTTCACCTCTCTACCATAAAATGAGAATATATTAATACTCTTATAGCTAGTTTGAGAGACAAACATAAAGAATCATCACTTTGGCAAAAATAAGCTCCATCCTTTTTAAATAATCGACAGTGCATCAGGTCTAAGTGAATGATTGAGAGATCTCTATATATAATTGATCTAGTGATTTTTCTTCAATCTTTCCTTTTGGTTTCTTTATCTCAACGACCTTAAGCCTTTTTGTATTGCTTTACCTCTATAACTGAATATGTTTAGTTTTCTATTTGCTGAAGTGAAGTTTCTAGGAGGTTGATATTGTATTTTGACTCGTGATTGTTATCATTGTGTCTTGAAGATTTGATAGGAAATTGGAAAGTATTGCAAGAGTTTGGTACTATACCTTTTTCATTTTTCGGCTTAGGGATACTTA
The DNA here is from genome assembly GCA_029618585.1 of Citrus australasica. Classification (NCBI taxonomy): domain Eukaryota; kingdom Viridiplantae; phylum Streptophyta; class Magnoliopsida; order Sapindales; family Rutaceae; genus Citrus; species Citrus australasica. The sequence goes on from JARCIV010000004.1 coordinate 8,151,635, forward strand.
TTTAATTCATTAGTGATAGCCTAAGAATACTTAAGATAAAAAGGATTAATATTAATTCTAAGCTTTTTTAGGATCTTTGGTAACTACCGTCAAGTGGTACTGTTTATTACTATGTTATTGCCTTTTATAATTTCTAGAAAATGTTAAGTGTTTGGTTACAGATTATTGTTTAGTTTTGAGGTTAGTAATATATACTTGTTAGTAATTGGAGTTGATGTTGAATGTTATGAATACACTATTGATGATCTTTCGTATGTGTAGGCCGCAAATGTTGTCAAGTTATTTGTAGCATTCAATAATCACGTAATGTATGAGTATATTTTTGCTTGTAAATGTCCGACACTTAATTTGTGTAGCAAACTAATTAATTCTATATGTTACACTTATAGGTGGGAAAACAATGAAGTTCAAGGTGTAGAGGCAATAAGGAGAATTTTGTTGCAAACTAAATACTTGTATTTTTTTTTCAATTTGAATATCTACTTGTGGGCATTTCAAACTATATTTGAGATACTCTAAATTTGTATGTTTCTTTTAGTACTTGTTTTAATTTGTATTTGGTATAATTGTGACATATTAATAATATTTAAATATGAAATGAAAGATTTTGTAATATAAATTAAGTTTTTAAAATTTTATGGCGCCTTTTAATTTTACTAATAAATCAAAGGCAATGATCCAATTCAAAAATTTATTTTTTAAATAAATTAAACAGTGATACCATGGTAACAATAATTATAGACACTAATATAATATCAACAACTACTAATACTATGGTGTCATAATATTAGTGATACTGTAGTAATAGTAATTTCTAACACCAATTACAAGTGTCACTATTTTTCTGACTTCTAAATTACTGACACAATTAACGAGTGTTACTGAAAGTAATTACTGACATTATTCTAATGTCAATAAAGATCATTTTTCTAGTAGTGTATGTAAAAATTCTTAGGTGCAGCCGCCCTCATTTTTTTTCATGCTGACATGATATTAAGTCATATGCTTTAATAGTGAATTGAACATTGATTTTTAAGGCATATGGATTAACAGTGAATTGAACACTAACTTTATCAAACTTTTTAACTTAATAACATGTCCGCATGACAAAAATAAGGACATCCATATATATATTCCAAGGACTGAATAAATTTATAAAGTCCAAGATTTTGGGACTGAAACTTAATCAATATATATATATGCACATGCACTCATATATCTACATACTAAACCCAACAGCTATTTTCAACTAATGTGGTTATCTCCTTACATCACTTGTTGGTAATGAATAACTTTGTTGAATGGGAGATTTGGAGCTTGCTCGACATCTTGACTTATCCGAAACTAAAATTGAAACCTTAACTTTCTCTAATAAGATGTTCCTAGATTCTAGGAAGATTTTGGAACATCTCCTTTCAAGGCAAATAGCCACCCATGTTCGGAACTTCTTATAGATGCGGGGCCAACAAAATCATTAAATTTGAAAAATTTACCGATTTTATTATTAATTGATTGATTTTGAAGGCTGGCACATCTGATTGATTTTTTTTTTCATTTTTCCATTAAAACCACCAAGATAGTTGGGTGATATATAGTTCAAAGAATGGAGAATAAAGAAAGCTAATAACAAGAAGTATAACAGCAAGAATACTAGATTCTATTTAAATGGCAAGACTAGCTAGCTAGGTCTAGGTCCGCTCGCACATCCGCAATAGAACTCGAGTGTTACGTTATACCTTAACCGGTCGACGACTCTTTCTACATCAACCGGATAACCAATGTTAACAATATTCGGGTCCACATGCGGGTGAGGCAAATTAGTCGGTGTCCGCGGCAAAGAACCATCTGTAGTCACGACTTCAAGCTTCTGTCCTGCTTCACAGTGGCCTGGAAAGTCCGACAGAGAGTAGTAGTGGCTACGAAATTTGAGATGGATTGAGTCGGAGCCAGTATTGAAGGCCTTGATCTGCCGAGTTCTTCGGATGCATGACTCAAACTCTCTGCGTTGAACTAGCTTCACGTTACCTGGCCGGTTGTTGGACTCGAACACAATGGTGTCTCCAGTAGTGAAGTTCCTGGAAGGTGCCCATGTCTTGTAATAATCCACGTCCATGCCCTCCTCTGGATTTGGTTTTCTCCATTCAACTTTGTGAGTTTTAGAAAAACCAACACCTCCGAGACTCACTACTTTCTCCTGATCAATTTTACCATCAACACGCAACACAGAAGTTGCCATCAGCAGCAGGAAAGCAGCTTGTATCATCTTAATTTGTAAAAGCCATTACTGATCTGGTCGACCAAATTTAGATAATCAAATCAAATCAATACTAAGAGATCAAGAAAGAGCCAGAGGACCCAGATTAACTAATTGTTTTATATATATTATCATAAAAGACACCAGTACCTGCCTCCTTGGTCTTATTTAGAGAAGAGAGGCTTGCTCTATGGTATATTCCGAATCCTAACTCGAAAAGGTTTTAAGTCCCATCACTTCACTGTTCTTCAGCTATATGCTTCTTGCTAAGCCGTGGCTATTTGAGGAGAGTTCGGTTTGGAAGCTAGCTTGGTCATGGAAAGGACCGCAGAGGATTAGAGTTTTTATTTGGCAAGCGCTTCACTAATTGTGGGCTTGCTTCTCCGGGAATAGCTATGGATTAAGCTTGCGATCGTTGTGGCTTTGTCAGGGAGGATACGCTTCATGTGCTGCGTGACTGCCCCTATTCAATGGCAATTTGGAACCGTCTTTTGGTTAATGTAACTCACCAAAGATTCTTTTTGGATGGCTTCAAAGATTGGTTGGTTTCTAACCTTCATACGGCTAGCTCTCATGGTGATACACAATTGTGGTCGTTAATTTTTGGGGTAGTCATTTGGCGGCTGTGGTTCTGGCGAAATAAGTTCATGTTTAATCATGATAAGTGGGAAAGTGATCGTATCATGTTGGATATCTCCTCGCGTGTTGCTGAAATTCAAAGATGCTGCGTCAGCTCTTTCAATGCTGGGAAGAGAAGTGTTGAGAAGTGGATCCGTTGGAGCTCTCCAACCTGGCCGTGGGTTAAGTTGAATACTGATGGTGCTAGGAAGGATTCCGGTGTTGCAGGAGCTGGAGGCCTTGTTAGGGATTAAAGGGGAGTTTGGCAGATTGGGTTCTGCATCAATCTTGGTGCTTGTTCTGTTCTTACTGCGGAACTGTGGGGTTTGTACCACGGGCTTTGCATGGCTTGGCAAAGAGGGTTTCGACGGATTTGGGTGGAAGTTGATAGCAAACCTGTTACTCAAATTTTGGCGAATCCGACCACTCCTGTTAATGCGCATCACTCTCCCATCCTTGCCATTCGTGAGCTGCTCAGCAGGGATTGGATTGTGAGGGTGAACCACATCTATAGAGAAGCGAACATAGCGGCAGATTTTCTAGCTTCATTTAGTTTGCCTTTTCCTTTACGCTTGCTTGGATTGTGAGGGTGAACCACATCTATAGAGAAGCGAACATAGCGGCAGATTTTCTAGCTTCATTTAGTTTGCCTTTTCCTTTAGGCTTGCAATTACTTACTGATGCTCCTCCTATTTTACAGAGCATTCTTAATAATGATGTTTCTGGGTTGACTACTCCCGTTTAGTGGTGCTTAAGCTCTTTTAGAGCCCATTGTTGATAAAAAAAAAAAAAAAAGAACTCTGCTATTTGAACGAAATGAAGACAAAATGAAGACAGAAAAAATTGCCACGTGATTGCTATTCATGTTCCATTTGCGAGTCAATGCCTGTTACTTGATTAATGGAATGGAAACCAAAAAAGGCCCGTGAATCAAGCAGTTTTGTCCCTTTGTCGTCCTACTTTTTGAATTTAAAAATTAAAATAATCAAAAGAAAGAAAGAAGTAACGAAAAGAAAAAAAAAAGAGTCTTACTTTAACTCTTTTAGAGCCCATTATTGATAAAAAAAAAAATTATTGATGTGTGTATGCGTGATTCGTGATTAATTAATAATAAAATTATAAGAGAAGTTAAATACCAATTATACCATCGCTATTTTTTTAAAAAATCACATATGGAAATAGAGGGTCCTAATTTATTTAATTAAATATATATTTTAATTAAAAAAGTTAGAAAGTATCGAAATAATTAAATAAATAATAAAATATTGATCAATTCAATTAGATATCATAAATAATATTGTAAAATAAGTCCGAATAAAACTCAAATACATATATCAACTTTGTAGTAAGAGCATCACCAAAAAACTTGTCAAATAAGATTTTATTAATTATTTGAAGAGCCACCTCAATATTTAAGGCTCCAAAAGACAATCCAATTAAGATTCCTCAAAGAAAAAATGATAATTTGAAGAGTTGATTTCTGTCTCTTCAATTTATATTTTATTACTATTCATTGGAGAAAAAGAGAGAAGTGTTTTTATTGCTATTGACTTTTTCTTTAAAAAAGTAATTATTTGATTAAAATAATATTAAGCTATTTATATTTAAAGAGTCTTTTGGAAAATATCATTTTTTTTACCTTTCTATTTGCCACATAGATAAGCAAATAGATATTTAAAGAGTCAAATTTATAGAGCCTTTTGGAGATGCTCTAAGTAGTTTTGATCTATGCCAATAGTAAGAATCTATCTATATTAACTTGGCAAATATATTTTAAAATAATTTTTGAATAAAAATATATGTTGTGCCCACGAGCCTATCCGCCAATTAAACTAGTTAGTGATCACACTCATGATCAAGAATTTACAACTACTCATGCAGCCACGTGTCGTGCAATATATAAAATCGAGAGCTGCTAGATATCGGGAATGCTGAGAGAACGCTGAGAGAAGCGGCAGCTTGTGCTGCCGTTTCGTGTTCTCTCAGCTTCCCACTTTTTTAAGCTAAAGTCACCCCCCCACGTGAGTAACAGTTGTCTGTCCCCCAAAAAGAAAAACCTTTCAATCATTTTCCTCCTTCTTCTTCCACTTCCTACTCTTCTTCGCTTTCAACAGGTTCAGATTCGTTCTTCCTCTCTGCTCTTCTATTTTCTTTCTCTTTTTTTTTCAAAAAAAAAAATCTTTTAGTGCGTTTAAAGGATCCGACTCCGAGACCAAAGCAGAATCAGTATCTATAACATTAAGTACCTGAGACTGCTCGACGCGTTGTTGGATCAGATCCAGGACGAAATTGACCTGGTTCTCCCGGTGGTCGAAGAGATCCGGGCTGTGTCGGCCTGTCGGCGAATCGGAGTCCGATACCGGATAAAAATAAGCATCGGCTTGGCGGTGAACGTCTTCCGGCGTGGGCAAATCGGGATCGGAGGAGTAGAGGTCAGAGGCTGGGAGGAACCAGAAAGGACGAGAATCAAGGGTCTGGGTTTCGTCGTCTATGTCGTGATTGAGGTGAAGGAAAGGGGAGACTTGCGCCATTTTTTTCTTAATAAAGTAAAATTCTACATAAAAATTATTAGTTTCATTTGGACGTGGTTTCAATTTCATTTCTTAAATTTTGAATTGAACCCCAGGGCCAAGGGCGGGCTGCTGAGATCAGAGTCTCCTCTCCCCAAATTATCTGTTAATCTTACTGTAATTTTTTCAATTGCTCTGCTCATTCTTTCTATTTTAGCTTGGCTGTTTAATCTGTTTGATTCTTCAGAAAATGTGAGAGAACGGAACATAAAATTTCAGATTCTGGATTCCCTCGTTCATATAGCTGCCTGATACGGATCTGTTTTTAATAATCATTATTTGATCTAGATTTTATTATTCTTTGTGATTAATGTGCTGCCGATGGATCTATAATGTTCATGTTTTGTTCTTGTTTGCTTTCTTCATTGTGGAGCAGGAACTGATGATTGAATTATATGATTATTTCTTGTTTGAATCATTTTACTATAATGTGTTAGGCATCAAAGGAGAGATTGTACTTTGTTTCGATTTTTTGCCATGTCTGGTTTAAGATTTTTAGTTTCTCCATGATGTTAAAAATTTCAAATCTCGAAAATTAAAACTTATGGTTTAATTACATTACTCATCAATTGTTTTCTATATGCATGAGCATTGGGAAATTTTTACATAATTTTGTTTTTGTGGGAGTATAGGAGAGAGTTGGTTTGTCATTTTTTGATTTTATCTTTTTAATTTCAGCCATTGAGCTTATGCTTCGGCCTACATTGCACAAGCTTTGTCTGCATAATTGTGCAGATTTTAGTGGGAAGTTGCTTTCTGGGATCGGAGGGAAATGCAAGGATCTAAGGTATATTCTTCATTCCCATCTCTTTTATCCTCATAAGACTAGTTGCATGCTGTGATCTAGAACGCATTGTTGCTATAATTATGGTGAAATATATGAGTTTATTTAGCTTTGCTTTATTATTAGCAACGTTGTTATTGGATTCTATGTCAACTTTCCTTCAGGTCCCTGTACTTGGGTTCTCTACTTCTGTTAAAATATTATCTAAGAAACAAAAATGAATTTTGTACATGATGAAGTTTCCTTTGAAGCTATTTGGTTGATAAGAAGCTCTTTGGTTGATATTCTGGTTAAATATATTAAAAAAGGGAAAAAAATTGGACTGTCGACGGAAATTATCAGGCCTTATTTCTATTGCTTTATTATTAATAGTTTGTTGTTTGTGTATTTAGTGACAAATTGGTTGACAGTTGACTTATGCATATTTGATGAAAAAAGCACTAATAAAATAATGTTTGTTAGTTGCTCATCTCTATTTATCTTATTTTGAAACATTTTCGATAATTTTTCTGGTTAGTTTACTCTCTTTTACTCATATGTATTGCACATGTTGAAAATAATTTTGTTGGTAATAATTTTTGTTTTTTGTGGCAGTTAAAGTAGTGTAATTAACAATGTCATGTAGCACAAATGAAAGTCGAAATTCACTGCAAGTATGTAATGAATGCGGTGGTCAAATGGAGTTGTTCACATCACATACTACAAAAAATCCAAATCGCAAATTTTGGAAATGTAGAGTATGTAAAAACTTTCAATGGGCAGAAGATCGTAAGTTTAGTAATGAGAAGATTGACTTGTTAGTGGAAGAAGTTAGGAAGTTAACATTGGAAATTGAGCGTTTATCCGATAAATTTCAATTGTTGCATAAAGAACTTGAGCATACGCAACTTCGAAGTTGTTTCATTAAAATGTTTATGATTATTGTGTTATGCTTTATATTAAAGTTTTATTTATAAGTTGTTTTAATTTGTACAATTATTTATTTTGTATGGTTTGTAGACATATATAATTGTACTGGCCCTCTAAATATAAGATTCAAGTTATTGTTATAAGTTTTTTTATTGCCATTATTGTATTGATTTATGTCATGGAAAATTGCATATAATGTAATTAATTAATCGTAAGACTTCAAGTCAACCGTTGATAAATACACAGTTAGTACTTGATTAATTACATGGTGCGTGACATGAGGAAATCAAAACATATTCTTTCATTTTTTTTAAATATAAGTTTGAAAATATATTAAACTAAAAAAGGAAAAGTTACAAAAGTATCTCCAATAGGAGATTAATATATAAGTGATATTTGAGATAGTCTCAAATATTTTCAAATAACTTTTATGGCTATTCATTAGTAGACAATTCCACTAAATATCTAATAAACAAAACAATCCCAAATTAGCCAAGTTAACTGCTACATATTTTCTTTCTTAGAGGATATATGGGTACACTTAAAAATCACGTTTTTAATTAAATTGTAACTATTGGTCAATTGAATTCTAAATTGAATATATATTTTAACGTTTTTTAATTCTAATTTGAATTCTGTGTTGATATGAAGTGTCGTGATTTCTTATGCTATATGTAACATTATTTATAACAATACATATATATTCTTATCTAATAAACTATAATCACAATCTTGTAAAAGATTTACACAAAGCTCAGATCAACCATGAATGTGCAGCTGCTTGATTACTAAATATTTATTGATTGCAATTGAAAATTTATTTATTCACATGAATATGAATATTAGAAAACAAAACTTTAAGTTGTTCCTGGTTAATTATATTATTGTTTGATGAATGACGAGAGTAAAACAGTTACTCGATTAGCTCGAGTGTAAGAGAATATAGATAAAATGACAAGAGAAAGTAGAACAAATAAAGCAGTGGACTAAACCAAACCCAAGTGGAGACTGGAGTAGGAATAAAATCATTGTCCCTTAAATTAAAAATAACGAAAAATTAAAAAAAAAACTTTCAATTTCATGCAACAATGTATGCATACACATACATAGAGACAACAAGATGCCAAAGCAATATGCAAGTGCACCCAAGCAGTCATCAACTTGAATAATCAATATCTTTCAATACCTATTAAATTAATAGATTAAGTAGCTTGTAAAGAAATAAATCATGGAGGAAAACAAATTGATAATCAACAAGCAAACTAAGTTTCACTTCACCAAGCACTAGATAAAACTTCATAATAAAAAAGTAGCTGAAAAATTTAGAACAAAGTGAATATAAATTTCAAGAAGCAATTTAAAAAAAAAAGTATTGTAATTAGTTAAATTTAACCAAATTCAAACATCAATCACATCCATTGTTGTCTTCATTATGTTGTTGATGTAGCAAATGTTGGAAACTTCCACTTCCAGATCCTTTGTATGTCATCGAATGAAAATGATAATGTGGTTGCAAAGCATACGGCGGGAGTGGTTGCTGTAATACATAAAAATTTAAAACCTGATATGAGATTTTTGAAATTAAAAAATATAAGTGTACACTAAAAAATTGTGATTTTTAGATAAAAGCTTACTTGTTGCCAATTATAAGGAAATTGTTGATAAATATTGTGCACACCACCTTGAGTTGGGTATATAGGTACCTACACAAATGAAAAAATTATATATGTATAATCGACATATTGTTAGTTATGTATATTTAAAATAAAAGAAAACTTGAACATAAAAATTCACAAACTGACCACACCCACGTTGCTCTGCTGTGTGGAGAATTGATTAGGCACTTGAGAAGATAATGGTGCATCTTCTTCTAAATCCTATAAATTATAACAATCAATTTAACATAAAAATTCAACAAATAAATTTAATAAAATTTAACATAAAAAAACAACCAACTTGATTTTTTTCTGCAGTTTTTTTCTTTTGGGTCGATTTCTTTCGAATTATAGATTGCTTCCTCAAGGAAGGAGGACGACCTTTACGCCGAGTTTCTACTGGATCATTGATTATATGGTCAATATTGTTGCTGCTGCAACTTCCTTCACCTATACCAGTCGTTGGTGAAATAGTCGTTTCGACACTTGCCCACCGAATTTGCTTGGGCAGGTCTTTCAGTGCCTTATTAATCCAATCCAATATAGATTTATAACTGCTTTCATCATCAGCAGCTATGTCTGTAACCTCACTGAAAGCATTACACATTTTGTCATACCTCTCCTGTTGAATTGACAAATGCTGCCCATCGTAACTAACTTTCACCTTGCTGTAATATCTCCTCACATATTTTCTCCACCTTGCCAAAATGTACATATCCGAAAGTACTTCAACATCGTTACGTATCAACACTGTAAGGGCATGTCTACAAAGAATTCCCCTAAATTGAAACTTTGAATAGATAGCTTCTTCAAAAATAACCTCAAAACTTTTTTTCTTACCGTGCCCAAATGATTCACTGATTTCATATATTGATTCCACACAATTAATTGTGTCACAATACATCAGTGCAGTTAATTCTTGTTGGAATTCTTTAAACTTAGAAATAGTATACACCTCTTCAACTTGCTTTTCCATCTCATATCTTGATACACAAGGAGTTTTTTTGCTGAAACACTTGGCATCTGCTTGCCATTCTAATTCAACTTTCCTTCTCAGCGCATTTTCGTACTGCTTCACAAACTGCTTCAAATTTGTTTTTGCGTTAACAAATCCATCAAAAAATGAATTCATGCTTTCACTTCGTTGAGTTGTTGACATTCCTACCCAAAAGCAGTCGTTCAAATAACATGGAACCCAACGAAACCGCTCTTCATATAAACTGTTCAACCAATCATTATCCCATAAATTATACGTCGTCATCATGTCATGCCTAGCCTCATCAAACACATTCATACTCAGTGAATCATAAACAGCAGAAAGCAACGAAGAAATAATACCTTCACGTTCTTTAAAAGCTCATAACTTCTCAGGTACCTTCTTCATTATATGCCACAAACACCATCGATGCCTAGTCGTAGGAAAAACATTTGCGATTGCCTTTTGCATTGCTTTGTCTTAGTCTGTAATGATACCAATGGGAGGAGAATTAGACATGCATGATAGCCACGCCTCAAATAACCACGTAAATGTCTCGGTATCCTCGTGTGAAATCAATCCACATCCTAACAAAATAGACTGACCATGATGATTAACTCCGACAAAAGGAGCGAATGGCATGTCATACTTGTTGGTAAGATATGTGGTGTCAAATGTGATGACGTCTCCAAAATATTTGTAAGCAGCCCTACTCCTCCGATCTGCCTAAAATACATTTCTTAATCGATCATGCTCATCCAAATCAATACTGAAAAAAAAACCATTGCATTCTGCTTGCTTGTTCTGGAAGTATTTTAGAATTGCCATAGCATCTCCTTCTCCAAGCTGTAATCGCCTACCTTTGTCAACAAGATTTCTACAATCTTTTTCTAGAAATGACACGTTTTCATATCCACCAGCTTCAACAACAATAGAATTGAAATTCTTGACAATGTTAATTCCTGCACAATCATTCATTTCAATACGCTTTCTTGCACTCGCACTAATGTTGCGGTTACAAGGAAAATATCTAGCTTTGTCCGGACTCAATCCATGATTGTGTTCAAGGTTTAAAGTTCGAAGAATCCATTTTCCATCTTCATTTACACAACCTCCAATTCTAGCATCACAACCAGTTTTTGCAATAGGTTTTGGCTTCAGTACATCAGTAGATTTACTTTCTGACTTGCCACTACGACCACATGCAAACGTCGCGTACCTTATAATTCCACCGCTCCCTTTCTTACTAGTTAACTTCTTAACAGGAAACCCTTCTTGTTTACCGTAGGCTTTGTAAAATTGCCACATTTCCTTATGACTATCAAATAACATCCCAAGAGTCGGCTCATATTTTTCCGATTGCGCATCTTGGACTCCATCTTCATGTTCCAAATTATCCATTTCTACAAAATAATTAATATTCGTATTAAGCAAAATGTAAGATCAAGTTATACAAACACCATCCAGCAATAATTTAATCCATTAAAATTCTAAAAATTAAAAAAAATGATAAATCAGACACAATTTAAATAAAAAATAATAAATCGAACACAATTTAAATAAAAAAATAAATCGAACACAATTTAACTAAAAAAATAAATCCAACACAATTTTAAAAAAATGATAAATCGAACACAATTTAAATAAAAAAATTCAATGTGGAAACAAAATTTAAATTAAGAATAAATTATTATAACAATTTAAATAAAAAATGATAAATCGAGCACAATTTAAATTAAAAATAATTCTATGTTCAAACAAAATTTAAATTAAAAATTTCTAAATCAAACATATCATTTAAATAAAAAGATTTCTAAAAAAAAATTCTAAATTAAACACATTATCATTTAATTAATAAATACAGGTATATATCTATTATTATGATATAACAAAAAATAATAAATAAATAAATAATTATTCTTTAAGCTGAGATAATTACCAACTGGATATTGCTTCAAGATGTAGATCGAAAAATAAACGAGCTGAATCACTGATTGAATGAACTGAAGGAGAACGAAGGAGAAGAAGGAGCTGAGACTTTAGCTTAAGGAGAAAATGGAGTAGCTTTGCTTAGCTTTTTGCGAGCTGAGACTTTAACCGAGTGAAGGAGCTGACAATGGCAGTGTTGATTGCTGAAACACTCAAACACTTAAGCTTTTTGCTTTTTCTTTTTTAGTCACGTGAAAAGCTGAAACATTCAAACACTTTAGCTTTTTGCTTTTTCTTTTTTAGTCACGTAAAAAGATTAAACTCAAGGGAGTGATGGGAAATGCTGAGAGAACGAAACGGCAGCACAAGCTTCCGTTTCTCTCAGCATTCTCTCAGCATTTTCGTGTTCTCTAGCATTTTCGTATAAAATCATATGCATACGATTTCGAGCCAACTAAATTTCTTCTTTGGCTTTCTTCTTCTACTTCCATTACACTTCCATATTATTTACTTAGTAACATACCTTCACTTCCATTCAACTTTCATCATTAATAGTAAAATCTTTTTGATTGTCGGGACCTAAATGTTACGGACCGCCCAATTCTCTAGCCCAATTGCCCACAATTTCGAGCTAGGGAGCCAACACAAGGCCAAGAGTGCTAGCTTGGCCCAATTCCGGAACATTCTAGGCAAATCTAGCACATGTGAGCTTGTAAATACTCTAGAATTCTCCATAGAATTCCAGCACATGTAAATAGCTAGGAAGTGGTAGAATTCTCTAGAATCTCTAGAACTTGGCAAGCCTCCCCTATAAATATGGGATGGCATTAGGCATTTGTATCCAACAAACTCAACAACAAGCATTGTAATCTCTCTTTGTGCAATACAAGTTTCTTATTCTGCTCCATTGCTCTCTTCTCTAGTTCGAGAAGCTCTACGCTTACTTAGCAACATTCGGCAAAGTTGTCTAAGTGCCGCACGGGTTAGCTGCGCAAAATACTCATCCCGTGACAAGTGGTATCAGAGCTAAGGTTTGCACACACGCAAGTTAGCTCACGAAGCAATGGCCAACCCTTCGAACGTAGCACAAGAGGGTGTTGTTGGTGTGGATGTTCCACCGGAACCAAGTCGCGGCCGAGAGGGAGAACGCACCCAAGGCAAGACTCGCGGCAAGTCCAAGGCCCCATCCGTGGATGCGTTGGAGCCTCGTGTGACTACTCTCGAAATCGCATTGTCCGCCGCTCAAGATAGCCTCGAGGGATTGGAGGAACGAGTGGACGGTCTCGAGGGAGAATATGCCGAGTTCACGGTGGCAACAAAGGCTCTCATCCAAGAGCAAGCGAACACTCTCCGAGGTGAGTTTCGTTCTTTTCATGATGAGTTGCTCAAACTTCGTAGTTTTGTTCAGGACGAACTACGCGCTGTCCGTGCGGAAGTGGATGAAGTCCGCTCGGATTGGGCATGGCACAAGCGCACACTCTCCGCAAGTCCAGCTTCCGCAAACTCGAGTGATGCGCGCCGCATTGACGTGCCAAAGCCCGACACATACGATGGCACACGAAATGCCACCATCGTGGACAATTTCCTCTTTGGGCTTGATCAATACTTCGATGCCGTGGGTGTACGAGACGAGGCATCGAAAGTGGGCACTGCACCCACTTATCTTAGAGGCGCTGCACAACTATGGTGGCGTCGCAAGCATGGCGAGATGGGCAAGGGCATTTGCACCATTGACACTTGGGCCGACTTCAAGCAAGAACTCCGAAAGCAATTCGTCCCAAGCAATGCGGAGAAGGAAGCGCGAGCGCGCTTACGTCGCCTTAAGCAATCGGGTAGCATTCGAGACTACATCAATGAGTTCACTACTCTTATGTTGGAGATAAGCGACATGTCCGACAAGGATTCACTCTTCTACTTCCAAGATGGCCTCAAGGATTGGGCCAAGACCGAGCTTGATAGGCGTGGTGTTCAAACACTTGACGACGCCATCGCCATTGCGGAGTCGCTCACCGAATACTCCGCCAAGCTCAAGGACAAGAGGTCTAGCTACGACCAAGGTGGGGGAGAGAGTCATGAGGACAATGACCGCAATTACAAGGAGTGGAACAAGAAAAAGCCTCCAAGCGGCAAGGTCGGGCAAAGTAAGTCCGAGAAGCCACCCAAGCCTCGAAGCCCATGTTTCATTTGCAACGGCCCTCATTGGGTGCGCGACTGCCCGGAGAAAAAGTCGTTGAATGCCCTCGCGGCACAACTCAAGGGCCAACGTACACCGACTGCGGAGGAACCTCAACACAACTTGGGTTCGCTCCAACGCCTTAGCACACTCGTGAGCCAACCAGCACCTACAAGGAAAGGGCTCTTGTTCGTAAGTGTGCTCATCAACGGCCAAACCGTTCGTACGCTCCTTGATACCAGAGCAACGCACAACTTCATCTCCGAAGAAGAGGCTAAGTGTCTAGGCCTCAAGGTTACGCAACACGGAGGCACCATCAAGGCTATAAACTCACCCGCCAAGCCATTTGCGGGAACCACACGAGGCGTACATGTTACGCTTGGGACATGGAATGGGAAGCTCGACTTCTCGATTGTGCCGATGGATGACTTCGCAATGATCCTTGGCATGGAATTCTTCGATAAGGTACATGCCTTCCCACTGCCCGCAACGAACTCCCTTAGCATCTTCGATGGGAGTAAGGCATGCGTGGTATCGGTCGAGCGCGCACAACCCGCAGAAAAGGCACTCTCTGTCATGCAATGCAGACGAGGGTTCAAGAAGAATCCGAACCACTTGGTCTCCATCCGGAAACATCACAAGGGAGAGGATTCCGAAAGTCCTCCAAGCCAAGTCCCACAACAAGTACGAGCCATCCATGACAAAGATCATGACGCTATGCCTCTGAAACTCCCACCGAGACGAGTGGTGGAGCAACACACAAAGCCATCCGAGCATGTGGAGTTTCGGAAACAAAAGAGGAGACACCGCAACACCAACCGAGTGAAGGAAACAACCACATGCGGAGCAAGTGGCGGAACCTCCCCAAGAGTGAAGCACAAGAAGACTAACGGCAAATTGCGGAGCAAGTCCCTAAAGGAGCAAGGACGAGATCGCGACGAGGACGCCGCGAGCTTAGGTGGGGGAGGATGTTACGGACCGCCCAATTCTCTAGCCCAATTGCCCACAATTTCGGGCTAGGGAGCCAACACAAGGCCAAGAGTGCTAGCTTGGCCCAATTCCGGAACATTCTAGGCAAATCTAGCACATGTGAGCTTGTAAATACTCTAGAATTCTCCATAGAATTCCAGCACATGTAAATAACTAGGAAGTGGTAGAATTCTCTAGAATCTCTAGAACTTGGCAAGCCTCCCCTATAAATATGGGATGGCATTAGGCATTTGTATCCAACAAACTCAACAACAAGCATTGTAATCTCTCTTTGTGCAATACAAGTTTCTTATTCGGCTCCATTGTTCTCTTCTCTAGTTCGAGAAGCTCTAGGCTTACTTAGCAACATTCGGCAAAGTTGTCTAAGTGCCGCACGGGTTAGCTGCGCAAAATACTCATCCCGTGACACTTCCATATTATTTACTTAGTAACATACCTTCACTTCCATTCAACTTTCATCATTAATAGTAAAATCTTTTTGATTGTCGGGACCTAAAGCTCACTTCAATATTGCTTGCGGAGACTTACCTAGAATTACTATAGTTAAAATCTAACCCATGTCTAAGCCTGAAGTCCAACTTAATTTTATATTCAATCTTTCTCAATATATTCATAATTGAAGTCTAGTTAAAAAAATCTACATCAGAAAAAAGATTTAAAAATATGCTCTCATTCACATATATAGAGACTCAAACCCTCAACTTAAAAAATGAATGAGGTGAAGAAGTAAAAAAATGAATGATATGAAGAAGGAGTCATTTATTATTATTATTATTATTATTATTATTATTTTGGTAATTAACTAAGTTTTTAACTTAAACTTTTTACACAACCATTAATTTCATACAATGCAGCGATAAATAACATTAATTTCTCAATAATATCTGCCACAGATTTCACTAGATCAATGGTTAAAAATTTATAAGAAAATTAATATTAAGTTGAAGTAGCATAACCCTTAACTAATTGTTATTTATATAATTCAATGTGACAAGTAAAATAAATCATATTTGAAACAAAACGGTTTGGGCTTTTACATTTGAGCCGAGCCGGTTATTTGGGGAGCCCGATATGGCCTAAGCGCAAATCCTTCATCTTCGTTCTCTATAAAGAAGAACAGCGAGAGAGCTCAGGAGAAGGAAAAAGAAAAAAAAAAATGAGTGTATTGCCAATTCCAAGAAGCGAATTGACTCACCATCGACTCTACGAGTTCGCGAAAACAGCCCTTATCAAAATCTACTCCCACCCATATGTCACCGTTTGTGACTTGTACTGTGGAGCTGGAGTCGATGTTGACAAATGGGAAACCGCTCTCATTGCTAACTATATTGGCATTGGTACCACTTTTTTTCTTTCAAAATTTAATTCTTTAAAAATTTTATGGATTTTATGATTATATATTTAAATGGGTTTCTTTTGTATTGGTTTTGTGTCGTAGATGTAGCAACTTCAGGTATTGGTGAAGCAAGAGACACTTGGGAGAATCAAAGGAAAAATTTCATTGCTGAATTCTTTGAAGCTGACCCGTGTGCTGTAAGCTTCTTTTATTTATGGATATAATGAATTCCAACATTAAGAATTCATTTATTGTTATACAAAACTCTTTTTATGCAAACTGATGTATCAGTTATATGGTTCTTATTATCTTATTTACTTTGAGCTTTGTGCTTTTCACTCTTCTGCCTTTACTTTCATGTCATGTCAGTTTGTACAAGATGAGTTTGTGCATCTAATATTTTTCATTATTATTGTTATATATATTATATATTTTGTTTTTACTTATGTTTGAGTTGAGATTTTGTTGCTTTAAATTGAATTTTGCATAATGTTTCTTCTTGCTTTCTGTTTGATGATGCTGTATTGGTTTGACAGGAGAATTTTGAAACTCAGATGCAAGAGAAGGCCAATCAAGCGGATTTAGTTTGCTGCTTCCAACATTTGCAGGTCCCAATTATGTTCTCCAAAATGTGTTAGACCATCAGGAATATACCAAACAGAACGGTGAATCTAAAACTCATTTTATGATTATGCTTGCAGATGTGTTTTGAAACTGAGGAAACAGCAAGGAGGCTTCTACAAAATGTGTCATCTTTGCTTAAACCTGGGGGTTATTTTCTTGGTATTACTCCTGACTCATCTACCATATGGTATGAAAATTATTGATCAAGATTTTGGAATTCCTTTCTGTCTCTTGATTGACCTGTTGTTCCTCGGTTAATTATATGTTGTATATCACTTGTATGTGCCTAGATTTGGATATCGATAAGCTCAATGTTTCCATTATTCCTCTCTAGTAGTTGTGAAGATATTGTATGAGATTTTGCCTCTGTAGTTGATAATCGTAACACATTGCCATGCAGGGCAAAATACCAGAAGAATGTTGAAGCATACCACAATAGAAGCAGCAGCATGAAGCCCAACTTAGTTCCGAATTGCATTAGATCAGAAAGCTACGTGATCACCTTTGAGGTTGAAGAAGAGAAGTACGTATGAGATTCACACATATAATTTGCAGATAAATTGTTTAATTTGATTGTTTTGGTGAAACCTTTTCTAATTTTATTGAGTCCAGGTTTCCACTATTTGGAAAGAAGTACCAGCTCAAATTTGCTAATGATATCTCTGCAGAAACCCAGTGTTTGGTTCATTTCCCAAGCTTGATCAGGTTAATTTAACCATTATCTCCCCTAACTGATTATATTTGCCACGACATGCATTAGTGCCTGTTGCCTATGCCTTGTGCATGTCAGAATTGTGAAAATTGCAATAGAAATGAATAAATTCTGTATTTAAACTGTGTCCAACCTTCAATGAAGTATCACAAATTGTGCTGCCTCCAGAGTGAATGATGACTGAGAGTTTGGTTGGTGTAGAAATGGTATCCCGAACTTGGAGTGTGGCTACTTAACCTAATATGAGTAACAAACATCATTTAAAGCATTCTTCCACTGTTTTACTACTCCACCTTTTTCCTTAAGAAAAAATTTGTGGACCTTTAAGCGCTCATATCTGTTATATATCTAAATCGTTATGTCCATATTATGCAACTCAGGTTGGCCAGGGAAGCTGGTCTTGAATATGTGGAGATTCAGAACTTGAACGAATTTTATGATGATAACAGGTAGGTGAATATTGCTTTTCTGTTCTATAACTCTTAAGCGCAGGAGTCACAATTTTAACATTTTTAGTTTCCACGCTTGTTCAAATTAAAAATTATTATTGCTTTTGCATTTCAGTTTATTTTTATATGGAAGATATGTGTATTGTTTTTCCTTTTTGTAACTGAAATGCTGCCCAAAGAGCTCTATTTGCAGGCATGCTGATGAGTGCTGGTCCAAATCTGATTGATCCAAGAGGGAGACTTCTTCCCAGATCATATGATGTGCTAGGTGTGGTTTTTATCTGTCACATGGCTACCGTCAACTTTCATTGCTTTGACATTCTATCCATATGTACTCATTCTTTTGGGATTTTTCCATTACAGGTCTCTATAGTACGTTTATATTTCAAAAGCCTGACCCAGATGTTGCTCCACCCCTTGCAACCCCATTGTTGCAAGACAATGAGGTGAGTATCTTTAGCTTTTGTTAAGTCCCCTTTTTTCCCCCAAAATATCTCAAGATTTAAGTGATGGAGAAATCAAATATTGCCTTATTTATTTTTCTTTTTCTCACTTCATAGGTAAATTTCCCCGTAGGATCATAGATTAGGAATCCTTTTAAAAGGAAAATAATGTTACTGATGATGTTTGGTGCCTGCCTGTTGCTGTGATTGTATATTTGTATCATTTGTTTTAGGTGCTGACAGATACATGTTTTTTTTTTCCTCTTTGAAATTGATGTGACCAACTGTCATTTCATATGCCTTCTGCTTTGTTTGCTTCTGAATTCTGATCGTCATGAGAGAGTGACAGGAGCCTGGCTGGAGAGACGATGGTCAAAATGTTCTTGCAGAACCACCACCACCATTGTCAGCCCCAGTACCAGCACCTCATGGACTAGGCAAGATAAGCGAACAGAAAGGAATTTTGGGACCTGGCCCTGCAGATTTACGGTTCTCAGAGGCGCTTTGACCTGTTGACCATTGGATGTATGCAGGACAAACACCAAATAGACCAATGTTTGGGTGCAAACTCAAAATGCTGTGGAGGAATATGTTCAACAGCCGTACTCTCTTACTTGATGTATCTTGTTCTAGACTCGGGAGAATTTTTGTATATTCTTTTGGGTTAATAAAACTTTGCGACTTAGGCTGTAACTTGTTTGCGTCTTCAATTAGGCACATGTTCAATAGATGTTCTCTCTTAGCATGCCTCGGGCAATCTACTTGAAAAAAAAAAAACAAAAATATTTGGTTGCACGCCCAGTGGGACTCGAACCCACAATCGCCTGATTAGAAGTCAGGCGCCTTATCCATTAGGCCATGGGCGCTAGTTGCTTGCATTTTAAGAACAATTATTTTGTCATTATAATTAGCTGATTTTGTGAGAAGCTTCCTGAGACAAACAACGATTTGGGTGCCATATTTATTTCAGATGCAAATTCTAAAATTTATTGAACAAGAACTCACAAATCAAAGCAACTACTAATGTGTGTCATGTCACTACCCTTATTAGTTCATTATAAGAGCCTTAGTTGCCGACTAATGAACCCGAAGAGAGTATAAGTTCAAGCATTGCAGTTAAGAAATTTAGATACCAAAAAAGTTGATATTTATCCAATTTTTAGATATGAAATAAATATCTGCCCCATATTGATGGGAGTAGATTTCCCAATTAGTACTGCTAACATTTGCCATAAGTGAATGCATCTAGATTCTCAATAGAGTTTAAAGTAACATATCTATAGATTGAACAACTACCTGTCCCTCCAAGGATATGTTATAACATTGCATAAATATTGGTACACCCGCCGACAACATACACTAAAAATGATACAACATGGTTTTGATGTTTTGAACGAAGTTGAGTCGTAACAGTAAACATTGTTGTATCGGTGCATACTCTCTTGTTCTTTTTTATTTTTGCTCAACTTCTAGAGACTTGGTAATTGCTAAAACCTTCAAAAGCTCAAGACCTCAGTAGTAGAATATTATCGAAAAGGAAGGCACCACCAGTTCAATCTTCGAGTTCCATAATCTTCACAACGGCGGAGTCACCAACTTTCTGGCAGATGACAACACGATCATGAGACTTAATAACGCCATGGGCCTTGCCATAATCAAGAGCAACCTTCAAAGCTGATTCGCTCGTTGCATTGGTAGTCTCAGCCTGCAAATCCACAGATAATTTTTAAGGTGCCTTGTAAGAAACCTCATGAAATCATGGTATCCAGTTTTCAGAAAAATTTGCTCAGTTATATTTTCAAAGCTTCTTACTTTCCCTTCTGGGAAAGAAAAGGAATCATAACAGGACTAGAATTGCAGTTAAAACAAATCTTACTGCATGTCGGGGATCTGCAAGCATGGGGAAAAGGCCCCTGATAATGAGTGACTGCCTTGCCTGCCATAAAAATCATCAGGAGCAAATAGACATCATGAGTTTTAGCTTCCATGCTGAACGAAATATACAAGGCTAAAACTACGCAAATTATTTATACAAATGAGTAATTCTCTAATGAGGAAATTCGGCAGTAGGTTGAAGATAATGACTTTCTTTCTTCTTTATCAGTTATTAAGTAATGAATATTTTCTTACAACTCTAAACATGCATCACATAGACATAAAAGCTGTCAAAAGTAACCACAATTTATGCCAAACACCACTAACAACTCATTTCTTGAGAATTTGAGAACAAAAAATTAGCGCGAGATTGAGTGAGATCTCAGCATTTACAGTCATTACTAAAACATGCAACCTATGCTTTTCTTGTAATGATCCAGTAAAAACATTACAATTCCTTGCTTACGAATCTACCAAAATCCTAAAACAATAGAGTAGATGTAGCAGAAGCCATGCATGATCAAAGTTGATAGATACCTCAAAAGCACCAGTAAAGGTCCAGCGCAATTGATTTGTCTTAAGCTGCGGGATGACAACAGATAGCACCGGCATTGTTGGCCTATATTTTGCAATCAATCTGTGCTTTGATACAGAAAAATTTAAAATACCATGCACATATGTGAGAATATGAAATTATGCAGCCCCTTGGAAATTATAATATAAACTTATGCAAGGATAACCAAGAAAATATAACAAACCTTGCAGCTCTTCCACTTGAAGTAAAGCATATAATTGCGGACGCCTTCACCTTGATGGCTGAACGTACCTTCAAGCAGAACAAAGAAGTTGGATTTCAAAACATGCTTTAGTCATATAAACAGTTTCATGAGGCTAAAATGTAAAGGGGTGCAATAACAGAAGCACAAAAGTGTAATGAAGAAAAAGCAAAAATCAAAGAGAGTACCGCAGAGGAAGTAATGGATTCCAAATGAGACATTGGTTCTCCAACATAATTGATGACTTTCTTGAAAAACAGATTATGATTGAACACCTTCTCTGCCTGCAAACAGCAATTTACAGAATAATCCAGATAACATCAACACAAAATGGAGCAAATAAAAGTAAAGAAAGAAGTTGCCTTTCAGTGACCAAAGAATTTGCAAGATTACTTGATGTAACATCTCAAGGTAAGCACAGAGTGCTCCCATTTTCTGCTTTTAATACTTCTAATACTCACAAAACAATCAGACATGGGCACTATATATCAAGCATGAATGCTAGCCCCGACCAACAGCTGCAACTGAAACAGTCCCAATGTATATACATTTCAGAACTTATATTTGCAGCTTTTGGGGTAAAAGAAGAAATTAAATTTTATAGCCTGTAGTAAACGAGACCATTCATGAAAGAGAACATAGAAACAGCAGACAAGAACTCTTGTTGGTTTCTGTATATTTTGTGTGTAACAGTAAAGAAGACTGCTAAAACATACTATGATATAGAAAGATAACTGTTCTCAGAAAATATTTTATTTTGGAAACAAAATAAAACTTTATTTTCGACAAAGATGAAAATGTAAAAGGCAATAATAGTTGTTAGATATGAATAGGTGACTGCAGAAGTCAGAGTTTTAAATTGACAATTTTTTTAAGAGGGTACAAACAGTCAGCAGTCTAAAAATTATGTCCGAAATCTTTCTCTGAGAATGGATATATGGATTTTTATAATCAGACATCTGCATTCTAATGCCCCTACCAAAAGAATGTGCACTATTCAAACACCATGTAAATAGAATAAGCAAAGATATAACAAAGCTAATAGGACATGCTTCCCACCAAATGCATAAAAAACACTGACACTGCCTTAGGAAGCCATTTTCGAAGTTGACAATTGGAATCTTATCTACGAATTGCAGGAATACTGCTGTTTGAACTGTCTACCAATAGCAAAAGTGAGAGAATAAAACAACTGATTGCTTAATTATCATGAAGAAGAGAACTAGATGAAGCAAAGGTTGAACATATAGAAATGAAGATATAAATTGGCCAATCAAGAGATGAAAAAAATAGGATGATAATTCCGCAATTGAATGAAATAAAACTCACCTCAGCACAAATTTTTCCGACAATAGAAATGGTCTCGACAGGGTACAATCCCCGCAAGGTCTCTGCACCTAGAAGAATTGCATCACTACCTGAACCCCATGATAGAAAAAAGGGACAAAGTCAAGCTTCCTGTTTGGTGCATATTATACTAATGTCAGCCATCCAACGATGATCAATTGTGAGGAAATACAATCTCTATGATACCCACAGTAGCAACAGATTCTCTCACATCAAAATATAGCATACTGCCATCAACAATAATATGATAAAAGATGTCTACTCACACACATGAAATGAAATATTACCAAAGCATATAATTGAAATTTACCATCTAATACTGCATTGGCAACATCAGTTGCTTCAGCACGAGTAGGTCTTAGGTTGTCAGTCATACTGTCCACAACACGAGTAACCACTGCAGGCTTTCCAGCCATGTTGCACTTGTAAAGAGCAGCCTTTTGAAATAAGAACACCTGGAAAGTTCCAAGTAGACCATCATCGAAAGAATCTGATTGAATTCCATACATCATCTTGTAGAGGTGAATGCATAAACAACCACATCTATACCAAGCATACAAACTCCTAAAAGTAAAATGAACAACATAATTGCACTCATTTTGAATAC
Organism: Citrus australasica; assembly: GCA_029618585.1. Taxonomy (NCBI): domain Eukaryota; kingdom Viridiplantae; phylum Streptophyta; class Magnoliopsida; order Sapindales; family Rutaceae; genus Citrus; species Citrus australasica. The sequence goes on from JARCIV010000004.1 coordinate 8,174,662, forward strand.
TGTGATTATCACCATTAATTTCATTTGGCATCATGGAGAAAATCTTTTTCTAATGAAGGGGAGTCTTTTTCCTCAGTGTCAAAATATGGCATATGCATACATACAAGCTCATTCATCAATACAATTATGGTGCAGGATGTGACAATCAATATGTGAGTGCAAGGCACAACATAAACTGCATTGTCCACCATGTTCCATAGTAATGCTGCCCTTACCAAGTAATTTCCTAAGAAATTTCACTGTAAGTGATGTGACATTCACTTAGAATGGAATCTCTAGGAAAAAATTAAATAGAATGTGTAGTTTTATTGATTTCTCAAAGAAGTCATCTATTAGAAAACAGTGGAGATTTAACTTGTGCATCCTTTTACAGTCTGTTTATGCTAGTTTGCAAGAATATGCACATAGGGGAGAGCATGAACGCCATAGGTTCCATGTAATACCAAGTTATTGAACCATATACAGAGTCTAAATATGGAAATTTACCTTCTCTGGAGGAAGATCAACCCCCAAATTTCCACGAGCAAGGATGATACCATCTGCTTCGTGTAGAATCTCATCAAAGTGAGTTAATCCCTATAAAGTGTAGATAAGTAGGAGAAAATGTGCACTCAAAATCAAAACCAAGAAAAAAAATACTTTTCAAGGTGTACTAAAACTGACAGTTTATTCATTTCACCTCTGTATTTTCAATCTTAGCAAATATTTGCGTTTGACCAAGGTCACCCAATTGAGAAAGAAAGTCACGGGCCTGCATACAGCCATCATAAGCACGTACCAACGAAACTAAAAGAAAAATAACATAGTGCACTAAACCCTCAACCATAAGCTCACCACGCGATGGAGCTGGATATAATGAAGAAAAATGATAAAGAAGCTAAATAGGGAATTGGCTGAAAAACTAAATTAGTTCAATTAAATGAGAGAATATACTAAAGAAAACCCGTTGAAGAAAATTCCTTACATGGCGAACATCTTCTGCACCCCGAGTATGTGATAAGGAAAGGAAATCTATGTTGTTTCGAGCACCCCATGTGCTGATGACCTAAAATCGCATGGTAAAACATTACAGTGAAACAAGTGAAAAGATAAATCACTCCCTGAAAGCAATATTCCGCTGAACTTATTCATACATCTTGACAACAAATGGATCTTGCAAGATAATATGCATACTTCAATGGTCAATTACCGACTACCTGAAGCATAAGAAAGAATTATTTAATTGAAAAGACATACGAATGCCACAAAGAAAAGGAGTGTAGTCACAATCAATGATAAAAGGCAGCAGAAAGTGAACCAACTCAATCACTTCAAAGGTGCTGGCAGTCCAAACATGAAAAATTACAGGATAAAAATCTGGAAAATTTGGTATTCAAGAATAAGTTCTCCATTGCAACAGTCAGATGATAAGAACAACATCAATTGCCAGAATTAACAGGTGGATGAAATTGGTTAGGACCCAAAGTGCATCATTTTGTGAACTCCAAGTACCTGACACCCAAATAATAACTCACCTCCTTATCTTTATCAGTGAGTGTAGGCAGATCAATACGAATTTGAGAGACATGCAAGGTATACAACTGCCGAGCCAAGATAGCAGAATTCTTTATCTGACAAGCCACATCTTCACCATCCACGTCGGTGACCTGCCCATGAAAGGAAAATGAACAGAATACCAATAACATTTCAATTTGTTTTTATTATCAACTGATTCATGCTTTCAGTAGCTGGCTTCCTCGTACACACTCAAACTGTATTCAGCAAGCAACTAGCAAGCCAAACAACTATTTTCTTGCTCATATGGAAGAATAAACACAAATATGTCCGATCTGGAAGACATGTGACCTTACATGCCTAAATGAAGCTAAATTTGTACCCTAGCTGATACTAACTGCAGCACCATTGATCTAATAAATCAACTTTTCTAACTCACAGTGCCTTACCTCCAACATTACTGAAGTAGTTTCATTTCCTGTGAAAAGATATTGACCAATAAATATGGTATCTCCCTTCTTCACTGCCTGCAAAAAACAAATTAAGCAATTTTGTTATGGCTGCAGCAGAACTAACTGCAAGAGAATCAAGTGATAAAATGGCTATAAGAACCCAAAGCACCTATGACATTCTGCATGTTAAATTATTAGCGCAAATGCAACTGATTCTGAGAGGGAGTGAAGCGGATAAAAAAAAGAATGGATGATAACTAGAAAGGGGAAACAAACAACATATAGGGGATGTATTCATGACCAATGAGAGAGGTAAAGAAATCCATGCCAACTCTTACAGAGAATACTTATCATCAGGACAATGGGTGATGTAGCCCCTTAATTGTTTATTGATGTACTTATGGAGACAGACAATAAGTGAAACATCTGAGTTGTACCAAAATTCCTTCTTCTTTTCTAGATAACATACACTCCACTACCATCCCACCCTGAATTAAACAGATCTTAGCATACCAAATAACTCACTATAAACAGCACTAGAAATTAAAGAGACAGCAAAACCTTTTTCTTTTCCTGTTTAAGACATCTCAAAATTAATGCGTATGATTCCATTTTCTCCCTAAATTTACGTTGATGCTATATTTTTGAAAGGATAACTCCATACAGAATGTCAATTAAGAAAGTTTAAGTGAAACTAGGTTTAGTCTATCGGAGATTTTTTTGATGAATTCTCACATGGATAACCCCACAACTAGTACAAAAAGGATGAAGATTCAGAACAACAATGAGACATGCTAAATCCATTCCTATTCAAGGTTCAGAAAACAAAACCAATAAACACACAGATGAAAACATAAACCCCATTTCGTTACGAAACAATAATATGAGATGAAAAATGGGTAAACTCCAACCACCAACAGACTACATAAAGTTATGCTCTTCTAGAAGAAACCTCAGACCCCAGTGAGGAAAATTCAACCAGCTACCAAAATTGTGCCTGGTAGGTGCAAATAGTTAATCCAGACTCTTTTAAGAAGACACATAAGGCAGGATTCATGCCAATACTCAGTTGATCTCTAGCAATACTTAAAGGCTAGCAGTTAGTGGCTCCAACATGAAGTACGTATAGAACTATGGTACAAAAACTGGCCCAAAAGGCACAAAGCGAAAAATGTAAAGACCTTTGACAGTCCACTAAAATTTATTGGTAGTAAATTTGAAGTTGCTTCTTTGTCTTGATCTGGTGTAAGGACAACTGACTCATCTGCGAGGAGAGAAATGGGGTGCTCAGTCTTAGTAACAACTAGCAACTCTGGACCAATTGTGTCTAACATAACCTGGAAAAAGAACATAAAAGAAAATATGTGAGAAATTGGCAAGAAAACAAGAACTGAATACCTGACGCATACAGAGAGAAATTCGAACATGCTAAAAATACATGATACACACATTAATTTGCTTGAGCCAAAGCAAATGGCTTCCATGTGAAAAGCTTACCGCACAAAGCTTCTTGGTACTCTTGATAGCTATCTTTAGATTCTCAAGCGTCTCCTGGTGATATGCAGTATCACCCCATGAAAAATCAAATCTTGCCACTGACAGAAAGGACGGAGGAAAAAGAAGAATGAAACACCAATCCGTGTCATATTCAACTCGTAGCATAAATTCAGATTCAACTATCTAGCTTAGTGAACTTACTAACAAGACAAATATTATTAACCTTATGATTTGTTGGTCTTAACAAAATACATGAATACAAAAAGAATAAAAAGCACGTGAAAAAGTACATTAAACTGATAGGTCCCACATCAACAAAAAACTAAAATATCAACTCAACTTAGCAAATATAACTTAGCTATTGAATATATGACATCTTATTTAATAAACCTGATTTTCCAGAATAAATGAGACTTATATAATGCTTATCATCCATTTTCATGGGAATGAACAAAAGTTAGAGCAAGTCAAACTAATGGTCCACTTGAAAGTGCTTGCCCACTCTCAAGTAAAGAAATTGGTATTCATTCTATTTTGTAGTGTTTGGTTAAGGTAGACACAACCACTTTTTGAGACAAAATCAATAGGCACCTTTCTCATAAACATGTTGGGAGTTAAAAAGCTTATTAGAAAATCTATTGATAGTTTTTATCAGAAATCTTCTACATAAAGAACATTTAATCGAAAGCGCTTTCTTTAAAGGACTTCCAAATGCACCCTGGACAGATTCTAGAACTATAATAACCAATTCTTCCAGGGGAAAATAAAAAAGAGTATGAAATCAAGCATAACAGAAGAGTAATACCTGACATTCCTGCATTAAGGCAACCAGATATTATCTCCACACTTCGAGATCTTGGACCAAGAGTTCCAACAATTTTCGTCATTGCAGGAAAGAAAGTCTGCAGAATACATGCAAACAAGAATCAGAACTCAGATATAATAACCACCTAACTTCAGTCTTGATCTTAACCACAGTTACCTGCACAATGTCAATACAGAAACAGAGAAAAACTTAAAAACATCTTAATTACAAAATTAAAAAGTTTTCCAACTAAAAACTACAGTTATTTTTCCATCATAACATTTTCTCAGCAACCAAACAGTCAATGAGACATATAACACAAGAGTATGAAAGTAGCATAAACTAGAATCTTTATGCCCACAGAATTCAAAATGCACTTGAAATCAGAAGAGAAAATTCAAGTTTTGACTTTACTCTTTCATTTTCTTTCGTTTCCTACACTTTCTTAACAGCCAAACAATCAACAAGAGATATAACATAGAAGTATCTAAGTAGCATGGACTACATTCTTTATGACCGTTTCTTTTTTATTTCTAGAACCTATAACCTAACAAAGCATAAAAATCCACTTGAAATTACTAGTGAAAATTTTAGTCTTCCATTTTCTTACATTTTCTCGGCAATCAAACACCCTAACCGAAGTATGACAAGACATATAACTGTTTGCTACTTACTTCCTGAACCAAAATCCTAAAGCAAACAGTTGCATTTTACATTACAAGTGAAAAATCTAGTTATTTAAATTTCTCGCCAGCCAAACACCAAATTGAAGTCAAGAAACACATAGATCAAGTAACAGCCCTACTTCTAATTAAAAAATAAAAATAAAAACTAGAAAAATAAAGAAAAATTGGCGAAAATAAATGCATACTGGTTTTGAAGGCTCAAGAATTGAAGCCATTCTAATCGGTTCTTCAAGAAGTAAATTATTTGAAGGCATTTTATTTTCTTTATTTTTTTAATATCTCAATGAAATTGAGAAAGAAATTTTGATTTTCGTTTGTTGTTGTATGATTGATTTGGTTGTTTGTATTTACTTATTTATGTCCGCTTAAGCAATCGTCGTCTTTGAGCTCCGCCTTTTTTTATTTTTGAAAACGAAAACGATGTTGGCCTTATTTTACCCTTTTTTTTAATAACAGTAAAGAAAAAGACGCTTAGGCCCTAATTTTAAAAAATAACCACAAAAATTCTTAAATTTTCAAAAAAGGATAATAAAATTCTCTTTTAATTATAATATTTTTTATTATATAAATATAAAAAAATTAACTTCAAAACTTTATAATAAATAAAAATATGATATTAAAATAAATATAATAATATATACATTTTAAAATAATTTTAATATTTTAAAAATATTTTTATATTTTACAATCTAATCTATTTTATTATAATAAAATTATTTTTAAAATAAATATAAACTTAATAATTAAACAAATAAATTAAAATTAAGATTATTATGAATATTATGCAAAAAATAATTTTAATATTATTAATAGGGAGATATTTTATTAATTGTAAAATATATTTAACCCAAAGATTTATTTAAAATCTTTAAAATAAATAAAAATATATTATCAAAATAAAATAGTAATTTAAAATTTTATTATTATTTTAAATCTTAAAAGCATTTTAATATTGTTAGTCTAATAAATAGATTATTTTAATTAGGAAAAGAAATATCTACACCCTTAAATTTGAGAAAATAGTAATAAATAATCCCAAGTTCCTACCAAAGGGACATTAAGACTCTTTAACCATAATAACTTATGAATATAGTAATTAAAAAATGAGAAATTATCACTGCACCACCTTTATTTTACCTTATATTTATTGAATCATCACAAAATTCTAACGTATTCATTGCACCACCTTTCTTTTTAAATTGGTATCAATTAGTCACTTTTGCATTAACATCGTTAAATAATTTAAATGAAATGATAATTTTAGCCCTAAATAATTTAAAAGACCATTTTATCTTATAAAAACTTTGAAAAATAAAAGATTTATAATTATAAAAAGGGAAATTTACAACCGTCCACCTGTTTGTTTTCTCTTTTTCAAAAATACACAAACACTTTTTTTTTTCTCAGCGCGCCACCTGAAGTTTGTTTTTTGTTGCATTCTTCCACTTCCGTCTAAATTCCGTTAGCAAATTTAACGGAATGACATTTTTACCCCTCAAAATTACAATTTAACCCAAAATAAATAGAAATTAGAGATAAATTGGATGCATTTAATTTTTTTCAAAGATGGATGCTAGAAATTGGAGGAAAATAATGTTTGTTGCTTGCTAAATTTAGAAAATTTGTATTTATTTTTTTGGAGGAAAATAGTATTTGTTACTTGCTAGATTTAGAAAATTTGTATTTATTTTTTCTCTTTCAAAAAAATAAATACAAATTTTAAATTTAGCAAGCAACAAACACTATTTTCCTCCAATTTCTAGCATCCACCTTTGAAAAAAATTAAATCCATCCAATTTATCTCCAATTTCCATTTATTTTGAGTTAAATTATAATTTTGAGGGGTAAAAATGTCATTTCGTTAACATTCCGTTAAATCCACTAACGGAAATTAGACGGAAGTGGAAAAATGCAACAAAAAGCGAACTTCAGGTGGCGCGCTGAGAAAAAAAAAAGTGTTTGTGTATTTTTGAAAAAGAGAAAACAAACAGGTGGACGGTTGTAAATTTCCCTTATAAAAATACTCTTAAATTTAATAAAAAAATAAATCCCAAATAGAACAGCTGATTTTTATTAAATTTAGATTTTGTAAAATTTTATTAATTATTTTTATTAAAAAATTATAAATTTGCAAAATTTTAATAAAAAATAACTGAATTTATTTATTGAAAATAAATGCCAAAATTTCAATAATTTAGGAGATTTTTATCAAATCTCCAAAATTTGCAATTGTTTTTATAATTATAATTTTTTTATTAAAATAATTTTTATTAAAAATAAAATTATAATTTTTCGAATTTATTTTTATTAAATTTAGGGGTATTTTTTATTATAATTTTTAATTTTCAAAGTTTTTATAAAATAAAATGGTCTTTTAATTTATTTAGGAGTAAAATTATCATTTTATTTAAATTATTTAATGGTGTTAGTGCAAAAAGTGATTAATTGATACAAATTTAAAAAGAAATGTGGTGCAGAGAGCATGTTATAATTTTTTTGTGGTTAAATAAATATAAGGCAAAACAAGGGTGCAATGATAATTTCGCTTGTATTTTTTAAAGTTTTTATAAAATAAAATGGTATTTTAATTTATTTAGGGGTAAAAGTGTTATTTCATTTAAATTATTTAACAGTGTTAGTGTAAAAGTGGTTAATTGATACAAATTTAAAAAGAAAGGTCGTGCAGAGAATATTTTAGAATTTTGTGGTGGTTAGATGAACATAAATCAAAATAAAGGCGGTGCAATGATAATTTTTCTTAAAGAAATTAACTTTAAAGGTTTTTAATTAATACAAGTTTATTATAAATAATATAATCTATCTAGTAGACTAATAATATTAAATTATTTTTATCATTTAAAATAATATTAAAATTTTAAATTATTATATTTATTTTAATAAATCTTCAGGTTAAATAGATTTTACAATTAACAAAATATCTCCAATTAATAATGTTAAAAGTAATTGTTACATAAAATTCAAAATAATTTAAATTTAATTAATTAATTAATTTTATTATTATATTTCCATTTATTATTAAAAATTACTTTAATATAAAAAAAAGGTCTAATAGATTGTAAAATATAAATGTATTTTTAATGTTAAAATTATTTTAAAATGTATATATGATTACATTTATTTTAATGTCATATTTCTATTTATTATAAAATTTTGGAGTCAATTTTTTTAGATTTATAGAGTCAAAAGGTATTATAATCAAAAAGGGTTTTGGCGTCCCTTATTGAAAAGTTAGGAATCTTTCTAACTATTTTTCCAAAACTTGGGGGTGCAAGTGTCTTTTTCTTATTATTTATATTAAATTTGTATTAATTAAAAAACTTTAAAGTCAAAAATTACCAAATTCAAAAGGTATTATGGTAAAAAAAAGGTGTTGGTATCATTTTTCAAAATTTTGAAAGTTTTTATGATTATTGTCCTAAATCTTGTGGTGTAAGTGTCTTTTTTTCTTAAGAATAATGGATAAACATGTTATTGATAGATTTTTCTTTTTTTCCCCCTTTGTTTATACACACTTTGACGAAATTAAAAAATTATTGTGTTTTGAAAAACATGAAAATAATGATTTTTTGCTAACAACGACTTGATTAGGTCGTGCGACACTATTAAAAATTATTCAAGTCTTTATATTGTGTATTTATTTGGAATTATATGAGTTTTTATTATATATCGCTATAGACATTTTTGAAAATTAGATTATACCATATACATTATTAAAAAATAAAAAGAAAAAGGTAAGACCCTACAGACAATCCAACTTTATAATAGAGTTGATTTTCTAAAATTTAAATTTTGATTTTGCTCTTAAATCCTTAAGCGGTTTCTGTTAAGTTTGGAAATGCAATAGCTAATAAATAAGTTATTTCTATTAAATAGATGAAATAAGCTACTAATTAAAAATAAGTAATTCATATTTAGTAAATTGTGTTGTTATAGTTTGTAAGTTTGAAAAGTAAATTATATGTGTTTCATAAATTTTATCATGAAACTGTTATTTTATTACATAATAGTACAATAGATATAAGTTAAATTTCCCTTTATTTATATATTAGTGTTCATAAAGTAAGAAAGAGAAAGAAAGAAAAAAAATTATCTGTTTGTTAAAATTTTAAGGTTATAGTAAGAATTTTAAAAAGTGTGGTGGTTTATATAATAAATTACATATAAAAGATATTTCTTACCTTCTTTTAGAAACTTCTATTAAAATAGAGAAATTTATAAAATAAGTAACTTTTAAGAAACTTACCAAACACCATTTTTTATTAAAACCTATTTAATAAGTTGTTAACATTTCAATCTTAATCTCAATGAGTTGTAAATGATGAACATTAAAACTCCAGACATTATGATATTAAATAATCATTGTTAAATTTGACCACATAAATTCATTTATTCGTGTTAAATTAACGTGCAGTGTCAAATTTTACTACCCCTAGTCCCGATAGATAGTTTGCAATTGCCACAAAACTTATGTTGTCAACATTGTTTTACGAAAAAATATATTTTAAAAAGATTTATAAGCCCTTACAAGCGACAAGGAAATCCTTATCGCTGAGTGTAATTTTTCTATGAAAATACTATCATTTTTTAATTGAATTTAGTTTGTGCAAATTTCTTGCACTTTATACTTATTTAACTCAATTTACACAAAAGTTACCCATTTATTAACTTGTTTTTAAATTAATACCAAAATAATCCAATTTTGTGCAAGTTTCGTCCACTTTTATTTCATGAATTTCGGTTTTAAATTCTGAACTGTTGAAAAAGAAAATGTAAAGCTATATATATATATATATATATATATATATTAGAAATCACAAAAATGTATTAAAATTTCAACAAATAAATATGCTATCGATGACGACGATGATTATCATTATGATTATTATTATTATTATTATTATTATTGTACCTTATTCATGTAGTTTTTGCTTACTTTCTCCAAACAATTTGATATATATATATATATATATATATTTCCTCATGTGCGGATATTTTATATATTTGGGTTTCTAAAAAATAAAATAAAATGTATTTCTTTATTAAAATATTAAGGTTATAATGAGAACTTTAAAAAGATATGGTGGCTTATATAATGAGTTACTTATAAAAATCAATCCTTACCTACTTTTAAAAATTACTATTAAAATTAAGAAACTTATGAAATAAATAACTTTTAAAAAATTTACCAAATGCTATTTTTATTAAAATTTATTAACTAAGTTTTTTATAGTGCTTCAACCTCAATCTCAGAGAGATCATAAAGGATTAAGATTGAAAAATGGTGTATTATAAATTTATAAGTTTGACGTACATGCACGTTAGAAAGAGATAGGTTTAAAACTATGTACATTTTAATATTAAATAATCGTTGTTAAATTTGACTACTTAAATTCATTCATTTGTATTAAGTTAACGTGCCGTGTCAAATTTTACCATCTCTAATCGAGATACATAATTTGCATCCTAATTGTCATAGAATCTTCCATTGTCATAATTATTCAAGGGGGAAATTTTTTATTTTACAAAGACTTAATTGCCCTTCTAAGTGACAAGAAAATCCTTATCGTCGAGTCTAATTTTCTATGAAAATACTACTATTTTTCAACTAAACTTAGTTTGTGCAAGTTTCACGCATTTTATACTTATTTAACTCAATTTACATGAAAATAACCAATTTATTAACTCGTTTTTATTGAAATTAATGCCAAAACAATCCGATTTTTTGCAAGTTTCCTGCACTTTTTTCGTGCAATTTTTCTTTCATGAATTTCTATTTTAAATTATGAACTTTTGAAAATGCAAAACAAAAAACATAATTTTTTTCTAGAAATCATGAAAATGTATTAAAATTTTAACAAATGAATATGTTATTGATTATTATTATTATTATTATTATTATTATTATTATTATTATTATTATTATTATTATTATTATTGCCTTATTCATATATTTTTTACTCACTTTGTCCAAACAATTTGAGGATACTAATTCAAGTTCCCCTGAGAACTTAAAAAGAAAAAAGACTCCGATAATTATGGGTGTGGGTAGGTGTATTTTTCTCTGCTCATGTGCAGATGTTAAAAAAAGTCTCACCATCAGTTAGTGCATATTTTCAAGGAATTATGATGTTTGGGGGATGTACTTCAACGAGACCAGCCGTGATGAGCAGAGATCTGGTAGCAGGGGTATGCGAACAGGTATATCTTGCAGAGATCTGGTAGCAGCGGAACAGGAACATGAATATTCTGTTCGTCCAGGAATACGCCATCCGCGAGGCCGGTCTCCTGTCTGAAGCATAAAACCATTCCTGCTAGGGGTTGAGGCGAGGAGACCTGGTCAGCGACAATTAGCGAGACGTGCTTTCAAACCCGAGAGTCAAGGCAAGAAAGCCATGCAACCACCCACGATTGCGGAAATGGAGCATCCACCTTCGAGAGGTGGGAGAATAACGGGCGTGAATGGAGGGAAGGTCTGAACTCAGGAGGAGCCTATAAAAAGGTGGCCAACGAAGGTAAAAGGGTTAGAATTTTTTAAATTGAAACGGAGATAAAGAGAGCACTGAATAATTGATACCAAGAATAAGCCCTAATATTAATGGCTAACGTTCCCAGGAATACAAAACCTTTATTTCTGACTTGAGCGTCGGAGGATTTACGCCGGAAAAATAACCGGCGTGCTCTGACTTGTTTCCGTGTACGCATGGACTTTTGGAGAAGAAGTCATATGAGGAGACATCCTGATCGTGATCGAGTTGGTTGAGCAGAGATCCTGGTCGTGGTAGAGAGGATAACCAGAATCTCGCATCAACATATGATATTCTCCTAATCTAAGTTATCATGTACTTTTAAAAATTTTGTACTACCTAATTTTTAATGTTTATGCATGATTAAGATTTAAATATTTTTAATTTTTAATTTATTAACCACCAATAACTTGTGTAACTTTTGCTCAAGAGTAAGTTGGATAATGAGAAATCTTGATCCATTTTCGAAATTATTTCTGTAAAACTATTGACCATACCATAACCATTTTGTTTTGTTACTTTTTTTTTGTCGTTTCATTTTTTTTAACGGGGGATAGCCACTTTCCCCCCTATAGAAATCAACATATACTATTTACCTCAATGTTATTTTTATAATGGCCAAAAAACCCCCTGACAGCATAAGTTTATAATATTACCCTTATTTTTAACTACTCTTTTTTTACATTTATTATAAATTAAATAAATTAGATGAATAGAAACTAAATAAAAAAAAATTAAGCATTAAAAACAAGAAATATATATTTTGATATGAGAAAAAAATTAATAATAAATTTTTTTCTTGTAATTATTTATTTTGTGAACATTTTCTTATAATAAATATTTTGTAATATTTTAAAATTAAATGTAAAAAGATAGGAAAATATTTTATTATTGTTTATCTTATAATAAATTTTTATTTGTCATTCAAGTTTTCTTATAATAATTTTTATCATTTTATAATAATTTTCTTATATATTTATTATAAGAAAATTTTCACAAATTAAATAAGTACAAGAAAATAATTTTATTATTAATTTTTTTCTCATATCAAAACATATATTTCTTGCTTTTAATACTAACTTTTTATTTAGTTTCTATTCATGTGATTTATTTAATTTATAATAAATATAAATAAAATAGTAGTTGAAAATAAGGATAACATTGTAAACTTATTCTATTAGGAAGGTTTTTGGCCATTATAAAAACAATAAGGAGGAAAATGGTATATATTGATTACTGTAGTGGAAAAATTGACAATCTCTCTTTTTTTAACACTAATCTTCGATATAATTAACTGTCGAATGACATTAATATTCACTAGTAGTGTTCCAAATACGCTATAGCCCATCAAAGTAGACCTTAGAATTAAGAGTTAAGTTTGGAATTAAGAGCTAATTTTTTGACATCCCCCAAAAGTTCTTATAACACCATGATCCTAAGGATAATTCCATTTAACTAATTGAAAAGTCATTCTATATCTAATAACGCCACATTATTCCAAAATTACGCTAGCAAATATATTTCTTCTTTTTTCTTTATTTTTCTCAGTAATCCCAGTACGTTAAGTAAATCTAACAATGCAATTTTTCTCCCTTTTGTAAATCATCGTCGATGTATGAGAATAGATTTGGACCTCCAAATTAGGGTAGAGTTATTTGTACTTTAAAAACTTTGAACACTTCATTTTTATAAAAACAATGATGGCCACGTTTGCTTTCATATTCTTTAAAAAACTTTCAAAGAAAATGTTATAGTAAAAGTAATCATATTAATTTTATTTTATTGAACGGTCTAAACTCAATATGACGGAAATTTCTAACTTCAATATATTTGAAAATTTTTATTTTCTAATTTACTCGTATTTTCCACATTGCAGTGTAGAAAGTATAAATTATTTAAAAGTTCCGGCTACTACTTTCATGCCTTTTGTTTGTTTAATTCTTTTTGTTTGAGATGTTTGCTCTCTTGGCTGCTCTCCTCTTTAAGCTTTGCCGAGATTTATAAAAATTAAAAAAAAAACCTTTAAGGATTGAAACTTGACGTATCTCTAGATCATTGATCAATTCCTTTGAACATTATTGGGTGTATCCAACTGCTCGTACAACTTTTTTGGTGAAACTAATTGAATCTAAATTGATATATGGTGATTACTTCAGCTGATTTTTGAATCGTTGGGGCCAGCCATTTTTGTTAAATGATTAAGGCCCTGACTGAAATTGATATTTGACAATTATAACTTAAAAGGTACAACACTAAAGTATTTAGTAAAAATTAATTATTGTACCTTGGAAGCTATATTAATATAATTTTTCACTTGTATCGTGAAAAATCTATTATATCTTTAATAATTTTTTCAAAATTATTATTTACTACTATTAACTTTTGTTTCACAGTTAGAGTTTTTTTTTTCACAGTAATTGTATCTTAAAAGCTGCAGCACTTCAATCCCAAACAGAACCCAATTCACATACAATGGTTAAGGCAGGTAAATTGATTTTCTTTTATAGAATATAATAATTGACTATCTATTTAAAAAATTAAATTCTATTTAAAAAAGAGGTGTTTAAAGTATTTTTTTAAAATTGTGTATAGCATTTTCATGAGTGTAATTTATGAGTGTCTCTCCAAAGAATCCATTCCCTTTTAATCTATTTTTGTTAAAATTTTTGGGTTTTAAAAACATATTTCGATTAGTTTATGAGTTCAAGATGTGGCCCTCGAGTGAGATTTTCAATTGAATTGATGTAACTACCGTTGCCACCCTCAGGGCTAGTTTGGTAATGCTGTATTTTTCTAAAATAATTGCTATTACCTGTGCTGTAGAAATAATCAACTGTGAAGATAATCAATTAAGTGTTTGGTAAGTTTTATTTTTAAAAGTACTATGAATTTTAAAAGCAGTTATGGGTGTTTGGTAAACCCACTATTAAACTGCTGTAAGAAAATAAATGACTAAAATATACAAAAGGTAAGATGAAATTTACTTACACATATAAAAATGTGCACATACAATATCTTAAATTGTGTATTATACTATATTGATTTTATTTCTATTATTTTTTATTTTAAAACAATTGATAACTAAAAAATCAACTACAATTTTCATTAAGTAACATCAAGCAAAGTATAACTAGGTATTCCAAAAATAAACATAAAAAAATGTAATGAGCTACAAAAACTCAAAACGAAAACAAATAATATATTGTCATGCAATATCATATTCACATTAAACTTGCAGCAATATTATTTCTTAGAACTTCCATTTCTCTTGCTTCAGGTCGTGCGCGGCTGCCCACGCTCGCGTGCGAGGCTGCCCATGCTCGAGCGAGTCAAGCAGCGCACACTTGTGGGCAAGGCAGCGCGCTATCACGGGATGAGTTTTATTGCACAGCAACCCGTGCGGCACTTGGGCAACTTTTAGCACACAAGTCGCTAAGTAAGTCTAGAACACTTGCAGAAAGTGCTGGAGAGAAGTAGAGCAATGTGGCAAAATATGTTTTTTTATTACACACAAAGAATAAATTACAAGAGAGCTAGAGAGCTTGTGTGTGTGCTTGAGTGTTTGTGTGTGTGGTGTGGTTGGTGAACTTGGTGGACAAATGAGGGGGCTCACCCATATTTATAGGTGTTGGAGTGATAGGTCTAGAGAGTTTCATGCAAGTTGCATACATATCTAAGGACCTATGTGGAGAATCCTAGAAACTTCCAGCCTATGTACAATTTGTAGAGAAGTCTAGATCTTGGGCCTTGGTGGGTGATTTGCTAAGCGCACCACAGATGACCTGTTGTGTTAGCGGCCCATTTCTAAGCGCAACTCGCTTCTAAGTACGTCCCGCCTTGAGTACTAAGTGCATCCCGCTTCTAAGCACACTCCACGTCGAGGCGGACTTTTGCTAAGTGGACCCGTGTGCGCGGAATTAACCTTCGATTGCGGGAGATTTGGGCGGCCTGTGACAGCGCACTCACCACCAAGGCACGAAGCCCACGCTCAGGCGGGTGGCACCGCATGCTCGCGGGAGGAAGTTGGCCTAGGCTTGCGCGCGGCATGCAGCCCCCACTCGTGCGGCAAGCAGCGCAGGCTCGCGAGGCAGGCAGCGTGCCCGGCAGTGGTGGATTTAGAAAAATAATTTACTAGGGGCTAAATTAGATAATAATAAAATATGAAAAACTAAAATTTTGAATATATAAAATATTTGATAATACATTTATAATTATTCTCTACGCATTTTCATATTTTAAAAATGTTATGCAATAGACTCATTACCAATATTATTAAATTTATTGTTTCTTATATAAACAATCAAACTATCATTTATCTCATTCAATTCCAAAGATGATTCTTCATGAGTTTCATTAATGAAAACCTTTGTTCTAGTATTATTATAGAGACTGGAAGAATTAATCATATTTTTTAGAATAGAAAATATTTTGAGTGGTGGGTTATCATTATTTTTAATTAAAATATATGTTTTTATAATTCTTAAAAGTTGAATTTTAAATTTTATAGGGGTTTATAATTTATAGTGATTATTTTAATAAATTTTTTATGGGGGTTAATTAGAAAACTAAAATATTTTTCTCTTTTAATTTTAAAATTTCTTTTGGCCAGTGGAGGCTTAAGCCCCCACTGGTCACATGCTACATCCGCCCATGGCGCCCGGTCCATTGTTGATATATTCTTCTTCTTGTCCTCCTTGTCCATCATTAACCTCTCTCCCTATCTCTTCATTGGTGTAATCATTGTGTTCATTTTCTTCTTTCTCAAAATGTTTGTCATGTTGTGCATGTCTTCTTATATAGTTATGTAATGCCATGGTTGCAATAATTATCTTTACTTGTTTATTGAATGGATAGTTAGGCATGTCCCTCAAAATCTTCCATCGTTTTCCATACACCAAAAGGGTGTTCTATTACACTTCTAAGTGAAGAGTGTGCATGATTGAATACCTCTTGATAACTTGTTGGTTGGCTGCCTTTACGAAAATTTGGAATGTGATATCTTTCAACTTTATATGGCCCCATAATGCCCCTCATTTGTGGGTACCCCGCATCCACTAAATAATATTTTCCTAAACATTTAAAATATAATAATAATAATAATATATAAAATTAAACTCAAGAAAGCTATTGGAGAAAATTTTGATAAAAAAGAAAAAAAAATTATGTAAAAATGAAACACCTCTAGGTGGTTTAGAAAAATTCAAAGTAAGGTTATATAGAGTTGATAAAAATATTCTTGTATCATGAGCACTTCCTTCCCAACCTGCAATTGCAAATATAAACTGCATATCAAAGTTATATGCAGCCATTATATTCTGAGTTGGTATGCCTTTCCAACCAATGTATGGTGTTTGATCCTCAGGAGGTATAGAAACATGAACATGTGTGCCATCTATAGTACCGATACAATCTTAAAACGACAATACAAAAGTATATATGTCAAAAATAATTACAACTTTATAAAGTGTAAAAGTTTAATTGATAATCATTTGCCTTAAAGTGTGGCATATATCTACAATCTCTTAATATTTCTTTAGAAATATCTTTAAACTCATAGTCAAATGGCTTTATCAAATCTACAGATAAATGACAGATAGCATCTAGTGCTTCACCAAAATATCTACTCACCGTCTCACCAGAGTGTTGGAATCATTCTTGTGCCAATCTATTATCCACACCATGTATTATAATATGCAAGAACATTCTCAATACCTCAACAACATTCACTCTTCTTGAGCCTTTTAGCCTGTAATTTACTTCCAATTCATTACATTATCTAAAAAATACATCTTTCCCTATCTTAAACATCCTCTAACACTGAGTTTCATCCCCTGTTAATATTCGCATCAACCAGACATTACCTATTTATGAAGAATTCATGCAAGGTTGTTTATGAATATACGTCCTATAATAATAATTAATAGAAATCATAAAAGTGGATATGATGCTATCAAACTCCTACCGTATTATAGGCAAAACCTGTAATTAGTAATTTAAGGGAAATTATCAGTCAGATACTCTTAAATGACACCTGTAACAAATGTACTACAACACTTTTAACGTATATCACTTGTATACCCTAAGTTGACAAAAGACGTATGCCGTCCACCAAACCGTTTATTGCCGTTAAAACATGCTGACGTCATCGGGGTAATATAGTCTTTTAATATAGGAGAGGCTGTAAAGAAAGACGGTGTCGTTTTTGTTGGGCGAAATAATGTCGTTTTAATTGGATTTTCCCCAAAAATATTAGACTATACCGTTTCACTGTAACTGAAATTAAAAAAAAAACGAAGTCATTGCGCTCGATCTTTACAAAAAAAAAAAGTTATAGAGAAACGACATCGCTTCACTGTAACTCAAAAGACAAAAAGAGAAAAATGTCATAAATTACAGAAAAATTGTCATAAAAACATTATTGGCTCCAAGGGTTACATTTTGGCTTGCTTTACTTTTGGGGTAAATTTGTCTTTTTAAGTTGATTTAAGTTTAAAGGATAAAATAGTCATTTTGATAAAATTTTATTAATTTCTTAACGGTAGTGAACAATTTGGTGGACGACAGACATTTTTTGTCAACTTAAGATATGAGAGTGATATACATTAAAAATATTATAACATGTTTGAGACGGGTGTCATTTAAGGGTATATGACTGATAATTTCTCATAATTTAAACCCATATCATCTAGCATGAACAAAAACAAAAGAAATAAAAATATCTGATAAACAATCAAAATAACAACTCATTGGCATATATTCAAATAGCCAATTGTACCTTAAAACATCATTAAAAAAAAGCATAACAAAAAAAGGGATAATCCCTTATTAATACTAGAATAGAAGAGCAATAACAACGAAAAACTTAAGACTGCAAATATTGTGATTGCTCCCAATCTCAACCCTAGTAATAGATTCAACTATCTTCATTGCTTCAGTAATATTGCAGCCATTCATTTCTTTTTGTAAGTTTATTAATGTATAACTTCTATTCTCAACTGCTTCAACAAGACATTCAATTTGTTGTGATATTTTTGTAGCACCTCTAACCTTCCTCCCTAGATGATCAACTGTTTTTCCTTAATTCTTTTGGCTTGTGTGCTATGTAGTCCAACTACTTTTTTGTCTTTTTTCTCTTTAGCACCTTGGTAAGTATATTGGACTTGCATATCCTTGTCGGAATCACTATTTTCCTCAACTAGAAATATTGCATCATTATTGGAATCCTCATAATCATCAAATGGAATTACTCAAGAAGAAGGTATCCAAGCTTTATTGCCAGTAGCTGTGATGTCCATGAATATCCTATTAACTTCCCTTCCAATTCTTTATCAATACCCTCTTTACGAAATTTTTCTACTTTAGGATTTGCCTGCATGAAATGAATCATATTTAGATAAATTGTCAAAATATTGACTAAATTATATTAAAAGCTATTAACTAATGTATTATTCCTTCAATTTACTTTGCCACCATTCCAGAGATCCATCCATCGTTTTCTTTTGTATATTCCATCCAAGACTAGTTTCCTTTCCAATAAGCTCCTTCCATAATTTTCAATCGTTTTTTAGTGCATCCCATTCATTTTTTAATTGTAATTTACTATACTTTCTTCTCGTCACCTTACAAAAGTTTTTGACCAAATTTTCCTATCCTATTTTAGTAAAATGAGTTTCGGGTCGATATCCTTGCTCTACCTCTACTATACATAAATTATAAAAGATTGAAACAGTCTCATTGTCCTATATAGCCTTACCTCGTGGTACATTATTACTTTCAATTTGACTAATAATTTTCTTGTATTTGTCCATCTACATCATTGTAAATATATTTTTAACACAAGTATTGCTTTAAAAATTATAATGAAAAAAAATGAAAGGCAGAAAAATTGAAAATTATAGACATTCATACTACGCTATTGGTAGTAAAGTTTGATGAACATCAACTGGTGGCATAAACAAATAATAAAGCTTGGCAATAAATTGGAATCCTCTTTTACTTGTATATGCATTAAATCTTTTAGAAACAAAAACATTGCAACTGCATATGCATGGAATCATTTATATGTAAACAAATCCAAATAAGGCAAACAACAAATATTATAATAAAAATTGCATAGGCATGGAATCATTTATATATAAACAAACCGAAATAAGACAAACAACAAATATTATAATAAAAATTACATTAATATGCATGAAAGGGTGATGAATCACTTACTATTATTGGATATGGTGATGGAACACTTACTGGATCTTGCTTTGTTGCTCTAGAGAAGTTTTGATAGAATGTAAAATATGAAGAAGAAATAGGGTAAACGAAAAGAATGCGTGAATTATAATAAAAAATTATTAAAATATTGATTTTCTTTCCAATTTAAATAAGGATATTTTTGGGTTTAGGTAATAATTGTAAGCATATTTATGGAATTATATTGAAAGGTAAAATTGATTCTCAAAATCAGAATATAAAAGCTACTCATTCCATACTTTTCAAAATCAGCTGTATGAGGGGCTGATTTTGGTAAAAGTGATTTTGTTTTTTTTTTAACACCAAAATTAACTTTTAGACTTTTAAAATCACTTTCAACCCTCCTAAAAGCAATCCTAAATGGGCCCTCAATGTTATAGAACCGCCCTTTTCTTTGCATTCCTCCCTTGCCAAGTTACCTCTCTTCGCCATTCGAAGTACTACCTCTACCTTCCCTTTACATAACATACCCAGTCCCCTTCCTTTTCGATCACTAAGAGAAAATCAATACCAATCTCTTGAAACTACTGAGCAAGGGATCAATGCCTGACAATAATCAAGCTCAACCATTGGTATTAGAATTGACAGTGGCTATTCATTGGTCTTTTGTAAGGCAATAACGAAATGGGATGGTTGTTTTTTTTTTTTTGGGACAATGAAGAAAACCAACCAACTGGAGAGCAACCTTTCAATCCCATTTCAACAACCTACTTCCTCACCCAGTTGGAAACGAAGGATTCTAATAATTTTTTCCCATCAAACCTCTCAAATGCTTAAATCAAGGGATTCAATTCCACTCTAATAAAGATAATCAATTTACAATGTTTAAGTAATGATATTTTTGGTATTTTAAAAAGTGTGCAAAGTAGAGTTCAATTTTTAAAATTAGTATAGAGTGTATAGAATAATGAGTGCTCGAGATAAGTTTTAGAGTATAAATAATATCACCCTTCAAATTTTCAAGTTGATGAGACTCTTTTTTATATTTTGTTCTCAATTATCTTATCCATGCTCTCTTGAGGATTTGGGAATTTGGTAGTGAGATTTTGAATTTTAATTTCTCTCCTCGTTTGAGAGGTATTGATTTTTTCTATATGTTTGTTGCTTATTGATGAATTAATTTTTTGAAATTTTATAATTGTTTATTTATTCCGCATTTCAAAAATAAAATTCTAATGCAAATTATATGCTTTTGTTGTTGATCCTGAACATCCTTCATTATTGAGAAGTTTTAAGATGCATGTAGCAGATGTTGTGAAAATTTTATTGAAGTCGCAAGCGCACGAATCTATTGTAGAATAGACTAATGGTGACGAGTGTCGATCTCATGAGGAGGTGGATTTTAATTGTGTGTAGAATTAATTTTGTAAATGGGTGGTTGGATTTGTGGTGAAAATGATTTGGATTATCCTAAAATTAGAATTGAAATGGCGAGAATAAATTCTAAAATTGGAATTGAAATGACGAGAATAAATTGAAGAGAAATCTATTGAGATGACGTATTTGGGTATTTGGATCCGTATCAACATACATCATGAGCTAGATAATCCTTATTAATGCCAATTAAATCATAAGGGGGGAATCCACACCTCATGAACCACGCGCTAATCAATATGGTGTTAAGGGCTTATCGTGCCAAATAATAATAACCTTGTACTAGGGGGCCGGTGAAACCAAGGCGGTACTAGACAAGATTAGTATTATTAGTCGACGAGAAGTCAAAACATCCACAAAAATTAGAGGGAAGAGAAAGTAAATTTACCAAATAAAGCCCATGACACATGTTGAGACTTCACTTTCAACCCAAGCTTGAAAGAAAATTAGCCACTCATAATTGAACTAGGGGCAAAATGAAAATTTATTAAAATACATAGAAAATACAAAATGGAGAAGGAATTACAGAAAATGGATCCCAAAAATGGATTCAGAGATATCAAATTAGGGGGGGAGGCTCTTTTTTATAAATACATTGAGTAAATCGTGGCCATCGGATTAAAAACAGTTTGGACGCTTAGGATTGCGCTACGTCATCAGTCAACAGTATGCGGTTTGACCACGTGGGTGAACAGTAACACGGTTTGACCCGGGTTAAATAGTGACGTGGTTTGGTTGAAAATCATCCTGTGTGATGCATGTACCGTACGCGAGATTTTTGGTCCACTGATATGCTGCCACGTCACCATCAACAGTACATAAGAATTTTAGTCCAACAGGATCGTGACACCTCATCAGTCAATGCCACATCATTGGTCAATGCCATGTGATCGATCCGTCTATGTGAACAGTGTCGTGAACAGTAACGTTGACAGTACCGTACATGTGAACAATGCCATTTTTCTTTTTATGCTCCTCTTAAGGTTTTCGACCGTCCTGAGTTCAAAAGTGATGTCCGTTTTACCGTCTGATCTCTCGTTTATTGTGAAATGACCATGATGCCCCTAAAATACATAAATAATTAATTAAAATAAAACACACATAATTAAATTACAAGAAGCTTAAATATATAAAAGTAAGGGTTGTTAGTAAGACATGAAATGTAAAATGACAATTTTCTCCTTTAAAAATATACATTTTCTAACACTCAATACACCCTCCCAACCAGCTTATTGCTAGTCCCTAGCAAATAAAGCGAAAACAAAATTCACATCCAAAATGATTTTTTTGAAAACACTCTTATTTATTCAATCAGACTAATGATAACAATCAAATAAAAGTATAAGCATTATCTCAAGTCTAAAGAAACATCACACTCACATCAACCATCCACATGAATCAGCCCAGTAGACTTTGTCATAGCCATCTTCTAGAATGACATGTCAAACCCCAAAATCTCACTGGAAGTAGTGACACTCTCACAAAGAAATTAAACCCAATAAAAATAGTTACTCCAATGAATGGTAATTGAGAGAAAATAATCAAGAAGTGATATCACATGCTCTCATTAAGATGAAAGAAATATGCCCTCAACTTAGAAATAATACGATCTCAAGTCAAATAAAAATGCTAGTCAACCCAATTTATTTATTTATTTATTTTTTCTTTCATGCATCACTACATCTTTTTAGCCCATATAACTAGCTTCTACTTCATACCATAGTTCCCTAAAATCAAGAAGGACTTTTATTAGGACGTAACGTAAATTACGGACATGGCTAACAAAGAAGGAAAATAAGGAAAACAAAGTGTATGTTTGAGAAAAATGTAGAGGAATTTTTTTTTTAGAAGTTACAAGGTGGATTTCACCTATTATTGTTATTTTTTTCTTCTTTTTTTTAAACAAATTTTTTTTTTGCTTTTGTTGGGCATAACTTCACTATACAAAATAATTATTTACATTTTTCTCAAAAATAAATAGGTGATGAAACTTGTAAGATATTGGGTAATACTTCAAATCGGAGTGGGTCAAGATGATAAGTTTGACAAAGAAATATTTTTTTTTTTAAGGCTCAAAAGGGTTAACTATGGATATTTGATAAAAGAGATGGGTAGAAAGGCTCAAACGGATCAAAGATGGCATTTCCATCATCTTTTAGGGCTCTAAATAATCTTTCATATCTACTAGTTAGATGGACCTCCATATGTAGTAACACACATTTTTTTCTTTTTTTTATTTTACAATTTTTTTTAAGAGTTAACTTAAAAGAAATTTAGAGATCGTGTATACAATAATAAACTGCTAAGCTGTATAAAGAATGGGCAAAAAGGTTATTCTCCAAGAAAAATGATAGGCTCAAAAACTCACTTGGTACTTATTATGACATGTTCATTCCTTCAAGCAATTCATATTTGTCTCCGACATCAACATGTAGAGTAGCAAACATAGTGTAACATCACTTAAGACCAAAGATAATACAAATACTAAAATTTGAAATTAATCATGTCATCCAATGTTAAAACAAATCACACAATTTTTTTTTTAAACAACAATCTATCCCCCAACCTATTCTAAACATGAAAGGAAAATATGCATGCAGAAATGTGAAAATGATGCAGAAAAATTAATTAGAAAAAGAAATATTTTTTTTAACTAAGAAGATGCGTTTCTAGAGACACTACACTCCATATTCAGCCATCTTCGACTCAAATATTTGAAAATGTATATTTATAAAGAAGAAATTAAAAAGAAGAGGAAAAATGAACATCAAAACTTAATAAAGAAAAAGAAAATGTCTGAATTTTTTTTTGAATTTTTTTTCCAAACGATGAAGATGCGTTTCTAGAGTCACTACATTCCATATTTAGCCATCTTTAACACAAAAGTTAGCAACAGTTAGTTTCTGCAATAAAAAATTAGTAAAAACTTAACCAAGATTCCACAATTGCCAATTGTTCCCTCTCCCAACTAGAACGAAACATTGTTCTCAATATTTTAAAGGAAAGAAGTAGAGTTTCGAAGACATCACCTGGGTAGTACAACACAGAAGAAAATATTTACAGGCGGAGAGTTAAATCTAATTTGTATTTCTTACTGCGGCTACTGTTACCATCATTATTTGGACGCTCCAACACAAAGGTCCAGGGGTCTGGCTCCGGTCGATAAGCTTGTAACAGATCAAGTAGCTCATTAGCAGTGTGAGCACAAATAAAAAGCTTTTTGGCATTAGAATGAACGAAATAGTTTTTTATTGCATGGTTAAGAAATGCGATAAAGCCATCATAAAAATTATGGACATTTAACAAACCGATGGGTTTCTGGTGAATGTGCAGATGGGCCCAAGATCCTAGTATGATAAGTGCCTCTAGTGTTGCAAGATCTCCTTTAAGGAAAATAAAAGCATCAGCATGATTAAGCATTTCAGTTATTCTTTCTTGCATACCTGAGACGACTAACTCTTCTCCAGTCGGTGAGTCAGACAAACTGTCCAAAGGTTTTAAGACTCTTGGGATGATGCCTAACACTTGGCTTCCTCTGACAAAAGTAGCTTCTGAAACTAATTTTGATAACCCTCGGTTACCTCCTCCATACACCAAGTGTAATTTTCTCTCTGCTATGCTTCGACCAAGATCTATGGTTGCATCAACGAACTCTTTATGTTTGCCATAGGTAAATCCAAAAAGCACACAAATGTTCTTGAATTGTCTATTAGGAGTAGCTGCCATTGGAATATTTCTCAAAAACAAGTTATGAGTGCTTAACAAAAAGTCATATTTAAGAATCTTGGTGATAGTGGGTCACAACTATGTATGAGGTGGTATGTCAATGTCAAATAACACGTAAAGCACATGGCTCGCGAGTAAAAAAAGAAACAGTAAAAAGAAAAAGAAATAATGATAAAATTATTAAAGACAATAATGGAAAAGATAAAACAACAGTGAAAGAAAATAACTGTGAAGTAAAAGGATATTTACAGGTAGTTGCGACTGTGGCTTACATCTTCCTCTGGTTTTACGTCCAGAAACGGCTTGAATGCCCTCTATAGGTCGAGGATAGGCTTTCCATCCAGTTTTCTTATAAACTGGCAAACAGGGTCGTTTATAGTCAGATTCCCAAGACTATATCGTGTATGCTCTTTCTGGAATAATGGCCATAACTGGAGAATCGCTCCTTGCACATATCTATTGGGATGCGTTTCAAGAGGCATAAAGATATCATCCAATGACCCCTTATTCAAGCCATCCCTAATGAATTGAATCTTATTTTCTCTATTATCAGACATCATTCCTAAAGAACATGGTTTTTTTATCGTAACTCATTCTGGCACACTTATGACAAGCAACAGAAATTCTTCGAGCTCGTCGTTTTCTTGCATAATTTCCTTTACCACAACCAGGCATGTATGACAATAAATTTTGGAGGTAACTCACCTGCCAATCATACTTTAGCCTTGATTAACCAACTGATGTCAGCAGGTATGTTATTCCTTATGAGCAATCGTATGCGTTCGGACCGGGCTTTATAGATTGTAAGGAGAGCATTCTGAGGAAGTGAAGGGAAAACTGAAGTAACCGACTTGATTGTCACAGAGTACCGTTATCCGCCACTTCACCGGGGTAATAAACTAAAGCACACAAACAGAAAAACAAATTAAAACACACAAAAAAAATTAAAATCGTCCTCTTATTGAATTTACCTCAAGCTCTAACTAGATGTCGTAAATACTTCTCTCAATGTCTCTGAGTTGGCTTTCTAAACCCTCAACATAGGATACTAACTCTGGTGGTTGCAGAGCCCAAAAACGATGTGTTTTACAAAATTGAATCTGCTTTTTTAGATGAGTTTTAACACGTTGAAGTGGTTTAAGAATGTTCAGGAGGAACGGTCTAAGTATGGTACTCATGATTAACATGAGAAGAAAAAATTTAATGGTAAAACAAACACACTTATGCAAAAATAATTTCAATTAGCAAAAGAATAATAAAAAGAAATAAAGAAAAATCAAACCACCAAAAAGAAAAAAATCAATTCAAATCTGGTGGGTCACTCAAATTTATTTCGGTGTCTTCTCCATGTGGTTGGTACTCTAGATATGGCTTTAATCTTTGACCATTAACTTTAAATGTGACACTATTTTTTGGGTTCTTAATTTCAATTGCCCTATGTGGAAAAACAATATGAACAATAAAGAGTCCAGACCATCGAGAGCGTAACTTACCTGGGAATAGGTGCAAGCGAGAATTGAACAAAAGCACTTTCTGAACTGGAGTGAAAGATTTTCTCATAATTTGCTTGTCATGGAAGACTTTCATTCGTTGCTTGTAAATCTTGGCATTTTCGTATGCATCATTGCGAATTTCTTCAAGTTCTACCAGCTGTAATCTTCTTTCTGAGCTGGCTTGCTGCATGTCAAAATTGAATTTCTTGATGGCCCAATATGCTCGATGCTCGAGTTCCACAGGTATGTGTCAAGCTTTTCCATACACTAGCTTGTAGGGTGTCATCCCAATCGAGGTCTTGAAAGCCGTTCTATATGGCCATAATGCATCATCAAGTCTTAATGACCAATCTTTTCTATCTGGTCTCACCGTCTTTTCTAATATGTGCTTTATTTCTCGATTAGAGATCTCAACTTGGCCATTGGTTTGCGGATGATATGGGGTCGCCACTTTGTGAGTGATTGAATACTTTGTCAAAAGAGCTTTGAATGTTTTGTTACAAAAGTGGGCACCACCATCACTGATTATTGATCGAGGGAATCCAAAGCGTGAAACAATGTTGCTTTTCAAAAATCCTATCACCACATTGTGATCATTGGTTCTACATGGAATTGCTTCTACCCATTTTGATACGTAGTCAACAACAACCAATATGTATTAATGGCCAAAAGAAGGGGGAAAGGGTCCCATGAAGTCGATACCCCACACGTTAAAAATCTCAACCACTAAAATTGGATTTAGTGGCATCATGTTCATTCGTGTAATGCTCCCCATTCGTTGACACCTATCACATGAAGAACAAAAAGTGTAAGCGTCTCAAAATATAGTTGGCCAATAGAAACCACATTGTAAAACTTTAGTCGTTGTTTTTTTAGCACTGAAATGGCCTCCACAAGCTTGTTCATGGCAGAATGAAATGATATTCTGAATTTTATTTTCTGGGACACATCGTCTAACAATTTGAGCTGCACAATACTTGAACAAATACGGATCATCCCAAAAGAAATTCTTTATTTCTGCAAAGAATTTAGTTTTGTCTTGCTTGGTCAAATGCTCTGAAAGTTGACCTGTAACAAGATAATTCACGATATCTGTATACCATGGTAATACTTCCATACTCATCAATTGTTCATCTGGGAATGACTCATTCAATGTTAATGGCTCTGTAATTGTGTCAAAATGGAGACGAGTGAGATAGTATGCCACAACATTTTCTGTTCCTTTCTTATCTTTAAATTCCAAGTCAAATTCCTGCAAAAGTAACACCCAACGAATTAGTCTAGTTTTTGCATCTTTCTTTGTGAGAAGATATTTAAGAGCAGCATGATATGTGAATATAATTATTTTACAACCAATGAGATAAGATCGGAATTTTTTTAATGTAAATACTACCGCTAGCATTTCTTTTTCAGTTGTTGAATAGTTCAACTGTGCATCATTCAATGTCATACTAGCATAGTAAATAACATGAGGAATTTGATAAACTTTTTGTCCTAATTCTGCTCCTACTGCATAATCAGATGCATCACACATGAGCTCAAATGGTAAGCTCCAGTTTGGGGGCTGAATGATGGGTGATGATGTCAACAACTGCTTTAATTTTTCAAATGCCACAAAACATGAATCATCAAAGATAAAAGGTACATCCTTAGTAAGTAGATTGCATAAGGGTCTAGAAATTTTGCTAAAATCTTTAATGAAATGTCTATAAAAACTAGCATGCCCAAGGAAAGATCTTACTTCTCTGACTATTTTAAGTGGAGGAAGATTAGAAATGAGATTCATCTTGGCTTTGTCAACCTCAATACCTTTGCTTGAAATGATGTGACCGAGAACAATACCTTATTTTACCATAAAATGACACTTCTCCCAATTTAAGACCAAGTTCTTCTTGATACATCTCTGCAAAACTAGTGTTAGATGATGTAAATATTGATCAAACGAGTCACCAAAGACAGAAAAATCATCCATAAAGACTTCAAGAAATCGTTCAACCATATCAGAAAAAATGCTTAACATGCATCATTGAAATGTAGCAGGTGCATTACATAATCCAAATGGCATCCTCCTATATGCACAAGTGCCAAAAGGGCAAATGAAAGTGGTATTCTCTTGATCTTTTAGTGCTATAGGATTCTGATTATATCTTGAGTAGCCATCTAGAAAGCAATAAAATTCATAGCCTGCTAATCTATCAAATATTTGATCAATAAATGGTAAAGGAAAATGGTCTTTACATGTGACAGAATTCAACTTTCTATAATTAATGCATATACGTCATCCTGTAGTCACTTTCGTGGGTATCAATTCATTATCAGCATTCGTAACTACTGTGACTCCTAGCTTTTTGGGGACAACTTGTACATGACTGACCCATGAACTATCATAAATTGGGTAAATGATACCCGCGTCTAATAGTTTAAGGACTTCTGTTCTAACAACTTTTTTCATATTAGAATTTAACCAACGTTGCGTTTCCCTAGTAGGTTTAGCATTTTCATCAAGGTCAATGTAATGCATGCAGTCTATTGGGTTTATATCTTTTATGCTTACTATGGTCCATCCTAATGCTCATTTGTGCTCTTTTAAAACATTCAACAACTTACCTTTTTATTCATCATTAAGAGATGATGAGATGATTACCGGTAGATTACTTTCTTCTCCCAAAAATACATATTCCAGAGTGTTGGACAATGGTTTGAGCTCGAGTTTCGGTGGTGATTATGATGATGTGATGAGTTTCTTCTCTAATGGTGCTAGTTGTTCAACTCTTGACTTCCATTTATTATTGTCCATGGATGGTTCTGAGTCAAGTAGAGCGTTGACCTCATCAACCGATCTGTCAATATCAAAATCAAAACCAAAGTGAGTTAAACATGTTTGTAAAGGAACATCACTAAGGTTTGAAAGAAAAGTGTTATCAACTAATGCTTCAATTAAATCGACATCAACAATTCCATCATCTGCATTGTGAGGTTGTTTGGCAATGTTGAAAATGTTCAGCTCTATAGTCATGTTACCAAAGGACAACTGCATATTTCCAGTTCTGCATTGAATGTGAGCATCGACAGTTGCCAAGAAAGGTCGACCTAAAATAATTGAGACATGCTTCCTTGAATCATGAATTGGTTGAGTGTCAATTACAATAAAATCAATAGGAAAATAAAACTTGTCTACCTGGATAGGCACTCCTCCACAATACCTCGAGGTATTTTCGTGGACCGATCTGGAAGCTGTAACACCACTAGAGTTGGGTGTAATTTTCCCAGTCCAAGTTTCAAAAATACTGAGTAAGGCAACAGATTTACACTAGCTTCTAAATCTAACAAAGCATTCTCAATTGTGTGGTTCCCTATACTACATGAGATAATGGGGGAGCTTAGATCTTTGCATTTTAAAGGAATTTTTGTTAGAATATAGAACTAACATTTTCTGTTAAAAATGCCTTCTTTTGAATATGAATGTTTCTCTTTTTAGTACAAAGGTCTTTAAAAAACTTGGCATAAGATGAAACTTGTTTTATAGCATCAAGTAAAGGGATGTTAACACTTACCAGTTTAAAGATTTCAAGAATCTCACTTGTGAATTTTTCATTTTTTCCTTTAGCTAACCTCTGAGGAAATTGAGCTTTGGGAACATATTCCCGTGGGTTGGTTTATTCTTTCTCCTCCGGTGATGAGTCATCAACATTCACATGTATAATTTGATGTTCTTTTGTCACCGGCATCTCCACTTTGTTGTCAACTTCTTTTCCTTTTCGCAAGGTCATGACTGCTTTAACCTCTTCATACTGCTGTGGTGAATTGGTACTTACTTTATGTACTCCTTTAGGATTAGGCACTGGTTGACTTGGAAACTTGCCTTTCTCAACAGTCATTGCCAAGGTCTGAACTGAAGAACCAAGTTGTCACACCATCTTCTCGAGGCTTGAAACTGACTGAGCTTGTGAGTTGAAGTCTGCTCTCAACTTATTTCGTAGTCCATCAATGGTGCGGTTCTGTTGCACAATCGTGGAGTGAGTAACATTCTTGAAATTCTGGAATGCATCCTCCCATGGTTTAGGTTGAGAGTAGTTTTGGTTTTGATTGTATGGTCTAAATGGTGGCTGAGAGGCTTGAGGAATTTGTTGCATTGGTGGAACTGGAGCTGCTGGTCCATTTTGTTGGAATCCTTGAGACCATGAAAAATTGGGGTGGTCTCTCCATCCAGGGTTATATGTGTTGGAGTATGGGTTGTAATTTGATGGCTTTCTCATTACACCTATGGCATTGGCTTGATCTGAGTATAAGTCATGGTCATGTGGTTCTGTTGATTTAACAGTCGTTAACGATGTTATTTGTCGAGCAAAACCTTCAACTATCTCCTTGACTTCTTTGATTTTCGAAGTTAACTCGCCAATTTGAACCTCATTTACTCCTTTAATTCTTCTAGTATTTCTGAGTGATCGACTCCGTTGTTGGGAATTATCCATTTGTCGCTGGAAGAATTCCCAAATCTCTGATGCACTTTTTGACATTAGCTCTCCTTCACTTGTTGCCATTAGTCATTCTTGCACATTCGGCAATAATCCCTCCAAAAAGTATTGGCATTGGTGCCATTTCTCGTACCCATGATGTGGATACTTTAAGAGTAGCCCATTGAATCGCTCCCATGTTTCGAAAAACTGCTCGTCTTCTCTCTGAGTAAACTCTGAAATTTTCCTACGAATAGCATTGGTTTTATGCACTGGGAAATATTTATTCAAAAATTTCGTTACTATTTGTTCTCATGATGCAATACTATTAGCAGGCAATGTATTAAGCCATGAACGAGCTCTATCCTTTAAAGAAAATGGGAATGGTCTAAGTTTAACATTATCATCTGAAAAATTCTCATATTTAAATATTTGAAAAATGACATGAAAATCATTCAAATGATTATATGGGTCCTCATTTTCTAGGCCATAGAATGTTGGGAGACAATTTAGCACACTAGGTTTTAGTTCAAAACTTCTAGCAGCTACATTTGGGTATCTTATGCATGATGTGCTCAAATTAGTTAAAGGACTAAAATAGTCCTTAAATGGCCTCTCCTGTGGTGCTTGTAAATTCATTCCAAATTTATTTTTAATGTGCTTGTGTGTACGAAGTGTTTTTTCTAGTTCAAGGTCTATAGGTTCAAGATTAGGTAATAATGACCTACGAGCATGCATGCAAAAAACACAAAAATAAATAGGAACAAAACAAATAAAAATAAAGAAGAATGAGAAATTAAGTTACTAACCTTATCACGTTGTTGCAATCTTTCTATAAAAATACACAAAACCAAATGCGTGAAATAAATTAACTAAAAATAAATTAATAACATAAAAAAATTACAAAGAAAAATAAATTGAAAATTAAATAACAGAATTTTAAAGAAGAGAAAAAGAAAAGAAATACTAACCTTTAAATGTAGATTCATTTTTTTCTTTTTCTTTTTGGTAATAATAAAAAAATACAAGAAAACAAATAAAAGAAATTATTCACAAAAATTAATTTTATGAATTAAAATAACTTACCTCCCCGACAATGGCGTCAAAAACTTGTTGTGCAAATTTTATTGAACTCGCAAGTGCACGAATTTATTGTAGAATAGACTAATGGTGACGAGTGTCGATCCCACCAGGAGGTAGATTTTAATTGTGTGTAGAATTAATTTTGTAAATGGGTTGTTGGATTTGTGGTGAAAATGATTTGGATTATCCTAAAATTGGAATTGAAATTGCGAGAATAAATTCTAAAATTGGAATTGAAATGACGAGAATAAATTGAAGAGAAATCTATTGAGATGACGTACTTGGGTATTTGGATCCGTACCAACATGCATCATGGGCTAAATAATCCTTATTAATGCCAATTAAATCATAAGGGGGGAATTCACACCTGATGAACCACGCTCTAATCAATATGATGCTAAGGGCTTATCGTGCCAAATAATAATAACCTTGTACTAGAGGGCCAGTGAAACCAAGGCGGTACTAGACAAGATTAGTATCATTTGTCGACGAGAAGTCAAAACATCCACAAAAATTAGAAAGGAAGAGAAAGTAAATTTACCAAATAAAGCCCATGACACATGTTGAGACTTCACCTTCAACCCAAGCTTGAAAGAAAATTAGTCACTCATAATTGAACTAGGGGCAAAATGGAAATTTATTAAAATACATAGAAAATACAAAATGGAGAAGGAATTACAGATAATGGATCCCAAAAATAGATTCAGAGATATCAAATTAGGGGGGAGGCCTCCTTTTTATAGATACATTGAGTAAATCTTGGCTATCGAATTAAAAACATTTTGGACACTCAGGATTGCGCAACGTCATCAGTCAACAGTACGCGGTTTGACCACGGGTTGAACAGTGACACGGTTTGACCCGGGTTGAACAGTGACACGGTTTGGTTGAAAATAATCTTGTGTGATGCATGTACCGTACGCGAGATTTTTGGTCCACTAATATGCTGCCACATCATCATCAATAGTACATAAGAATTTTAGTCCAACATGATCGTGACACCTTATCAGTCAATGCCACAACATCGGTCAATACCACATCATCGATCCGTCTATGTGAACAGTGTCGTGAAGAGTAACGTAGATAGTACCGCACACGTGAATAGTACTGTACATGTGAACAGTTCCATTTTTCCTTTTATGCTCCTCCTAAGGTTTTCAACCGTCCTGAGTTCAAAAGTGATGTCCATTTTACCGTCTGATCTCTCGTTTATTGTGAAATAACCATAATGCTCCTAAAATACATAAAATACTTAATTAAAATAAAACACACATAATTAAATTACAAGAAGCTTAAATACATAAAAGTAAGGGTTGTTAGTAAGACATGAAATGTAAAATGATGATTTTCTCCTTTATAAATATACATTTTCTAACACTCAACAGCAGATGCAAAATCTCTTCTAAAATTTATGATAAAAATAAAAATTTAGGAGATTGTTTGGTTTTATAACTTGATATGACCTTTTAGATAATCTTGGCTTAATAAAATAAGCCAATTTTTTTTGGCTTTTTATTGAATAAAAATCTGAATTAGCTAATTAATATCTAATTTAAAAAACATCCTTACTTTATTATTTATTTTTCATGTTTATCCCTCCTCAATTTGTTTCTCTCATCAAATTCTTGAATCTCTCATTATTAGTAATCAAAGGTATTATTCTTAAGTTTTTTTTATGTAATTATGTAAGATGTTTTTATAAGAAAATTTTATATATTATAATTCCAAAATCATTATGTATTTACTTGAATATGATTTTGCTTATGTATGGTAAAATATTATGGTATTTATATTCTTTGAGATATATATTATTTATTTTTGACATTCAAATTTAATAAGGATATAAATGTAAAGGTACATAATTTTAGTTTTTAAAGTTGAAGAAACAAACAACTTAATACTAATTTTCAGAGATTTAAACAAAAAAAATACAATTAAGATTCAGATATTCAGATGTATTCAAATTTCAAACCAGTTTAGATCTATTCAGATTTCAAATAAAAAAAAATGCCACCTTAGAATATAATTTAAGATTTGGAAGATGGTTATATAAGTGAGTATCAAAGGTTCATGACAAAACCTCTTTGTTTCTGTGAATATGAATCATTGGGGTGTATGGAGCTTTTAACTAAAAGGTTTTTAAGTGAAAAATAAAGGGGTTTTATAAAGACTTTTGAAGGGGCGTTAAATGCTTGACTCTAGAACTATTTGTATAACCGACTAAGATTTTTAGTTTAAGGGGTTTGGACTCAAAATTTGGGCCAAGTCGATCAACAACTTGAGCAAGAGTTAACACCTAAGACACTTTTAAAGCTCTTATAAAACCCCACTTCTTTTGTTAATAACCTTAACATTTTAGAATTGTGAAAAAATGATAAAATATCACAATAGAGTTAGCCGGCATTTTTTTATTATATAAAATCTGAATAGATTTCAATTAATCTAAATTTTGAATAGAACTTACTATCTGAATCTGAAGCTTGTGTTTTATCTGAATTGCTAAAAATAAATATTAAGTTGTTTTTATGTATGTATATTGGAGTCTTTTCCTTTGGCTAATCGATTGTAGGTTATTCAGGTTCGTATTGGGGTGGACCATGCTATGTCTTTTCAGTTTGGGAAGATTTGAGTGTTTTTACTTAAGCCATTCTCGATGGAGCTCTTTTAGGATATGGACCATGTGCTGCATTGTCGAGCTAGCCATTCTTTGTTCCCTGACCATGTTTTTATCTCTTATGTGTATGCCAGTTGCTTTATACCTGTGATGAAGGATTTGTGGGATGCCTTTGTAGCTTTTACTGATAGTCATGATCGACTTTAAATTATAAAGGGATATTAATATTATGTAGTCATTTTTGAAGATTTTTTATAGGCATGCCAAACCCCAAGGGGCTATTAATGCTTTTTAATTTAACATTGTTAGATTGTGGTTTTGAGGATGCTAGGTTTGTTGGTAGTCCGTTCACTTAGACTAATAGGCACACTTAGAGAAAACTTAATAAGGTGGTCAGCAATGCCTAACGGTCTGCTTCTTTCTTTGTTTTCTAGGTTACACACCTGAATCATACTATTTCGAACCATTCCATTTTGTTTTTATCTTGTGATAGGAATGTGGCTAAAGGGCCTTCGAGGTTTAAATTTCTGCATGCTTGGCTTACGCATCCTAACTTTCTTGACGTTATGCGGCAGTCTTGGGCTACTTCGGTGTTCGATTTTGGGATGAAAGCTTTTTAGCATAAGCTTGTTCAGTTGAAGCTTTATTTAAAAGGTTAGAATAATGATGCATTCGGTAATGTCTTTCACAGGGTTAACAATGCAGAGGGGGCAATATGGCATTTCTGGTTCTGTTAAGGATAAAGCTGTTTTTTTCGAAGGCTAGGGCTTGGCTACAACACATTTTGCTTTGTAAAGAGATTTTTTTACGCCAACAATCCAGTGTTCGTTGGGTTCAAGAGGGGGATGCTAACGCTTTCTTTTTCTATGCGATGATTTAGAACAAGCACTAGTTGTTTCATGTTCATTAGATTTAGGATGCTTCTTCTAAGTAGGTTTCTGAGCCATCTACTGTTGCTACTTTTACAGTTCATTTTTTGTTGGCAAGTGGTCAATTTCAATAGTCTAACTTTGATTTTATTCCGTCTCTA
The DNA here is from genome assembly GCA_029618585.1 of Citrus australasica. Classification (NCBI taxonomy): domain Eukaryota; kingdom Viridiplantae; phylum Streptophyta; class Magnoliopsida; order Sapindales; family Rutaceae; genus Citrus; species Citrus australasica. The sequence goes on from JARCIV010000004.1 coordinate 8,210,162, forward strand.
GTGACTGGGGAGGATGATATAGATTTGTATAGGGAACCAAATATGGATGACATTAGGTAGGTGATTTTCTCTATTTATCCTAACAGTGCTCTGGGTCTGGATAGATTATGCAATAAATTTTACCAGTCTTATTGGAACATTAGTTGCAATGATTTATTAGATGTTGTCCTTGATCACTTTAGAGGTTCGGCGATGCCTAAGAGTTTTCAAAGTACGTTGTTGGTCTTTCTTTCTAAAAAGACCTCTCCAGTTTCTTGGGTAGATTTTCGATCGATCAGTCTTTGTAATGTGAGCAATAAGGTTTTGGCCAAGTTGTTCATGTTGAGATCGGCCTCTCTGCTACCTCGTATTATTTCTCCATCTCAAAGTGGTTTGCCCTTGGCAGGGTAATCAACGATGTACTTTTGGTTTATGAGCTAGTTCATGATCTTAACCGCCATATTTAGGGGAACAATGTTGTGCTGAAGCTTGACATGGCTTATGCCAAGATGTCTTGGTCTTTCATTATTTAGATGTTATGGTGTTTTGGGTTTATTGAATAGTGAGTTTCTTTGATTCAGCGAGCTACCTTTGGTCCTTGGTTCTTAATATTGATAAATAAAGTTAGCCATGGGTTTTTCTAGTCTTAGGAAGATCTCGAGCAAGGCAATCTTCTGTCTTGGGGCTTAGACCATTTGTACTCTTAGTATCCCTTTATGCATATTGTTCTGTTGTGGGTATTTGTATCTCCCATTCGAGCTTTGTAAATGATATTATTATATTTGTAAATAGGAGTCGGTTACGCCTTCAACGACTTTTAGATTTCTTATATCATTATAAGTCAATTTCGGGGCAATTGATTAGTTAGACCAAGAGTAGTTTTTACATTGAACGCTTGACTTCTGCATCGGGCCAGGCTATCATCTATTATATCACTGATTTTCAGCTACATTAGCTTTCGTTCACTTATCTTGTGTGTGCCTGGTCTTTATGGGGTGTCTTAAGATTTCTTATTTTGATGATATGGTCCAGAAAGTCAAGGACAAGATCTCGAATTGGGCCAACCGATTACTTTCTTTCGATGGGAAGGTGGTGTTAATTTGACATGTGCTTTTTTTATGCCGTTGCACCTGTTTCATGTTCTTCGCCTACCTGAGGCTGTGGTTCAGTACTTAGAGAGATTTTTCAACTAATTTTTATAGGGTGATTTTGAGATGAGGCGACAGATTCATGAGTGTGTAAATGGCCCGTGATTTGTTATTCAGTTGAGGGGGGTGGCCTAGGTATCTAATCTTTTGATGATATGGCTAAGGCTTCAGAGCTTAAACTATAATGTGATTTTCAGGAGTAGAGTTCATTATAGGCTTCTTAGGTTTTTGGCTACTGATAATGCCTTATACTCGAGGGGATTTTGCATGGTCTCCTAGTATGTTTGTGGTTGGGCTGATGAGTTAAGTTTGAGTTCATTTTCGACGGATTTTTGGTATGCGAGATGTTTTTTTTTTCACCCTCGTGCTTTGTTTCTGTATTGGCAGCAGTGTGTCCCTTATTGAAGTCATCTCTGAGTCATTCTTCCTTACTTTATTTTTTAGCAAGTTTGGAAGGCTTGTAATGCTTTTAGGTTTGATTCATAATCTTTTTTTTGTTGGTGTGATTATCTATCAAGTGGTATCAAATCTCAGGCTTGCTAGCTCCGCTTTTAGCTTTAAGCCTTTACAATTAAAGGGAGTTTTAGGTTCTCGAATGTATAGGGCTTGTGAGTCATAGCTCTACCCAAGAGACTAATTCGATTAGTTTCTTGGGTGCAGCCCTCTCCTAGGGTTGTGAAGCTAATTGTGGATGGTTGCTCTAGGTGCAATCGTAGGATGGCTACTTCAGGTGGTATTCTTTAAGATCATCGATGTACGATTTTGACTGTTTTTGAATATTTTCTTAGCCGTCAGCCGATACTTTATGCTGAACTTATAGTTGTTTGTAAAGGGTTGGAGCTTGCTATTCAGCTCGATTACTTTGTGCTTGAGATGGAGTCAGACTTGGCCATGGTGGTTTATTAGATTCATTCTTAGGGTCTTGTTCGCTGGGAATATGATTATTCGTTTCATCGAGTGTGTGCTTTGACATCTTCCTTTCTTATTTTGGTTAGACATGTGCTTTGGGAGGTCACTTTTGCTGCTGATTTTCTGGCCAATTGAACCTGCACTCATCAGGTTAGCCGTTATTCTTTATGTTATCAGGATATTCCTGCAACCTTTTCCAATATTCTTTATTTGGATGCGCAGATTGTTCCTCATGTCAAACAATAGGATTGCTAGCTTTATGGTTCCATTTGATGATTTTATACTTTTCATTTCATTCTTATGTACTTACATTTACTTTAGGAGATTTTGGTTTATATTTCCCTCCATATGTATTTACTTCTTTACTGATTTATATTATAGGTAGGGGTCTCGCCTAAAACAATAAAACTCTGGAGGACGATTTGTAAGCCTCAGTTTTCAATAAGGTTCATATCACATTTACTTCACTTATATACAAGCTAAGAATACATATGATAAACATTAGCTTACAAGATAACTACAAGGATAATTACAAGACTAACGATAACTACAAAGATAATGATAAGAACATTTTAAGTTTTATCTTTATCGTTATCACACCCCCGCAAGCTGACAGGACAAGAACGAACTGGAAGCTTGGAAATGAGATAGCGAAAGCGAGAAGTAGACAGGCCTTTAGTGAGACAATCAGCAAATTGATCGAGAGTAGAGATATAACGAACATCAAGCTCTCCGCGAACAACCTTTTCTCGAACATAGTGATAGTCAACCTCTACATGACGAGTTTGGGCATGAAATACATGATTGGAAGCCAAGGAAATGGCACTTATGTTATCACACCACATGCGAGGACAAGACAGAGGAATATGTAAGTCTTTGAACAAAGATCGAAACCAAGATAAAGTAGCAGCTGTATATGCAAGCTGTCTATACTTAGCCTCGGTACTGGAACGAGAAACCCCTTTTTGGTTTTTAGAACTCCAAGAAATGAGATTATGGCCAATAAATATGCAGGAACCCCCTGTGGATACTCGATCATCAGGATCACCAGCATAGTCGGCATTAGAAAAGGCTTGTAGTTCCATTGAACTAGATGAATAAAGCAGACCATGAGTGGTTGTACCCTTCAAATACCGCAAGATGCGTTTAACTGCACACCAATAAGATACTGCAAAGCACCAACAACACTACGATATTCGGTGGGATTTGAAAGTAAATCACCATCAAACAGACTGAGACGACGACCACTCACTGCTGGTGTTGTCATAGGCTTTGAATGGAGGAACTCAGTGCGATGTAAAAGATCTAGAATATACTTGGTTTGACACAAGTGGAGGCTTATTGCTGTTTGAGTAGCTTCAATACCCAAAAAATAATGTACAGGACCAAGATCTTTCATAGAGAATAATTTGCTCATATGATGTATCATTTGAGAAATATGATATGAACTATTTCCCGTAATTAAAATATCATCAACGTAGATGAGTAGATATAGAAGCACTGAATCATGTGAATAAATAAATAGAGAATAGTTTGCTAGTGATTCATGAAAGCCCAATTGTTCTAAATGACTAGAGAAACAGTGAAACCATGCCCTAGGAGCTTGTTTAAGTCCGTAGAGAGATCGGCGAAGCTTACACACAAAAGTAGGATATTGTGGATCAACAAAGCCAATAGGTTGGCCATATAGACATCCAACTGTAAATAACCATGCAGGAAAGCATTTTGCACATCTAACTGTCGAATAGGCTAGCTATTGGTAACAGATATAGCTAAAATGAGACGAATGGTATTGTGATTAACCACTGGACTGAACGTCTCACCAAAATCAAGGCCAGGTTGTTGATGAAAACCATTAGCAACTAAACGAGCTTTATAACACTCAATACTTCCATAAACTTTTCGCTTAATTCGATACACCCATTTATTTGGAAGGACATTGTAAGATGGATATGGAGGAACTAATACCAAGTACCAGCTCTTTGAAGAGCATTAAATTCATCACCCATTGCCTGTCGCCAACGAGAATCCTTATTTGCCTGTATAAAACCAGTAGGCTCAACAGCATCATTAGTAACTACATTTGCATATTTTGGGTTTGGTTTCACAATACCGGCTCTTGCTCGATTGACCATTGGATGAGAAGATAATGCATCCGAAGTAATATTATCACAGGGCATCGATGGTGTCAGTGTAGGTGAAGATAATGATTCTGGAATTGTATTATTACTTGAATTGGTGGGGGCCGAATTAAGGCTAGGAGAATTTGTATTTGAGATGAGTGGAGTGGAGGAAGATGAAGAGGCACCTGAACGTAATGATGGAGAGTTAATTGGAGATGATATGGAATGGGGTAAATGTGAATTAAATGAAGATGGTGACGTGGCTTAGGAAGGAGATTGTGATGTAGGTTATGCTGGAGCTGAATGTGAAGTATTAGCATTAATCCAAAGAATATTGAGTCATGTAGAATCTGACATTGAAGTACTCACCCCCGGAGGCCTAGCAGTCACATGGTCAACGAAAGGAAATTTATTTTCATTAAAAAGAACATGACAAGATATAAATACAGTGCCTGATGGAATATGCAAACAACGATATCCATGTTGATTGAATGAGTATCCCAAGAAAAAACACTCTTTAGATCGAAATTGTAATTTATTTGAATTGTAAGGGCGAAGAGAAGGGTAACATGCACATCCAAAGGTCTTTAAAAAATCATATTGAGAAGTTTTAGAAAATAGTAAAGAGTACGGTACTCGAAATTTTAAAGATTGAGATGGTAGACGATTAATTAAATATACGGATTTATAAAAAGCTTCAGTCCAATAAGTAGTAGGCATTGAGGCATGTGTAAGTAAAGTTAAGCCCATGTCAACAATTTGTCTATGTTTACGTTCAGCAATACCATTTTGTTCAGGATGATGAGGACATGTGAGACGATGATTAATGCCATGAGTATTTAGATAATCCTTAAATTGATGATTAACATATTCACTACCACCATCAGTTTGAAGTGACTTAATAGTAGTGGAAAACATATTTTCGACCAACGATTTAAAAGTTTTAAAAATTATAAAAACATCAGATTTCAATCGCATAGGATAAAGCCATACATATCTCGAAAAAATTATCAATAAAGATAACATAATATTTATAACCAGAAATAGAGCGAATAGGAGAGGTCCAAACATCAGAATGTATTAATTCCAAAGGATAATGAGAGACTGAAAAAGAACCTGTAAAAGGTAATTTCTGACTCTTTCCTAAAGGACATGATGAACAAAAAAATAAAGATCGAGATCCCAAAATGGGTAGCTTATTAAAAGATATAAGTTTATTTAAAACTACGGACGAAGGATGTCCAAGCCGTGAATGCCAAATTCGAGCATCACTACGAACACCAACAGAAGCAAATCGATGACTAGGTTGAAAAATTCGACCAGGAAATAGATAAAGACCATTACTGCTCAGTCCGCGGAAAAGTGTCTTCTTCGTTGCCAGATCCTAGACAACAAAATAATCAGGAAAGAATGTGAAACTACAATGATTGTCATTAGAAAATTTATGAACGGATAAAATATTATGGGAAGCTTGTGGACAATGATGAACATCATTTAAAAGAAAAGTGGAAGAATTAGCAGATAAGTAAGAATGACCAATGGATTTAATAGGCAAACCTGAACCACCGACAACACCACCGATGGTATCCTGACCATTGTAATCACGAGGATGCATTAAGTTCCCATTATCTGGAGTTATATGAGCATTAACACCAGTATCTGTTAACCAATTCGGGGAACCAAAAGATGGTAATGTAGAAATCATTGCAGAAAGCCGTTGGGGAGGGATACGACCCTCATATGCATGATTCATGCGATTGTAACAATCAATAGCCGAGTGACCCATTTTCTGACAGATTTGGCATTGAATCCGATTACCAGAAGGAAAATGACCCATTGGGGGTTTGTTGATAGGACCATTACCACGATTGAAATTTGGCGAAGAGGAAAAATTCCCACGTCCTGGAGTTGGCAATAGCCCTCTATTTTGAGAACCAAAACCAGTATGATTAGAACCACTAGACCATCCAGTAAAACCATTACCACCATTGAAACCCCCAGAAAAATTATTAACACCACCACGACCACCATTATTACGCGGGAAGCCACGACCACCTCTATTATTTGGGCCACCTCGAGTGGCTTTCATGACAACCGTTGAGTCGGATGGATAAGGATATTGTTTAATAGAAGTGAGACGTCGCTCAGCACTCAAAAGTAAAGCTTCAAGACCAGCATAACTAATGGGAGTTTCACGAGCTTGAACTGAGGCAACTGTATTTTCATATAAAGGACCAACATTACTCATAATGATGGAGACCAAGTCTTCATCAGAAATAGGACTACCAGAGAGAGAGAGATTGTCAGCAATAGAATGAATTTTATCCAGAAAATCAAAAATAGAAAGATCACCACGTTTAGTAGTAACTAGCTCAGTACGCAACTTGACGATTCATTGTTGATTTTGGGAAGCAAAACGTTGTTCTAAAGAAAACCAGACAGCACGTGCAGAAGTGTAACGTGCAACAGTACTTAGCAAGGATTGAGAAAGAGAGCCATTAATCCAAGAGAGAACAAGTTGATCGTTCTGGATCTAGTCCTCATATGCTGGATTAATTATATCAGTTACTTCTCCATTTTCGTCTTTTAGAAAAGGAGCAGGACAAATGCTTGTGCCATCAACATATTTTTGCAAATTACGACTTCGAAGAAGAGGCACAATTTGAGCAAGCCACAAAGGATAATTATTTCGGTCAAGACGAACATTGACTGAATTGGTAATATTAGAGGGCAGAGACGAAGAACTAGCATGGGAAGTGGAAGAAGAACTCATCATGAAAAGATTGAGGATTTAACACAAAGGTCGTTAGACTTATAAAGCTCTGATACCATAAAACAATAAAACTCTGGAGGACGATTTGTAAGCCTCAGTTTTCAATAAGGCTCATATCACATTTACTTCACTTATATACAAGCTAAGAATACATATGATAAACATTAGCTTACAAGATAACTACAAGGATAATTTCAAGACTAGCGATAACTACAAAGATAATGATAAGAACATTTTAAGTTTTATCTTTATCGTTATCATCGCCTAACCCCCAACCTTCTTAGTCATTTCTCTTTAAAAAAAACTACCAAAATACTTGTCATACCCATCTTTTCATGAAAATATTTATGACCAAAATGTCCATTAATGAATTTACTACCAAGGATAAAATTATGCAGTTAAATGGAATAATTTACTCTCTACAGCCATCTCTAAACTCTATTTTTTTTCTTTTTCATCCATCTTCATCCCTTAAAAGCTTAAAGCCTAGAATTATATAGGCTTCTCTAATTCTTTTTACGAGTATCTTTACAGACAATTAAACTAAACAAGTAAATGAAATAAGTTCGATTCTTGGATTGAGATTTCTAAATTGTTGTAACCGACTATATTTAATTTTCTTGTTGGGTGAAAGTTTAACTTTTAAGAGTAACGGAATTCAAGTTATGTGGCTAATTGCAAAATGATGGCTTCAAGCCTTCAACCGCCAACAAGGATTTTGATCCCATGTAATTAATCAAGTATAGTTTTAAATGATGAATTCAATTCTGACTTTAATTTTGCTATTTGGTTAGAGTTAACTCTGGAAATGTGGACTAGAGAGAAAGACATAGAGAGAGAAAGCTATTTTTCACAATTTTTATTTGATTGTTTAAAATTAATTCAATCCTAGATGCTTGATTTCATGAATTAACAACAAAATGCACATATTTATATGGTCGTAAAGCTCCAAAAGTTAAATTTTGTTTGATTGATTAAATTAAACTTTATTTTCATGCCTTTATTAAGCTAAATTGAAAAATCCAACCAGTTGATATCTCTAGGTTAATGATATTCAATGGGTTTAATTAATAATTACACTAAGATAAATTTTGGTTGCTAAGGATATATTTGGTATTCAGGTGGGTATGTGGAGTAAAATTTCAATTTTCAAATTTCAATGATGGATTTAAAGAGTAAATAGATTTTAAAAGTATTTTAGTGGGATCAAATAGTTTTACCTAACTCAAAAATCTTAAAACTAGTATTTTTACATTTGTACATGTACAAATTATAAATGGTAAACAAATAATAAACATCTCAGTTAACTTAAATAAGAGAATATATTATCATAACATAAATAATGTTCAATTGAATACAACCCTTTATTTTCTAAATTAATATATTTTAATCAATTTTATTGTAGTTCATAATGTTTTTATATGAAAAATATTCATAAAAATTTGTGAAGATAAATAATGCTAATTTGAAGAAAAGAAAAAAAGAAAAAAATAATAATAGTCTACTACTATATTATATTATTGCAAATTATAAAAATGGATAATAATGCTGATTATTAAATTTTATTTAGGTAAGAATGTAAACTAATTAATTAGATAGAGCTATTCTAGAGAATATTTTTTTAAAGATATCATTCATACATTTTAAATTAATTAAAAACCTAAAAAAATGGCTTATTTAAGAGTAATGATACAGTTACAAACTCTTGTACAAACTTATTTTATGCAAACTGATGTGGCATCAATTCATTGGTTGAATGAAAATATAAAATAATGAAAATAAATCATGTGGGTCAAGAAATATTTAATTTAACCAATTTTATCATGCTACATTAGTTTGTATAAGATAAGTTTGTACAAGAGTTTGTAGTTATATCATTACTCAAAATTTAATGACTGAAAATTTTCATTAAGTTGAAAAAACAAATGGACTTAATGACTTAACTGATTGAAATTAAGTCATTAAGTCAAAAAAAATCCTTAGTTAAATTCTAAACATACTATTTAATAACAAAATTGGGTAATTTATTACTTTATTGTCTCAATCATTATTTAGAGTTTATTTAAAAAATTAATTATACCATGGATTAAGATTTAAAGAGGAGATGGTTCATAATTTACAGGTGTAAAGATATTTTAATTTAGTTACACTCATAATTGTCATTTTATGTAATTTCTTCCTGTAATAGAAGTATGATTACAAAAAATGGGGTCTTATAAAGACTTTAAAGGGGTGTGAAAAACATTAGTTTGTTTGATATCTCAAATGAAAATTATAGTAAGAGCGCAGCTTTTAACATCTCTCTAAAATCTTTATAACACCCTTTTTAAATATTTTATTTAAAATATTATCAACTTAATTGATAAAATACATATTTATATATTAAAATTAACCATCTTCCCATAGTATTTTGTGCAAAAAAAAATCTTTTTAAATTTTATATGAATCCTAAAATATTAAATTTATCTTCAATACTTTTCTTCTTATTATATAATTTCTATCTTCATAATTCTAAATTCTTACATTTTCTCAAAATAAATTTTTTCAATTAAAACTTAAAATATAAAAATAATTTATAAAATGGGGTGAGTTAAAAAGTTTGTCAAAATAATAATTTATCTAAGTGATTAATTAAATTTTCACTAAAAAAAATAAATGAATTAGTTTATGTTAGGTTATTTTTGTAATTTCAATTAAAAAGAGGTTTTATAAGGAATTTTTAAGAGTGTCAAAAGACCTACTCTTATAGAAAAGTACAAAATTAAAGTTTAGTTTGATCTGATTTATTTTTTTCTTTTTAAAAATTGTGTATACCACTACCAAAATAATTTTGACACATAGATTTTTAACAATTTTTTTAAATTTTGTTGTCAATCAAAAATTGTAACTATCATAAAAATAAATTTCAATTTTCATGAGTGAAGCTTTAAAGATTGATTATTAGTTTAAGGGTAGGATTTTTTGAACCTACAGATTTTCTCTCTACACACTCTTTTTAATCAATAATTTTATTGGCAAATTAATTTTTTTAAAAAATTACTTGATTAATCATTTCTTCTTCTTTTTTTTCTCAATTTCAAAAATTCTCGTTAATTCAATTCGATATATGCTTTTAACTGCAAATAATTAGTTTCACTAAATTAGAGAAATAAAATCCAGTATCTAAAAATGAACATCAATAAATTTTTATCAACTATAAAAGTTAATGAATATTAAGAAATTTATTTTTTCCAAACACAATAGTTAATAAATATCAAGAAAAATATTCTTATATATAGAAAGTATGAAATATAAATCATGATATACTAAAAAAAAAAGAAAAAGAAAAATTGCATTCAAAAGAGAGTGAAATTAAATGTTTAGTTTGTAGAATGTAAGAATAGAGATAATATACAATCATGAGATAGAGAGAGAAAGTGATTAGTGAATGGTAGTTTTGAGATTTTTAAATTTAAAATTTTTAATAATAAATTTATTTTAATAGAGAGAACTTTAATGAGTTTAAATAACATTATCGTTAGTTTCGAAAATATTCCCAAAAAAAATCAGTTTTAATTAAATTCATTATTGTCACTCAGGCCCCAGGCTGAACGGCCCATTCCCTCAACAAAGCTAATGTGTTCCATTTAAAATCATGCCTTAAAATAATTATTTGTGCCCTATTTTTCAACATTTTAACATATATAATAATCCTTTCATCGAACTAATCCATTGACATAAATAATTCATGAGAAAAAATTAGTTATTTGGGCCCGAAAAATTGACAGGGTGAGGCCAAATTTCAAATGCGAGATATCCATCCTACCTAGTGCAAGTAGCCGGTTACTTTTTCAAGACATTCCAGATGTATTACATATAGAGCCTGGTAGTTTCAAGAACCCAAACAAAACCTTTGATAAACTCGAAGCTCAAAGCTTAATTATTCTCTAGTCTCTACTCACCACATTCGCATTCATGGCTGCACAAGACACACATATTGAGAGCGAAAATAAAGACTCAAAAGAACCCAAAAACCTGTTCGCACACTTTACAAACTTATTATTTTCTGCTCCAATATTTAATAATAAGCAAGAGAGAAATGAAAGTGAAGGTGAAGAAAGAGAAGCTGCAGAAGCAAGCAGGAAACGAGAGGTGGTGAAATTTTTGGATCCTAAGCCGATTGCTCCGCTGCCGATGAAGCTCGAGGTTGAAGATTCTGAGCAGAATCCTGCTGCCCGCTACTTGGTGATTAATCTTCTTTATCAATTAATTAGTTTTAGTTCTTTATGCATAACTGAGCACTAGGAATGACAATTTTTTTTTTCCCGAAAGGGTGAGATCTTGTGAAATTTCATTTTATTTAGGACGGAATGGAGTTATATTTTTTTAATAAAAAATTTAGAAATAAGAGTGAGATATTTTTTTTATTCTAAATACATATGTGGGATGGGAGTGAGATTGATAAATTTCATCTCATCCTATTTTATTACCGATTAAGAATGAATTTTTTTTTAATTAGCATGATTCTATCTCTTTTAGAACTAAATTGAAATATATTTTTATCTCAATAAAAATATAGAGATGAAATTAAAATTTTTATTTTATTTTATTTATATATATAGGATGGGACTGAGATTAATAAATCTCATCTTATTCTGTCTCATTACCAACCCAGGATCAATAAATAATAAACTCATTTTTTTCCAAATTTTTATTGTTGTTTTTACATATCACATGCATGAAAGAAACACCCTCCACACCTAATAACAGTAATAAACTAATATTTTATACAAATAAAAATGTTATTATTAAGGGTTATATATATATAATTTAATGTAGGCAAAAATAGACTTAAATTATTTTTATTTGTTTTTGTAAACAAAATTATATAATTAATAATTATGAAGACGCTACAGTCCACACAGCTTTCTCCGCCGCTTCAAAACTTGCTTTTAAAAAAAGAAAAAAGCAAAGGCAAAGCCAAAATCTTCTACTCTGAAAGTCATCGACCGTAGTCATGGCGGAAAACACAGAAATTGCTTCCAGTCCCAGAAAACAAGAAAACAAAAGCATACTCTCGCTGTTGCGGAAATTCCAACTCAATCTCCCTTTCTTCTTTAATCAACAACCTAAGAAAGCAGAAGAAACTGTTGTTTCTAAAGGGACTGCCAAAACGTCAACGGTTAGTGAAGCCGATGACGGTAATGCTAGTAGTGTGAAGCCGAGCTTGGCTAGGTTTCCGGACGCCACGCGTCCGATTCTTCCGCCGCCGATTGAGCTCGAGGCCGAAGAGCCCGCCGGGCGGACTTCCAATCCTGTCGTTCTCTGGCAGGTTCGCTTTCTTCTGTCCGTTCCTGTTTGGTTCCCGAGAAAGTGTGGGGTCCTTTTGTGTTGCGAGATTGCGAGATATTATAATATTTGTTTAAAAAATAAATTTTTTTAAAGGATTTAAAGATTTTCAGTCTTGGTGAAACTGTAAATTGAGATTACAGGGATTGTTGTTACTCGTGATTGTACATTATCTGCTTGATGAAAGGTCAATGGCTATGCTGCTGAACAAGGATTGCTAGAGCTGTTTCAGTTCCGAGGAGCAGCAAGTAGCTAAATTTCTTTTGAAATTACAAAGAGAGTGTAAAGATTTTAAGAGCGAGTATATAAGTTAATCTGCTGTTGTGTATTGCTGTTGGATCTCTAAAGATGCTTTAAAGTGAAAAAAAATTTTGTAGACTGCGGAAGATTAGTTGCCATTAGGCAAAAGGGATTGTTTTCTTATTTATTTTGGTTCGACGAGTCTTCTTTCTAAGTAACTTTGGTGAGAACAGAAAAGGATGTGGGCAATAGAGATACGGTTTATGCTGCTAACATTTGATTTGTTTTCCTTTAGTGTTTATGGAAACTGATAGCTTTGTCGCCTCACCAGCAAGAGGAACTAGAAAATTTTATGAATGTATCTGTTATATTTAATGTATCTATTATGGGGATATTCACATTGTTGCTTTGGTGGTTAATCATCCCTGTAGTTTGTCATGGATCATGGTACTTGTATGTGCTCAGTTGCTTTACTCAATGATTATGAGGCTTGTGTGTTTGCTAGTGAGCATGTAGATCCTGCTCTTGATGCTTTTGATAGTCACCTCTGTAGTTGCTGGCAAGGTCTAGCGAAGAGGTCACCACAAGGATTAAGAAGCTGCTCACTCCACATGGAGAGAGTTGAAAATGTTGATTTGTAACCCCTCTTTGTAAGTTATGAGTAGACCTGGATGATCCCTTAGTTCTTTACTGTCTCTGGAGGGGTTTTGGTTATTCCTGTTTTATATGTTATTCAGTTAAAGGCTCAGAATGCGGAGAGAAACAAAGAGAATTAACTAAAGGAATGACTAGCAGGATAGACAATTCCTTGTTAAGTAATGCTTATTATTTACCAATTCTTATTGTCTTGATACGGTTCATTTGTTTCTTCTCTGTGGTTGATTGGCAGAACTGTATGCTAATAGTGCTATCAATTGTACCATAGTATCATCTATGTTCTTAGTGATGTCCTTGGTGATCACTTATGGTGATTCTCTTATTAAATCCTCCTATATGAACTGTAAGTCCGATAACTAGTTAAATGCAGACCCACTAAATAAAATTATTTAATTTGCTTTCAGGTTTATGCTCTTGGAGGGTTTCTTGTTATGAGGTGGATATGGGCAAGATGGCAGGAGAGGAAGGAAAGGTCAGGGAAAAAGGACTCGGACGACAAAAATGAACCTTCTCCAGCTGATGAGGATGATAGTTTTCATTCTGCATAAAATAATTCTGTGTTGGATCCGTATCGAAATTTTACAGCCTACAAACCTTTTCATCATGTGAATCTGAAAGTTGGATTAGTGAACAATTGATTAGTGTTAGCCTCAGTTTCTATTTCCTTTTGTCCCTAATGGCTAATAGTAGTAGTTTTTAACTTTTTATTGGCACCTACAACGAATGCAAATAGTTCAGTAAATTACTTTTAAGATTGTGAAAATCATTAACCATCTGTTAATTGTCGTATTATATGCCACGTTATTTGAGATAAGTTAGGTGATATCGTACATGGTGTTTCTAATGTAAATTGTTAAGCTCAGTCGTGTTGCCTTAGGTCTTGATGTTGTGCGAAGGTTTTTTCAAGTATCATGCTTGATGAAGCAACCTCAAGGCTCGAGCATTGCAATATAAGTTCTGAATTAATATTATAATTCTTAGATTAGAACTAGAAATTGTGACTTAAAGTAAACGAAGGAAGATATCCATAATAGAGGTTAAAGAGGCTAGATGCCTTGAGATGGTAATAATATTAAGAAAGCACATTTTGACTAACAAGATTTTTGAAAGTAATTGGATCCAAGGTGATTTTTGCAACGCGTGCATTTATATTTATAGTAATTGTACTGTTAATATTAATTATATATTATTTATTACTCAATAATTATTAATCAAAAGAAGTTTGCATAAAGCTAAGCTTAGCACTAAATCTAAATCTATTTTGTGAACACATAAATTTGGCTGTATCCATAATAAAATTTAGAACAATTTTTAAAAATAAATACAATCAATTGATATTATTATTATTTGTTATCCAAACTATACATATCTTTTTTTAATTTGAATGCTTGATCCATTTTTGGTTTTGAGGTTTAGACCGATTAATTAAATTATTTATTGCTTTTTTTATAATATTAATTAAGGACGGTAAAAAGTGGGCTTGAGTCGGGTTTTTTTTACGCCTAGACCCACTTTAATTAAAGCATGAGGTATTGGGCCGGGCCCATTGCACTCGGGCCGGACTTAGACTTTGTTTATTTTTTAAATTATTATAAATTTAAATAAATTCATAATAAAACAGTTATTATAATTATAAATAAATTAGAGAAAATGAATATTTCAAAGTAATATAATAAATAAAATAAATGAAAGCTTATAAATTTAATTTTCTTTAATACTGGATTCTCTAATTGAAATAATTTCTTAATTAATTAACACAAAAAAGAGAGTTTAATATTATAATTTTAACTTTTTTGAATCATCATTGATTTATAAATTAAGAATTTAAGTTTTCTTTTTTTATTTTTAAGTTACTTTTCAATTTTAATTTATAATTTTTTTAAAAAAATAGTAGGCTTGGTCCGAATTTTTCTTGAGGCTTTGTCCAGGCCTGCATGTATGAAGGCTGGATCTAAGCCGACGGACCTAGCCGGCTCAAACATTTTTGCCCATCTTAGTATTAATTGGATTATTCTCTATGCATGAAATGAGAACAAAATTGTTTACTACTATCTCATTAAAAAAAAAATGTTTACTACAAACTTCTTGAGAAATTTAAAAAAGGGCCTTATGAACAAAACGACATGTTTTTTTTTTTTTCGATCGTTAAATATTTTTCAAATCGAAGTAATAAGATCGCCGTTCCTCTGTTAAACAAATCTGTCATCTGTAACCACATGTTTCTCTGTTTTGACGTAACCGTTACAACTCCTGACGGCCGATTTCACAATAACTCAATTAACTGATTTAACTCCAACAAAATTCCATTCAATTTAAACCTATTCCGTCACCATCCTCAACTCTCCGTCACCTAACCCTAACGTCGTCTCTCTCTCTCTCACTCAAACCCTAAGCCTAACCCTAATGTCCTCACAAGACTATCCTTTAATCCCCGAGTCCCACGGGCCCACGCGCCTCCCCCAAACCACAGATTCCACCGCGGCCGCTGACTATTACGCGCACTCCGCTTTCACCACAAACGAAGACTCAGACGAGGACAAGTCCGGATCTGGATCCGGATCCGGATCCGGACCCAAGCGCAACCCTTA
This sequence comes from Citrus australasica, assembly GCA_029618585.1. Classification (NCBI taxonomy): domain Eukaryota; kingdom Viridiplantae; phylum Streptophyta; class Magnoliopsida; order Sapindales; family Rutaceae; genus Citrus; species Citrus australasica. Next base: position 8,225,907 of record JARCIV010000004.1, read on the forward strand.
TTACTACAAGAAACAGAAAACGGGCGAAACGGCGTCGGATTACCGAGTGGATTACAGGAAGGACAGGGAGGAATGGAGCGACACGGCGATCGCGTGTCTGCTGGAAGCGTACACGGAGAAGCTGAACCAGTTGAACCGGGGGAATCTGCGTGGCAGGGACTGGGAGGAGGTGGCGGAAGTAGTGAGCGAAAGATGCGGCGGCGGCGGCGGCAATAACAATAATAATGAAAATGATAATAATATCAACAACAATAACAATAGCAGCGGTGAAAAGAGAGAGGTGGTGAAGGCTGGGAAGAGCGTGGAGCAGTGTAAGAACAAAATTGATAATTTGAAGAAGAGGTATAAAGTGGAAGTGCAGAGGATGGGAAGCAGTGGCAGTGGCACTAGTAATTGGCTTTGGTTTAAGCAAATTGAAGCTATTATGGGGACTATCAATAATAACCATAATAATGCTATTAGTAGTAGTAATTATGGTTTAGTGAATAAGAGTACTGGTGGTGGTGGCAGTACTGAGATTGTAGAGAGAAATGGTGGAGCTGCAGCTACAGCTATGGCTAGTGCTAGTCCTAGTCCTGTTGCTGTTTCTCCTTTTAGTAGACAAGCTAAGAGGTAGCTGCTTTGTCATTTTACAAATATGTTAAGAGAGTTAGTAATACTGTGCCTTCTTATGTTTTCGATTGATAAGGATGTGGATGGACTAGTGGTGGTTGTAAAGTTCATTAGAAGGTTACCTGTGGATTTTGGAACTACTGAGATCAACCTGGTTTTTGAACTATACATGGGATGGGACTTTATTCATTATCTATCTTTTCTTAGTTTAGTGCATAAGAAAATGACTATACTATGCTTGACTTTCAGAGTATGTAAAATTGATGGGGTTTTGTTTATTTAGCTTGCTGAGTGGTTTATCTTGTTTGGGGATAACTTGTTTAGCATGTATGGTGAAATGAAAGTATACGCAACTAAATTGCTCTAGTTGGCAATAACCTTCTAATATTGAGTGAGGTCACCATGTGACAATGCTTTAATTGCATGGCATCTAAGATGCGATTTTGCTAGATTGTTTTTATGTAGGCAATACATTCTAGTGTTGGACAACACCCTTCTAGTCTTCGAGCGACTTCGCCAAGTGATAATGCTTTATTGGCAGGGCATCTAAAATGCAATTATGCTAGGTTGTTCTTATATTCGTTTCAGCACTGTATGCACCGTGTGTCTTTGTATGTATGGGCTTTCTTAAATATGAGGTTGTTTCTTTCTAACCTCTCTCATGCTACAGAAGGGGGTTTGTATTATGTTATTATCATCTGATTAAATGTCCATTCTTAATTGTTTATTTGGGCAGATATACTCCTAGCACTTCTACAGTCACATATAATTTGAAATCCAAACTGCAACAAAATCTAAAATGGCGGAGAGTAGTGTTCAAAATTAGCGGTTCTGCTCTAGTTGGGAACTGCCATAATATCGACCCCAAGGTGCAATTCTTTTGCCCTCTTTTAAGTATAAGTTGATGTGGTTTAAATTTTGCGAATAAGGAAGTATTTAGATGTACAATTTGTTTGCAGTGTGTTACGGTTGGTTTTACATGGGGAAACCGTTTTACATATGGTTTGTGTTATTAGGTGGTGATGCAGATTGCCAGGGAAGTAGCATCAGCCTGTCGTCTTGGGATGGAGGTATTGCCCAAACTCTCTTTTACATGTTTTAATTGTTTAAAATGTTCCTTTATTTGTGTTTTTCTAAGTTTAGGTTGTAGATGCTCATTATGAAGTGACCTTTAGGTGGCAATTGTTCTTGGAGGTCGAAACTTCTTTTGCGGGGATTCATGGCTTTCTGATACTGGCTTCGATAGACCCACAGCTTATCAAATTGGGTAATTTCTACGTTATTTATCTTGCATTTAAACTTCCATCTCTATCTTTCAATTATAGTTGGAGTCTATCTTGTTGACTTTATAGTCTGAAGAATTAGGATGTTTTGTTTATTCTGTTAACAGACCATGCTTATATGGTCAGTATAGATTAGGAAGTTTTGTTTATTATGTTACAAAGTTTGCAGTTCTATCCTCATTTTCTCCCATTTTTGCTTATATTTCATTGATGCAGCCTTGAAATTGAATTGCTATTATACTGGATACTGAATTTATCATCTGGGTCAGGCCTAGGACACCTTTTGTGCTGCTCTACGTAATACATACAGTTGTAGGTTGCTTATATCTCTTCCCAACCTTATAATACCTTTTGCAATGTGACTGTGATTTCATTTCAGAATGATGGCAACGGTTATGAATTCTATATTGCTTCAATCAGCCTTGGAGAAGCTGGAAATTAAGACGCGTGTTCAAAGTGCATTTGCTTTGCCAGAGGTTGATGAACCATATTGCAGGCAAAGAGCCATCCGACATCTTGAAAAAGGGAGAGTTGTGATATTTGGTGGCATTGGTGCCGGCACTGGAAATCCACTTTTTACCACTGATGCTGCTGCTGCTCTTAGAGCTTCTGAACGTAAGCTTGTACTACTTGACAGCTCTATTTCATTCTCTTGTTTCTGTATATAATATCACTCGCTGTAATCATGGTTTTGCTGCCAGTACTGGTGTTCTTTCTCCTTTAACCTGTTTGTGTGGAGTTTTACTTGGAAAATAATAATGACATGCTTTGCATATTTTTCATGTCAGTTAATGCGGATGCAATGGTCAAAGGTGTAAGTGTCAATGGTATATATGATTCCCACTCTGGTAATGGCCATGTAGTACCGGAACACATATCTTACAGGGAGGCAGTCTCCGGCAACTTTATGTCCATGGACACAATGGCCATTACATATTGTGAAGAGAATGGGATTCCTGGTTGGTATTTTCATTTGCCGTAATTCTAGCAGTTGCAAATCAGATCCCTTTGGTTTTTCCTGATACATATGTATACAATCTCTGTAGTTGTAGTGTTTAATCTGCTTGAGCCTGGGAATATTTCAAGGGCATTATGTGGAGGCCAAGTGGGCACGTTGATTGACCAATCAGGAGGAATTAGTGGGCACGTTGATTGACCAATCAGGAGGAATTAGTTGATGCAAAAGAAATGTCTGCTGGATGTGCTTTGAGGCATGATGTCAACTTCATGGAAGTACAGCAGGTCCAGTGTCAAAAACATGTATATATTGGAAATTTGAAATGCAGCAATCGCAATCGAATGCATCACTTTGAACTCGCTACTTTAACATAAATGACTGAGTTTGGAGCATATCCCTGTGTCACATGTAAATCCTGTAGTAGAATTAGAACATACCCAATAAATGATGAAGAAAAATGCTGGTTTCAGTGGGAAAGTTATTGCTTCAACGACCCTCCCAGACGTTTCTTTCTTTGTTAATGTGCAAAGTCATCTGCTTTTTTAGGATTTTTAATGTGATTATTTAGTTGTCACAAACTATTTACTCGTCTTTTGAGTGACTCCAAATCATGGGTGTCATGTTGCTTTCAATCTTTCAGTTTTTCGAGAGGATGCGATAGGCTAATTTTCATGTTGAATTGTAACCAAATATCTTTTTTTTAGGCTGCCGTTTAACGAAACAAAATTGGTAAATAGACAAACCACCCAACCTGCTCTTTTCCCGTAAAGGTTTGGTGAGTAAAGCAAGATCTAAACTGGGATTAAGGAATGCTATTATGGGATAGAATATTTATACAGTTCTTCTTGGGTTAAGTTATAGGGTAGATATTTATTTATTTTTTATATTTTAACAATACAATAAACCACATTTTTCTTTTATTTTTTGCAGAAAGTGCATAAAATGAGTCGTTTATTTTTATTAAATTTTTTCGTAAATTAGGCATATACTCAAAAGCCTGTACACAAACTAGCAAGACGAAGAAAATAAGTTTTGTTTTCTTTTATAAAATATTCAAAATCCAATTAAGGAGATAAAGACGTTATTTACCATCATACTTTCCTTTTCTTTATAAAATAATGAATTCTTCTTGTGATGCTATGTTAAATTATAATATGGTATGCACGTAAGTGATAGGGCGATAAGGGATGATAAAAGAAAATAAATAAAATAATTTAATATCATAATTCCTATTTTAAAAGGATTTATCTGCTTTACAATTTTATATTGTTATTGTTTTGATTATCCTAGTCTAGTTAACATTTGAGTTTACATTCAATCTGAATCCGTATCAGTTAAATAAATCAAAATCCTAAACAGAAACCTATTAGGAAACAGCAACGAATATAAGTAATCACAACTACAAACTTTGGAATTCAACAAAAAGTATACACTACTCTCACATTGCGATAATGAAAAACTCTCTCCTCATCATTTTCTTCTTTCTTGCCCTTATGTTTTCTCCTAGTTTCGGGTTACCTTCTAATGTCGACGGCAGCCGCAAAGGCAACCACCACCTTAAGCTTCAGCTTCCGGCCGGAGTAGTTGGTCCCGAAAGTCTTGCTTTCGACTGCAATGGTGAAGGGCCGTACGTTGGTGTTTCCGACGGTAGAATTCTCAAGTGGCAAGACTCAAAACTTGGTTGGACTTAATTTGCCACCACCACTCCATTCAGGTAAGAATTCGTATATATACATGTTAGTATGTAATTTATATCATTGTATTGTAGCATGAATTTATATGCTTGCATGTTATTGTGTTTCAAAAAATTCATGTACATAGAAAAGGCTACGGTCGCATGTTATCGTTTTATATATACCCTACTAATTTAAAGGGTCGAAGAGTTCTTATTAGATTTCTTTAAAATTGAAAAATGAAAATTACTCTAGCTAGGTCAGACGTCCAGTAAATAAATCTGTTGTCGTTTCGGTTTGAAAACACTAACATCTACGAAACACTTCACTATCTTATGTGCGATTCTTTTAACATCAGATATATTACTTTGATTTATTTGTATGTGCAATTTAACTAAATCTAGTTTACGAATTATTAATTTATTTCTTTTCAAATGTACCAACGGAATTTCAAATTTGCATGCGATTTGATTAGGCGGCTAAGGAGGATATGTGATGGCACAAGCAGCACGATTTTAGAACCCTTATGTGGGAGGCCGTTGGGCATTAAATTCAATCCTGTGACATGCGATCTTTACATCGCTGATGCATACTTTGGCTTGATGGTCGTCGGGAGAAACGGCGGCCCAGCGAAACAACTTGCTTCTTCAGCTGAAAGAATTCCCTTTCGCTTCACAAACGCCTTGGACATTGATCCCAATACCGGCGTTGTTTATTTTACGGACAGCAGCATGTACTTCCAAAGAAGACAGTACCCTATGCTGATCGAAAGCGGCGACAGAAGTGGAAGATTATTGAAATACGATCCTCGCAACAAACAAGTGACGGTATTACGAAGGGGCTTAGCATTTCCAAATGGCGTCACCCTGAGTAACGACAAATCATTTTTACTGGTTGCTGAATCAGATTCAAGGAGGATTCTAAGGTTCTGGGTTGAAGGTGAGAGCGTTATATATTCTCCGCAACCGTTCGCTCAAGTTGCTCAATTTCCGGACAACATCGAGACAGACAGGAACGGAGACTTTTGGGTTGCACTAAACACTAAGAGAGGAAATGACAAGACAGATCTTGTGGCGGTAAAGCTTGATGGCAGCAATGGCAATGTCCTTGATGTTTTAGAAGGAAATAAACAAAATGCACTCGATTCTGTTAGCGAAGTCGAAGAACATGGTGGATATTTGTACGCGGGATCTCCAGTGCAGCCTTACGTTGTTGTAATCAAGGCTTAGCTAGGCTTGATTCTTCTTGCTTTTTTTCATTCTTCTTTGTTCTTAACTTCTAACAATCCAATAAACTACAGTTTTCTTTTTTTCTTTTTTTTTTTAAATTGCATAAAATGAGTCATCCGTATTTTTGTTGAAATTTGCTTTAATTAGGCATATACGCATGAATAAAAGCAAGCATGAAACTGTCATCACCATAAAATTGAGCTCAAAATAAATTCAGAAAGTTGATTATTTGAGAATCTTTATAGGAATTGGTTGTTTTGGATCTGAAAGTTGTTTATTTGAGAATCCTTATAGGAATTGATTATTTCGGATGCTAAAGCAATCCCAAACTTGTTGTTATGATTATAAAACTCTGCTTTTCCGTAAACAGAAGAACCTAAAGTGCTAAACCCATTAGCATTTAAATTATATTTTGTTCTCTGTGCAAAAAGTTCAAGAAGTGTATTCAAAGGTCTCGTTTGAATTTCATTTGAGCGAGTTGATAAGAATAATCAAAGAAACGCATACAGTCTTAATCTAAAGAAACAGTGATAATGAAATGAACTCAACATGCATAGTAATGTAGTACAATGCGGAGCTAGCGAATAAATGTAACGGCTATTATCAATTTCCATCAAAGAGCTGATTAATATACATGTTGTTCTTCCCATTTTACAACTTTTATTTGGATCCTTCTATCCTTTGATCTTATCCTTAAGTTGGAGAGAACTCATGGCCCTCTGCCGAGTCACAAATCCATGTCATGTTGCACATCACTAACGGCAGAGAGCAAAGCACCGATGATATCGTTACAAGGTATTCATTGAAACAATTCGTCGAACAGTTTGATTTCTTTAACAAACAGTTGCCTCTACTCATTGCAGAGCAAGAAAATATTAAAATAATGAAATAGATCATTTGGATTACATTGGAAAGGCTAGTAAGCAATTCATTGTTAACTAATACTATAATTAAATAATAAAGAAACAACTAATATTAGGTAAAAGGACAAACACACTCTCAACGTTGAGGTAAAAGGACAAAAACCTCCATAATGTTTCAAAAAAGACATTTACACCCCAATTTATTATAATTTTACCATTATACCCTTCTAGCATATAAAAAAATTTATTAGATTATCCAATTTATCTATATATTGTTAATAACATTATAAATAGACAAATTGAATATTATAAAAAAATTATAAATATACCCTCATTGCCCAATTCCTCTATTTAAATTTTTATCAATAACTAATTTTCAAAAAAGATATATATACACCTAAAAAAATTGTAAATAAATTATAATTTTAAAAATAAAATTAGTTATTAATAACCAATTTTATTTAAACTTTAAACTATTATATTTAACAATTCTCCACATGTCAATCATTTAAACTAGTACATTTATAACCAATTTTCTATGTTATTTATTATGGTATTAATAACCAATTTTATTTTTAAAATTATAATTTATTTACAATTTTTTTTAAGTGTGTTGATGTCTTTTTTGAAAATTGGTTATTAATAAAAATTTAAATAGAGGAATGAGGCAATGAGGGTATATTTATAATTTTATTAACAATATATAGACAAATTGGATAATCTAATAACTTTTTTTATATGCTAGAAGGGTATAATGGTAAAATTATAGTAAATTGGGGTGTAAATGTCTTTTTTAAAACATTAAGGGGGTTTTTGTCCCTTTGCCTAAATGTTGGGGGTGTGGTTGTCATTTTCCCTTAATATTATACCGACTAATTAACTTGAGAATTCTCCTACTCTCCGTTTAATATCAATGGCCTTGACAGCAAGGCAGTTTAAAAAAAATAATTTAATAAAAAAACACCCATAGCACTATTAATATTAAGCAGTTGCGTAGCACAGTCCCACCATCTTAGCAGCAAATAATAGTGTTCTGTCATGTGACACAGTTATGGGTCCAAAGTGAAACTCTTAGTGATCCCACAGTATAACCTCTTAAATCTAATATTAAAAATATTATTCGGTCCTATTATCTATATATCTATATAAAGTTACGACTACAAGAGCTTATGTGACATCACCATTTCTCATATTTTTATATTTTAAAATATCTAAAATATTGGTGGATATTCTTTGTACATGCCTCTTCTTCTTTTTATTTAAATCCAATAATATGTAACCATTAATACTAATTAATTATAAGTCTTTTGAAATATTTATTTATTTTATTATACTAGCAATTAAACTTTGGTGGTTTAAAATACATCAATTAATTAACATAGGAAGAGAAGTTTTTTCATCTTCTCTCAACAATGCTACTAGAGCCTAATTTTAATGTCATAATCTTATATTTAATTATGCAACCTTTTGTTTAATGGCTTTTGACTTCTTCAAACTCTCTAAACACTAAATATTTAAGATTTGTTGTGTTTGATTTTTTTTTAATTATTTAACCAACATCCTCTTCAGAAAAATTCTTATATTTTATTGTTTGATTTATTTGAATTTTTGGTATTGTGTGCTTCATGAAGTACTTTTTGCTTCATGAGTTGAACAATAATAAAGATAATTGGATGATAAGGGTTAGGCTTTGTATGATGTGAGAGTCTACTAATACTAAGAAGAATGGTGAATCTTTCTATTTAAATCCAATAATATATAATCATTAATAATAATTAATTATAAGTTTTGAAACATTCATTTATTTTATTATGCTAGTTCCACCATATGATAAACCACTTGCCACTACCACTCCATAAAGGAAAGAATTTGTTTATATACATGTGTGTGTGTCTAATTTATATTATTGTATTATAGCATGAATTTACATGCACGCTCTGTATTTTTATTGAAATTTTAGTTAGGCATACATGGATGAACAAAAACCAAGCAAGAAATAGGCACCACCAAAAAGGAACCCAAAAGGTTAATTACCATCAGTAGTCGCACTTACTCCTTGCACTGGGGAGTCAAGAACAAAATTTATCTTCAATCTAAAAAGTGAGCAAATTTTGAAACAAGAACATAATTAAAATGAAATGGATGTGAATTTTTTTTACTTATATTACATTTATAGGCACTATTATAAGCTAAAGTAAACCCATATTCGATAACAAAAGTTAACAATTTTTCTAAGTTGCGATCAAATCAAATCCGATCCGATCAATATTTGATTAATTTGGACTGAGAAAGTACATAATGATTCTAGGATTAATGATTCGCTACTCACTAGACTAAAGACGCCGATAAAATAACTAAAACGTTTCTACTCCTGTTGGAGATGAAATAACACTTAAACGAAGGAAAAGCCATAACCCACATGTCAAAAGCATTAACAAAAAGAGACATAGAAAGTAATCTCAAGGGAGCTTATTTTCTAAATACAAAACTGTATCAAAATCAGTTTGTTGTACATGGATGCTGTCAAAACATTTGTCACAGCAATTAACTACTCATAAAACTGTACACAAACTAATTTTATTCCGGAAATGAATGGCTATTCGACATGCTATTTTTGAATCTAAATGAAAATATATTTGAACCTGGGCAACTATAATTTGCAACCACTTCCGAGTGCATTATTCTGAGTTTTCTTGCTCCAAGTCCACAGCTATTTCCTCTGTACAAAGCCGAGACCCATCCAAAAAGTAAGGGTCGATCTTTCTTGAATTGCCTTCATGTTTCCACCAACAGAAAGTCCTAAGGGAATCTTTGGATGCTTTAGGAATAAGCATTAAGCTAGACATGAAAGCCGATGGTTCAACTCATGTGTAGCTCAAATCCAGAAAATATCATTCAGACTGAAAATAACTATCATAAATAGAAAGCCGATCAAAAGCATCAAAGTTTGCTTTTAGTCCAACAAATTGACTGCCCAGCTGAGCACAACCAGCATCTGGCCAACGGCAGCCCCCATCCCCTGTGCGTAATGGACACAAAGTTTCACACACCCGACCAATTGGATTGCTGGAAACAACATCATCCATTACGGTGACTGAAACAGAGAAATCTGATTTCTCATCAAACTGTATACTGCCATCAGATACTCTTTTTGAAGCGGACATTTTCAGTGGACTCTCAGTTATATTACCTTCAAAGTCAACAGTACAATCACCACTGCTAGAAAATTGAACCTTGCATCCTAATGATTTATGGCTTCACTTTCCTTGCTGGCCCTACAGGCTACATTCACTTTCCTTCTCCTTTCTTAACTCTGCAGTTTGTGATTCCATAGCAATCATGGTTTCTTTAGCTTTCTTTTCCGCTGACTCTTTTGCCTGCCAGGAATTTTAATCGACTGAATACTATTTACAGACCCTCTATAATTCAATTACAGTAAAAAAAAGACGAGGACAGTCAGTTCATTGTCATTTAGGATAATATGAACAAGTGAGGGGTTCCATTAACCAATAGAAAACAACCTTTTATTGTTGTCTATCACCCGAAAGGAGGGTAAAATTCATGTTTTCCAATTGTCTAAATCCATATTGTCTAGTACAACGCAAAATTGCACCTGTAGAACAGAAGGAAAAATTTCCTTACCTTCTTCAGTTCAGAGAACTTTATAGCCATGTCCCTACATTGTGCTTCAAGCTCCCCAGTTTGGGCTTCGGTGGGACAAGCCCAGCGCAGATGGAATTGAGGCCACAAAGTTGGGCACAATTTTTGTGGGCCAATTACTCGCGAAGTTTCGGCTATGGCTACGCAACACACCCAACATTCCATGAAATAAGACAGTCGAATTCGTATTCAATGTCACTGTCTTGGTCCAATACGATAATGGAAGGTCGATAGAGTTGTAGTGTACATTGTCAGGGAAAATGGAGGGGCAGGCAAATGCTATACAAGCGCTTCACTTTTTTTTTTTTTTGGGGTTTAAGAAAGGAAAATCACATCTTTTCTATTGAAACAACCAATGCTATTATTAGAGACGTAGGTGATGCATTATTTTCTGTTTTAATTGATGAATCACGTGATGCATCTATGAAGGAGCAGATGGCTGTTGTATTGCGATATGTAGATAAGAATGGATCTGTCATTGAGCGTTTTATAGGTTTTAAGCACGTTACTAGTACCACTGCTATCTCGCTCAAGGAAGCTCTTGATCAGTTATTTTCTAAGCATGGATTGAGTATGTCTAGGCTACGTGGGCAAGGTTATGATGGGGCTAGCAACATGCAAGGCGAGTTCAATGGTCTTAGAACACTTATTATGAATGAGAATGAGTGTGCTTATTATATACATTGTTTTGCTCATCAACTACAGTTAGCTATTGTGGCTGTTGCAAAGAAGCACGATCAAGTTAATTCTTTCTTCAATGTAGTTGCTAACGTTGTCAATGTTGTTGGGGCTTCATGTAAACGCCGAGATATTCTTAGAGAGAAGCAATTACTTTTAGTTGTTGAAGCACTTGAAAATGATGACTTACTGAGTGGGCAAGGCCAAAATCAAGAGATTACATTGAAACGTTTTGGTGATACACGTTGGGGCTCACATTATGGTACGTTGCTTCGCATAATCTCTTTGTTTCCACATATAATTAGTGTGCTTGAGATAGTTGCAAAAGATAAGTCAAACTCTAGCGAGCAGAGATTTCAAGCAAATTATTTGATAGAGTTTATGCAATCTTTTGATTTTGTGCTTAGTTTATATTTGATGAGGGATATACTTGCACTTTCAAATGAGTTGTCACAAGCACTTCAAAGAAAGGATCAAGATATTCTAAATGCTATAAAATTGGTTGAAATATACAAGAAAAACTTGCAAATGATGAGAAACAATGGGTGGAATTCTTTGCTTTCTGAGACTTCTTCTTTTTGTTTGAAGCATGATATTGATGTCCCTAACATGAATGATGTTTTTTTGCCATGGGGTCGATCACGACGTAAGGCTCGAGAGATCTCAAACATGCATTATTTTCGAGTGGAACTATTTTTTGTTGTTTTAGATTTGCAACTTCAAGAGCTAAATAATCATTTCAATGAGGTGAATATGGAATTGCTTCTGTGTTTGGCATGTCTATGTCCAAACGACGCATTCGCTGCTTTTGATAAGGACAAGTTAGTACGTCTTGCTCAATTTTATCCAAAGGATTTTTCACCAATAGAGCTTATGGCACTTAAGACTCAGTTTCAAATTTACATAATGGATATGGGTTCCAGTACTGAGTTTGCAGGATTGAAGGGAATCAGTGACCTTGCTAAAAGAATGGTTGAGACAAAGAAAGATAAGGTGTATTCGTTAGTTTATTTGTTGGTGACATTAGCATTAGTTCTTCCAGTTTCTACAGCTACAGTAGAGAGAACATTTTCAGCAATGAAATTTGTGAAGAATGAACTTCGGAATTGGATGGGAGATGAATGGATAAATGATAATTTGATTGTTTATGTAGAAAGAGATGTATTTAATAATATTGATAATGAGTCTATTGCATAATATTTTCAGAATATGAAATCGCGTAGAGAACAATTGTAAATTGGTTACCAAAAATTTTATATATTTAAGTTTCAATTTTTGCATTTTGCTGTTATTTAATTTAGCCCCCGGTAAATTATTTTTCTAAATCCGCCACTGGTTATAATGAACATGAGAGCTTCCTGCCGAAGAATGCAAATCAGCCAGATATGCCCACAAGCACCCACATTCTTCAGCAACACCACATTGCTGCTTCTCCTTTTCACTGAAAAAATGTCAAACTTTTCTGAGCAGAAACTGAAATATTTTTATCCATTTCTAGTAATGACCAGTCCATGAAGTTATGACATCAAAAAACTTCCGACTTGCAATGTACTAGCACAGAAGCTGATTCTAAAGCGATGTCCAACCACCATGTCTCTGTCAATAAAATTGGAAAATAGCATAAACAGATGTTCAAAGGATAACAGGTATCCAAAAGTTCAACAGACAGACATTTAAAAAACCTTAACAATTCAACCTGAGGATATCCACCTTGTAACACTTTAAAAAAAAATGAGGAATTTGAACATTTATACAGACCGAGCACTGAGCAAATGACTCCAATTAAAAATACCATAAACAAGTAATGTGACAAGGTTCCAACTCAACATGAGAGGAACTGTGAGGTAATAATGTTCTTAGAACTGCAAATGCTCTTCATAAATTTGTGTCAAGCATGTTGCGGCTGATGTCAGAAGCAAACTTTTTTTTCTCAGCATTCGTGACACCGATTAAAAGAACTTAAGATAAGAAAAGAAAAGATCTTCATAGGTCCCATGACTAACCAAGAATGATGGTTGAGTACACCCACACCTCCGTCCTCTTACTTGAGCAAAGTAGGGGGTAAGCTATTCAAAATATTTGGAGGGAACTTCGAAAGAATAAGAAATTGATTGGTTTGACCAATTGCGCACTTTTAATTTTTGATCGCGATGTCACGAGGATGTTTTGATTACCTGTTTGTGGGAAATTCGCCATAGTTGCCGAGAAGGGCATGCACCAAATTCAACGATTTATATAAACCAGCAGGCGCCTGATGTCAAATATTTGTTAAGGTACTTAGGGTACCCCATTTTAAAAAAGAAAAAAAAAGAAAAATGAGAGGTACCCTGAAAATTTGCAAGATAACAGTTTAGTCAAGCATTCATTTACAGAATAATAAGAATGCAAAGTACGAGAGGGCTCGGTGGCATGGTATCATAACAAAAGAGAAGTCTCAATAATACAAAATATCCTAAGAAACCAAAAAGAAAGAAACAAGTTCCAAATAACAAAATGTGGATAGATCTAAAAAGCAAGAGCACAGTGAAAAGGCTACACCAAGAGTGGAACACCATCCCCACCATCCGTCTCTAGAGGGCGATCAGCAGAGGACTCTGAGGTACCCAGAATATGAGCAGCCGAAGTAGGGGCATCTGAGGCGGGCAACGGCTGAAGCGCGCGGGGTACCTTAGGCGACTCGGAAGGGGTACCCGACCGTGCATGGGAAGACTTCTTCCTCTCCGCAATCATCTTCAGAATCATGGCCTTGTTGACGAATTTCTGCACACGGGGTACCTCCAATTCCGAATCCACGCTCCACACCTCCGTCATGATAAGTGAGAACGCATCCTCTGCCATCGTCTTTTGTCGGGATAACAGATCCTCGTTTGTGGCCCTCAACTCATCGCAGTCCTTCTCCACTCAAGCTTTCTCTCCCGATAGGCCAGTAATGCGTTCTTGCAAAATTTTGACTTCTCGAGCAAGCTGATCCTCGCGAGACTGACGACTTTGGAGCTCATCCCTTAACTTGTCGACTTCTGATTGGGCAGCAACAAGGGAGTCGAGGTCTGGAAGGCAATAGCTGAGGAGAAAATATGCTTGCAGGTCATAGAAGACATGTTAAATATATGTGTATGGCAATAAGATTAAATAAGTAAAAAATAAAGGGTACACCCGGGGTACCCCGGGAAAGCCTACCTCTTGGGTAGTCCTGAGTGCTTGACCATAGCGCTGGCTCAAACTCATTTTGTCTGTCTCTTCAGTGACCTCAGAGGTAACATTTTCGACAGAATAGTAGAAACAGCGAGTCAAGTGCGAAACCTCCTTGTTGGAAGCCAGGTCTAGGTCACCTTCACGCAACTCATTAGGGAAAGCAGAAACCAGCCCGGATTTTCTCTTCTTTGAACGAGGGGTACCCTTCGACGCACTGTGGGAGGTACCCTGAGATTTTTCCTTTAGTCTTGGAGCTCGAGGTGGCTGGAAACTTTTCTGAGGTACCGCTGAATCCTGAGATCCAGAAGTACCACCCACTACCGCTTGGAAAAAGGCATCAAAAGCGTCACCCACTGACTCCATAACTGCACTCAATGCACAAAAGTTATGTTAGCTGGACGAGTACTAAGTATTACAAAAGTAAAAATGGGAAATGAAAAACGGGGAAGCAAAATAAAAAATGCGGTGATAACGGGGTTACCCCAGTCCCGTAGATAATAATAGGGTACCCCCCGACACCTAAATCATACATGAGTCACCCCGAGAGCAGGTGGAAAACTTTGGTCAAGCAGCCCCACTCTCCAAAATCTGCTATCCTCTAACACATCACTACTCCTCTGTGCACCTCGAAGCCTCTCCACAAACTTCTTCACCTCTCTCCCTACCTCCTGAACTGGGCATGATCCTTTAGCCCATGTCACACCCACAAAAGTATGGAGAACCCAAGGTTAGCGAGACATCCATGCGAAAGATTAAGATAAAGAACCGTAAATAAGGGAGATACTTACAGTCTACATTGAAGGAATTTGGAACCTCCACGGGGTTACCCTTTTCATCCAGAGTCTCTGTCCCCCACCTACCCTCAGCCACAAACCATCCATTTCTGTAACTCTTCTTCAAGGCGGGGTCCCCCTCAACAATATGGTCATGATCACCCCAAGCGGAGAAGTAAGCAATAACAAGACCCTTAGGCTTTTTGAATTGGTAAAGGCCCCTCAATTCTCGCATAGAAAGGTCGCGCCTCAATACCTCCAATCATAACACATGTAAGCCCGTAAGTGTCCTCCACCCGGGAAGGGACAGTTACCCAGGAGCTACTCCCAAATAACTAAACAGTCTCATATTAAAAGGTTGGAGGGGCAGGCGGAGTCCTAGATCAAAAAAGTCAATGTAGAGAGCAATCCCGTCAGACTTTGGACACTCAAGTCGTTCATCCACATGGGGTACCCTAAGCTGGACAGAGGGAGGAATATTGTACTTGACTCTAATTTGTTCTAAGTCCCCCAAAGTAGCTCTCCTAGTGCCTAGGGAATAAAGGTTGCTAGATTTTAAAGGTGTGGCAGAGGGAGACTTGAGAGGCCGGTCTGAGGAACGAGCTGGAACCTTGGGCTTGGATGACCTACCCTTTATTTTAAGATGAGGGGTTGGCCGTTTACTGGGAAAGCGTGGGCTGGCACAAGGAGTACTCCTAGGGGGAGGGAGTTCAGAGTGAGAGTTACAACTCCCAGAGGTACTAGGGGGAGATCTATCCCCCTAGCTAATGGAGATGTGGGAAGGAGAACCCGCAGAAGGGCTGTCAACCCTACTAGCCCCAACTGCAAGACGCTTCCTCACTGGCCCCGTATGTTTCTTGCCCATTTACTTTCCCCCAACAATATAACTATGAAGCCACAATTCCCCCAACAAAATAACCACCAAGCCACAATTCCCCCAACAACATTTTCATACCATACACCACCCACCACACATCAACCATCAAATGCAAACACCAACAAAAAAAAAACAAACAAACAAACAATTTTTTCTCAGAGTATGCAAAATAGTGCCATTGTAAATGCGCTAAACGAGGAGAAACGAGGAAGGATACCTGTGATTTACCAACTTGACGGATCGGGATTGGTAGTCGTGGGGAGATAAAGCTACAAGCAACCAAAAACAGTAAGTAAGAATATCCAAATATAAAAACCAATGGTGTGAAGAACGAAGAAGCTGTAAATTTATTTGATTTATTCAAGTACAAATGAAATTAGCCAATTTATTTTATTTATAAATATAAAAAAATAATAATAATGAAGAACGAAGAAGCTGCAGCAACCAGCATCGGTTGTCATGGCTGCAACCACCAAGAACAGAAATCGGAGATCGCGAGAATGATGCCGGAAACCACCAAGGGAGAACGCTGTCAAAAATTAAAAAAAAAGGGAAAAGAGAAAGAAGAACGGAGAAGAGAACATGGATAGAGGGGACTGTAGCCATCGAAACGACGCCGGCTGCCGCAACTGCAGCCACCGAACCAACGCCGACTGCCGCGGCTGCAGCCACCAAACCGATGCTAGAAATAGCCAAGGAAAATGCCGGCCGAAACGAAAGAGAAAAAGAAAAAGAAAGAAGAAAATGAGAAAGAAGAGAGAGAAAGCAAGGATAAAATGAAGACACAATGGAGGGGGGTTACCGTGTCTACCGCCAAGTCGGATCTCACCGTGAGCTGCCGAAAAACCGCCTTGAACCGACTAGATCTGGAGCCAAAACTGCCGCTGCAGCAGCTGAGACCCACACCAGAAAACACGAGAGAAGATCGTCGGCCGAGAGATGGAAAGAAAGAAGAAAGAAAGAAAGAAGAAATAAAGAAGAAGAAATAAAGAAGAAGAAGAAAGAAAAGAGAAGAGAGAAAACACGGGAAGAAGAAGGAAATAAAAAAAAAGGGAAGTGAAGAGATAGAATAAGCCTAGGGAAGATGACCAGGCTAAAAAAAAATAGTAAAAATAAATTTTTACTTGTGAGAAATTTTGAAAGAAGAAGGCCACTGGAGATAATCAATTTTTGGAAGATCGTTTGGGGATTTTCAAAATAAATGAGAGGAGATTGACATTCATGTCAGGGATTTTTAATTCAACTTGACAGAACACACTGCACAAGAAATGAGGTAAGGGATGTTCGTGTGAGATTGATATTTTTAAAATTCAAACTGTGTGTCAGAAGGCTGCCATTTCCCAAGAAAATAGGAGAGAGACATAAAGACAATTGTTCGTTCTTATCAACAGTTGAGTAAAAAAATAAATAAAAAGTGGCGGGAAACGGAAAAGACAAATAAAAGATTTTTTAGCTCGACAGTATACAAAGTTTAGTCAAGGGAAGAAACTAAGCAAGGTATCCCTGGTCCAGACGCATCGCCACGTGTCACTCATACAATGAGTTTCTTTTGCCTGCAATACTTCTCGCCAAAAAGAAACTAGGGGGATGTTCTTTGAGGGAAAAATAGGAAAGGCAGTAAAGTACCATTTGTCGACAAATGGAATGACTCTAGCACAATCTGAGGTACCTCGCATAATCTGAGGTACCCGGCATGATTTAAGGTACCTCGGACAAATAGAGGTACCCGACATGATACGAGATCCCTGCACAATCCAAGGTACCCGGCGTGATTTAAGGTACCCCATGCAAATAGAGGTACCCCACACAAATAGAGGTACCCCAAATAAATTGAGGTACCTCACGTAACTCGAGGTACCCGGCAAATCAGATGCAAGAGAATCCTCCGAAAATATCCGCCGTGAGAAACGTCTCCATCTCTTAAAAGATATTATTCGATTTTGTCAGAATTAGGAATCAAGAACGTCGTAACAAAGGGGGGAACAACCGCTTGCTACCTCTGCCAAAATGAAGGACATTGTCCCAAGGATAGTGGTCCTCAGTCGCCTACCCGACAGCTACTGCAGAGGTACCCAGGACCACTCTCCAGCACGCGTCACGTTTCCAAAGGATGAGATACGCCGCGACCATGCACATAACGGCCCAAAAAATCATAAAAAGGCAAAAAGACGTTAGCCAAAAAAGGTACGCCACGTGGCAGCTGAGGTACTACATATATAAAGGTGCCTAGGTTTTATTCTCCATCATGTTCTCACTCACACTCCAAAAAAATTAGTTTTCTTCAACCTTAAACCCTAATTTACAGAGAGTTAGCCAGCTCTCTTTACCATAAAAACTTAAGTTTGCTAACTTGAGCGTCGGAGTGTGAATGCCGGGGTACCCCGGCATCACCTCTAACCTCTATTTCACTGTTTTGCAGGCCTGAAGCTCATTTTGAAGGACATCTCTCTTGGTTCTGACCTTTCACCATTGTTACCACTCCCTCTCCCCTTCTCACTTCCCCCGAATTTCAAATACACCACACCGCGCACAACAAACTAGTGAGGTACCATGTCTCCCCTAAAAATACAAATTCATTGTTCAAGATAGATTTTGGCTTTTCCTACCCCAAAATCTGTTTAAAACAATTGGCGGCGTCTGTGGGGAGGCACTGACGTACCTCCCGAAGGTTTAATGACGGATCTTACAAGGATGAGAGATGACGCCAGCAGTGAAGGTAGTGATCCCGCAAGAAGGGTAGCCCGCATCAGCAAGGGCAAGGGTATCAAGTAATCAACGGGTGTTCGCCAAGATGAGGAACCTATTTCTCACAAACATTTCGAGGATCTTGCCCATGTAATACTTAGGGCGGTTGGATCTCAGGCACCAGAAAGTTCACTTCCACCAGTGACGCTAGATGCTCCACCACCTCAAACGGACGACCAAGCTATGGTCAGAAGAGAGGTACCCGAGGCCAGCAAGCCAAAGCATAGGCCATTGGCTACCCGTTCTAAGTTTCAAACTGTGGGCTCCCGAGAAAACCATTCCACCATCTCTTGCAATTCCCGCAGCAGCTAGGGTACGAAGCGTGCAAAGCGTACCCACGAGGATCTCCGTGAGAAGTTAAACTCTAAAAAGGCTTCTCAAATGGCGGCAACATCATCGGGTACCCCTCGAACTTGTGGAAAAAAATGGAGAACCTGGAAGCCCAAGTGAAACTCCTCTCCGAGAAGCAAAACATCACAGCTGCTCCAATGCCAATGACCTACCAATCACCATTCACTATGGAGATTCAGACGACAGCTCTCCCCGAGGCGTTCGCCATGTCTCAGATACCTCAATACTCGGGTACCACTGATCCCTCGGAGCATGCTGAGCTATACCGCGACCAAATGGTTATCAAGGGTGTAGATGAGAGCGCTATGTGTAGGATGTTTACACACACACTCACGGGCCCCGCGAAGTCATGGTTTCGCTCTTGGAAAGTGGGTAACATATCTTTCCTACACCAATTATTATCCAAATTTACTAAAGAGTTTTCCTACGCTTCCACTCAAGATAGAGTAGCCTCCAAACTTGCCTTTATCAAGTAAGGGGAAGCCGAGCCTTTGGCGGAGTATGTGAGTCGTTTCCACCAAGAGGTGCTGCGAACTGGAGCATTTGGAAACCAATACACATTGACTAATTTTGAAAAAAATTTGCGGTTGGGCAAGTTATGGCGTTCTTTTCAAAAGAAGTGCCCACTTTCATATGGGAAGCTCGTTCCCGGGCGTTGCAGCAGGTGAAGATGGCCGAGAAATGCCAATTGAAGCGCCAAGAAGATAAAGCCGATGTTACAAAGAACAAGGAGAAGCCCAAGAGGATGGAGGCCCTAATACCGCAGATACCCCGAGCACGGAGCCCTCCATGGGCTACCCCGCGGGGACGAGGGTATAACGCTCAGGGTACCCCAACCTCCAAGATCGCCTCCACCGGATCAGCGAGAGCCACCACTGAGGCCTCGGTACAAATCTTACCATCCACTGAATCGATCCCCATAGCATATCTTCTATCATATTCGGGATAGTGGCCTTCTTCGTCCTCCTAAGCCAATGAAGAAGTACCCCAACATGAAGCATACCCTGAAGTATTGTGAGTTCCATGAGGACTTCGGTCACAGCACAACCGAGTGTTTTACCTTGCGGGAGGAAATTGAATATTTGATTCTTAGCGGGTACCTCAAAGAATTTGTTGCTGGCATGAGAGAAGCTCGGAAATCTGTGGAGCAAGATAAGGGCAAGCAGGTAGCTGATGGCAGTCCTGAACGAGAGGTACTCCCGGGACATAAGAAAGGCGTGTATGTCCAGATGATCATGGGCGGACTGACTTTAGCGGGCCAATCTAGGAGGGCTATCAAAGGCTATGGTAGATCGTTGTCGATAACCACCAATATTGACAGAGAAGTCAACCTTAATGAATGGGGTACACTGAAGGTACCCCACCATCCCCCGCATATCTTTTTTATATAAAAAGATGCGGAGGGTATCTCGTACCCCCATGACGTTGCCTTAGTAATTACGTTGAAGGTTGCCACCGGTAAGGTAGCAAGAACTCTTGTAGATACCAACAACTCCGTTGACATTATTTTCAAAAGCGCCTTGGATCAACTATTGATTGAGTCGCCAAAGATCACCCCCTATGCTACGCCTCTTATTGGGTTCGCCGGAGATATGGTTATACCAAAGAGCATCATTACGCTGCCCGTTACACTTGGTAAGGTACTTCACCGTGTTGTTCATATGATTGATTTTCTTATTGTAGATCATCCAGGTGCCTACAATATTATATTGGGTAGGCCGTTCTTAGTAGCAACAAAAGCAGTGGTATCCATGCACTACCTCGCCATGAAAGTCCCGGCCGCCCAAGAAGTTATCACCATTAAAGGGGACCAACAATCTGACTATACTATGCTTGACTTTCGGAGTATGTAAAATTGATGGGGTTTTGTTTATTTAGCTTGCTGAGTGGTTTATCTTGTTTGGGGATAACTCGTTTAGCATGTATGGTGAAATGAAAGTATACGCAACTAAATTGCTCTAGTCGGCAATAACCTTCTAATATTGAGTGAGATCACCATGTGACAATGCTTTAATTGCATGGCATCTAAGATGTGATTTTGCTAGATTGTTTTTATGTAGGCAATACATTCTAGTGTTGGGCAACACCCTTCTAGTCTTCGAGCGACTTCACCAAGTGACAAAGCTTTATTGGCAGGACATCTAAAATGCAATTATGCTAGGTTGTTTTTATATTTGTTTCAACACTGTATGCACCGTGTGTCTTTGTATGTATGGGCTTTCTTAAATATGAGATTGTTTCTTTCTAACCTCTCTCATGCTACAGAAGGGGGTTTGTATTATGTTATTATCGTCTGATTCAATGTCCATTCTTAATTGTTTATTTGGGCAGATATACTCCTAGCACTTCTACAGTCACATATAATTTGAAATCCAAACCGCAACAAAATCTAAAATGGCAGAGAGTAGTGTTCAAAATTAGCGGTTCTGCGCTAGTTGGGAACTGCCATAATATCGACCCCAAGGTGCAATTCTTTTGCCCTCTTTTAAGTATAAGTTGATGTGGTTTGAATTTTGCGAATAAGGAAGTATTTAGATGTACAATTTGTTTGCAGTGTGTTATGGTTGGTTTTACATGGGGAAACCGTTTTACATATGGTTTGTGTTATTAGGTGGTGATGCAGATTGCCAGGGAAGTAGCATCAGCCTGTCGTCTTGGGGTGGAGGTATTGCCCAAACTCTCTTTTACATGTTTTAATTGTTCAAAATGTTCCTTTATTTGTGTTTTTCTAAGTTTAGGTTGTAGATGCTCATTATTAAGTGACCTTTAGGTGGCAATTGTTCTTGGAGGTCGAAAATTCTTTTGCGGGGATTCATGGCTTTCTGATACTGGCTTCGATAGACCCACAGCTTATCAAATTGGGTAATTTCTACGTTATTTATCTTGCATTTAAACTTCCATCTCTATCTTTCAATTATAGTTGGAGTCTATCTTGTTGACTGTAGAGTCTGTGAAGAATTAGGATGTTTTGTTTATTATGTTAACAGACCATGCTAATATGGTCAGTATAGATAAGGAAGTTTTGTTATTATGTTATTATGTTGACCATGTTCATAATGGTCATTAAAGAGTTAGGAAGTTTTGTTTATTATGTTACAAAGTTCGCAGTTCTATCCTCATTTTCTCCCATTTATGCTTATATTTCATTGATGCAGCGTTGAAATTGAATTGCTATTATATTGGATACTGAATTTATCATCTGGGTCAGGCCTTGGACACCTTTAGTGCTGCTCTAAGTGATCCATACAGTTGTAGGTTGCTTATATCTCTTCCCAACCTTATAATACCATTTGCAATGTGACCGTGATTTCATTTCAGAATGATGGCAACGGTTATGAATTCTATATTGCTTGAATCAGCCTTGGAGAAGCTGGAAATTAAGACGCCTGTTCAAAGTGCATTTGCTTTGCCAGAGGTTGATGAACCATATTGCAGGCAAAGAGCCATCCGACATCTTGAAAAAGGGAGAGTTGTGATATTTGGTGGCATTGGTGCCGGCACTGGAAATCCGCTTTTTACCACTGATGCTGCTGCTGCCCTTAGAGCTTCTGAACGTAAGCTTGTACTACTTAACAGCTTTATTTCATTCTCTTGTTTCTGTATATAATATCACTCGCTGTAATCATGGTTTACTGCGAGTACTGGTGTTCTTTCTCCTTTTACCTGTTTGTGTGGAGCTTTACTTGGAAAATAATAATGACATGCTTTGCATATTTTTCATGTCAGTTAATGCGGATGCAATGGTTAAAGGTGTAAGTGTCAATGGTATATATGATTCCCACTCTGGTAATGGCCATGTAGTACCGGAACACATATCTTACAGGGAGGCAGTCTCCGGCAACTTTACGTCCATGGACACAATGGCCATTAAATATTGTGAAGAGAATGGGATTCCTGGTTGGTATTTTCTTTTGCCGTAATTCTAGCAGTTGCAAATCAGATCCCTTAGGCTTTTCCTGATACATATGTATACAATCTCTGTAGTTGTAGTGTTTAATCTGCTTGAGCCTGGGAATATTTCAAGCGCATTATGTGGAGGCCAAGTGGGCACGTTGATTGACCAATCAGGAGGATTTAGTTGATGCAAAAGAAATGTCTGCTGGATGTGCTTTGAGGCATGATGTCAAGCAGGTCCAGTGTCAAAAACATGTATATATTGGAAATTTGAAATGCAGCAATCGCAATCGAATGCATCACTTTGAACTCGCTACTGTAACATAAATGACTTGAGTTTGGACCATATCCCTGTGTCACATGTAAATCCTGTAGTAGAATTAGAACCTACCCAATAAATGATGAAGAAAAATGCTGGTTTCAGTGGGAAAGTTATTGCTTCAACGACCCTCCCAGACGTTTCTTTCTTTGTTAAAGTGCAAAGTCATCTGCTTTTTTAGGATTTTTAATGTGATTATTTAGTTGTCACAAACTATTATTTACTCTTCTTTGAGTGACTCCAAATCATGGGTGTCATGTTGCTTTCAACCTTTCAGTTTTTTCGAGAGGATGCGATAAGCTAATTTTCATGTTGAATTGTACCAAATATCTTTTTTTTAGGCTGCCGTTTAACAAAACAAAATTGGTAAATAGACAAACCCCCCAACCTGCTCTTTTCCCGTAAAGGTTTGGTGAGTAAAGCAAGATCTAAACTGGGATTAAGGAATGCTATTATGGGATAGAATATTTATACAGTTCTTCTTGGGTTAAGTTATAGGGTAGATATTTATGTATTTTTTATATTTTAACAATACAATAAACCACATATTTCTTTTATTTTTTGCAGAAAGTGCATAAAATGAGTCGTTTATTTTTATTAAATTTTTCGTAAATTAGGCATATACTCAAAAGCCTGTACACAAACTAGCAAGACGAAGAAAATATTCAAAATCCAATTAAGGAGACAAAGACGTTATTTACCATCATACTTTCCTTTTCTCTATAATATAATGAATTCTTCTTCTGATGCTATGTTAAATTATAATATGGTCTGCACGTACGTGATAGGGCGATAAGGGATGATAAAAGAAAATAAATAAAATAATTTAATATTATAATTCCTATTTTAATAGAATTTATCTACTTTACAATTTTATATTGTTATTGTTTTTATTATCCTAGTCTAGTTAACATTTGAGTTTACATTCAATCTGAATCTGTATCAGTTAAATAAATCAAAATCCTAAACAGAAACCTATTAGGAAACAGCAACGAAAATAAGTAATCACAACTACAAACTTTGGACTCCAACAAAAAGTATACACTACTCTCACATTGCGATAATGAAAAACTCTCTCCTCATCATTTTCTTCTTTCTTGCCCTTATGTTTTCTCCTAGTTTCGGCTTACCTTCTAATGTCGACGGCAGCCGCAAAGGCAACCACCACCTTAAGCTTCAGCTTCCGGCCGGAGTAGTTGGTCCCGAAAGTCTTGCTTTCGACTGCAATGGTGAAGGGCCGTACGTCGGTGTTTCCGACGGTAGAATTCTCAAGTGGCAAGACTCAAAACTTGGTTGGACTGAATTTGCCACCACCACTCCATTCAGGTAAGAATTCGTATATATACATGTTAGTATGTAATTTATATCATTGTATTGTAGCATGAATTTATATGCTTGCATGTTATTGTGTTTCAAAAAATTCATGTACATAGAAAAGGCTACGGTCGCATGTTATCGTTTTATATATACCCTACTAATTTAAAGGGTCGAAGAGTTCTTATTAGATTTCTTTAAAATTGAAAAATGAAAATTACTCTAGCTAGGTCAGACGTCCAGTAAATAAATCTGTTGTCGTTTCGGTTTGAAAACACTAACATCTACGAAACACTTCACTATCTTATGTGCGATTCTTTTAACATCAGATATATTACTTTGATTTATTTGTATGTGCAATTTAACTAAATCTAGTTTACGAATTATTAATTTATTTCTTTTCAAATGTACCAACGGAATTTCAAATTTGCATGCGATTTGATTAGGCGGCTAAGGAGGATATGTGATGGCACAAGCAGCACGATTTTAGAACCCTTATGTGGGAGGCCGTTGGGCATTAAATTCAATCCTGTGACATGCGATCTTTACATCGCTGATGCATACTTTGGCTTGATGGTCGTCGGGAGAAACGGCGGCCCAGCGAAACAACTTGCTTCTTCAGCTGAAAGAATTCCCTTTCGCTTCACAAACGCCTTGGACATTGATCCCAATACCGGCGTTGTTTATTTTACGGACAGCAGCATGTACTTCCAAAGAAGACAGTACCCTATGCTGATCGAAAGCGGCGACAGAAGTGGAAGATTATTGAAATACGATCCTCGCAACAAACAAGTGACGGTATTACGAAGGGGCTTAGCATTTCCAAATGGCGTCACCCTGAGTAACGACAAATCATTTTTACTGGTTGCTGAATCAGATTCAAGGAGGATTCTAAGGTTCTGGGTTGAAGGTGAGAGCGTTATATATTCTCCGCAACCGTTCGCTCAAGTTGCTCAATTTCCGGACAACATCGAGACAGACAGGAACGGAGACTTTTGGGTTGCACTAAACACTAAGAGAGGAAATGACAAGACAGATCTTGTGGCGGTAAAGCTTGATGGCAGCAATGGCAATGTCCTTGATGTTTTAGAAGGAAATAAACAAAATGCACTCGATTCTGTTAGCGAAGTCGAAGAACATGGTGGATATTTGTACGCGGGATCTCCAGTGCAGCCTTACGTTGTTGTAATCAAGGCTTAGCTAGGCTTGATTCTTCTTGCTTCTTTTCATTCTTCTTTGTTCTTAACTTCTAACAATCCAATAAACTACAGTTTTCTTTTTTTCTTTTTTTTTTAAATTGCATAAAATGAGTCATCCGTATTTTTGTTGAAATTTGCTTTAATTAGGCATATACGCATGAATAAAAGCAAGCATGAAACTGTCATCACCATAAAATTGAGCTCAAAATAAATTCAGAAAGTTGATTATTTGAGAATCTTTATAGGAATTGGTTGTTTTGGATCTGAAAGTTGTTTATTTGAGAATCCTTATAGGAATTGATTATTTCGGATGCTAAAGCAATCCCAAACTTGTTGTTATGATTATAAAACTCTGCTTTTCCGTAAACAGAAGAACCTAAAGTGCTAAACCCATTAGCATTTAAATTATATTCTGTTCTCTGTGCAAAAAGTTCAAGAAGTGTATTCAAAGGTCTCGTCTGAATTTCATTTGAGCGAGTTGATAAGAATAATCAAAGAAACGCATACAGTCTTAATCTAAAGAAACAGTAATAATGAAATGAACTCAACATGCATAGTAATGTAGTACAATGCGGAGCTAGCGAATAAATGTAACGGCTATTATCAATTTCCATCAAAGAGCTGATTAATATACATGTTGTTCTTCCCATTTTACAACTTTTATTTGGATCCTTCTATCCTTTGATCTTATCCTTAAGTTGGAGAGAACTCATGGCCCTCTGCCGAGTCACAAATCCATGTCATGTTGCACATCACTAACGGCAGAGAGCAAAGCACCGATGATATCGTTACAAGGTATTCATTGAAACAATTCGTCGAACAGTTTGATTTCTTTAACAAACAGTTGCCTCTACTCATTGCAGAGCAAGAAAATATTAAAATAATGAAATAGATCATTTGGATTACATAGGAAAGGCTAGTAAGCAATTCATTGTTAACTAATACTATAATTAAATAATAAAGAAACAATTTCTATTATACCAACTGATTAACTTGAGAATTCTCCTACTCTCCGTTTAATATCAATGGCCTTGACAGCAAGGCAGTTTAAAAAAAATAATTTAATAAAAAAACACTCACAGTGCTATTAATATTAAGCAGTTGCGTAGCACAGTCCCACCATCTTAGCAGTAAATAATAGTGTTCTGTCATGTGACGCAGTTATGGGTCCAAAGTGAAACTCTTAGTGATCCCACAATATAACCTCTTAAATTTAATATTAAAAATATTATTCCGTCCTATTATCTATATATCTATATAAAGTTAGGACTACAAGAGCTGATGTGACATCACCATTCCTCATCTTTTTATATTATCTATTATCTAAAATATTCCTGGATATTCTTTGTACATGCTTCTTCCTCTTTTTATTTAAATCCAACAATATGTAACAATTAATAATAATTAATTATAAGTCTTTTGAAACATTTATTTATTCTATTATACTAGCAATTAAACTTTAGTGGTTTAAAATACATCAATTAATTAACATAGGAAGAGAAGTTTTTTCATCTACCCTCAACAATGCTACGAAAGCCTAATTTTAATGTCATAATCTCATATTTAATTATGCAACCTTTTGTTTAATGGCTTTTGACTTCTTCAAACTCTCTAAACACTAAATATTTAAGATTTGTTGTGTTTGATTTTTTTTAATTATTTAACCAACATCCTCTTTAGAAAAATTCTTATATTTTATTGTTTAATTTATTTGAATTTTTGGTATTGTGTGCTTC
Organism: Citrus australasica; assembly: GCA_029618585.1. Classification (NCBI taxonomy): domain Eukaryota; kingdom Viridiplantae; phylum Streptophyta; class Magnoliopsida; order Sapindales; family Rutaceae; genus Citrus; species Citrus australasica. The sequence goes on from JARCIV010000004.1 coordinate 8,253,263, forward strand.
ATGAAGTACTTTTTGCTTCATGAGTTGAAAAATGATAAAGATAATTGGATGATAAGGGTTACGCTTTGTAGGATGTGAGAGTCTACTAATACTAAGAAGAATGGTGAATCTTTCTATTTAAATCCAATAATATATAATCATTAATAATAATTAATTATAAGTTTTGAAACATTCATTTATTTTATTATACTAGTTCCACCATATGACAAACCACCATCAGACTATCCCACTACACACGTTCCCTCCCCCCCCCCCCCCCCCCCCGGTGCGAAAAAAAATAAAGATACATTAAATTCAAGCCATTAAAGGCCTGAAGCTAAAAGGAGTTATAGAGATTTACAACCATTGTTTTTTCTCTCTCTTTTTTCTGTTAATAAAATGAATTCTTCATGTGGTAAGGACCAAATCAAAGGAGTGGTCTTCACAAAACAGAATGATAAAGAAGAATAAGTAAAATAACAAAGGATAGTTTTAGATTCTTGTATTTTTGTTGTTTTCATTACGCTAGTTTAACTAATGTTTGAGTTTACATTCAATCCGAATCCAAACCAGTCAAATGAATCAAAATCTTAAATAGAAAATTATTAGAAAAAAGCAACTAAAATAAATACCAATGTATATCAATGCCTCACAATTACACAATTCAAAAACTTACTTCTTTCGATTGCAATAATGAAAAACTCTCTTCTCATCGTTTTTTTCTTTCTTGCCCTTACAATATATATATATACATAGTTTCAGCTTACCTTCCAATGGTGGCCGCAGCCGCAACAGCAACCACCATCTTGAGCTTCAGCTTCCGCCCGGAGTAGTAGGTCCCGAAAGCCTTGCTTTCGATTGCAATGGTGAAGGGCCGTACGCCGGTGTTTCCGACGGTAGAATTCTCAAGTGACAAGGCTCAAAATTTGGTTGGACTGAATTTGCCACTACCATTCCATACAGGTAAGAATTTGTTTATAACATGTGTGTGTGTCTAATTTATATTATTGTATTATAGCATGAATTTACATGCACGCTCGTTATTGTGTTGTCCTATTATGTATAGCAAAGGTTATTGTTAGGGTAGCATTTTTACAGTGCTTCCTGTGCTGTTATAGCAAATTAAACGTCAAGAAGAGATTCTTAGGGTCCTTTAAGATTGAAAAAAAAAAAAAAAGAACTCTAGGTGAGACTCTAACAAATTAATAAATAGTCGTTTTATTTTCAAAATACTCTTTAAATAGATATATAGCATTTCACTCTCTTATGTCCGATTCTTGTAATATCACATATAGGCTAGTAATGTTGTTAAATTTCTAAGATATAGATAGACCTCAAGCAGCTTTAGTTTCACCCAAATGTTCACTCATATGATAATTACAATGGCATAGAAAATGGAACAAAGGAAAAAGAAATAAAAGTCTCCCCGTACATATTTTTTGCGCTTACAGGAGTTTTTTTATGCATTTTCTTCAGTTATGCTAACGGAATTTCAAATTTGTATCTGGCTTAATTAGGCGGCCTCGGAAGATATGTGATGTCTCGACCAACACAACTTTAGAACCTTTGCCTATGGGCATTAAATTCAACCGTGTAACATGTGATTTGTACCTAGCTGATGCATACTTTGGATTGGTGGTCGGCCGCCCAGCGAAACAACTTGCTCTTCAGCTGAATCTCTTTTTGCTTTACAAATGCTTTGGGCATTGATACCACTACCGGAGCTGTATGTTTTATTGACAGCAGCATGTACTTTCAAAGGAGGCAATATTCTGTGTTGATCGATAGTGGAGATAGAAGTGGAAGGTTGTTGAGATACGATACTTGCAGCAAAGTGCTGACAGTCCTACAAAGAGGCCTAGCATTTCCAAATGGCGTAACCCTAAACAAAGATAAATCATTCCTACCAGTTGCTGAATCGAATTCGGTGAAGATTTTAAAATTTTGGATTCAAGGTGAGAGAGTTACATTCTCTCCGCACCCTTTTGCTCAGCTTTCGAAATTTCCAGGCAACATCGAGATGGAGTGTAAAGGAAACTTTCGGGTTGCATTGGACACTAAAAGACGAAATATTGAAAGAGATCTTGTGGCGGTTAAGCTTGACGGCAATGGTAATATTGTGAAAGTTTTACAAGCAAATGAACGAAATGCATTTGATTTTGTTAGCGAAGTTGAAGAACATGTTGTTGTAATCAAGGCTTAGCTAAACTCGTTTATTTATTATGCATTGATTATTTATCGTTCTCACATTTTGACAATACTGCAATTTTCATTTAAACAGGTGCATAAAATAAGTACTCTGTATTTTTATTGAAATTTTAGTTAGGCATACATGGATGAACAAAAACCAAGCAAGAAATAGGCACCACCAAAAAGGAACCCAAAAGGTTAATTACCATCAGTAGTCGCACTTACTCCTTGCACTGGGGAGTCAAGAACAAAATTTATCTTCAATCTAAAAAGTGAGCAAATTTTGAAACAAGAACATAATTAAAATGAAATGGATGTGAATTTTTTTTACTTATATTACATTTATAGGCACTATTATAAGCTAAAGTAAACCCATATTCGATAACAAAAGTTAACAATTTTTCTAAGTTGCGATCAAATCAAATCCGATCCGATCAATATTTGATTAATTTGGACTGAGAAAGTACATAATGATTCTAGGATTAATGATTCGCTACTCACTAGACTAAAGACGCCGATAAAATAACTAAAACGTTTCTACTCCTGTTGGAGATGAAATAACACTTAAACGAAGGAAAAGCCATAACCCACATGTCAAAAGCATTAACAAAAAGAGACATAGAAAGTAATCTCAAGGGAGCTTATTTTCTAAATACAAAACTGTATCAAAATCAGTTTGTTGTACATGGATGCTGTCAAAACATTTGTCACAGCAATTAACTACTCATAAAACTGTACACAAACTAATTTTATTCCGGAAATGAATGGCTATGCGACATGCTATTTTTGAATCCAAATGAAAATATATTTGAACCTGGGCAACTATAATTTGCAACCACTTCCGAGTGCATTATTCTGAGTTTTCTTGCTCCAAGTCCACAGCTATTTCCTCTGTACAAAGCCGAGACCCATCCAAAAAGTAAGGGTCGATCTTTCTTGAATTGCCTTCATGTTTCCACCAACAGAAAGTCCTAAGGGAATCTTTGGATGCTTTAGGAATAAGCATTAAGCTAGACATGAAAGCCGATGGTTCAACTCATGTGTAGCTCAAATCCAGAAAATATCATTCAGACTGAAAATAACTATCATAAATAGAAAGCCGATCAAAAGCATCAAAGTTTGCTTTTAGTCCAACAAATTGACTGCCCAGCTGAGCACAACCAGCATCTGGCCAACGGCAGCCCCCATCCCCTGTGCGTAATGGACACAAAGCTTCACACACCCGACCAATTGGATTGCTGGAAACAACATCATCCATTACGGTGACTGAAACAGAGAAATCTGATTTCTCATCACACTGTATACTGCCATCAGATACTCTTTTTGAAGTGGACATTTTCAGTGGACTCTCAGTTGTATTACCTTCAAAGTCAACAGTACAATCACCACTGCTAGAAAATTGAACCTTGCATCCTAATGATTGAACGGCTCGATTTATGGCTTCACTTTCCTTGCTGGCCCTACTGGCTACATTCACAGCCTTGCTCCTGAGTTGCTTCTCCTTTCTTAACTCTGCAGTTTGTGATTCCATAGCAATCATGGTTTCTTTAGCTTTCTTTTCCGCTAACTTTTTTGCCTGCCAGGAATTTTAATCGACTGAATACTATTTACAGACCCTCTATAATTCAATTACAGTAAAAAAAAGACGAGGACAGTCAGTTCATTGTCATTTAGGATAATATGAACAAGTGAGGGGTTCCATTAACCAATAGAAAACAACCTTTTATTGTTGTCTATCACCCGAAAGGAGGGTAAAATTCATATTTTCCAATTGTCTAAATCCATATTGTCTAGTACAACGCAAAATTGCACCTGTAGAACAGAAGGAAAAATTTCCTTACCTTCTTCAGTTCAGAGAACTTTATAGCCATGTCCCTACATTGTGCTTCAAGCTCCCCAGTTTGGGCTTCGGTGGGACAAGCCCAGCGCAGATGGAATTGAGGCCACAAAGTTGGGGCTAAAGCTGCAGCCGGAGCTAAAAGAGGACCATTATGTTTCAGCCGATCATAAAAGAGGTTATAGTCAGGGGCGGATGCAATGCAGGACCACTGGGGCCTCATGCTCCCACCAAATAAAAAATTATTTAAAAGAAAATTTAAAATTTAAAATAGTCCTTGTAAAAATTATTATATAACCTTATTCTTTCCAAATTATAAAGTAATAATTTGACTTAAAAAAATAAAGCCCACAGCCCAAAATATTTATAATCCCAAAACTGAACCGTGAGTACCAAACTTGTAATTAGGGATTGTCTCGAAGAAAAGAGGAAGTTGCAAGCAGCAATTGTGTTCTTTATTCTCCAGAATTGCAGTGTTCTTTATTCTCCAGAATTGTAGTGAAAATCGCAAAAGGAGAAGGAGACAGGAAGAGGGTGATTTATTAATTGTTGTGGGCTTGAGTGGGTGGGACGTGGGAACCGCTTACCTTTACATTCAATTTTGCACCAGGTAAAACATGTTCTTTTCTTCTTCTTTTTCAAATTAAGTTAAGAATTTCATATTTTATTTTTTGTTCACATGTCAATACATCTCTATATAAATTGTAATTGTTCAAATGACTAATTCTAGTCTTTACAATTTTTTTTTTAGTGATTTTGTTTATAACTATTAGTAAATTAATTTTTTCAATTGTAATTAATTTATTTTTACATAAGTACTCATATATATAATTTTGATACAGATATGGAAAAGTATTTTAAAAGAAAATCAGTGATGCCGCAATTTCCAGAGAGAGATGAAAGTGGTCTAGAAAAACGAAATAAGTTTGACTTGGAATTGTCAGAACTTCCTTCTGATCCTGGACAACGACCTCCAATTTCTTCTTACAATCCTAATGTTCGAGATGAAGTTCGTAGAACATATTTACAAATGGGTCCTTACCAACCTAGATTCCACAATTTTTGTAAGTCTAAATTTGGGCAACAACAACGACGATTCAATCCTGCTTGGTTCAATAAATATGAAAATTGGTTAGAATATAGCATATCAAAGAATGTTGCATATTGTTTATGTTGTTATCTTTTCAGACCAGAAATTGGTGACCCGACAAGTGGTGAAATATTTACAAAAAATGGGTTCTCAAATTGGAAAAAATCAGAAAGACCAGAAGAGCATGTTAGAGGTCCTAATAGTGCTCACAACAAGGTTGTGGGTTATTGTGAAGATTTAATGAAACAAGAGCAGCATGTTCGAACATTTTTCAACAAGCATTCTGATCAAGATCGAAAAGATTATCGAATTCGCTTGTTTGCATCCATTGATGTTGTTTGGCTTCTTTTAGAACAAGGGCTTGCATTTCGCGATCATGATGAAGCTGATAATTCAAGTAACCAAGGAAATTATCTTCGAATTTTGAGATTTCTTGCCGATCACAATGAAGATATCAAAAAAGTTACTTTGAAGAACGCTCCTGGAAACAACATGTTGACTGCACCTTCAATTCAAAAAGATATTGTAAGGGCTTGTTCTATTGAAACAACCAATGCTATTATTAGAGACGTAGGTGATGCATTATTTTCTATTTTAATTGATGAATCACGTGATGCATCTATGAAGGAGCAAATGGCTGTTATATTGCGATATGTAGATAAGAATGGATCTGTCATTGAGCATTTTATAGGTCTTAGGCACGTTACTAGTACCACTGCTATCTCGCTCAAAGAAGCTCTTGATCAGTTATTTTCTAAGCATGGATTGAGTATGTCTAGGCTGCGCGGGCAAGGTTATGATGGGGCTATCAACATGCAAGGCGAGTTCAATGGTCTTAGAACACTTATTATGAATGAGAATGAGTGTGCTTATTATATACATTGTTTTGCTCATCAACTACAGTTAGCTATTGTGGCTGTCGTAAAGAAGCACGATCAAATTAATTCTTTCTTCAATGTAGTTGCTAACGTTGTCAATGTTGTTGGGGCTTCATGTAAACGCCGAGATATTCTTAGAGAGAAGCAATTACTTTTAGTTGTTGAAGCACTTGAAAATGATGACTTACTGAGTGGGCAAGGCCAAAATCAAGAGATTACATTGAAACGTTTTGGTGATACACGTTGGGGCTCACATTATGGTACGTTGCTTCGCATAATCTCTTTGTTTCCACATATAATTAGTGTGCTTGAGATAGTAGCAAAAGATAAGTTAAACTCTAGCGAGCAGAGATTTCAAGCAAATTATTTGATAGAGTTTATGCAATCTTTTGATTTTATGCTTAGTTTATATTTGATGAGAGATATACTTGCACTTTCAAATGAGTTGTCACAAGTACTTCAAAGAAAGGATCAAGATATTCTAAATGCCATAAAATTGGTTGAAATATGCAAGAAACACTTGCAAATGATGAGAAACAATTGGTGGGATTCTTTGCTTTCTGAGACTTCTTCTTTTTGTTTGAAGCATGATATTGATGTCCCTAACATGAATGATGTTTTTTTGCCATGGGGTCGATCACGATGTAAGGCTCGAGAGATCTCAAACATTCATTATTTTCGAGTTGAACTATTTTTTACTATTTTAGATTTGCAACTTCAAGAGCTAAATAATCGTTTCAATGAGGTGAATATGGAATTACTTCTATGTTTGGCATGTCTATGTCCAAATGACGCATTCGCTGCTTTTGATAAGGACAAGTTAGTACGTCTTGCTCAATTTTATCCAAAGGATTTTTCACCAATAGAGCTTATGGCACTTAAGACTCAGTTTCAAATTTACATAATGGATATGCGTTCCAGTACTGAGTTTGCAGGATTGAAGGGAATCAGTGACCTTGCTAAAAGAATGGTTGAGACAAAGAAAGATAAGGTGTATCTATTAGTTTATTTGTTGGTGACATTAGCATTAGTTCTTCCAGTTTCTACAGCCACAGTAGAGAGAACATTTTCAGCAATGAAATTTGTGAAGAATGAACTTCGGAATCGGATGGGAGATGAATGGATGAATGATAATTTGATTGTTTATGTAGAAAATGATGTATTTAATAGTATTGATAATGAGTCTATTGCACAATATTTTCAGACTATGAAATCGCGTAGAGAACAATTGTAAATTGGTTACCAAAAATTTTATATATTTAAGTTTCAATTTTTACATTTTGCTGTTATTTAATTTAGCCCCCGGTAAATTATTTTTCTAAATCCGCCACTCGTTATAGTGAACATGAGAGCTTCCTGCCGAAGAACGCAAATCAGCCAGATATGCCCACAAGCACCCACATGCTTCAGCAACACCACATTACTGCCTCTCCTTTTCACTGAAAAAATGTCAAACTTTTCTGAGCAGAAACTGAAATATTTTTATCCATTTCTAGTAATGACCAGTCCAGGAAGTTATGACATCAAAAAACTTCCGACCTGCAATGTACTAGCACAGAAGCTGATTCTAAAGAGATTTGTGCAGCAATCCAAGCTGAACCAGCTAGGATACTCTGAACATGTATTAACCAACCACTGTCTCCAAGGGTTGATACTGAAGCTGACATACTGCTTAGATTGCCCCCACCCCATGTCCAACCACCATGTCTCTGTCAATAAAATTGGAAAATAGCATAAACAGATGTTCAAAGGATAACAATTATCCAAAGTTCAGCAGACAGACATTTAAAAAACCTTAACAATTCAACCTGAGGATCTCCACCTTGTAACACTTTCAAAAAAAAAAAGAGGAATTTGAACATTTATACAGACTGAGCACTGATCAAATGACTCAAATTAAAAATACCATAAACGAGTAATGTGACAAGGTTCCATTTCAACATGAGAGGAACTATGAGGTAATAATGTTCCCAGAACTGCAAATGCTCTTCAAAAATTTGTGTCAAGCATATTGCGGCTGATGTGAGAAGCAAACTTTTTTTTTCTCAGCATTCGTGACACCGATTAAAAGAACTTAAGATAAGAAAAGAAAAGATCTTCATAGGTCCCATGACTAACCAAGAATGATGACATTCCATCAGACGATGTGGTGCCATGAGTGTCTAAGTAGTCTCTTAACCCCGATAAAATTCGCGCGGTTCAAAAACATGAAATCGCCATGCACCATCAAGGAGGTTCAAAGCTTGGCAGGCTGGGTAGCTGCCCTGAGCCGCTTTATCTCCAAGGCTACAGACTGGTGTAAGCCTTTTTTCAAAACTTTGAAGACCGGCAAGAAGCTCCAATGGACACCCGATTGCGAAGAGGCTTTCCAAGAACTGAAGGGGTACCTCGTGAATGCTCCATTACTTGGCAAACCTGAGCCGGGAGAGGGGCTTCTGTTTTATCTCGCCGTATCCGAGCATGCCACCAGCTCCGTGTTACTCCGAGAAGATGATAATGGGATACAACGGCCTATTTACTATACTAGTAAGGTTATGGTTGATGCCGAAAAGAGGTACCCTACCTCTGAAAAGATCGTTTTGGCATTGGTTGTCTCTGTACGGAAGCTCAGACCATATTTTCAAGCTCACACCATTGCAGTCGTCACCAACCTTCCCCTCTGGCAAATCCTCCGGAAGGCTTCTCTGATGGTCCCTCGAATTAAGCGAGTTTGACATCATCTTCAAGCCTCGATCGGCGATTAAAGCCCAAGCCATCGTTGATTTCATTGCAGAATTTGCCAATGACTTAAGTGGTGAAGGTGATATGAGGTACCTGTCAGATACCCCATCCACCGACGAAGGGGGACAAGTCTGGAAAATATATGTAGATGGTTCCTTTGACTCACACGGAAGTGGTGCGGGAGTTATTATAATCAAACCGAACAAGGTGAAAATATGCTACGCTTTGCAATTTGGATTCAAGGCTTCAAACAACAAAGCCGAATACGAGACCATTATAGCAGGGTTGAGGATGTCGAAGGCTTTGGGAGCAAAGATGGTACACATAAAGAGCGACTCCCAGTTGGTGGTAAGCCAAATTACCGCACAATATCAAGCGAAAGAGAAAAACATGAAGGGGTACCTCAGAAAAACCAGAGAATTGATGTCCCAATTTTGCGAGGTTAAAGTGGAAAGAGTACCCCAACCGGAGAACAGCGAAGCCGACACCCTGGCAAAAATGGCGTCCTTTGGTGTAGCTCAGTCAGCTGGCCCCATCACGACAGAACACATATCCGCCCCCAGCATTGATCTCCTAGAGCCATTGGAAGTAGGATTATTGTCCAACGAGGTACTTTGGATGGAGCCTATCATAAGGTACCTCAAGGACGGAGACCTCCCCTCAGATAAAAGTGAAGCAAGAAGACTAAAGTATAAAGCCGCGCAGTACTGCCTGATCCAGGATACCCTATATAGAAGAGGGTTCACTCTTCCTTACCTTAAATGCTTGAGAAGTGTCGAGGCCGAGTATGTCATAAAGGAGATACATGAGGGGATTTGTGGCAATTACTATGGAGCACAATCACTGGCGCAAAAAGCTCTCCATCAGGGGTACTACTGGCCTACCATGCGAGAAGATGCCAAGAATATGGTACGAAGCTATGACATATGCCAAAGGTTCGCCAGGGTACCCCACCTACCCCCAGAAAAGCTAACAGTTATATCTTTCCCTTGGCCCTTCGCTATATGGGGAGTAGACCTCATTGGCCCGTTACTTACCGGGAAAGGGCAAGCAAAACATACAATCGTAGCGGTAGATTATTTCATAAAGTGGACGGAAGCGGAGCCACTAACAAGCATCACAGAAAGGAAAACCACGGAATTCATTTGGAAGAACCTCATTTGCAGATTTGGGATCCCCTATACAATTGTTAGTGATAACGGCAAGCAATTCGATAATGAAAATTTTCAAAGTTTTTGTTCGGAGCTTGGGATAGCCAACCAATTTGCTACACCTGCTCATCCCCAATCTAATGGGCAAGTCGAAGTCGTTAACAAGATTATCAAATGTATCCTAAAGAAGAAGCTAGAAGAAAGAAATGGAGCATGGGTAGACGAGCTACCTGGGGTTCTGTGGGCTTATCGGACTACTCAAAACACTTCCACCTGGGAGACCCCTTTTTCCCTCGCATTCGGTGTTGACGCAGTGATTCCAGCGGAAATTGGGGTACCCTCTCACAGGGTTGAATACTTTGATGAGGCCGAGAACACCTCCTTGATTGCTTCCAACCTTGATTTGGTGGCCGAAAAAAAGGGCTAGAGCAGAATTGAGGACAACCATATATCAGCATCGCATTTTGGGTCTATATGAAAAAAGGGTACGCCCTCGATCCTTCAAGAAAAGAGACTTGGTCTTGAGAAGGGTAACTCAGAACACTAGGGTACCCTGCGAAGGCACTTTTGGGGCAAATTGAGAAGGACCTTACCGCATCGACAAACCCGTTGGGTTAGGTGCATACAAGCTACTCCACATAGATGAGACAATCGTGAGGCACCCCTGGAATGCTGCAATGCTACAGAAATATTACGAAAGGATAGTGTCTTAACCTTTAGTCTTTTGCTGCTATATGCTTTCTTTAATATTTTTGTGTGGTAGGCCAAATGGGGTACCCCAAACGCCCTATGTTGGTCAGTTGTAACTTTAGAGTTTATTTAATTTTCAAATGAAAAGGATAGGAGGTCTTGCAGTCTCCCGTTCTCCTCAGGGTAACAAAGTTAAGTCATGTATTGATCAACGCTTTCGTTATCTATAAATGCATTTTCTTTCTCAACAAATATGATGTGAGTTCTTTCTTTATTTTTCGCCACTTCGATCTTAGAATGCGGATTATATTCATTTATCGCCATTAATATACCCTCGCATCTAGTTATATGCAATTCTCGCCATACGCTTGTCAATTATGACTAACCTATCATAGGACCAGCCAGGGTACCTGATATGCCTAGATCGTGACGATCTATGCAAGGCCAAGATGGGCAACGGAGTGAATAGCCCAGGGGTAGCCTTTCTGCAGAAGCATGACAAAACTACCTTAACAAAGAGTGGGAGGGTCAAAGAGGACCCGAGGGTGGAGTAAAACCGGCATACCCTAGCGCCACGAGGTTCAACTTAGGTATGAGTACACCCACACCTCCGTCCTCTTACTTGAGCAAAGTAGGGAGTAAGCTATTCAAAAAATTTGGAGGGAACTTCGAAAGAATAAGAAATTGATTGGTTGGACCAATTGCGCACTTTCAATTTTTGATCGACATGTCACGAGGATGTTTTGATTACCTGTTTGTGGGAAATTCGCCATAGTTGCCGAGAAGGGCATGCACCAAATTCGACGATCTATATAAACCAGTAGGCGCCTAATGTCGAAAATTTGTTAAGGTACCTAGGGTACCCCATTTTAAAAAAGAAAAAAAAGAAAAATGAGAGGTACCCTGAAAATTTGCAAGATAACAGTTTAGTCAAGCATTCATTTGCAGAATAATAAGAATGCAAACTACGAGAGGACTCGGTGGCATGGTATCATAACAAAAGAGAAGTCCCAATAATACAAAATATCCCAAGAAACCAAAAAGAAATAAGCAAGTTCCAAATAGCAAAATGTGGATAGATCCAAAAACCAAGAGCACGGTGAAAAGGCTACACCAAGAGTGGAACGCCATCCCCATCATCCGTCTCCAGAGGGCGATCAGCAGAGGACTCTGAGGTACCCAGAATATGAGCAGCCAAAGTAGGGGCATCTGAGGCGGGCAACGGCTGAAGCGCGCGGGGTAACCTAGGCGACTCAGAAGGGGTACCTCCAATTCTGGATCCACGTTCCACACCTCCGTCATGATAAGTGAGAACGCATCCTCCGCCATCGTCTTTTGTCGGTATAACAGATCCTCGTTTGTGGCCTTCAACTCATCGCAATCCTTCTCCACTCGAGCTTTCTCTCCCGATATGCCAGTAATGCGTTCTTGTAAAATTTTGACTTCTCGAGCAAGCTGATCCTCGCGAGACTGATGACTTTGGAGCTCACCCCTTAACTTGTCGACCTATGATTGGGCAACAACAAGGGAGTCGAGGTCTGGAAGGCAATAGCTGAGGAGAAAAGATGCCTGCAGGTCATAGAAGACATGTTAAATATATGTGTATGGCAATAGGATTAAATAAGTAAAAAATGAAGGGTACACCCGGGGTACCCCGGGAAAGCCTACCTCTTGGGTAGCCTTGAGTGCTTGACCATAGCGCTGGATCAAACTCATCTTGTCTGTCTCTTCAGCGACCTCGGAGATAACATTTTCGGCAGAATAGTAGAAACAACGAGCCAAAAGCGAAACCTCCTTGTTGGAAGCCGGGTCTAGGTCACGTTCACGCAACTCATCGGGGAAAGGAGAAACCAGCCCGAATTTTCTCTTCTTTGAACGAAGGGTACCCTTCGACGCACTGTGGGAGGTACCCTGAGATTTTTTCTTTAGTCTGGGAGCTCGAGGTGGCCGGAAACTTTTCTGAGGTACCGCCAAATCCTGAGATCCAGAAGTACCACCCACTACCGCTTAGAAAAAGGCATAAAAAACGTCACCCGCTGACTCCATAACTGTACTCAATGCACAAAAGTTATGTTAGCTGGACGAGTACTAAGTATTACAAAAGTAAAAATGGGAAATGAAAAGCGGGGAAGCAAAATAAAGAATGCGGTGATAACGGGGTTACCCCAGTCCCGTAGATAATAATAGGGTACCCCCCGACACCTAAATCATACATGAGTCACCCCCGAGAGCAGGTGGAAAACTTTGGTCAAGCAGCCCCACTCTCCATAATCTGCTATCCTCTAACACATCACTACTCCTCTGTGCACCTCGAAGCCTCTCCACAAACTTCTTCACCTCTCTCCCTACCTCCTGAACTGGGCATGATCCTTTAGCCCATGTCACACCCACAAAAGTATGGAGAACCCAAGGTTAGCGAGACATCCATGCGAAAGATTAAGATAAAGAACCGTAAATAAGAGAGATACTTACAGTCTACATTAAAGGAATTTGGAACCTCCACGGGGTTACCCTTTTCATCCAGAGTTTTTGTCCCCCACCTACCCTCAGCCACAAACCGTCCATTTCTACAACCCTTCTTCGAGGCGGGGTCCCCCTCAACAATATGGTTATGATCACCACAAGCGGAGAAGTAAGCAATAGCGAGACCCTTAGGCTTTTTGAATTGGTAAAGACCCCTCAATTCCCACATAGAAATGTCGTGCCTCAATAACTCCAACCATAACACCTGTAAGCCCGTAAGTGTCCTCCACCCGGGAAGGGACAGCTACCCAGGAGATACTAAACAATCTCATCATAAAAGGTTGGAGGGGCAGGCGGAGTTCTAGATCAAAGAGGTCAATGTGGAGAGCAATCTCGTCAGACTTTGGACACTCAAGTCATTCATCCACATGGGGTACTCTAAGCTAGACAGAGGGAGGAATATTGTATTTGGCTCTAATTTTTTCTAAGTCCCCCAAAGTAGCTCTCCTAGTGCCTAGGGAATAAAGGTTGCCAAATTTTAAAGGTGTGGCAGAGGGAGACTTGAGAGGCCGGTCTGAGGAACGAGCTGGAACCTTGGGCTTGGATGACCTACCTTTTTTTTAGGATGAGGGGTTGGCCGTTTACTGGGAAAGCGTGGGCTGGCACGAGGAGTACTCCTAGGGGGAGGGAGTTCAGAGTGAGAGTTACAACTCCCGGAGGTACTAGGGGGAGATCTATCCCCCTCGCTAATGGAGATGTGGGAAGGAGAACCCGTAGAAGGGTTGTCAACCCTACTAGCCCCAACTGCACGACGCTTCCTCACTGGCCTCGTATATTTCTTGCCCATTTCCTTTCCCCCAACAATATAACCATGAAGCCACAATTTCCCAACAACATTTTCATACCATACACCACCCACCACACATCAACCATCAAATGCAAACACCAACAAAAAAAAACAAACAAACAAACAAATTTTTCTCAGAGTATGCAAAATAGTGCCATTGTAAATGCGCTAAAAGAGGAGAAACGAGGAAGGATACCTGTGATTTACCAACTTGACGGATCGGGATTGGTAATCGTGGGGAGATATAGTTGCAGGCAACCAAAAACAGTAAGTAAAAATATCCAAATATAAAAACCAATGGTGGGAAGAACGAAGAAGCTGCAAATTTATTTTATTTATAAATATAAAAAAATAATAATAATGAAGAACGAAGAAGCTGCAGCAACCAGCATCGGCTGTCATGGCTACAACCACCAAGAACCGACGCCGGAGATTGCGAGAAGGACGCCGGAAACCACCAAGGGAGAACGCTGTCGAAAATTAAAAAAAAAAAGAGGAAAAGAGAACGAAGAACGGAGAAGAGAACACGGATGGGGGGGACTGCAGCCATCGAAACGACACCGGCTGCAGCGACTGCAACCACCGAACCAACGCCGACTGCCGCGGCTGTAGCCACCAAACCGACGCTGGAAATCGCCAAGGAAAATGCCGGCCGACACGAAAGAGAAAAAGAAAAAGAGAGAAGAAAATGAGAAAGAAGAGAGAGAAAGCAAGGATAAAATGAAGACACAATGGAGGGGGGTTACCGTGTCTACTGCCAAGTCGGATCTCGCCGTGAGCTGCCGAAAGATCGCCTTGAACCGACCAGATCTGGAGCCAAAACCGCTGCTGTAGCATCTGAGACCCACGCCGGAAAACACGAGAGAAGATCGTCGGCCGAGAGAGGGAAGGAAATAAGAAAAAAAAAGAAGAAAGAAAGAAGAAGAAGAAAGAAAAGAGAAGAGAGAAAACACGGGAAGAAGAAGGAAATAAAAAAAGGGAAGTGAAGAGATAGAATAAGCCTAGGGAAGATGACCAGGCTAAAAAAAAAGAGTAAAGAAGAAATTTTTACCTCTGAGAAATTTTGAAAGAAGAAGGCCACTGGAGATAATCAACTTTTGGAAGATCGTTTGGGGATTTTCAAAATAAATGAGAGGAGATTGACATTCACGTCAGGGATTTTTAATTCAACCTAACAGAATACACTGCACAAGAAAAGAGGTAAGGGATGTTCGTGTGAGATTGATATTTTTAAAATTCAAACTGTGTGTCAGAAGGCTGCCAATTCCTAAGAAAATAGGAGAGAGACATAAAGACAACTGTTCGTTCTGATCAACAGTTGAGTAAAAAAATAAATAAAAAGTGGCGGGAAACCGAAAAGACAAAGAGAAGATTTTTTAGCTCGACAGTACACAAAGTTTAGTCAAGAGAAGAAACTAAGCAAGGTATCCCTGGTCCAGACGCATCGCCACGTGTCACTCATACAATGAGTTTTTTTTGCCTGCAATACTTCTCGCCAAAAAGAAACTAGGGGGATGTTGTTTGAGGGAAAAATAGGAAAGGCAGTAAAGTATCACGTGTCGACAAATGGAATGACTCCAGCACAATCTGAGGTACCCCGCATGATCTGAGGTACCCGGCATGATTTAAGGTACCCCGGGCAAATAGAGGTACCCGACATGATACGAGATCCCTGCACAATCCAAGGTACCCGGCGTGATTTGAGGTACCCCGCACAATTAGAGGTACCACATGCAAATAGAGGTATCCCACACAAATAGAGGTACCCCGCACAATTAGGGGTACCCCAAATAAATTTAGGTACCTCACGTAACTCGAGGTACCCGGCAGATCAGATGCAAGAGAATCCTCTGAAAATATCCGCCGTGAGAAACGTCTCCATCTCTTAAAAGATATTATTCGATTTTGTCAGAATTAGATATCAAGAACGTCGTACCAAAAAGGGGGGACAGCCGCTTGCTACCTCTGCCAAAAATGAAGGACACTGTCCCAAGGACAGTGGTCCTCAGTCGCTTACCCGACAGCTACTGCAGAGGTACCCAGGACCACTCTCCAGCATGCGTCACGTTTCCAAAGGATGAGATACGCCGCGAACATGCACATAACGGCCCAAAAAATCATAAAAAGGAAAAAAGACGTTAGCCAAAAAAGGTACGCCACGTGGCAGCTGAGGTACTCCATATATAAAGGTGCATAGGTTTTATTCTCTATCATGTTCTCACTCACTACTAACACTCACACTCCAAAAAAATTAGTTTTCTTCAACCTTAAACCCTAATTTACAGAGGGTTAGCCAGCTCTCTTTACCATAAAAACTTGAGTTTGCTAACTTGAGCATCGGAGTGTGAATGCCGGGGTACCCCGGCTTCACCTCTAACCTCTATTTCACTGTTTTGCAGGCCTGAAGCTCATTTTGAAGGACATCTCTCTTGGTTCTGACCTTTCACCATTGTTACCACTCCTTTTCCCATTCTCACTTCCCCTGAATTTCAGATACACCACACCGCGCACAACAAACTAGTGAGGTACCCTGTCTCCCCTAAAAATACAAATTCATTGTTTAAGATAGATTTTGGCTTTTCCTACCCCAAAATCTCTTGAAAACAATTGGCGCCGTCTGTGGGGAGGCGCATAAAAAGCCTCAACGGCGTTTACCAAACTAGTTGTTGTGTGTACTCCAATACATGGCACTGACGTACCTCCCGAAGGTTTAATAGCGGATCTTACAAGGATGAAAGATGACACCGGCAATGAAGGTAGTGATCCCGCAAGAAGGGTAACACGCATCAGCAAGGGCAAGGGTATCAAGCAATAGACAGGTGTTCGCCAAGATGAGGAACCTATTTCTCACAAACATTTCGAGGATCTTGCCCACGTAATACTTAGGGCGGTTGGATCTCAGGCACCCGAAAGTTCACTTCCACCAGTGACGCTAGATGCTCCACCACCTCAAACGGACGACTAAGCTATGGTCAGAAGAGAGGTACCCGGGGCCAGCAAGCCAAAGCATAGGCCATCGGCTACCCGTTCTAAGTTTCAAACTGTGGGCTCCCGAGAAAACCATTCCACCATCTCTTGCAATTTACTAAAGAGTTTTCCTACGCTTCCACTCAAGATAGAGTAGCCTCCAAACTTGCCTTTATCAAGTAAGGGGAAGCCGAGCCTTTGGCGGAGTATGTGAGTCGTTTCCACCAAGAGGTGCTGCGAACTGGAGCATTTAGAAACCAATACACATTGACCCATTTTAAAAAAAATTTGCAGTTGGGCAAGTTATGGCGTTCTTTTTAAAAGAAGCGCCCACTTTCATATGGGGAAGCCCGTTCCCGGGCGTTGCAGCAGGTGGAGATGGACGAGAAATGCCAATTGAAGCGCCAAGAAGATAAAGCCAATGTTACAAAGAACAAGGAGAAGCCCAAGAGGATGGAGGCCCTAATACCGCAGGTACCCCGAGCACGGAGCCCTCCATGGGCTACCCCTCGGGGACGAGGGTATAACACTCAGGGTACCCCAACCTCCAAGATCGCCTCCACCGGATCAGCGAGAGCCACCACTGAGGCCTCGGTACAAATCTTACCATCCACTGAATCGATCCCCAGAGCATATCTTCTATCATATTCGGGATAGTGGCCTTCTTCGTCCTCCTAAGCCAATGAAGAAGTACCCCAACATGAAGCATAGCCTGAAGTATTGTGAGTTCCATGAGGACTTCGGTCACAGCACAACCGAGTGTTTTACCTTGCGAGAGGAAATTGAAGCTTTAATTTTTAGTGGGTACCTCAAAGAATTTGTTACTGGCATGAGAGAAGCTCGGAAATCTGCGGAGCAAGATAAGGGCAAGCAGGTAGCTGATGGCAGTCCTGAACGAGAGGTACCCCCGGGACATAAGAAAGGTGTGTATGTCCAGATGATCATGGGCGAACCGACTTTAGCGGGCCAATCTAGGAGGGCTATCAAAGACTATGGTAGATCGTTGTCGATAACCACCAATATTGGCAGAGAAGTCAACCTTAGTGAATGGGGTACACTGAAGGTACCCCACCATCCCCCGCCTATCCTTTTTACAGAAAAAGATGCGGAGGGTATCTCGTACCCCTATGACGATGCCTTAGTAATTACGTTGAAGGTTGCCACCGGTAAGGTAGCAAGAACTCTTGTAGATACCAGCAGCTCCGTTGATTTCATTTTCAAAAGCGCCTTGGATCAACTATTGATTGAGTCGCCAAATATCACCCCCTATGTTACGCCTCTTATTAGGTTCGCCTGAGATATGGTTATACCAAAGAGCATTATTACGCTGCCCGACACACTTGGTAAGGTACTTCACTGTGTCGTTCATATGATTGATTTTCTTATTGTAGATCACCCAAGTACCTACAATATTATATTGGGTAGGCCGTTCTTAGTAGCAACTAAAGCGGTGGTATCCATGCACTACCTCGCCATGAAAGTCCCGGCCGCCCAAGAAGTTATCACCATTAAAGGGGACCAACAATCTGACTATACTATGCTTGACTTTCGGAGTATGTGAAATTGATGGGGTTTTGTTTATTTAGCTTGCTGAGAGGTTTATCTTGTTTGGGGATAACTCGTTTAGCATGCATGGTGAAATGAAAGTATACGCAACTAAATTGCTCTAGTCGGCAATAACCTTCTAATATTGAGTGAGATCACCATGTGACAACGCTTTAATTGCATGGGATCTAAGATGCGATTTTGCTAGATTGTTTTTATGTAGGCAATACATTCTAGTGTTGGGCAACACCCTTCTAGTCTTCGAGCGACTTCACCAAGTGACAATGCTTTATTGGCAGGGCATCTAAAATGCAATTATGCTAGGTTGTTTTTATATTTGTTTCAACACTGTATGCACCGTGTGTCTTTGTATGTATGGGCTTTCTTAAATATGAGATTGTTTCTTTCTAACCTCTCTCATGCTACCGAAGGGGGTTTGTATTATGTTATTATCGTCTGATTAAATGTCCATTCGTAATTGTTTATTTGGGCAGATATACTCCTGGCACTTCTACAGTCACATATAATTTGAAATCCAAACCGCAACAAAATCTAAAATGGCAGAGAGTAGTGTTCAAAATTAGCGGTTCTGCGCTAGTTGGGAACTGCCATAATATCGACCCCAAGGTGCAATTCTTTTGCCCTCTTTTAAGTATAAGTTGATGTGGTTTAAATTTTGCGAATAAGGAAGTATTTAAATGTACAATTTGTTTGCAGTGTGTTATGGTTGGTTTTACATGGGGAAACCGTTTTACATATGGTTTGTGTTTTTAGGTGGTGATGCAGATTGCCAGGGAAGTAGCATCAGCCTGTCGTCTTGGGGTGGAGGTATTGCCCAAACTCTCTTTTACATGTTTTAATTGTTCAAAATGTCCTTTATTTGTGTTTTTCTAAGTTTAGGTTGTAGATGCTCATTATTAAGTGACCTTTAGGTGGCAACTGTTCTTGGAGGTCGAAACTTCTTTTGCGGGGATTCATGGCTTTCTGATACTGGCTTCGATAGACCCACAGCTTATCAAATTGGGTAATTTCTACGTTATTTATCTTGCATTTAAACTTCCATCTCTATCTTTCAATTATAGTTGGAGTCTATCTTGTTGACTGTAGAGTCTGTGAAGAATTAGGATGTTTTGTTTATTATGTTAACAGACCATGCTGATATGGTCAGTATAGATAAGGAAGTTTTGTTATTATGTTATTATGTTGACCATGTTCATAATGGTCATTAAAGAGTTAGGAAGTTTTGTTTATTATGTTACAAAGCTCGCAGTTCTATCCTCATTTTTTCCCATTTTATGCTTATATTTCATTGATGCAGCGTTGAAATTGAATTGCTATTATATTGGATACTGAATTTATCATCTGGGTCAGGCCTTGGACACCTTTAGTGCTGCTCTAAGTGATCCATACAGTTGTAGGTTGCTCATATCTCTTCCCAACCTTATAATACCATTTGCAATGTGACCGTGATTTCATTTCAGAATGATGGCAACGGTTATGAATTCTATATTGCTTCAATCAGCCTTGGAGAAGCTGGAAATTAAGACGCGTGTTCAAAGTGCATTTGCTTTGCCAGAGGTTGATGAACCATATTGCAGGCAAAGAGCCATCCGACATCTTGAAAAAGGGAGAGTTGTGATATTTGGTGGCATTGGTGCTGGCACTGGAAATCCGCTTTTTACCACTGATGCTGCTGCTGCTCTTAGAGCTTCTGAACGTAAGCTTGTACTACTTAACAGCTTTATTTCATTCTCTTGTTTCTGTATATAATATCACTCGCTGTAATCATGGTTTACTGCGAGTACTGGTGTTCTTTCTCCTTTTACCTGTTTGTGTGGAGCTTTACTTGGAAAATAATAATGACATGCTTTGCATATTTTTCATGTCAGTTAATGCGGATGCAATGGTTAAAGGTGTAAGTGTCAATGGTATATATGATTCCCACTCTGGTAATGGCCATGTAGTACCGGAACACATAGGCAGTCTCCGGCAACTTTACGTCCATGGACACAATGGCCATTACATATTGTGAAGAGAATGGGATTCCTGGTTGGTATTTTCTTTTGCCGTAATTCTAGCAGTTGCAAATCAGATCCCTTTGGCTTTTCCTGATACATATGTACACAATCTCTGTAGTTGTAGTGTTTAATCTGCTTGAGCCTGGGAATATTTCAAGCGCATTATGTGGAGGCCAAGTGGGCACGTTGATTGACCAATCAGGAGGAATTAGTTGATGCAAAAGAAATGTCTGCTGGATGTGCTTTGAGGCATGATGTCAACTTCATGGAAGTACAGCAGGTCCAGTGTCAAAAACATGTATATATTGGAAATTTGAAATGCAGCAATCGCAATCGAATGCATCACTTTGAACTCGCTACTTTAACATAAATGACTGAGTTTGGAGCATATCCCTGTGTCACATGTAAATCCTGTAGTAGAATTAGAACCTACCCAATAAATGATGAAGAAAAATGCTGGTTTCAGTGGGAAAGTTATTGCTTCAACGACCCTCCCAGACGTTTCTTTCTTTGTTAATGTGCCGAGTCATCTGCTTTTTTAGGATTTTTAATGTGATTATTTAGTTGTCACAAACTATTTACTCGTCTTTGAGTGACTCCAAATCATGGGTGTCATGTTGCTTTCAACCTTTCAGTTTTTCGAGAGGATGCGTTAAGCTAATTTTCATGTTGAATTGTAACCAAATATCTTTTTTTTAGGCTGCCGTTTAACGAAACAAAATTGGTAAATAGACAAACCACCCAACCTGCTCTTTTCCCGTAAAGGTTTGGTGAGTAAAGCAAGATCTAAACTGGGATTAAGGAATGCTATTATGGGATAGAATATTTATACAGTTCTTATTGGGTTAAGTTATAGGGTAGATATTTATTTATTTTTTATATTTTAACAATACAATAAACCACATTTTTCTTTTATTTTTTGCAGAAAGTGCATAAAATGAGTCGTTTATTTTTATTAAATTTTTCGTAAATTAGGCATATACTCAAAAGCCTGTACACAAACTAGCAAGACGAAGAAAATAAGTTTTGTTTTCTTTTATAAAATATTCAAAATCCAATTAAGGAGACAAAGACGTTATTTACCATCATACTTTCCTTTTCTTTATAATATAATGAATTCTTCTTGTGATGCTATGTTAAATTATAATATGGTATGCACGTAAGTGATAGGGCGATAAGGGATGATAAAAGAAAATAAATAAAATAATTTAATATCATAATTCCTATTTTAAAAGGATTTATCTACTTTACAATTTTATATTGTTATTGTTTTGATTATCCTAGTCTAGTTAACATTTGAGTTTACATTCAATCTGAATCTGTATGAGTTGAATAAATCAAAATCCTAAACAGAAACCTATTAGGAAACAGCAACGAATATAAGTAATCACAACTACAAACTTTGGAATTCAACAAAAAGTATACACTACTCTCACATTGCGATAATGAAAAACTCTCTCCTCATCATTTTCTTCTTTCTTGCCCTTATGTTTTCTCCTAGTTTCGGCTTACCTTCTAATGTCGACGGCAGCCGCAAAGGCAACCACCACCTTAAGCTTCAGCTTCCGGCCGGAGTAGTTGGTCCCGAAAGTCTTGCTTTCGACTGCAATGGTGAAGGGCCGTACGTCGGTGTTTCCGACGGTAGAATTCTCAAGTGGCAAGACTCAAAACTTGGTTGGACTGAATTTGCCACCACCACTCCATTCAGGTAAGAATTCGTATATATACATGTTAGTATGTAATTTATATCATTGTATTGTAGCATGAATTTATATGCTTGCATGTTATTGTGTTTCAAAAAATTCATGTACATAGAAAAGGCTACGGTCGCATGTTATCGTTTTATATATACCCTACTAATTTAAAGGGTCGAAGAGTTCTTATTAGATTTCTTTAAAATTGAAAAATGAAAATTACTCTAGCTAGGTCAGACGTCCAGTAAATAAATCTGTTGTCGTTTCGGTTTGAAAACACTAACATCTACGAAACACTTCACTATCTTATGTGCGATTCTTTTAACATCAGATATATTACTTTGATTTATTTGTATGTGCAATTTAACTAAATCTAGTTTACGAATTATTAATTTATTTCTTTTCAAATGTACCAACGGAATTTCAAATTTGCATGCGATTTGATTAGGCGGCTAAGGAGGATATGTGATGGCACAAGCAGCACGATTTTAGAACCCTTATGTGGGAGGCCGTTGGGCATTAAATTCAATCCTGTGACATGCGATCTTTACATCGCTGATGCATACTTTGGCTTGATGGTCGTCGGGAGAAACGGCGGCCCAGCGAAACAACTTGCTTCTTCAGCTGAAAGAATTCCCTTTCGCTTCACAAACGCCTTGGACATTGATCCCAATACCGGCGTTGTTTATTTTACGGACAGCAGCATGTACTTCCAAAGAAGACAGTACCCTATGCTGATCGAAAGCGGCGACAGAAGTGGAAGATTATTGAAATACGATCCTCGCAACAAACAAGTGACGGTATTACGAAGGGGCTTAGCATTTCCAAATGGCGTCACCCTGAGTAACGACAAATCATTTTTACTGGTTGCTGAATCAGATTCAAGGAGGATTCTAAGGTTCTGGGTTGAAGGTGAGAGCGTTATATATTCTCCGCAACCGTTCGCTCAAGTTGCTCAATTTCCGGACAACATCGAGACAGACAGGAACGGAGACTTTTGGGTTGCACTAAACACTAAGAGAGGAAATGACAAGACAGATCTTGTGGCGGTAAAGCTTGATGGCAGCAATGGCAATGTCCTTGATGTTTTAGAAGGAAATAAACAAAATGCACTCGATTCTGTTAGCGAAGTCGAAGAACATGGTGGATATTTGTACGCGGGATCTCCAGTGCAGCCTTACGTTGTTGTAATCAAGGCTTAGCTAGGCTTGATTCTTCTTGCTTCTTTTCATTCTTCTTTGTTCTTAACTTCTAACAATCCAATAAACTACAGTTTTCTTTTTTTCTTTTTTTTTTTAAATTGCATAAAATGAGTCATCCGTATTTTTGTTGAAATTTGCTTTAATTAGGCATATACGCATGAATAAAAGCAAGCATGAAACTGTCATCACCATAAAATTGAGCTCAAAATAAATTCAGAAAGTTGATTATTTGAGAATCTTTATAGGAATTGGTTGTTTTGGATCTGAAAGTTGTTTATTTGAGAATCCTTATAGGAATTGATTATTTCGGATGCTAAAGCAATCCCAAACTTGTTGTTATGATTATAAAACTCTGCTTTTCCGTAAACAGAAGAACCTAAAGTGCTAAACCCATTAGCATTTAAATTATATTCTGTTCTCTGTGCAAAAAGTTCAAGAAGTGTATTCAAAGGTCTCGTCTGAATTTTATTTGAGCGAGTTGATAAGAATAATCAAAGAAACGCATACAGTCTTAATCTAAAGAAACAGTGATAATGAAATGAACTCAACATGCATAGTAATGTAGTACAATGCGGAGCTAGCGAATAAATGTAACGGCTATTATCAATTTCCATCAAAGAGCTGATTAATATACATGTTGTTCTTCCCATTTTACAACTTTTATTTGGATCCTTCTATCCTTTGATCTTATCCTTAAGTTGGAGAGAACTCATGGCCCTCTGCTGAGTCACAAATCCATGTCATGTTGCACATCACTAACGGCAGAGAGCAAAGCACCGATGATATCGTTACAAGGTATTCATTGAAACAATTCGTCGAACAGTTTGATTTCTTTAACAAACAGTTGCCTCTACTCATTGCAGAGCAAGAAAATATTAAAATAATGAAATAGATCATTTGGATTACATTGGAAAGGCTAGTAAGCAATTCATTGTTAACTAATACTATAATTAAATAATAAAGAAACAATTAATATTAGGTAAAAGGACAAACACACTCTCAACGTTTAGGTAAAAGGACAAAAACCTTCATAATGTTTCAAAAAAGACATTTACACCCCAACTTATTATAATTTTACCATTATACCCTTTTAGCATATAAAAAAAATTATTAGATTATCCAATTTATCTATATATTGTTAATAACATGTGTGTGTGTCTAATTTATATTATTGTATTATAGCATGAATTTACATGCACGCTCGTTATTGTGTTGTCCTATTATGTATAGCAAAGGTTATTGTTAGGGTAGCATTTTTACAGTGCTTCCTGTGCAGTTATAGCAAATTAAACGTCAAGAAGAGATTCTTAGGGTCCTTTAAGATTGAAAAAAAAAAAAAAAAACTCTAGGTGAGACTCTAACAAATTAATAAATAGTCGTTTTATTTTCAAAATACTCTTTAAATAGATATATAGCATTTCACTCTCTTATGTCCGATTCTTGTAATATCACATATAGGCTAGTAATGTTGTTAAATTTCTAAGATATAGATAGACCTCAAGCAGCTTTAGTTTCACCCAAATGTTCACTCATATGATAATTACAATGGCATAGAAAATGGAACAAAGGAAAAAGAAATAAAAGTCTCCCCGTACATATTCTTTGCGCTTACAGGAGTTTTTTTATGCATTTTCTTCAGTTATGCTAACGGAATTTCAAATTTGTATCTGGCTTAATTAGGCGGCCTCGGAAGATATGTGATGTCTCGACCAACACAACTTTAGAACCTTTGCCAATGGGCATTAAATTCAACCGTGTAACATGTGATTTGTACCTAGCTGATGCATACTTTGGATTGGTGGTCGGCGGCCCAGCGAAACAACTTGCTCTTCAGCTGAATCTCTTTTTGCTTTACAAATGCTTTGGGCATTGATACCACTACCGGAGCTGTATGTTTTATTGACAGCAGCATGTACTTTCAAAGGAGGCAATATTCTATGTTGATCGATAGTGGAGATAGAAGTGGAAGGTTGTTGAGATACGATACTTGCAGCAAAGTGCTGACAGTCCTACAAAGAGGCCTAGCATTTCCAAATGGCGTAACCCTAAACAAATATAAATCATTCCTACCAGTTGCTGAATCGAATTCGGTGAAGATTTTAAAATTTTGGATTCAAGGTGAGAGAGTTACATTCTCTCCGCAACCTTTTGCTCAGCTTTCGAAATTTCCAGGCAACATCGAGATGGAGTGTAAAGGAAACTTTCGGGTTGCATTGGACACTAAAAGACGAAATATTGAAAGAGATCTTGTGGCGGTTAAGCTTGACGGCAATGGTAATATTGTGAAAGTTTTACAAGCAAATGAACGAAATGCATTTGATTTTGTTAGCGAAGTTGAAGAACATGTTGTTGTAATCAAGGCTTAGCTAAACTCGTTTATTTATTATGCATTGATTATTTATCGTTCTCACATTTTGACAATACTGCAATTTTCATTTAAACAGGTGCATAAAATAAGTACTCTGTATTTTTATTGAAATTTTAATTACGCATACAAGGATGAACAAAAACCAAGCAAGAAATAGGCACCACCAGAAACCAGAACGTAATTAAAACCAGAACATAATTAAAACCACCACAATTACCATCAGCAGTCGCACTTACTCCTTGCACTGGGGAGTCAAGAACAAAATTTATCTTCAATCTAAAAAGCGAGCAAATTTTGAAACCAGAACATAATTAAAATGAAATGGATGTGAATTTTTTTTTATTTATAGGCACTATTATAAGCTAAAGTAAACCCATATTCGATAACAAAAGTTAACAATTTTTCTAAGTTGCGATCAAATCAAATCCGATCCGATCAATATTTGATTAATTTGGACTGAGAAAGTACATAATGATTCTAGGATTAATGATTCGCTACTCACTAGACTAAAGACGCTGATAAAATAACTAAAACGCTTCTACTCCTGTTGGAGATGAAATAACACTTAAACGAAGCAAAAGCCATAACCCACATGTCAAAAGCATTAACAAAAAGAGACAAAGAAAGTTATCTCAAGGGAGCTTATTTTCTAAATACAAAACTGTATCAAAATCAGTTTGTTGTACATGGATGCTGTCAAAACCTTTGTCACAGCAATTAACTACTCATAAAACTGTACACAAACTAATTTTATTCCGGAAAAGAATGGCTATGCGACATGCTATTTTTGAATCTAAATGAAAATATATTTGAACCTGGGCAACTATAATTTGCAACCACTTCCGAGTGCATTATTCTGAGTTTTCTTGCTCCAAGTCCACAGTTATTTCCTCTGTACAAATCTGAGACCCATCCAAAAAGTAAGGGTCGAACTTTCATGAATTGCCTTCATGTTCCCACCAACAGAAAGTCCTAAGGGAATCTGTGGATGCTTTAAGAATAAGCATTAAGCTAGACATGAAAGCCGATGGTTCAACTCGTGTAGCTCAAATCCAGAAAATATCATTCAGACTGAAAATAACTATCATAAATAGAAAGCCGATCAAAAGCATCAAAGTTTGCTTTTAGTCCAACAAATTGACTGCCCAGCTGAGCACAACCAGCATCTGGCCAACGGCAGCCCCCATCCCCTGTGCGTAATGGACACAAAGCTTCACACACCCGACCAATTGGATTGCTGGAAACAACATCATCCATTACGGTGACTGAAACAGAGAAATCTGATTTCTCATCATACTGTATACTGCCATCAGATACTCTTTTTGAAGCGGACATTTTCAGTGGACTCTCAGTTGTATTACCTTCAAAGTCAACAGTACAATCACCACTGCTAGAAAATTGAACCTTGCATCCTAATGATTGAACGGCTCGATTTATGGCTTCACTTTCCTTGCTGGCCCTACTGGCTACATTCACAGCCTTGCTCCTGAGTTGCTTCTCCTTTCTTAACTCTGCAGTTTGTGATTCCATAGCAATCATGGTTTCTTTAGCTTTCTTTTCCGCTAACTCTTTTGCCTGCCAGGAATTTTAATCGACTGAATACTATTTACAGACCCTCTATAATTCAATTACACTAAAAAAAAGACGAGGACAGTCAGTTCATTGTCATTTAGGATAATATGAACAAGTGAGGGGTTCCATTAACCAATAGAAAACAACCTTTTATTGTTGTCTATCACCCGAAAGGAGGGTAAAATTCATATTTTCCAATTGTCTAAATCCATATTGTCTAGTACAACGCAAAATTGCACCTGTAGACAGAAGGAAAAATTTCCTTACCTTCTTCAGTTCAGAGAACTTTATAGCCATGTCCCTACATTGTGCTTCAAGCTCCCCAGTTTGGGCTTCGGTGGGACAAGCCCAGCGCAGATGGAATTGAGGCCACAAAGTTGGGGCTAAAGCTGCAGCCGGAGGTAAAAGAGGACCATTATGTTTCAGCGGATCATAAAAGAGGTTATAGTGAACATGAGAGCTTCCTGCCGAAGAACGCAAATCAGCCAGATATGCCCACAAGCACCCACATGCTTCAGCAACACCACATTGCTGCCTCTCCTTTTCACTGAAAATTAAGACTAACAAATCAGATAATTCAAAAACTTTTTCAGCAGTGCCTTGAGAGTTAAACTGTTCCATTCCAATTTGTTTGTATATGTTTCCATACAGCTACAATATTATATAATTGGAAAAAATAAGTAAACAAGCTGATTTTGCACCAGCAAATATAAACATCATTCATAAGAATGCCTGTACCAGTTATACATGTTCATTAATAAAACAGCAACTTCAGGGGATGAAATGTAGCAAAATTTCTCTTTGACCAGTAGTTCCTGAGATTATACAACATACTTATGAAGTAAAAGAAACATCCAAACCATGCTGACAAGCTAAAAACATAATGAAGTCAATTTAACAAAAATTACAAGCTAACTTAAAATACAACCTTTTAATCCATTATACTTTAGATTTATCTGTATAGTTTGTTAATGCTCCCTTCTGAACAAATTGTATCATTTATACTCTTAATCCTTCTCAAACTCTATAACTTTTGCAGCAATTTTTCTTTTTTCTTTTTTCTTTTTTCTTTTTTCTTTTTTCTTTTTAATTGACAAAAACAAAAGACCATTATGCTTTTAAATATAACAGTTCCACTATGTAATAATCACATCAAGAATTCTTAATTTTTTCTCATCCTTTCTACTTCGAAAGAGGAAAAATTAAAAAAAAAAAAGATTTGAACCTCAGACTTGTATCAATTTAACTTTTCATTTCCCTTAACTAAAGATTTAATCAAAAAGACCAAGCCCCTGGGCATGTAAAACCATCGCACTGCAGGAAAAACAATAGAAAAGGAAAAAGAGAGAACTTAAAAAAGCAGCTCTTTAGGACAAATTACTGGCTAAGTCCTGCTGTTATCCCAATAGTCATAACAGATGAAGTAAATGCATGCCAGTTACCACAGCTTTTATTGGAATAGGATCCACCCCACTGCTTGTATTAATGTGAAACTACCTGTTGCACAAGAAGTTTCCAAAGCGACAAGAAAGCACACAGTCCAAGAAATCCACCAGAAAAGCCTGGATACGAAAGAGTAGAAAAGTCAACAATTGGTTTTCTCTGGAAAGGATATGAAACAATGAAGAGAGAAGGGGGAAAAAAAATGGAAAGAAAGAAAACATTTCACCAGCACATTCAAGTTTAATGATGGGATATGTTACAGAATAAGAAATTCATTTCACATATAGAAGAAAATACATACCGACGAGAACTCAAAGGCAAATGGATACATCCGCATCAATTGTGAAACACAATCAACCCACTGCAGAAACAAATTCACACACCAGATCATTAATTTTTCATCAGACAAACTTATAACACAACTACAAAGCTGAAGTCCTCCCACAGTAGAGCCAAAGGCATGGAAGAGGGGTCAGGACCTCAAGGCAAGCTAGTGTTTACACAGGATTGAGCAGCTACTTAATGAAGTGCGCCAAGAACTTGAGCTTTTGGGTCAAAAGGTTTCTCTAACATGGTATCAAAAGATAATGTCTCAAGTTAAATTTCCACAAGTGCAAACTCAATTTTAATTATTTAAATTTCAATTCTTTGGCTCATTTTCGAGCTCTCCTGTATCTAAGCCCATCTGCAAGCTCATCTTAGTCAACATTTCACATGAAGCATGTTAAGATTTGTTTTTCAGGCCCTTATTGGTTTAAGCTTCTGAATTTTGAAAATATTAATTAAATGAAGATTCTACTAACGACTCAATAGTTAAACTAAATATTAATGCAAGAACCTGCAAAAATATGGGAGAATAGTTGTTCTGTGCATGAGAAGAACCAGAAGCGTGAGGTGCTAATGAACCAGACGATTGGCGCATGGGTGATGACGGAAAACTCCCAGTAGAGGACTGCCTACATAATTCAAAAGATATATCACCACTTCCAGAGAGGGTTGGCATTCCCACACGATCCGAAAATGGATGGCCAAATGCTAGCCAATCTTTTTCAACAAGTGCCTGCACCAAGAAAAAATATTTTATAATTTATGAGTCACATCACGCATCACACTGAGTGCATAACTGAAGAGCAAGGCAAATGATATCCATGTTACCATCTCATATGGATAAGACAAATAAGAACGGTACAGCAACCCAAGAAGAAAATAAAAAATAAGCAAAGAAAAAAAAAATCAATGCTAACACTTGATTCTGAGACAGTAAAATTAAAATGGGAAAAAAATAAACTAAAAGGGCCACAAAAAACCTATGCATGCAACAAAAGAGTTACCACATTGCCTTTCATACTAGATTATTTAAGAACATCTTGGCAGAAACATAAGAAAAAGAGATCTTAAGACTGCCAATAAGAGCTAAAGTTTCAAGCATAAAAATGTACCTGAAATCCAGCGAATGTTCGATAGTATGGATCAAGTAACAAATTAGCAAGTGCAACCAACTGAGTTGTTCTATCCCAACCATCACTGCATAACACAAAGGCAAATGAACATGTTAGACACCAAAATACAAAAATGTTAAAAAAGGCCAATAAAGGCCAATTTCAGGGAAACACCTGAAATACAAATTTTTCATTTTGTTGAGTGTCAACAAAACGTTTTCATTTTATTAATCTTTAACATATCAAAATAGGAATTACCTAGGACTTCAAACAGGAAATCTCTAATATCTATCCTGATTACAGAAGTAGGCGAAATTGCAATAAAAATTCCTGTCTCTTGCTCTCTCTATCTCGCAGCTCTCTAAATGGTGGAATAAAAAGTCATTTGGATTAAACTCAACTCAATCTAAATTAGGGTGTGTTTGGGAAAAAAATTGCTAAGCTACCAAAGCCCAGCTACAAGTGTTACCAAACCCTTTAGTAGCTGGGCTTTGCACCACACTCCCAAACGGGCTATTAATTACACAATTCATAGACAACTTTAACATCATCGTAATCACTCCAATCTAAAGCTCAGTTTGAGAACTGGATTTTTATCTGCCTCTCTTAGTCTTCAAAGATTGCTGCCAGCAATCCATGAAATACTCCTGGAGTAGACCTACGTAAAAATACACAATTTTTGACAAAGAGCCCTCCCAAGTTCACATATGAAAACAATGGATTGGTCATTATACCTTGCTGACCAGAGTTTCAGATAAAAACAGCTTAAAAGAAAATAAACAAACAAATAAAGAAATGATACATGACAAGGTCCTTTTGAAATCATCCTGTCTGTCATCCAAGACAAACAGAAAATTCTATAAATGTAACCTAACCCTGTCTCTGCATATATGATATAAACCAGAAATAAGGAATCTAAAAATTGCATACATCTAGAAATATGACTCAATAGCCAATCAAGAATTTATTTAAGTATTTATAGTTGTTATGAAGCAAAGCTTACATAACTAAAAATTCAAAATGTCAAACTTTTCTGAGCAGAAACTGAAATATTTTTATCCATTTCTAGCAATGACCAGTCCGGGAAGTTATGACATCAAAAAACTTCCGACCTGCAATGTACTAGCACAGAAGCTGATTCTAAAGCGATTTGTGCAGCAATCCAAGCTGAACCAGCCAGGATACTCTGAACATGTATTAACCAACCACTGTCTCCAAGGGTTGATACTGAAGCTGACATACTACTTAGATTGCCCCCACCCCATGTCCAACCACCATGTCTCTGTCAATAAAATTGGAAAATAGCATAAACAGATGTTCAAAGGATAACAGTTATCCAAATGTTCAGCAGACAGACATTTAAAAAACCTTAACAATTCAACCTGAGGATATCCACCTTGTAACACTTTCAAAAAAAAAATTGAGGAATTTGAACATTTTATACAGACTGAGCACTGAGCAAATGACTCAAATTAAAAATACCATAAACGAGTAATGTGACAAGGTTCCAACTCAACATGAGAGGAACTGTGAGGTAATAATGCTCCTAGAACTGCAAATGCTCTTCATAAATTTGTGTCAAGCATTTTGCGGCTGATGTCAGAAGCAAACTTTTTTTTTCTCAGCATTCATGACACCGATTAAAAGAACTTAAGATAAGAAAAGAAAAGATCTTCATAGGTCCCAAGACTAACCAAGAATGATGACATTCCATCAGACGATGTGGTGCCATGAGTGTCTAAGTAGTCTCTCAACCGTGCAAAACTTTCTCGCATTGCATGAATGTTGTCTATCCCAAAAAAGACTATCTAATAACAAATAGACAGAGAGGGAAATATCATTAGCAAACGGTGTAACTTCAAAAGTCAATAGATCCATTACTGAACAGTTCAAACCTTTGACATACCTCAGATTCAAAATAATTTGAAGACGACTCTGAGCCACCACCCATTGCTCCATTTGCTAAAGCATTTTTTCTTGGTCTTGCATCAGCAATATAGAGCTTCCTGAAAAGAAGAATAATTAGAAGAAACAAAGCCAATGAAAAGAGTTCAACCTCATTTTACATTAGATTTGGAAACGGACCACAAAAATTTAAAAACGAAAGAAAAGCCAATGCAAAATGATTTATTCAACATCAAATACATATAACAGAGGAAAAAATACTAATTTATCATCAGAAGTATCATAGCTATCAAATTGATATTTACAAATCATAAGTTGTATCATTCAGGCCCACTTTAAAAACCATGCTCTTTGGTGTTAAGAAAGAAGTTCCGTAAAGAAGGAAAAAGACCAAAAATTGCTCCCATAACTTGATGGACTTCATATATAGATTGCATATAACATATCCAATTAAAATTACCATTTACTACTGAAAATCACATCCATTATGAAGGAAATTGATATTTAGTAGAATGTTTATTCACATTTCAATAAAATGATGCGCATGACATTGTTGAAGAAACTCTAGAGCCTTAGGAAAGGTCAGGTCAGAATTGAACCAAACAGAGAAGGAAAAATGACAACGACAAGCACTGAACCCAAAAACCAAAAAAGATGAACAGAACAAGCTTACCTCCGTGACATCTTTCCACCAGCAAGTTGCTTGCATAGGGAAGCAACAAGCTTTTCATCAGCGTTGCTGAACAAAATTAGAAGAGTGTCAAAAAAAAGTAAATTGTTCAATTGCCAAGCCTAAAGACATAACTTGACAATTGAATTAATGTAAACGCCATTTACAATCTGCCTTTTGTGTGTTTCCATTGTGCATTCATTCAATGGTAGAGGACCAAGAGTCTAAAGTGAAGACTTCAACCTACCTTCTCGTATTCATCATGAGGCCAACTAAGGGTTGAGATGAACGAGCAAGGACTGCTCCAGTTCCTATTTTCACCCCAAATATCAAGACATGAGTATGGCAATGATTACAAAAATTAAAAAAAAAAATAACAAACATATAAATTTTCTGCATACCAGAATGACACCAAGAAATTACAGGCAATCGATACCGTGCACGAAAGGAGGAAGCCTGGAGCAATTCCTGATCACTAGCATCAGCAATTAAGCAAAGTTCTTAGTTGCATACAAAGTAAACCCACAAAATTACTGGAACAAAGACATTTCCTTCTTTCTTTTGCTGATAAAAAGGATTCCAATACTTACATAATACATTCTGGAACAATCAAAGCAAATGGATAACTCTGGCACATTGTATAGGTGGAATTTATGTCACTTATTCTCCACAACTCATTTGACAGTGTAAATGAACCCTCTTCAATCATGTCCATGGTTGCAGAGCTGGAACTTTTTCCAAGAAGACGAAAATACTCATTCAATAACCGCACCTTTGGGTTGGTATTAACGCATTTGGAAGGCCCAGATGAAAAAGCATAAATATCCCAGATTCTTGCTGGTGTTGCACACTTCACTAATGCATCATAAACAGCACGCCTCTGTGAAATTAATAATTAACCTAGATCATTTATTATCACATGCAAAAAGAAAATCATGGCACTAGTTATGTCTGGTGCATAATATAAAATTTACACATATAACAAAATCACTAACATCTTTCTTTATTTTGTTAAGAAAACAAGTAGCATGATCAGCATACTAAAATGGAATTTATAATGATTTCTCATGACTAGACATAAGTACAGCTGATGCTAAGCAGCAAGCCAGTCCTAACACTAACAATAATAGGCAAGAAACCGCTAACATATCGGATGTTGATTTTAAAATGCCACATGTAGAGTGTGAAGTTGGGCCCATGTAACTGCACCAGTCACTCTTAAATTCCACAAAATGTCAAAATCTATAACATACTATAGCAAAGTTTTTCTTTTGAAGTTCAAAAATTCAAATTCTGGTAAAATATATAGTTCTAATATGAGGACTGGAATTTGGACTAATAAAGAAGAAAGTTAACATATAACAAGAGTATAAATTCAATATATTGAAGCATTTTAACATAATTTAATCAACAAAATCCTTAAGGTCCCCTGAATGTACAAGGGAAAAAAACCAACATAATACTACAGTTTTCATGTCATCCACAATTTAAAGAAGTATAGTTTTACTATTACAGAACACCCTTTGTAATGAATATTAACTTTAAAAGATGTTAGCAAGCCACAACAACCTTAGACTGAATTTGAACATGATTTGAAGTCAAGGCACACACCCCTTACTACAATGAAGGATGCGCAATAGGTGAATATCTTTGTAAGCGAACATTAGCACTCAAAAGAGCAAGCATTGATATCCTATGATCTTTCTAAGAAGTTACTTATCCTTATCGCTCCACCCCCTCCAGCAATCCATAAGCTTAAAGTAGAACAATCTCATTCCACCATGGGGTAATCACATTCACAAATTTTGTTTTTTGGTTTCTAATTAGCCAAAATCTCTAACCACAATTATATCTAAATCCTATCATATAACAAACCAAATGTAAAACTGCAGTACAACTGCATTCAAGTTGTTACTAGTTAATAGTTAAAATTTTTTGAAGAGTCAACAAATCCTAAATCATGACTAACATTATTGTTGAAAATAAATATGCATAAGATCATCATACATTTTATCTATAGTATAAGTACTCATCCTGACCATTAACAACATTAAATTGGACGTAAAAGTGTAATAGGAGGAGTTCCTCTCCCAGCTGCTAGTTTTTTTTCTATGTCTTCAAGCCATCAGGGACCTTGAGCCCAAATCTCAACCAAAGCTTCCCAACATGACTGACTTAGGTAGATGGAAGTTTTCATGTTGGCTACACATTTGGGTGTTAAGGACACTATTCAATCTCTTTACACAATGTGGAACCCAATGCAAAAGCCTCTCACAGGTGTCTTATTCTTCCATGGCGTAAAAGAGAAATACCATACATATCAACCAAATGTTAGAGGGTAAGTCAAATTTGTGAAGCCAACAATGTGAATATGAGCAAATAAATAAACAGGTAATTACAAGAACTAAGACACTTAAAATTGACCTGCTTTGTTTTAGGGCGGAAACCAAAGACAACAATTCTCATATCTTTGCCTGCAAAATGTAAGAGGAGCTATTACTATAATCACAAAAAAGAACAGTTCTATTAAACTAATTTTATACAATATACAAGCCAAAGTACAAGAAAGATTGGCCAAAGACTATTAGACTGAAATTATTCTAGTACTGAGTAGTGCTACATTTATGAAGTTGAAAAACGTTTGTATCCCAATTGATGCAAATACATGGCCCTCATACAAATCACCACATAAGAGTGAAACAAGAAGGTGCATAACCACTTGACACACGGCAATCCAATGAAACCACATCACATGCCATGTCAGTTGAGATGCAAACTTTTTATTGCAACTACGTATACAGACCATTACTGGTCTAGTTCTTTGCAAGACTTTAAAAACAAATGACTCCCATAACCACTAAGCTGCATGCAGCTGCCAGTGTGGCCACCAACTTAACTATGAGCATGATAAAGAAACGCTCGTAGTATCTACAAATGCAACAGATCACATCTTAACATAAAATATTCATTAATGTTAATATTACGTTCTGATTCACTTGTCAACTGAAACCTAATATTGGATAATAGATTTGATAATTAGGGTCATTCATGATAAGTGGATCATTAACTACAGAGAAGGAGAATTAATACAGTTAATAAAACATACAGACTATCTACAGAACCCAGATGGTAAAACTTGAATTAAAAATCCCCAAATCTATTTCAACTCCTATCTTCAAACAAAACCTTCAAATGATTCTCATTAATTATGTACAAATAATTATTTAGCAAATAAAAAAGAGATTTGCATTCTTGAAAAACATACCAATGACTTGGAGAAGTCGTCGTGAAGGATTCTTGTCAGTTTGACGAGGGGTTGATTGAATCTTCACGGCCTACATATAGATAGATATATATATATATATTCCACTCTAATAAACATTCATTTAAGCATGAGCATGACATTGAATAATCAGCCTACTAAGTGATTTAAAAACAGATAAACACTCATGATAGATCAATCTAATCAAAGAATAATGACGGTGACCTATGATATTTTAGAGCGTCATCACTTCAGATGACGTCACCACCAACAAAACAATGGTGGGCCAGAGTCAAAGTAGCGAAAGATATTAAGTGAAGAGTCAGTATTGTGTGATTATCACACAACTTCATCCATCATCAACAAAGGAGCTGCACGCAAGGTGGCGGTCATTCTTTCTTACTCTTGAGAGATAGGGAATTAAATTAACATTGGAAAACAAAAAACATAATCGACACGCTTCATGAATTGAGTATTTGTGCACTCACGTGTAAAACCAAACCAGCCGACAAATCAACAGAGACCAGCAAGGTTCATTACAGCTTCAGCTTAACAAACAAGAAAAACCCGAAATATATAAGATCAGTAGTACATAGAAAAGAGCCATTTAAACTCTCTAATTCCAATGACTGTGATGGTTGACCAAAACAAACTACTGCAATTGACTTACAAAACTTAATCACTTCCAACAAATAAAAACCATAAGATCCCCAAACCTCCAAATCCTTTTGCTGATAAAACTCCAGCCCAAAAAACCAGCCACTTTATAATTTCATGTGTTTTTTTAAAAGTGTTTAGGCATTACACAAGGATCAAATGGAATTCTGCTAACCCAGGTTGGACCATAAACCCTAGATTCTTTTTTCCATCTTCTAAATTCTAAATCACAATTTTTCTTATACCACAGCCAACCATACAAAATTTGGTATGCAGTGTGTTGGTATTTTGCTCATGACATCTCAAATCTAAATACCCTATGCGTTCACTTCCCTTGCACCAGAGAAAATGCAAACGTTTCCTGCAGCATTTTTCTTTTACTTGATTAATTTATTGGAACAGAAGAAATGCTCTAGCTCAAATCTATCACCGTGACTAAAAGCAACAAAAAGCAGAACATAACAGATCCTGTCACATACTCTTCTAATACCTATCAACCAAATCCTACCAACATAACTCTCCCTTACACTCCCTTTTTTATCAGGCCAAAGCACCAAGAATTACCACTATCATTAGTGTCATGCACCAAAAATTACCACATCAATTGTCATGCTGTATCTCCATTAAAATGAATCTCTTTAAGTAGAAATTATAGTCACAGTCTCTCTGACATTTCTTCCACTCAAATAAATTGAGGTAAGAGAAATGAGAAGTATGTAAGAGATGAACTGTTAGAGATCAGATTAGAAAAAGAACAGAATAACTATGTCAAGAGGCTTTCCAGGTGATAGGACTAAATGAATTAATTCCCTACAGCAGTTTCCCAACAAAACACAAACATTACCATCAGCAAGGCTGAAAAAGGGTTACTGAAGCAAAAAGCTCACCATTTTGTTCAACTTCTCAATAGCAGCCAGCGGTATTGTGCCAAGTGCAATGATATTTCTGGTTCCTTCACTCTTGTAAAAGGGAAATCAAAGCATCATTTAATATACTGAAGATACAACAAAATCCAAGAAATAACTTCACACTGAAGTCATGCATCCGAAGAACAAAAGATGGTATATACGCTCAAAGTTCCATAGAAGTTGAATTTTTTGCATCCTGGCAGCATGTAACATGTTGATTACATTTATTATCACATGTCTCTTTTTATTAACTCTTCTTCAAAGAAACCTTATTTAAAATCTCATCATAATGCATACTCTACATGGAACACTTGATATCAGTGAAAACAGAACAGTAAAAGTCAATGAGAGCTAAATAGATTGGCATGGTTAATTGTTTAAGTCATCGGTATAGAAGCAAATACTAGTTTGATAATCGTGCAAGTACAGAGTTTTTCATATTCATTACAATGTTTTGAATGTTTTCTTCCGACACAAGGTTGGGGAGTGTACAAAGAACAAAAACCAAAGGGCCAAATTACCACACACACAAAAATTGTACTTAATGAGCTGCTATAACGTCCCCTTTTGCCCTCTTAAATTAGCATGCTAATATGTGGAAATGATTGAAAAAATGCATCAAAATACAGAAACTATCACTTCTCTCACCATGCATATATGCAATGCAGATTACAATTAAATGCATTAAAACATAAGAAACAAATTCACTTTGCAAATTAAAGGCTGCACTTACCAAAAATAGAATTCGAAAATTTGTCACTATCAAAGTACCTGCCTCATCTGTATTAACAAGAACAACACCATATCCCTGAAAACATAATCCAAAAGTAAGTTAACACCTTATGCATATAATTTAAAAGAACAATCAAGTAATTAAACTGTAACAAATACTTAGCAAAATCCAACTACTCACTGTACTTATAGATTAAACAGTTTTTATATGTTCCTAACATTTACATACAGTTTTCTCCATAATCAGTAAACATTGATTAGGCTAATCAAGTGTAATATGAAAAAAAAAAAAGAACAATTACCATAAGCGAGAAAAAGATTCTGATAACCTTATATACGCAACACACACTGTCTCATTAAGCTTAAAAGGAAACGCATTGCCATTTGGCTCATAAAAGATATCACTCGTTACCTCCACAATTTGCATTGGATTTAGTATATAATCCCTTAATTTATATCGTAACAAATTCTTAGTGAAATCCAACCACTCACTTGATGTATTTGTATGGAAAGGCAATTTTTATATGTTCCTACCATAAACATACAGTTTAATTCATGATCTGTCAGGATTGATTACACCAAACACGTGAAAAATAAAACAAAATATTCACAAGACAGAGACAAAGATTCCAATAACCTTTAACAAGTATATCATCGTTGTCTCGT
Organism: Citrus australasica; assembly: GCA_029618585.1. Lineage (NCBI taxonomy): Eukaryota > Viridiplantae > Streptophyta > Magnoliopsida > Sapindales > Rutaceae > Citrus > Citrus australasica. The sequence goes on from JARCIV010000004.1 coordinate 8,292,157, forward strand.
TAAGCTAAAAAGGATTTCTCACAATGCCATTTGGCTCATAAAAAGGATTTGACCACTCATCATTACTCCCACAATCTGTATAACAATTTCTAGACAGGTCCTCAAACCTCATTTAACTATTATTTAATTACCAAGAATCAACAAGCAATCAAATATTCATAATTCACCTAAATGTATAATTAAATACAATCATTCAAAACTGAACCCTCAGTAACTGAAGAAACTAAGCGCACACCTCAGCTACAATTCGTTCAGCGTCGAGCAACAAATCAAGATTAGCGTGAGATACGGAGCTGGTAACCGGCTGCCAATAATTAACACAAAAAACAAAAATTAGAATTAATAAAAAAAGATAAATTTAAAAAAAATAAAACTAAAACTAAAACTAAAACTAAAACCCTAGAATTGAAAAGAAAATGAGAACAGGAAGAGAGGAAGAGACTTCAATTTTGGTCCATTCGAGAGCGTTCCAGCAGGCGGTCCCTTCGAGCTTGTCGGAGTCCCGGAGAGACGTTGACCGAGTTGACCTCGGCCTCGGCGCGGCCATGCAAAAATAAATTATTATTATAATTGTGACAGAGACAGACAGGGAATTGAATTGCGAAAGAATGGAATTATTTTTTTTGTTGTTGAATTTAAAATTTTTGGTGGAATTTTTTTATTTTTTATTTTTAATTATGAGACCTGATGACGTGGCTTGCTTGCTTGCTTGTTTGCTTTGATATGCTGGCTCTTACCTTGCCTTGCCGGCCGATCAAAGCGAACGTAGCGCCTCGACCTTGGATGCTTTTCTATTCGCCACGTGACATGACAATGGAAAAACAAATAATATATTATTAGGAATTTTAACCTATTATTTTTTTATTTAAAAACATCATATAATTACATAAATGATCGATTTTTTTTTATAAAACAGACTATAAAAATTGAAATTAAAATGAACCTCAATTATTATGTTTTTAATTAAATAAAAAAATCAAATTTATTATGAAATTATTATAATTTATGTAAATGTTCATCAAATCGACCTTTTATTTCCTCACAAGTAACTTTCCACTCTTATAATTCTCATTATCTTCCTAATTTAAGAATTATTATCTCTTATAATTATGATGTATTACGTATCATTTTTTGGTTGTATCATTGTAAAAGACGGTTTTCACTCTTTATTGTATACATTTGAGATTGAATAAAATTTTTCTCTAAACATTATGTCTCTTATTCACTTTTTTTTTCTGACTATATTGTTGTGCTTCTAATTAATTAATAATTTAACATAACTGGTTTATTATTATTTTTAACTGCCATTTATCTAATTTTTGTATTTATAAAAGTAATAATTTATGTGATCATATAATATACGTTGTCTTCTTGTAACATGGAAGTTAGCAAATTATTTGTTAAAATGCGAAGACATGCTACCCACCCTGTCCCTTACCCACCATTTTTGTGAATTTGAAAAAAAAAAATTGTGGAACATAATTTTTAATTTAGTTCAAGTTTAGCAGAAATCTTTTTTTTTTCTTTTATTATCATCAAACACAAAATTTTCAGTATACAAATAAATATGGACCAAGCTTTAGGGCTATTGTTTGTCTTGAGGGACACTGTACGCTTCAGTTTAGATATTATTGGATGGTAACCAGAATGTAAGATATAATATCTCTAATTATTATAGTTGATCTCGTATCTTTAAAACATTCTTGATATTTTTATTTAAAAAATTCGGGTCCTGTATTATATGAATATGTTCAAATATGATAATAAAATATTAAAATAAAAGAAATAGCACTAGTGGCTGAAGTTGCAACAAATAAAAATCAATTATACGAATAGAAAAGTTTCTGAAGAAGAGGATGAAACATTTGCAGCCACGGAGGGAGTTTTCAAAGGGAAAAAAGCAATTCAAAATATATCAATTCTACAGGGGAAAAAAATGTGGTGAATTGAATCCAAAAACTTGATGCTTTACTGCTTTAGTATTCTACTCTCTGGGGTTTGGTTCGATTTTAGTTAATTTACAGCATAATCTCAACAAATTACTACCTTAGATCAAGAAAAAAATTATTAATTAAGTTAATATTAATTAATTAATTAATCAAATTATAATTAGTAAATAGGCCCCATATCGAAACTGAGAAAACATAATATTTAATTGAAGTATCAATTTATAAACATTAATTTATCAAGATTTGATCATATAATTAACTTATTGTTGAAACCTGTATCCTTAACTTAGGGAATTGCCCTTTGGTATATCTCAAAAGGACAAATATGATTTGACCATTTTAAATTTTCAAATATTAAGAGGACAAAAAGATGAGATTAAATTGTAGATAAAAAGATGAGATTAAATTGTAGTCAATTAAGATAATACAAATATATCAATTAAATATTGGAAATGTATTTCGTTATCCTTCAATCCTTTGGCATTCGATGGTAAATTGGGTCGCAGTGCGCATGCAACTAAACAAACATTTGTGGATTTCGATTAAAGAGAGAGTATATTCAATTTCCTTTTTAAATGAGATTTAAGATGGACTCATGTGTTAAAATTGGAGTGGCTAAATCAATTTGGCACCTTACAATTTACATTAACAAGGTGTTTACTAAACTAAAATAAGAATAAGTTAAAATTAGAATGAGAAATGAGAATTAAAATAAGTGAATTACTTAAATTGTAAGAATCGGAATGAATTAAATTATTATTATGGTGTGTTTACATTCTCGGAATGGGAATTGGAATTAAAAACTTGTTTATTTGTTAAATTGAAGTTGAGAATGGGAATGAGATGCATGGGTCCCACACAAAACTAAGGAATGAATACCAAATTTCTGATTTTAGTGGGGAGGGTGTGCTGGGAATCGAAGCCCCATGCTAGAGTGTAATTTATGCACTAGTTTTGTATTGTTTTTTTTCTTTAATATCGATGTTTTGCACTTAATAATAGTGATTTATTTGTGTTTTATTTCTGTAGGTGTAATTCTATTGATTGGTGCTAAAATTTAATTTCAAAAGAACTTTGTTGATAAGATGTGAGTGCGTGCTGTCAACTACGGATCTGCAGTTTTTAGTTTAACGTGTTTTGTCTTTTTGGTTATTTTTGTAATTCTAAATTTAATAGTTAGATAATATTTTAGATATTAGTATTTGATTTAAAAAGGAACTCTAGAAGAGAAGGGAAGACAGAGAATTGAAGAGAGGAAAAAAACCTTAGATAAAAAATTTTATCTTCTCTCTATGAAGAACTAAACCTATTATTCTGGTTGGATGTTAATAAAGCTTTGATTAATCATTACTGTGAGATATTTTTTATGCTTTAATTGTTTTATTGCTTTTTGGTTATTTGTTTTCTAAATTATTGTCATGATTATATTTGTTAATTAGATAATTGGACACTATTTAATTATCAACTCAATCTATTGTCAATTAAAAGATTCATCGTATGAAGATTTTAATGTTTGTGACAAATAGCATAGTAGTGTGTTGTGTTATGAGAATAAACAATCTAATTTAAATGAACCATCGTATGCGTTTGTTGTTTAGGATTTGGGTCTCTCTGATTTTTCAGGCTGTCAATTGATTAAATCTTATGATCATATCTAGGGTTGTCTATTGATTAGGGAAATAACCAACGGTCGTACCTTGGTTATCGACTAGTTAAGGAAAGATTGGCTATTAGAGTGTCTCAGTAGCTATAACCGGTCAATTCATAAGTAATAATGATTTATATTTGAATTAATAATCAGTAGTCGAATCAAGCTGAGTTAATTCCTTCAACCAGAGCTTTCCCCAATTTGAATTACAAATTTTAATTTGCATTCTTGTTATTTTTATTATTTTCAACAATTCCCCCATTTTTCATTTTACATTTTAAAATGATTTAATTAATTATCGATCTCTGTGGACACAACCTTACTCAATTATTATACACAGTTTATTTAGAATATGTATTTATTTTTGCTGGCTTCGACAACCATCACCCCATCCCCATGATGAAAAATGTCCAAATTAATTTTGTTTTTCGAAATTGTCTTATTTGTCATAGAAAAATATAAATTGAAAGAAAAAACAAAGCTGAAATCCCTAATCCCTCATTTTCCTCTTATCTTTAAAATAAAAATGACATAACTTGAAATTTTCAAAAGTCGGAGGGAAGATTTGAAGACGAGCAATAATAATATTGAAATTAAGAATCTAACCTTACCAAACTAACTTGTATTAACCATAGAAGTTAGAACTTATATTTTTTTCGTTCATTTTTTAATAGTGAGATAACATTTCATAATCATTGTTTTTACCCAAATTTTCTCAGTGTATGCTCGAATAACATATGTTTAAAAAAGTAAAAATGATAACAATGTGTATTGATCATGAGTCACGACTCTTTAAACTACACAATTCATATTATCAATTTACGTGAATGGTGTGTTTGGCGTGTGGTATTGCAAAGTATTAAGTGTGGGCCCAACATTAATTTAAACTAATAACATATTTGGGAGCAATTGAGGCTCATTGGGACCGGGTATTGCAAGGCGCGCTAATTAGCTTGTCTTTTTTTTTTAACTTTAACTTTTACTTATACTTAATAATAATAATAATAATGAATAAATATAAAATTTTAATTTTATAATATAATTTTTATTTTTACATCATAATTTCTTAATAATTTTATAATTTAATATGATTAATAATAACTACTTAAAAGTATATAAATATAATATTAAATTAAACTATTTAATTATTGTAATATAATTATATATAAAAAATAATTATTTTTAAATAATTTATTATAACAAATAATAAATATATAAATATGAATGAATTTCAATAATATTAATCTAAAATTAATAATAACATAAATAATAATATAAAATATTAACACAATTCATTTTGCTATTAAATATGTTATAACAATTTTGTCACTTTATCATTTTGTGGTGTCCTAAGATGACTTTTGAACAAATCTTGTAGGTTTTTAACTATTTATTTTTCTTGTTATATTATTTCAAGATTATTTGATTAAATTATCTGCTTTGATAATTAACAAGTTATATATTTAGAAAATACAGAAAATAAATGTTATGCTTCCAAAAATTAAAGGATATAACCTTCGATCTTTTTGAAGAATTATGATATTTTTTAACATTTATACTAAAAAAAATTAAATTTCTAAAATTTAAGACCTCTATATTTAGTTTTTTAAGTACTAATAAATATTATTTTATAAATATATAATATAAATTAATTACAAAAAATTAATACAATACAATGCAACACCAAATATAGTATAATTAAAAATTAATAGAGTACAGTGTAGTACCAAACATTTTACAATATTATTATAATACAGTGTTAATGTAATATAGTATAATACAATACGCTTGTATTAAATATAATGCAATACAACATAATATAATATAATATACCAAACACACCCGAAAGAAACATCGTGATATATGTTTAAAAGATAAATTCATAAAAATGATAACAATGTGTATCGATCATGATCTTTTCAAATACTATATATGAGTACAAATATTGATAATTATGTGAGTAATGATTCAGATATTAAGTCACATGTTAAGAAAATCAAATCTCATATTTAAATATTTCAACTCCATTGATTATTTTTACAATAAATATCACATTTATGATATTTCGAATAACAACATAGGTTATCACCATCATCGCTCAGGAATGGTGCAATGCCCCTTCAGCCTTTGCCAACATTGACCTTTCTCACAATGTAGATATGGAAAGTTAAACCCCATGTTTGATTAACAATTGTTAACCTATCTTATAAAACAATTTTTGATTAATTAATTAATCAAATTCTTTAAATGACAAGATCATATATTGTGTTTAACTAGGGAAGGGCTAAACTGTATATGTATTTTTTCTTGTTTTCCAATTTAAAAAACAGATCGAACCCAATCCGTTCAATGCGAGTAAAACCAAATTGACTATGTGAATTAAAATCTGTCCATTTCTACCCAAATGTTGGCTTCATGCAGTGGATTTAATTGGGTTTGGTTCTTTTTTATTAAAAATAAAATAAAACACGATCATCCTACCCCGTAACAGATCGATTTGAAACTTATGAAATTTACAAGTATTATAAATATAAATTAATCTTTTTATTATTTAGGCTTGAATTTGATTTGGTTTCTATGGGTTGGAGAAATAAAACCCAACAGCACCCAAACTTAAAATGGGCTAAATTCCTCCAACCCAACCCAAATCATTTATTTTATGTTGGGTTTGATTTGGGTTGTCGGGTTTAAGCTCTTAACAAATTATATGCTGAGAGTGGTTATCACTTGTCACCCCCCAATTCACCTCATTAACTCCTATTTGTGAATGAACTTATAAAAAATTTTAAAATAATTTTTCTATTAATAATATAGCTAATTCAATCTCCAATTTGCCCTTATCGAGTAAAAGAGGTGGTAAAATAGTAGTGCCAAGTATGGAGCATTGAGATGGCCAAAAACCCGTATCTAAAGAACATAAATAAAAAGCAGCTGAATTCTTAAGAGACCAAGCCCCAGTTGTGACTTTAGCAGCAACACGAATGCTTAGTTTCTTGTTCTTCTTTTTTTTTTTTTGTCCTTTCTTTTAATTAAGAAAATTTTGTCATCTTTGTATTTGATTAATCATTTTGCAAGAAATAAAGATTTGAGATTAATGAAACAGTACTTCTAAGAAAGAAAAAAAGATTAATATAACAGTAGCTGTAAAAATTGAAGTAAACTCTACAGTTGGTAAATCACTTGGATATCAGTGTGATTGTGCAAGTAAGATAAAAATACAACTAATAATGACGATAAATTAGAGATTAAAAGATTCATAATGGGTTAATTAAAAAATGAGGGCTGATGCAATAAAATGAGAGGTCAAATATCACCACTCATAAACTAGGACATTAGTACCATTAGCACCATCGACAACTGAAAGAACGTAAACAAAAATTAGTCACCAGATATAAAGCCATGGTCGAATACTTGTATTCATTCGCCAACAGGCATGTATTCATTCGCCAACAGGCATCAAGCAATGTCACTGAATACAGTTGGCTGCAATTGACTTGCAAATATGCCATCCTAACGAATATAAATATGATAAATTGAATTCAAGATCTTGTTTCTGCAAACTGAATTACATTTTCAGTTCCCACGCAGCCGAAAGCTCACAATCACATAACTACATCAATACCAGTAAGTCACTCAACAAGAAGCAAGCCAGATCATGAGGGGCTATATACATGAATGAAAAGCCTAATGTGGAAAAATTTACAATTACTACATAAGTTTATCCATAAACAAGTATACAAATTTCACTGAATGACAGCTTAATTTCATATTTGGCGCCCAGAAGTGCACCGCCATTTCTCAACAAAACTATATTGTTTTTACTCAAACATATATCTTTAACTTAAGGTAGTGCATTTAGGTATTTGGAATTTCGATAGTGCGGATAGGAGTTTTACCCATGCTCCACGTCATTGTTGTTGACTGGAACAGAGAAGCCTTGTGGACTAGCCAGAACATAGAAATCCTTTGCAACCATGTATCCCCCAAAGGCAATGAAGTGGTGAGGCAATGGTATTCTGATGACGATTGCAACAGCCAGTGAATAATCTTACCCTTCCAAATCCAAGCATTCTTCAAACATTCTGCTGCTAGCACATTCCTGCAAAGCTTTTGCATTGAGTTCTCTGCTGTATCTCCAGACATAATTAAGGCCAACAAGAAGCTCAGTAATCGCTGCTTCTGTCTTTTCTTGATTTGCAAAGTACAGAGTCTGTACAAGAAGAACATTGGTCCTGGAAACTACACTCTGCTGCTCAAAGCTCCGCTCAGATTGCCACCTAATCATGTTATGAGCGAGTGGAGCCAACCATTCCAAAATCGCAGTCATTGCTGCAGTCCACTCGCCTGCTAGCCCTGTATCATACATTGATGAAGCCAGGCTCTTTGTATATGGCTTTAACCTTGCTCTCAAAGTGGCTCTCACACTTGCAGGCAACATATTGTACAAGTCTTCCCTTGCATCATGACCAATCAAGTGAGGAGATGCCACCAGCTTCTCAATTACAATAATGACATTTGCATAGTGCAGCGCTAAAGCGGCACCACCAAGAGTTTCGGGTGAAGCGTCTAACAACTTGCCCTTGGAACTGAATATTGAAGATCTTGTTTGAACTCTATTGGCCTGAGGAATTCGCTCGACATTGCTCTCTTTGGCTCCATTAAGAGCTCCCAAAATATTTGGACTTGAATAACGGTAGGCAACAGGAGAAATATCTGCAGCCATCATGCATCCTTTGAATGGTCCTACTTGAGTCAATCTGTTGGGTTTTGAATGTGGTTTCTTTCCATGGAGGGCAGTTGACTTATCACGAGTCTGCCACAACTTCTTCACATCCTTTCCAAAAATTGAACCTGATTTTGCCGTAGGTTTCCCAAGAGGACCAGAATAAAAGTTAAAATTGTTGCTCTTTCCAGGAATAGGACCCGATTTTGTGCTCATAGCACTAAGAGGACCTGAATGATAATTATTCATTCTTTTTGGTTTTGAAATAGGACCTGAGTTAGCAGTAAATTTTCCAAGGGGACCTGAAGAAAATCTAGCTATACCAGTATTCTCAGATGGATGAACTGAAGATTGCAATAATGCAGAAACTGATTGGCTTCGGTAAATATAATCAGAAGACATATCTCTTGAATCCTCGACATCCACACTCACGTTTATTCCAAAGACATGTCGTATCCTTCCAAATAATGTAAATAGTGATCTTGCCAAAAGCAGAATTGTATAATCGTAAGTCTTATTCCAAAGAGAGACCTCCCTTAGATTCTTCACCTCCTGCTCCTTCCATGCAACCTTCTTTTGAAACTCTATCAAATGCTCTATCTCACCATCATTATTCTTCACTCTCTTCAGAGTTTGTATGTGATCCGCAAGCATTTCCATCTCTTGGTACAAATTTGCATTTATTGAAATGAAACGTTCCATCTTCTTGACTTTCTTTTCCATCTTCTTCCATGAAAACTCCCACCCATATGGGTCAGGACCAATATTAACAAATTCATCTAGAGCAATCTCAAAACTCTTTAAACCCTGATCATTACACTTCTTCCCAAGCCTAGCCACAGATTTCGCCACATGGCCCAAATTCTCAATCATCTCAGCACATATTAAACTTGCAATAAACTCGTCATCCTCCGATACAAGCTTCTTTATGCCCACAGAATTTAGTATCTCGGCTCTCAATCTAGCAATCTGCTTATCACTCAAAGACTGCCAAAGGTGAACCACCTTAGACATCAAGCTCACAACTTCAAATGCAAGCACTCCAATCACCTCTTTTTGAGAACCAGCCTCGTGCTTTCGAGGTATTCTCCACAAGTTACGAAACCAAGATTCTGCAACCATCTTTTACCTCAGAAACTCTATCAATAATCAAAGAAAATTATTAATAAGCCATACTTATCAACATAACAATAGCTTATAAGCAGTCACGACAAACAAAATGAACATACAAACAATTTCATCAAGAGGGGTAAATAAGACAAAATTCCAAAATAATTGAAAAAAGAATAAGTAATACCATCATGCATTCTGATGCTACAACTAACTATAAATAAAGAATTTTCATTTTATTATTTAACTTGAGATTCAATTTCCTGTAATCATCTTCAATTAAGCCTAAATTTCAGCTAAAAAAAATTACTGAACTTGATCTCTAACAAATGACTCATAAATATATATAACACAAAAAATAGGGTGCAAAAGAATTCTCTAGAAACACGTAAGGATCAAAAAAACTGAAATTGAAGTTAAAATAATTCCATGATTCAAAAACAGATCCCACTTAAACTCAGTTAGCTTCAACTTTACACTCTTCTAACATAAATCATAACATCCATAATTTTGTCAACTTTACCATCCAAAGCAAAAAGTAACAGCAAACTATGAAGTAAGAAAAAAGCGATAAATTTAATAAATAATAATAATAATTATTATTATTATTTGTGGCAAATATTTAAAGAATAAGCATGCTAAAAGTACAAATGAAAATGAAATAATCCTAACCAAAACTAGCAAATTTCCTTCAACAAAACACTTAACAAACGAAAACCCAGATAACTAAAAAAAGAATAAAAAATAACCTTTAGCTTAGTTTGCACAACAATTTCATCCCATTTCATTTATGCATCAAAAGATGAGCAAACAAAAATAAAATAAAATAAACAAAGAAATAACTTTATGAAAATAATATTATAAAAAGATATAAAAAAGAGAACTTACTGATCACATGAAGAGGAGAAGAGAAGCTGGAGGAATCTTTGAGAAGTAAAAATGGATGAGAGAGAGAGAGGAAGAAGAAGAAAGTGAAGACTAGAGCCACATGGGGCAGAAACAAATAAAGCAGAAAATAGGTAGGAAAGGAAAGGGCTAAAAACGAGTGAAATTTAATAAAGTTTTAAAAGATCTCAGTGCTTCTTTTGCACTTTTGAATCCTTTTACTTTCTTATATTTTCTTGTATACCCACTACTTGGACATGATTATTTGAATAATATGAATATGTATTTTGAGGCTTCCACTATAGTATTTTAAGCATACCTACCATAACCCACAATCTGAATATAGTTAACTAATAAAAAATTTAATAAAATCTAAAAAAATTTAATCATACGATGATGTCCAAGCAGTGGTTTTAGTTGAATTTTAATTTAGACTTATTGTAACATTTTATTTATTTATTGCAACATTTTATTTTAGAGTCAATTTATCTTTTAAAATAGAATTTTAAGTATTTACCAAATGCTTAAATAGATAAACTTTTAGAATACAGCCGCCACATGATAATACTGGATGGATCTTTAAAAATAATTAATATTATGAACTAAGTTGTACCAAGTCTTTTTTTTACAATTATTTTATAAAAAGTCCGTCACATTTTTTTTGTTAATAAAAGAAAAGGCATGAAAATCATGCTAGTAGGTGTGAATACATGTGTCTATTGTGTGTACATAGAAAAAGAAGTCACATAAAGTGTTATAAACTAGTGAAAAGTAAGTGGTACAATATTCATTTTTGTCTTCTTGAGTTGAATTTACAAAGACTTGCTTTGAGTTCTTCAAAAGAATCACATACATGTAAAAGTTGACTTCTACAAATCAAAATTAATATGATCGATTTATTGGTTATGTTAAATATTTTCTCAATAAATTATTTCATAGCATACCGTTATCTAAAAATAACATAAAAAATTTATCATTAATTTAAGCATTTGATCTTTCCCACTTTGTCCTTATATATTTGTCTTGAAATACAAATAATATTTTTTAAATCAGTCTAATAATTCACTATGCTCAAGCAATGATTCAATATGATTCAATGATGAAATTGCAACAAAATGAAAATGTCCTTTTTTGTTACTGGGTGATAAATATTAAAAATCCGTTAAATCAATGAGAAACGAAAAAGAATAGATATGTAGGATTTAAATGCAATATCTTAGATCCGTCGTTATCATTACTGGCAAGCACGCGGAAACTAGCCGTTTTACCGATTTAGCCTCCCAAGAACCGCTTTATAAACTTCAATTCGGGCCGGACCGGATCATAAGGACGCTCCATTTAGAGACGAATGCCGCCAAAATTGATCCGACCGAGGATCCGGGAATCCTGCCCGGTTTTTTGTGCCTTAATCATAGACAACAAACTTAGGGAGTTTTTATTCTCCTGTAAATCTCATTTGTTTTCTTTAATTAATTTTAATTAAGGAATTTCTAACGATTCTTAGACTTAAGTTTGACTTTTTTCCGTAAATATTCAGTTTCAAGTGTATGTACTTTTAACCAATCTCATTCCATTTACGGACATATAATACTTGAATTATTTTTCAAATAATGAGAAAGAAAGTTGATGGAACGGGGTAGTGGAATCAAATTGATCGGATAGATAAATGATAAATACTAAATCACAATTATAATGAAAATAAAATAATAAAACATACAAAACGATTGACTCTAATTAAAATAAAAAATAAAAATACTTAAAATAACAAAATTCTAAAATCTTAAACAAAATTCTAAAATTTTAAAATAATACCTTACATCAAAAGTCATTTACAATTTCCGCTAAAAAATTTTATTTAAATATTTTAAAGAACTATTTTTTGGAAAGTATCAAAGATAAAAACTTTAAAAAGAATTCCCAAGCAACTCTTTTCTTTTTATAATCTTAATTAGGAATTGTGTAATGACTTTTTGATTTGATTTTGACTAAGAATGGTTGTAATTTGGCTCGACTTTAAGTGAGTGATATACAACCAATGCTGATTGTCTAAGATAATATTATGTGGCCAATAATTTAGAATTGTTTGGCGACAGTCCAATTAGTTTTTGACTAAGAAGTCAGGTAATTTGGCACCTTTCTGTGATAGTGTTATGCAACATGTTAAGATGCATAACATTTCCATATTAATAATACAAAGCTTTCGCAATTATGTATTTTAAAGATAACGTACATTTGAGGGTAGACTTGCAAAAAGAGGGACAAAAACAAAAAGTTTTTGGTTTTAGTGTATGGATATATTGTTTTTAAATTAAAGAAAACAAACTACTTTATTAGTGTTTTTTTGACGGATAAAGAAGAACTAGTGACTGATGCTGATGTTGATTTTTTATACCAATGTTGATGTCGATTTTTCTTACAGAGTATAATTTATCTTGAGTGGGGGAAACAACATCGAAAGCCTCGGGTTGAATGGAAAGAGTTTGGCGTACTCTCTTTCAGGTTTTGTAAATCAAATCTCCAGTTGAAAACACTCCCCAGGACCAGCTTTAGAGTGTTTGGAGCCTTAGACGAAATTTTTTTATGAGACTTCTATTTATTTTATAATTTTAATATTTAAAGAAATAAAAAAAAGCTCAAAATTTATTTCATTTGTAATTCTTGAATTTTAAAAATAAAACCTAAAAGAAAGTTAAGAAGACATTTTTTATTCCATTAAAACTATTACAAAATAAACAATCAAATAAATACGAATAATATTATTTTCAGATAGGATATTAAGAATGATAGAATATAAAAAGTTGAGATGATGAATTAATGATAAGATAATAGAAATGCACTTTGTATTTCTATAAATTGATTTTTTTTAAATGAACCAATGAATATAATATTTTTCTTTTGAGAGAAGTGAGGAAGAAATTTTTTTATTTACTGATTTTTGAGATTACAAAGTTTTTAATGGAAATTAAAAGAAATACTAAAGGTCAAATATTCTAACATTAAATAATTAATTTTTTGGAGGAAATTGAAAAGATAATTAATTTAATTTTTTTGAAAGACTAATAATGAATGAATTAATGATTAAATAATATTATTAGTTATATCTATTTAACATTAATGTTATCAAATATAGATTTTTCATAAAAAATAATTCTTAACTGTAGGATAATTAATAATTAGAGAGATATTAATAAGCTTTTTGATTTTCTAAAATACGTAATTTAAAAAATGAGAATTATAAAAAAAATTCAAAAATTGAGGCCTTCACAAAATATGGGGCCTTAGGCAACCGTCTAGTTTGCCTATACCTAAAGCCACCCTGACACTCCCAAGGGTGTCGGTGAAAATCCTCTCTTAGTATGAGGAGCAATGTTAGACATTTTAATATTTAAATTTTAATTTGAACTCCAACTGGTATTACTAACAAAAATTTCCTGAGAAGTATCGGGGTTGTTGTAAATGAAACTCCTCTCTTGTAAAGAAAAGTAGCGCTATGCATTTTAACATCTGAGTTTCAAGTTGAGTCCCAATTAACATGATATTCATCTATGAGATGATGGTTAAATAATTTTATAAATTATGAAATCCATCATACAATAGATAAGTAACACATGATAATAAGACTTAAGTTGAGAGTTAAATATTAAAATTTTTAATATTATTGTAGTAAGAGTAGTATAAATTCAATATGCAAGTTTAAATATATAAATAAAGAAAATGAAATTGCAAAGATTCCAAAATCATGAGCTCTTTGAGTGCTTATAGTTGGTTGTCGCAATATACTTGGTTGTCGCAATATACTAAGGCAATAGTAAAAGTATATTTAAGTTAGGGATTCCCTCCCTACGTTTATCTTGAAGGAAGAGGAACTTCAACTCAATTCTGCATCTTTTTTGTAGGGTTTGAATTTTGGGAAAATTAGAACTCATAATGGTATGTGTATGTTATTTTATATAAAATATATTGTTTTGGATCCTAGACTTGGAGGTCCACCAGAATTTTGAGCTTAATGATTCATTAGGATTTCGCGGTCAGGTCAAGGAAAAATTTAAGTATAAAATCAAGGGTAAATTTCATTGTGCCCCTATTAGAGTGACTATCTTCAAAATATCCTCCAAGGACACGAAAACATTATCCTAACCCTCAATTGTCGTGATCTCCCTGCTAAAGTTATGAGCTTAAAGGGCAAAATTGTGTTTGAACAAATACCGTAACGAGTGTTAGTGTAGAAGAGTGTGACATATCAAATCAAGGCAGCCTTTCAATTACTCCCTAGAATTTTATAATTTTATATAGGGTAATATTTTATAATAAGTTATTTTTAAAATTTTTAATGAGAAAATTTATAAGTGGTTAAATGTAAAAACAATAAAGTATCTTTTTCTTTTGGCGCAAACCATCATCTTATTCACAGTTTAGAGAGCGAAACTTTGAAACGGAGCATCAAAATATTGGCAATAAATAATGCATTTCTATTTGAAAGACTACAAAAAAAGTGACTATTGGAGAGTGATTGTTGGTAACAACAACCTTACAATGGCAGAGGTAAAGAATTTATTTATTAAACCCATTTTTCTTTAAATAATAACAGTAATAGCACAAATTTTTCATATGTATAGATCATTGTTCTGATTAAACCATAGTTCTTAGTTAATTGGGGCATTTTGTTTTCATTGTACCATTAATGAAATTTATAATATTTTCTTTATAAATAAGTTGTTGGAGATTAAAAAAAAGCATATATATTAGTATATATTTTTATATATATTGTCATGAGTGGTTGTTTAGCAAACATAACTAAGAAACTGAGTTATTGATATATACCCTGCATCTTTTGGTTTTGGTGATGAATATTTTGGTTTTATTTTTCATTTTATGATATCATGCCTACGTTGGCGTTGTTATTGAAAATGCAAAGTTTTTGTTATTGAAGGGGCACTTGAAGGTTAAAGGCTTTATAAACTTTCTTTGTGAAAATTTTGAGGTTGGCCTCATTGACCCTAAATTTCTAAATAAAATTGCTCTAATCAATGTTACAATGAAAAGAATGGTTCGGAGAAATAGTTATAAAGATGAGAGATTCATCATTGAAGTTACACTACCGTGGAATGAGAAGAATGGTACAATAGCTAATGATCATGAGCTGTATAAGATATGTCACTTGTACAATGACAAAAAGTATATAGAGATTGTGTTTGACATGACCATCATAGCATTTAATGTGATGAATGTGATTAAAACGAGGTTGCATATAGAAGATGATGTTGTTGGCCTGATGATGAACCTCAAAGTGTATTATGTGTTTCGGAGACAACCAATCGACAATGTTGAAGCACAAAAACATGTACACGCAACTGCTACTGGAAAAAAAGAGGTGTTAAAAGAAAATCAGTAGCAAGAAAAAGTTCAAGAATATTTTAGAGACCAAATTTTCTAGGCTTTCCATTCTAGAACCAGAGTCCAAAACTGAGGCCACCATTGTAGCAGAAGATGATATTTAAACACAAACCACAACTGAACTTGATACTACAACAGAAGTTGATAATCCTGAAACACAAACTATAGCTCAACCTACCACTACAATAGGAGCTAAATTTGAAATACAAACCAAAGCTCAACCCACCACTGCAGCAGAATTTGAACTTGAAACACAAACCACAATTCAACCCACCACTACAGCCGATCCTGAGCTTGAAACACAAGCCACAACTCAAATTACCATCTTCAAGTCCAGACCACATCCAAATCCTACTCATGAATATCCATCTGAAGTTTAACTTGATAGTCAAACTACACAAAAAGTACTAGCAAAATTGAAGGCATCTATCAACAACAATATGCAACCTAGTATGTTTGATCCTTTTGTCACGCCTACAAAAGGAGCTGCAGGTAAAATATTCCTAGATTTTGATCAAGTCACAACAAAACTACTACCGCAATTTCACTAAACCCCATTCCTAATACTAACAACAATAGTACCACCTCAATTTGACAAAACTACCATTATCAAAGCCTACATTTAGCCATCCTTCAGGTGATGATGGTCCAAAAAAGGGTGCTGATGAGGGTGTGACTAACTCCTTACACCTTTCAAAGCATGGTGACTACTTATACAATTTTCATGTTGCTGATGAAGGCCTCGATAAGTTTGCAGTGGAAGTTGATGAAGAAGATGTTGAGGCTGTTGATTCATCATTTTCCCAATTCTTACAGAATAATATATCTAATAAGTTCAGAAAATCAATGGCTGCACATTCTCAAATAGAGGTACCAACTGAAAAAGTAGAAAAGACAATGCCTACTGAGAATTTACCATTAGAGGTTGTGCAAACTAAACCTTGTAAAAGAAAGGGGAGAAATGTCAACAAGTCACATATTACTATCACCCCTTCACATAGGCAAGCTAATAGGAGAAAGAATGCTGCTATCCAAATTAGAGCTTCTCAAAGGATTGCAAATTAGAAGATGCCTTATTCTACAACAGTAAAGGCCGATAAGATAATTGTATAGAAGAAAAGAAAGACCAACTTTGTAGATTTTGAACAAGTCATGAGTAAGCTAAGGCAAGTAAGAAGAGTAAATCAAGTAGGAAGGACAATGGTGTTGGTCTAACAAGACATGTAGAGGTAGATGATGAAATGTTACACTACAAGAATATTGGTCTTTAATGACAAAAATATTTTTGTCGCTATAAGTACTTTTTAGCGAGGAAAAAAACTTTTTTCGCTAAATTTATAGTAAAAAATATATTTAATTATCACTTTTAGCAACGAACCTAAAGAGGACATATTGTAACAAAAAAATTAAGTTCGTCACCAGAAAATTAAGTGGCAAAAAAAAAAAATTTGCCGCCCAGACCTTTAACGACCAAAATTTGATATATTGCTAAAATGTTTTGATATGCCAAAAGCACATGTTTGGGGCACATAAATAAACTTTGTCGCTAACCAATTTCATCGTTAAATCTCTTTGATATGCCAAAAGAGCATATTTTAGCAACAAAAATAAATTTTGTTGTTAAAAATAGTTTTAGAGACAAATTCTATTCGTCACTAAAACTCTTAGATATGTTAATTGACCATGTTTTGGCGAGAAAAATAAATTTCATCGCTATAAAAAAAATTTACGGGTAATTTTCTGCCAAAATTTAAGATATTTAATGACAAAATTGAATTTTTTTCTATCGCTGCATGTGTACTTTTAGTGACGATAGTTAGATTTTGTCTCTAAATGTACACTTTTAGAGATGAAATATTTTGTCGCTAAAAATTTCAAAATTTAAAAAATTTTGTGGGGTTATTTTACGCCACAATTATGTTCTAGCAACGAATTTTAAATTTTATTACTAAAAACTCTTGTAGCCCATGTATATATCATTTACTTCATTTATTTCATTCTTTCTCTCATTCTCTCATTCCTTTACTTTTATTCTTTAATTCTCTTATCTCTAAATATAAGATTTGTTTAAAATCTCTATAATAAATACAAATACATTATTAAAATAAAAATTATAATTTAATATTTAATATTATTTTAAATGTTAAAATAATTTATTATTCTTGGTCTACTAAATTAGATTTATTATTCATATTAAATTTTTGTTAATGAAAAAAATTTCTTAGTCAATTTTCTAAAATACTAAATTGAAAGGGGATTATGATAAAAAAACAAAAGGGGGTCTCGGTGTTCCCTTCTCAAAATTTGGAGATTTTTGTGACTATTTTTCTAAACCTTAGGATGTAGATACCGTTCCCCCCCCCCCCCCCCCCCCCAATTTTGACTGATCCTAAATGAACATGTTTAAGGTTTTTATTACTAATTTGATTATAGGCATGCTTAACTATTAAATCTAGTTTAATCATTTGATCCTTATAAGTACATGACACATATCTTTCATTATAATTTTGTTGTAGTAAGGATTTGTTAAGTAAACTTTCCTTCTTATATATTATAAATTAAGTCCAATTTATTCTGTTTAAGCTTTTCTATTTGTTTATCTAGATCTATAAGGTTTTCTATTTTAACATCCTCATCTCCCTTTCTTTTACTAAATATTCTTTTTAAATAATTACCTTCTAATTTACTAATACTAACTATCTGCTTACCTTTATACATTAATAATACATATAGCTCTTAGTTTTCTTAAGTTGAAGGCTTCCTATATTTGTGTTAATTTTAATTTTTTTCCAAATCTTCCTATCAAATCTTCTAATTTTGAAGTTGGTATAACTTTTGAATCCTTATCTTTATCCACTTATTTTAATTTTAATCTTCATTCTTCTAATCCCAAAATTTTATCTAACTCTACTATATTTTGATCTTTTATAAAATCTAAGCTTTCTTCTAAATTCTTAAGATAAACTCTATTTTCTGTTAAGCTATCTAAAACTATCTTGAAATTCTTGTTTAATTTATCAAATTCTAATTTCAAATTTCCACATGAATTGATTAATAAATCTATTAAACTATTTAAATGCAATTTTTTAATTAAATCGTGTCTAAAGTTTCCTTCTATGTTATAGTCTACATTATATCTATCCAAAATTACCTTCTTAGTGTGATGAGTACCAATTTCTAAATCTAAATATTCTATTCTTTTCATAAACTATTAAATCTTCTAATTAGGATTAACCAATTAAACCATGCTCTGATGCCAATTCATAAGGGTCTGTCTAATTAACTTCTAAAAAATTAATTATAATTCTAAATTGTTATTCTTTTAAGGGCTGAAATGAGAATTTCTTATCACTTCCGTCTTTTTATGTTTCTTTATCTTTTTCCCATATAGAAAGTCAAAGTTCCATACCAGTAATTTGGTCATTTTTTATTGCTAATTAAAGATATTATACATTTACATTATGATTAAAGACAAAAAAATGAAACAGACATGGAAATTTGCATGTCCTGTTCAACTGAGATAAGCTTACTAATGTTTTATGAATTTTTAAGGTGAAGACAAAGATAGAAAGCAACAAGAATTCATGGTAATTGGATTGAGTAATGGAAGTAACATTGTTGTATTGTATTTAATAAATTGGGTAAATTTTTGCCTACCCCAAATGAATTGACATTTTGCACCGCTCACCCAAAAAAATGACATGTTGCATTGGATCCCCTAATTCCATTACATTTTCAGTTATTATTAACATAATCGTGTGAAGTTTAATGAAATGACGAAAATACCCATTTTTAAATTTCAAATATTGAAGTTGCAAAATACCCTATTTTGCTGTGTTAATTGACATTATTATCCTTGCATGATGGCTTTGCCCGTTGTTGATGAGACTAGTCATAAACATTTACATGAATGCCCAAGTAAATATACATGGTTTACATTGCCACATGGCAACACATAAATGAAGCAACATTCAATTGAAGTGGATGTTGAAGCCTCAGTCTAACGGCTATATCTGTTTCTGACGGTCAAATTAATCACCCAAATATATAGAGTATAAAGACACATATCTTCATAACCAGCCTCCATCAACAATTAACATTAAACATTAGCAGCAACTTCACACCTTCAACTTTCACCCTAATGCAAGCTTAAATCATCAACAGCAATAACAACGTAACACATTCAATAATTAAGCATAATACCTTCAGTTGTGACTCTATTGCTTGCAGATACCATAAACATTACAAGGAATAAGTCGTAAAAAAAAAGAGAAAATGTCTAGTTTGAGGAGTGCATTAAGTTCATCAACGCACCCACCATTGTAGGATAATTTAATCAATGGGGGGCTTATCTAGTTTCGTAATAAAATATGTTACTGTAGACGTAGGGTAGTGATAACTCTATGAAATAAGAGTTATCATGGCACTTTTAGACTCAAATCAATAATATTTAGAGAGTAAATAATGTGTTTTCATTGTATTGTTTTGTTATATTTTGCATAAACATTCATTTTAATTTAGTCTTAATAAATTTTGCTTCATTTAGAGTAATTTGTGCTCAAATTGTGTGCTTAATTGTAAGTGTCCAGAAGCTTATTGTTCATGGAAAGAATGTTGTTGCAACAGGCTAGCAAAAATGAGGAAGAACATGACTATATAAGAATTGAAACAAAATCTGGAGCAATGTGGTGCTGTAGCCATTCCTGGAGCAGCCATTGCTGTAGCAATCCTGGAACAACGACATAGAAAATTTAGCGTGGGATATATGCAGAATCGATATATGCAGTTTCCTAATCTGACTTATGTGTGTCCTAGGCTTCTGTTTACCCTAGTTTTTAGATATAAAAAGAGCACGCATCATATGAAAAAGGGTGACGAATTATCATTGGAGAAATCAAAAGGGAAAAGGAGAACAAAATCAGAATTCACGGGAAAGCAAGTCTGCACCAGTGAAGATAAACCAGCAGAACTATTGTGGATTCAATTTTCATCGTTCTTTATTTGTTCATTTACTTTCTCTTTGATTGAAACGATGTATTTCATGGCCGATATTTTGCTGTTTTTTTTTCTTTTTCAAAATATGAACTAAATTTGATTATAGTTGAGTGACAAACAATCTAAATGGGTTTTTTACTGTTCTTATGAGTTGATGTACGATTGCTGTAGCATTTTACTCTAATAGCTATTATTATAATCATTATTTTGGTTGACTACTCATTTAATGGTTCAAGTTAAGATAGAGTCGCAAAATGGCTTGTCTTAGTAGAAACTATTAGAGTAATACTAGATCTTAATTTAAGTTTCCTGGACTGAGATTACTTGAGTCTCAAATGGGCTATATTTGAGTTAAGATTTGTGAAGAACTAAATATAGGAATTCACCTTGTACGATAGAGAGAGTGTATGCTCATAATGTCATACCGTAGGTGGGTTAACAACTGGTTATTGTTAGGGTGCTTAAGGGTATGAGAAATTTGACAAGCCACAATTGAGGATGCAAAATAATTCTGCCCAGTGCTGTAGGAATTGCTGTAGCAACTTGTGTTAATTTAGACAAAACAATCAGTTCATGAAGAGAGTTTGATCACTCAGCTACCTCATTCCTATTAAATTCTTTTTACACAATTCATTTAATTTATTTTATTACTGCATTGATTTGTTTATTTTTGTTTTTCTTTTATTGTTTATTTCAGTGGTAATTCACTTTTAATTAGAATCTTTTTGGAACAAAGGAATTTTGCACTATCGTGATTGTTGTAACCTTTCTCGTAACATAAATTCCAGTAGAGACGATCTCAAATATTCATCATTTTATTATTTGTTGTGTCCACTTTCACATTGACATCAATAGCAATTGAGTTTAAAAAAAACCAACAGGTAGCAATCAAAATTATAGAATCCATACCAAATCCAAATAGATTATACTACAACTATCCTAATGATCATGGATGTGGTTTCTTTAGATGGTGGGAACCAACTAAAGAGGAAGCTGCAAAAATTCGAGCAAGATCACATCAGTTTGAAGAACAAGCAAATCCACACATGTTTGAAGAAGTTATTCACAACAACCATAGTTTTAATGACAAATTATATATCAACACCTTTCATCATAGATTTACCAACATTGAAACTATACTTCATCAACTAAAAAAATAACAATTCACTGCCATATTATTGCTACTTGTAGTGTTGTTTATAATACATTGTAATGTAAGTTATAACATTGTAGAATAATTTATTGTAACAAAAAATGCTAGCCATATATTAACCATAATGTCTTATCTGAGTTGAGTAGTCTAATGTAAATTACATTTTGATTCTCAAACTAACATTGGTAGCAGCCTATACATTCTAATTAGAACTTATATAGTTACATACAAATGAATCTAAAAAATAAAATGAATTGTTGGTTTAATTCCTAGTACTTGTAAATGAATCTTATGCCCAACAACTTAAAAAATACCACGAACCCTGCATAACTGATATACTAATTGTCACAAAGTGCACACTTCTGTAATTGGCAAGTTTAGAGTCAAAGCACAAACTGAAACCGTAGCTCCAATTTCATGTCAAAAGTAGAGCAAGTCAAACTATAGGCTTGTTGATCTTTATGCCAGTCATGTGGTTCAAATGACATTGTGGAAGGTGTCAAAAAATGGTTATACTACCTCCACAACTTAGTAGTAAATCAACTACTGCCAATGCATCAAGCAAACATGCACAATCACTACATTCCAATTAACATTATTTAAATATCATATCAAGTCCCAATAATATACGTAAAATATCATGCAGTATGTATTTAATACTTATGTATACTAAGTACATATGATGTGCATTCAAATTAATTTTTGGCCTAGGAAACATATAACTTACCCTCCATGGTAGGAAAATCGATGCCTTCCCTTTGTCAAATTTCTTCCTGTCTTTATGCTCACCTCTTCGATAGTCTCCCCTCAAGTCAACCCACGCAGCATCATTGCTTCCTTCCATCCTCTTCCTTTTAACCAAATTCTTTGAACTTGATGGCCCTGTTTGAATAGCAGCTTTATGCTTCTTGGCATTACACAGATTGTTTGTTCTTATGTTTTCAACTTCTACAGTCACTTGGATGTTGTCACTTGCATGTCTTGGAGCAACAATTAATGCACAACTGGGTGATTCCTTATGAATAGAACTATCCATACCTCTTTTCTCTAATGCTGCAACTGTATCTTTTAGTATGACATTAAACATCTTTCAATTGTTATTTCATTTAATATATATTAAGTATTTAACTACTCTAATAATTAATTATTTAATTACCTTAATAAGTAAGATAAATTATTTAATTTAGCAATGAACTTAATTTGGCAACAATATAATTAAGATAAATTATTTAATTTAGCAATGAACTTAATTTGGCAACAATAGAATAATAAAATTATATTAAAGTATTACCGACCTTGTTCTTTTCCTTCGCGACTTGTCAGATAGCTTTTTAGATGATGCTAAGACAAATCACAAACAAGCAAAATAATTATTAGTATTATATAGATGTCTTCTCTTGTAAGGAGCATAAATTAAAGTCTTAAAACTTCTATCAAAAGCTAGCCAACTAACGTGGTATAATCTTGTCCTCTTATTTGAATTTTCAGGGTTAACAAGGCAGCCTATTTTATTGTGACCAAACTCTTTGCAACCTTTGCATTGCATCATGTATCTTTTACTTTTTGGTGGTACCTCATTAGCTTCTCTTCTTCTATTAATCCTAGGTCTTTTAGGAGGCTTTCTCATTAAAGGAGGTAAAATTTAATCAACACTAGGATTTAGCCATGAATTCTTATATGGATTGGGTAAATCATTACTTGAATAACCTCTAATGTAAGTGTCCTTCTTTAACCATGAGCTGAAAAAATGAGCTTGGTCTTTATGATTATGGACTATACAAGGCATGACATGGATACAAGGAATCCTACATACCTGCCAATGTCCACAATCACAAACACGATGTTCAAGGTTAACAATATAAGTTTTGTTGTTGTAATCCACTTTATACAACTATTCACTAGCTCTTACAATAGGATTTGCACTTCGAATTTGCAAATGCTTTTGAAATACTATCTAAGCAACCCACAAGGGAGGGGTGAATTAGGTTTTTAAAAAATATGTAATGCATGAACAAAACTTAATGTGAATCTTAAACGAATTTAAAACAATAATAAATAAATCAACCATAATGTAAAGAGATAAGCGAAGAGAGATTCAAATATAGAGATTTTTACGTGGTTCGGCCAACCTTACCTACGTCCACGCTTCTAAGCTCACCGGGCTTGATGATTCTACTAGTCAAGCCTCCAAGCCTTCAAGAACACTTACAATTGACTTCACATGTGTCAATCAACTTTTATACTAAGAGATTATCTCCAATCTTAACCCAAGTCTATCCCAACACTTAAAATCACTCAAAACAAATATTACAAATGTGTTTCTCTCACACAAAATATATGATTATAAATCAATGCTCAATGTGTGAATAAATGAAAAATAATGAATTTAAGACTCAGTGAATGTTGTATTCTCGATTACAAGCTCAATGATAATGTTTTTATCAACCTTTGTTTGAATTTGATTGAGCTTATTTATAGTTAGAGCTAAAATTTAGCCATTATTGACTTTCTACACACTGTGGGGTCACTATTTTGACTTTGGTAAGTTACCGTTGCGCCGAAATTCAAATTATCAGATCACCATTTGTAGGAAGTCGGATTACTATTATCGTTCTAGAAACTAGCTTAGAGATTTTGGTTATTCATTTAACATAAACGATTTACCGTTTGCAAGATGATTGTTCTTTGGAATGTTATCGGTGGACCGTTATTAATAAACGGTATACCGTTATCTAAGATTTGCTCTCTGGAATGCAGTCGGATTACCGTTATCCATAAACGGTTTACCGTTATATGAGATTTGCTCTCTAGAATGCATTTAGTTTACCGTTATCCATAAACGCTTGTCTGTTATCTTTGATTTGCTCTTTGGAATGAAATCGGTTTACTGTTATCGATAAATGGTTGTCCGTTATCTTTGATTTTCTCTCTAGAATGAAATCGGTTTATTGTTATTCGTTAACGGTTTGCCGATATCAGAAATTTACTCTCTATAATACTTTTGGTGTGCCATTAGCCATAAATGGTTAATGCAATCGGTTTACCATTTTCTTTAAACGGTTTGCCGTTTTCTAGAAATTCACTCTTTGGAATGTAATTGGTTTGCCATTTTTTGTAAACTGTTTGTCGTTTATTTCCAACAAGTTTTGCTTTGCTTTGAATAATATACGACTTAAAAAATTGATCCAATTAACAACTAATTTTAAAACTTATCAATTGAAAATTTATTTATTATCATGAAAATCATTATTATAAAAACAAAAGAGTTAACAACTTCATCATCTTGTCATAAATTCTTCTTCAAATCTCACTCCCCCAACCATTGCTTTCTCTCTTCTATTAATCAGCCTCTTTATAAGTTTTTTTCTAATCCACTCTAGCATTGTCAGTATTGGCATCTTCTTTTAAACCTCAACCCATGCATTAAATGATTCACCTACCTTGTTAGTACAATAATCATACTTGCAATTATTATTAAAAACATGTTTGGATCCAAACTTAGCTGGTTGTTTCCTTATTGTCTCATATATGCCCTCATATGTCTTTCTTAGCTCTTCCATAGCTCTATCAAATGCTCTTTGATTTGAAGCCCTTGTTGATACCCAAAAATGTGGTTTGAAGCCAAAGAGTGGATGCTTTGCTTTTAGATTGGCTAGAATGTGCCTAGCACAATACCTCACATGTGCATTAGGGAACTCTAATGCCAAAGCATTCTGAATACCTTTTTACATATCACATATAAAGGTGAGCTGCCGATTATCTCTTAAAAAAGTGTTCAAGTGCCCAAGAAACAACGTCCATGTGCTAGTGCTCTCAACAATACATTTACAAAAAACAACTAGGAAAATTCCATCATTCACATCAATGGCCACAGCTGATAATAGCACACCCTTGAAGCGGTTCCTTAAATGGCATCCATCAATGTTAAAAAAGGTCTACAATCTTGGTTGAAGTATTCTCTTAGTGCAGGGAAGGATACAACAAATCTGTCAAGTGAGTTTTGAGCTGTTCTATATGATTCTAACCACACTAACAAGTGCTAAAGCCTATGGCATCTTGTTAAGTATCATCTGTTCATAACTCCTCATTAGCTTATAACTTGACTCATGATCAGTATCTTGGCTCTTTAAAATTTTCTATTTTGCTCTGTATTTCTTATGCTTATTCACTTTCACACCATACCTTTTTCTGAATTTACTTATAAACCATTCAACCTCAGTGTCTAATTGTTCTATAATTGTTGATGCAACTTTACAGCTATGAACTCCGCTGTACATTCAGGGTTTTTCAGATCTCTTTGACATGTGTGGACATTGTGAAGTCTCCTAATAAGAAATTGTGGCCCAAATCTTATCTTTGCTGCATGTAAAAACAAAGAGCATTGAAAGAATGCACAACCAACAGTAATTCTGGATCTCTCAAAGTTGTGCTTGTACATTTTGAACCTATTTTCAATTACATAAGTTCTTAAATCCCAAGTTAACTATCTAAAGTTTCTGAAATACTGCCCAATTTTAATTACAACATCTTCACTAGGAACATACATGTTTTCTCTCATTATTGCATCTATTTTTGACAAAACCTCATCAGTCTTATCATCATAATCTTCACCAAATTCATTATCATCACTATCACAATCAGATAGCATATAATCTATGTCACTATCATTAGAATAAACATAACCCTCATTAGCTTGATCAATAGGAGGGACAAGGGTATTAATAACACTTGGAGCACCTTGTGGATGATGTGGATCTTTTTCTTTGGATTCAGTTAAGCCATAATCACTGTCATCAAAGTCATATATGAAAGTTGTTGGTTTAGTTCTTTTGGATTTCTTCCCATTATCATCAGAACTTTGAAAGGGGTTGGATGTTTGGAGAACGTATGAGTTAGGGTTCTGTATTGGCTAGGTTGAGAAGGCATTTGGGGTATTAAGTGTCAGTTTATGTAGTTACTGAAATACTAACTAGGCAACCCAAGAGGGGGGTGAATTGAAATTTTAAAATTTAAATTAAGTAAACCACACAACAATTTAATCTAATGCCTTAATGAAATAAAAAACAATAAATTCAATAAAGCACAATAATAAGAGAGTAAGGGAAGGGAAAACAAACACAATGATTTTTATGTAGTTCGGCAATCCTCGCCTATGTTCATACTTCCAAACTTACCCGACTTGAGAATTTCACTATCCAAACCTCCCAAGGCTTCAAGTTCTTTACAATTGACTTCAAAGGTGTCAATTGACCTTTACAATCAAGAGATTATCTTCTCAATCTCTTCATCCCAAGTGTTTCTCATATTTGTACACTCACAATTTGATGAGAAATGAAAAATTACAACAAACAATTCTATTTTAGAGTGGATATGCAATTGATAGCTCAATGAAGATTTAATCTATGATGATTTGTGAAATTGAAGCTTAATATATGTTGTGTGCACTTGTTTATGCTTGCCAAGATTACAAAAAATGAATTGGATTTGAGTTTATATAATTTGAACCCAAAAACTAGCCATTATGAGTTTTCTGATGATAACCGGCTTGCCGTTTTTGCAATCTGGTTAGCCGCTTATATATTATCGTTAGTGTAAATATTTGAATTTTAGAACATTCGGCATGCTGCTTTCGGAATCTGGTTAACTGCTTTCATTCCAGTAAGCTACTACCCGAAATCTGATTAACCGCTTGTCAAATCCGATTAGCCACTTGCTACAGTGAACTATTTTTAAAAATTATAGTTTTGACCTAAAACTTTATAGAATTACAATATGGCCCAAAACGTCATAAACCTTTTCACAAAAGTTCAATTTTAGAATTTCTAAATAATGCTTGTTATTCCCAAAACTTTTTGAAATTATGATATTTCTCAAAACACTATGAACCTTTTCAAATAAGTCACTCTCTAGAATTCAAAGCAATATTTGTTGGTTTCAAAATTTTCAAAACTCTTTCAATTAGACTATCAACTTGAAAAACAACCAATTTTATAAATCATTTTTCCTTTAAATATAAAACTTTTATAATGTAAAAATAATGATTTATTTAAAATGTATAAAAAATAATTTGAGCTTTTAAAAGCTTAATCATTCTTAATTTTGTTTGTTATCATCAAAATTAACATTATGGATACATAAATATTAATGGGTACGCTATCTGTTGTTGCTGCTAAAGCTGAGGAGAGATTGAAGAATGTTAAGCAATTTTTTTCCTTTATGGGGTTTCATCAGAACCATCTAAAGAGGTTTTATCAACATTACTATCACTAATTGTATCAAAAGTGTATGTTTTATTGCTATGATTTAGTGATACTGTTTGTTGGTCTATTGATGATCTAAAATGGGTGTCCATAAAATCTTCAAACAAATCAGAGTTGGATCGAAATTCAGTATTAAGCTTCAATGTAGAAGGATATGGTAACTGGTATGGTTTGGCACTTATATTGGTAGGAGGGGCATCTGGGACAAGGTTATTCTGGTCAGTCATGATTGGAATACTAGTTTTAGGGGCTTTATAAATGATTACTTTAGAAGTTTGGAATAAGACTTTTTTAGTTGTTCACTCCGCAAGTGAAGGTATCTCATCAAACTAAAGTTGCATATTATAGTACATGTTGTGGTGTTCATGTAACTGAACAATAAGATCATGATAATCCACAATCTGAACTTTCTTCCTTTCCCAAGATAGACAAACACTTAGATTAAACTTCTCATCAGGAGTCATCCTCTTTCATACATCTTATTAGAACTTTTATGATAATACATACTCTACTCAACTTGTCAGGATCAATGACACCAAAATAATGTGTTGTGTCTTTGAATGTGATATAAAAGGTTGTATTATTGTCATCATCTATTTTCGCCCATACAAAGAATATTTTGTCCTTAATTAACTAATACTTAGAGTTGGTGTCATGTATATAGATATTGTATTCCATAAAATGAAGGTGCATAAATTAGCTTAAATCCCATTATGACATTGTTGTCAAACAGTGAAACCATAAACCCAAAAATCCCCAATTGCACATACATAATGCAATAACATGCAATTAATAAATTTTAAAGTAAAATGTATCAGCAAAAGAAGGCATTCAAAGAATTCTACACTGACTATTATGAATAAAAATAAAATCTTCATCCATCAAAATTCAATCTTTAAAAAATTAAATAAAAATTTACCATGGAGTACTATGATAGGAATCAAATGAGAAGCTGAGAAGAAAAACAAGACCAAGATGGTGAGGAAATAAATGGGTAGTGAGTGAAAATAGAGCTACCATGAGTATTTAAAAAAAAAATTGAAGTCCCACCCATCATTGCATTTCAACAATAATGCAACATAAGTTAAACATCCACACAAAGTCAGTCATAAGTCCAATACACATGCCAATAAAAAAAATACAACAAATCTAACTACCTATTTGACATGCAAGTAACAGAGCAGATGCTTTATATTTATTATTACTATTATTATTGTTGTTATTTTGACACTATCATACACTCGTTGCAAAGAAATTTACATCGTGTAGGTAGAGATAGCCAATGGGCTAGGCCAGCAAAGAAGGTGCATGTGGGCTCATGCTTGTGCGGTGCTGTGCCCAACATGTGCTTCTTGCTATGTTGTACTGTGCTGATTTTTTTTTTTTTGGCTCAGGCTTGGCCCGACGCGTGCCATGCCCACACATGCGTTGTCGTGCTGTGCCTAAGAACAAATCATGACAAGTTTTTTTTTAAGAGGGATGCCAAGCCGTTGGCATGTTTTTTTCAAGTCTATGTACTTTTTTTTTATTCATGTGCCTTTAGTAAGATTTAATAGAATCTAAAGTTCAAAACTCAAGTTTGTATTCAATAATAATAAACTAATAATAGTAAGAAAATGTAATACTAACTACTAAGTTAGAACTTATGGTAGTATAATTCTTTTTTAATACTTTACAACAACAACAATAGTACTAATAAATATTTTTTAAGAGTTGACTTAATTGTTGACTCGAACTTACATAGAGTCATAGGTCATCGTCTATAATAATATTAATGCATACATATTATAAAATCATGATATTTATAATTTTATTTATTACAATCATAATATTATCTATTCATTTAATAAATTGTAAACATAAAAAAATTAGAGTATTTTATTTGAAACTAAAAATTAAATGAATTTAAAAAATTACGCTAATAAAATATATTAAAAGATTCAATTTCAAGTTATTTTGTAAAATCAAAAAATTTTAAATTTATTTTCATTTAAAAGTGAAATGTGCTTGTTGCAAAACCTTTCACATGTCATGCTTTAATCAATTTCTAATTGTATTGTGCTTTTAGGGCCCACTTGCCTAAAATTCTCAGCTCAGCCCGGCTTGTGTGCATGTTGTGCCATGCCATGTCGTGCCATGTACCCTACCAAAATGTACTCGTGCTATGTTGTACTATACAGACACGTGCCATATTCATGCTGTGCCACATGCCACTTGGCCCGTTGGCCAGCTCTACATATGAATATTTATTTTGTTTAAGGATTTCTCTACGATGCTATATGTATTTTTAAAGCATTGATAATGAGGTTATTGTGAACCCTCGATCTAAATGTTTTAATCTCAATCACCATTTAGTATAATGGATAAATAAATAAATAATTAAAATATAGCAAGTAACTTACAAGTTGTTGGTAAATATTGATTTTTAATTTTAAATTAGCATATAAGTGCTATATTATTCTATATCATGCATAACACTTAAGATGCTGATCTTGTTGAAGTGTTCAAGTCATTCCAAAAGAGCTCAACATATATACCTGCTTTAGACTTGACACACATGAGCTCTAAATGGAATACCACAAAAGTAGATTCATTTCAATACTGAGAAATTTTATTTCCCTAAATAGAAGAAGAGATTGGAAACTTAGAAACCAAAAAAAATTAATGAATAATCCATATAAAAACTTTACATCGAATATGAAGTTGAATTGAAGGAAAAAAAAATTAAAGTAACAAGATACAAATTTCAATTAATAAAGTTCATGTTCTCGCAATTCAATGTTGGCTCTAATTAATAATTCACAGATGTTAGTTTTTAATTACTATGGTGGCATGGATAGTTGCAAGAGGATAAAAGAAATACGTTTTTAGGTTTTATCAATGACTACGCATTTGAGACAAAAAGAGAATAAAAAAAGTGTTATGCTATTAAAAATTAAATGATGGATTTATAATGTACCACAACATAAATGTAAACGTAACCAATATATATATATATATATATATATAATGATATTTTTGAGTAGTCAATTGTATATTTCTTTGACAAAATGCTAACTATGAGCATCTGAAAGAATGGTGCATCATGATTCATACCAGTTAATGTGGCTACCAACGTACCCTAAGTGCAGTATTACCCAGCAAAATAAGGCAACATAAATGATAAAAAATTAAAACTCCTTTAATAAGTGGGCAACATCATTAATTCATGTAAGGTAATAACTAAATATATAATAGCATCAAAGCGCGATTTGATATGAATATAGTACAACAAGAACATCAAATCAATAATTCCTTATCTGGTGTGACCGTCTAGCAGACATTTAAAAGCCTCCATGTCAAGCACTCAAGGCAATAAACTAACAATAAGATGAGCTAGAAAGACAAGTTAACCATTCTTGTAAATGGTTTTCCTCGGTTAACATTATACACCCAGCTGGATTTGGAAGGAGACTTCTATGTTACAAACATAATCCAGTTTGACAATACAATTGAAATTTACAAGAATTTGTTGAAAAAATTCAAAATTAGAATTCAAATACATGCATTCAAATTTGGCTAATGTATCAATTGACCAACTTGCATACACATGCATGCATTCAACATTGGAGAGGCAAATTTGAAGACAAATTGCTAAAGGTAGGCACCTAATTTTATTGACAATTTTGTTGGGGTTGGTGCAGTAGTGCACCCCGTTTTTCCTTATAAATAGAAGGCAATTCCTCATTTGTTTGTGCATCCAAACATTGTGAGATTTCCAAGTGAGTTTTGGTAGAGAATATTTTTGAAAGTTTTTTCACTTTTGTAAAGTCCCATTATTAGTCAAATTATCTTCCAGTTTTTGCCTGTGGACGTAGGCTTTACACCGAACCACATAAAAATTACCGTGTCATACTTTCTTTACATTTGTTTACACCACATTTATATTCTCCAAAAGTTACAATCGCTTTAATATTAGTAATTGCTCAATCTCGTGCTTCCGCAATAATTGGTATCAAAGCTGAAGGTTTGTGCTTGGGGCATACGATATTATTCACGTATACAAAGTTGTTTATAGATATGGTATTGTTCATGTATATGATACTATTCATTAATACGATGGAGACAACTCTTTGTGCTTGAGAGACAGTCTATTGTAAGTAGTGTATATATTTACATGTTTAGGAAAGTTTTGTCAACAAGGCGATAAGAGCCTAAGAAGTTTGAATTTTAAGTGGGACCGTTATGACCTCTCCATTCTCCTCGAAACTTTGTTAGTACATTTATTCACGAAAAATAAACATCATAGAGACAATTTTTCAAGTGTAAATAGTTGTTGAAGGCACTGGCCATTTGAATTAAGAAGGATGGTAGAGGCATCCTCGTCACCTTCATCAGTGAAGACTGATATGACTAATGCAAAGTTTGAAGTGGAGAAATTCAATGGTACCAATAATTTTGGCATATGGCAATGTGAGGTGTTGGATGTCTTATGTTAGGAAGAGTTGGATGTTGCTCTTGAAGAAACATTTGACAAGATGGATGACAAAAAGTGGATAAAGATTAATAGACAAACATATGGTACAATTCACTTATGTCTGGCTAAAGATCAAAAGTATTCTATCATGAGGGAGACATCAGCAAAGAAATTATGGGAGGCACTGAAAGAAAAGCATATGAAGAAAAGCCTTGAAAATAGGCTTTATATGAAGAAGAAGCTCTATCGATTCACATATACCTAGAATGTCAATAACTAACCATGTGAACTCATTCAACAAGATATTGACGGATTTGCTAAATTTGGATGAGAAATTTGAAGATGAAGATGCGATACTGTTGTTGTTGTATTTATTTCCTGATGAATATGATCATTTCACCACCACTTTGCTTAATGGGAAGGACAATATCACATTTGATGTTGTATGCAGTGCGTTGTACAACTCCGAGACCAGAAAGAAAGACAGAAAGGATTACAGAGATGAGTGAATTTTGGATTCGATCTGTACTTATTATATGTGTCCCAACAGAGGCTGGTTTTTTTTGCTTCAAAAAGTTAGAAAGTGGAATTGTTTTTATGGGCAATGGCGATGCATGTAAAACCATAGGAATATGTACAATCCAATTAAAGAATCATGATGACTCAATCCAAGTCTTGACGGATGTTAGCTATGTACCAAGCTTGAAGAAAAATGTCATTTCATTACGAGTCCTAGAATCTAAATGGCCCACAATCACTTTAAGAGATGGATTGTTGAAGGTAGTAGCTGGGGCGCTCATAATGGTGAAAGACATAAGAAGAAATAACTTGTACTATTTCCAAGGAAGTACAGTTATTGGATTAGTATCAATAGTTTCTTGAAAAAATGTAGATTCAGAAGCAACTAAATTATGACATATGCGTTTAGGACATGTTGGTGAAAAAAATTTACAAACTCTGATGAAGCAAGGCTTATTGAAAATGTACAAATTCTTGCAAATTACAATTTTGTAAACATTATGTTCTGGGCAAGCAGACAAGGGTAAAGTTTGATTCAGCAATTCACGATACAAAAAGGGATTCTAGACTATGTTCACAGTGATATGTGGGGACTTACCAAAATGACTTCTTTGGGAGGTATGCACTATTTTGTTCCTTTTGTTGATGATTATTTAAAAAAAGTGTGGGTGTATTTGATGAAGAACAAAAATGAAGTTTTGGGCATATTTCTGAAATAGAAGAAAATTGCCGAGACTTAGATTGGTCGAAAGGTCAAAAGACTTCGCTAAGATAATGGTGGTGAATACAAGAATAATTAATTTCTACAAATATGTCAAGATGAGGGTATTGTGCGACATTTCACTATTCGAGATACACCACAACAGAACGGGGTGGCAGAACGCATAAACCAGATTATACTAGAGAAAGTTCGATGTATGTTGTCCAATGCGGGATTGAGCAATGAGTTTTGGGCTGAGGTAGTTATTTATGTGTGCCATCTGATCAACCATTTTTCATCAACTGCAATTGAGGGAAAAACTCTTATGGAAATATGAATTGGTAATCCTACTACTGATTATAATTCTTTACATGTTTTTGGTTCCACTGCTTATTATCATGTAAAGGAATCTAAGTTAGACTCAAGAGCAAAGAAAGTATTGTTTATGGGTGTAATTGGTGAAGTAAAAGGATATCATCTATAGTGTCCTATTACGAAGATGATTATTTTTAGCAGAGATGTGATTTTTGATGAATCAGCCATGTTGAAACAAAAAAATTCTCAAAAGGATGACAAGATCGGTACAACTTTACAGCAGATGGAGTTTGAAAAGGTAAAAAATGATCCAGCTGGTGTTGATGAGATAGATAATGATTCTCCATCGACCGATGATGATGAAGAGGTTCTGACCTAAGAACTTTAAGAGTAACAAGATTCAATTGCTTATAGAAGCCCACAAAGGGAGATTCATAGATATGCTCGCTTTGTTGATATGGTGGCCTATGCACTTCCAATTGTAGATAATGATATTCCTTCCACTTACAGAGAAGCAGTATGTAGCCCTGAAAGTAAGCAGTGAAAGTTAGTGATAGATGAAGAAATGATGTCTCTTTATAAAAATAAAACTTGAGAGTTAGTTACACTGCCTAAGGGTAAAAAAGTAATTAGGTGCAAATGGGTATATGCAAAAAAGGAGGGATTTTCTTATGAGAATGAAATTCGATACAAGACTAGATTAATAGCAAAGGGTTACGCTTAGAATGAAGGATTAGACTACAATGAAGTATTTTCTCCAGTTTTGAAATACTCATCTATTCGAAATTTTGCTAGCCATGGTTGCGCAATTTGATCTTGAACTAGTTCAGCTTGATGTAAAAACTACATTTTTACATAGTGATTTGGAAGAGGAAATGTACATGACTTAACCAGACGGATTCAAGGTTGCTGGAAAAGAAAATTGGGTTTGTAAATTGAGAAAGTCGCTTTATGGATTGAAACAATCTCCGAGGTAGTGGTATAAGCGATTTGATCGATTTATGAAAGGGCAAAGGTACACAAGAAATAAATTTGATCATTGTGTGTATCTTCGCAAGTTACAAGAGGGATCCTTCATATATTTGCTTTTGTGTTGATGATATGCTAATAGCATCCAAGAGCAAAGATGAGATTGAGAAGTTAAAGATTCAACTCAATCAAGAATTTGAGATGAAAGATCTAGGTGAAGGTAAAAAGATTATTGGCATAGAGATATGCCTAGATAGAGCTCGTGGCAAAGTCAGCTTGTCTCAGAAGCAATATCTGAAGAATGTACTATAATAGTTTGGCATGACTGACCAGACAAAACCTATGAGTACCCTGTTGGCTTATCATTTCAAGCTTTCTGCACAACTATATCCTTCAACAGACGTAAAATGAGAATACATATTACAAGTTCCATACTCAAATGTAGTGGGTAGCTTGATGTATGCAATGGTGTGTATAAGGCCTGATATTTCATATACAATTGGTATAGTGAGAAGGTATATACATAATTCTGGTAAAGGACATTGGCAAGCTGTGAAATGGATTATATGGTACATTCAGAAGACCATGAAGTTGGTTTACTATTTGAGATAGACGATACACTTAGTCAAGGTGTGATCGGGTACGTCGATTTTGATTATACTAGTGATTTGGACAAATGAAGGTCAACCACTAGATATATATTTACTTTTGCTGAAGGGCCAATCAATTGGAAGTCCACACTACAGTCTACAGTCGCACTGATGACCATAAAAGCCAAGTACATGGCAATTGCAGAGGCTGTTAAAGAAACTATTTAGTTTCAAGGCTTGCTTGAAAACTTGGGATTGGTACAGGAGCACATTAATGTGTATTGCGTCAGTCAGTGTGCTATTCACTTAACAAAGAACTAAGTTTATCATGCACGTACAAAGCATATTGATGTACGATTTCACTTTATACGGGAAATTGTTGATGAGGGGGAAGATTTTTCTTCAGAAAATCAGGACTGCGGAGAATCCTGTAGAGATATTGACGAAGGTGGAGACAACGATCAAGTTTAAGCATTGTCTAAACTTGATCAACATCTTACAAATTTGAAAGCAGTCGGAGAAGACAGAGACTTGAGGACGGGTTATTGATAGTCAACTCAGATTTGGACAAAATCTTCGTCGAGATGGAGAATTATTGAAAAATTCAAAATTAGTATTCAAATACATACATTCAAATTTGGCTAATGCATCAGTTGACCAACATGCATACACATGAATGCATTCAACATTGGAGAGGAAAATTTAAAAACAAATTGCTAAGGTAGGCATCTAATTTTTGTTGACAATTTTGTTGGGGTTGGTGCAATAGTGCACTCGGTTTTTCCCTGTAAATTGAAGGCAATTTCTCATTTGTTTCTCATTTGTTTGTGCATCCAAAAATTGTGAGATTTTCAAGTGAATTTTGGTAGAGAATTTCCTTAAGTGCTAAGGAAATTTGCGCTATAAGAAAAGTGACAATAGATGACAACGACTTTATGACAAAAATCATTTCATCATGTAACTATGATGGAGTCATGATAGAATTTTGATCTATCAAACTATTAATGATGTACTTGTGATTAGGAAAGGCAAAATCCGGGTCTGGGTTCGGGTTTAGCCTTCCCATTTCCGGACTCGGATGCCATTTTCTTTCTCCCGGACCCGAATTAAAACCCGATTTTTTTCCATCCGGGTTCAATATGAAAAAATTCGGGTTCCCGGATTATGGGTGTTGAACCCGGATCAATAAATCAATTTCAACAATTCGAACCTAAGGCAGCTGCACAATAGACCGGGGCCTTAGAACACGTAAAATAACCATTAGACCTCTAAGAATTTGTTATGTAAAAATAAAATTAAAATCCAAATGAATTCTAAATTTCTAATCACACCGCTGAAAGAGCATATATAACTAAACATAACTTTCAATGATATAAAAAAGAAGAAACGGAAACAAATAATAAATCTCACTCATCAAACTCCCAACTCTTCCATCAATATTATATCTTAAGTTACATTCTTGGAAATGCTTTACCTGATTCCTTTTGTCCATCTCTTACATTAAAAAAGATTGTTGGAATAAAGAAAATCAAACTCAAAACTATGAAAGAATTCTTAGCCATTTTAACCCAAACACGCCATGTTAATTCTGTCCAAGAAAGCCCATAAAGCTCACAATTAATCAGCTCTCAACTCTGCAAAGTGCATGCTGAAATAAGGTCTTCATACTCATTTCCAAGCAATAAAGGAGCTGACGAGTTGCAAGCCTTCGACGATGGTGAACCAAACGAATTGCAACGGTGGGGAACTCGACCTTGTCACGGTGGCGAACCCAACCCAGCCGATGGTTGTTTGACTTTGGCACTTTGCCTGCGACAAGCGGCACAACTTCAATGTGTTTGTGTCTGTGTCTGTGTCTGTGACTGTGAGTGAGAGCTGATAGAATTAGGGTTTTCTTTTTTAAATTTGTATTTATATTAACTAATAAATATAATTAAAACTAATATAAAAAAAATATTCGGGTCCGGGTTCTGGATTTACGGATTACCCCAAACCCGGATCTGAACCCGCATCTATCCGGGTTATTAAAATTCATTCTGGATCCAGATTTTTTTAAACTCCGGTATGGGTTCAACCCGATCCAAATTATCTGGGTTCGTCCGGATCCGGGCCGGGTCTGAGTTATTTTGCCATCCCTACTTGTGATAGAATATTTATCTATCAATAGTTTATGATATGCATGTGATGGAAATAAATTCAGTCACAAACATTGTGATAGAATTTTAATATTGACCGTGTTTGACCAAATTTAAAAGTAATATTTTAATTTTTTATAATCCAAACGCAACGTTTAGATAATTGATTTAAAAAAAATAAACGAAATGAAATGCTGCGTTTAAGAAAGTGTGTTAACAAAAACATAAATTTTCCAAGTCTCCCAATACTCTCTACTGATCGACATCGTCACTCTCACTCACACACATCACTCAACCCTAGCTAGGGATGGCAAAAATTTCTATGGGGACGGGTACTCTCGGGGATTTTTTCCATTCGGGGAGGGTATAAGGATAATTTCATACCCAATTTCTTATTCAGGGAAGGGACAAAGAAATTTTTTTACCTAATTTCTTATTCGGGGAGGAGACGAGGATAAGGTGGAATCCCCATCCCCTACCCATTTCCCCACTTTAATTTTTAATTTTAATTTTTAAAATTACTAGTAAATAAATTATAAAATTTGAATTATAAAATTATAAGTATTGGTAAAAATAACAAATATCAAAATATTTATATTATTAAAATTTTAGGCCTAATTAACTAATTAAAATCCTAAATTTTATTTAGGACATTAAAAAAAACCGGGTAAATTCTATTAGCTCAAAAAATTTATTTTAATTTTAATATTCATTAAATATTTTAAACTTAAATTGATTTTTTTTATTTATTTTTAGATGTTATAATCGCCCATAACGAATCACAATTTTAATATCTAATTTAATCTAATATAATCTAATATTTACTCTTGATTTACTTCGACTTAACTATTGTTCTGTAAAGGAAATAGTCCACATTTATAAAGTGTCCACGCCACCATTGAAAAAATTAATTTTGAATTTAAATTCGATTTTATTTGTAACAATTTTGTATTAGACTATTAATTTATTCACGATAATTTGTAAAAGAAATTTATATCTCTTACATACTGCGTTACTTACTAATTTAATGTATATGGCTTTTGTAATGAATATTAATATAAGATATATTTCAAACTTTACTTTTATTTAACTTTTTATTTTAATATAATTAACTTAAAATCAAAAATAAAAAATGTATTACTTATTCAGAGATTGAGGACCATTGAAGATCCCCTATTATTATTCGGGGAGATAATAATAATTGTTTTAAGTAATTCTGATAAGAACGGAGAGGAAACAGAGACATATGCGCAACGTATCAAAGATAGATACAGAAAGATTGGTCCCCTCCCCTCCCCAACCCTAGCCTAGATACTACCCATTGCCATCCCTAACCCTAGCTTAGATACTCATCATCACTCTTAATCAATCAGCCACTACATACATTACCCAAACCCTAGCCGGCGGACCGTTCCTTACCCTTGTTCAAACTACCAGCGTTCAAATTGTCATTGAAGCCATTGTTTGAATTGCGAACTAAATCCTAGAAACTGAGATTCATCGCTACTGTATCTGGACTCTCCCTATTAAAGATTTTGGTCCTTTCAGCGAACTATCTGCAAGGTAAATGCTTAGTTTCTGTATTTGA
Organism: Citrus australasica; assembly: GCA_029618585.1. Lineage (NCBI taxonomy): Eukaryota > Viridiplantae > Streptophyta > Magnoliopsida > Sapindales > Rutaceae > Citrus > Citrus australasica. The sequence goes on from JARCIV010000004.1 coordinate 8,331,546, forward strand.
TTCTAGAATACATGCTTTAGGGGAGAAAGCTGTTTGTTTGTGAGAAGAACTTGATTCGATCTGCACTAGAAATTGATTGGGTCTTCCTCATGAGCTTTGATTTTCATTATGTTGCCATTTTTGGTTAGTAATTGGTCATCACAATTAAGAAATTGTTTGATTTTCTTTGCCACATAGCCCATTGTTTGAATTTGGAGAAGATGTTATATTGTTCATTTTGATTAAGTGGTGTGACTTCACGGATTTGGGAAGTGCCGCGGAGACATTATATGGGCAAGCATACAGTGCAAGCAAATATGAAATATTAGGGATGTATAATTAAAGGAAGACTAGAACTGAAAGGTTGTGTTAGTTTGTTTCTTTTGTGTGTGTTAATTTGTTTCTTCACCTTCTGCAATCAATCTTCATGCATTTGAAGTTAGTTTTTTTTTTGTTTTTATTTTTTGTGTGTGTGTGTGTGTGTTAGTTTGTTTGTTTGCTTTAGAGTTCTTTCTTAGAGAAGCAGCAAAGTAAAAGAGGACTGGAGCTGAGAATATATATATATATATACACATACATATCCACATCCATCCATTATTGTTTCTTTTCTGATCTTAGGTACATGAGGTTTGCTTTTCTTATAGTATGATTATCTATGGTCAGCGAAAGACTGTATATTTTGTAATATTAGATTCTACACTGCATGAACAATTAATTATTTGTTCTCTTGCAGAAAAAAAATCCAACTGGGACAATGTTGTGTTGGCTTATGAGCTAGTTTGGGCCATTGGTACTGGGAAGGTTGCAACCCCTGCTTAGGCTCAGGAAGGAAGTTTGAGTTTATGTCTTATTTAATTTGATGTTTCAATGACAATGATCTTCGTGCTTATAAGAATGATATGACTATCCTTATTCTTGCTATCAACATAAATATTGTTGGATTGATTATGAGCCTTTTTTTTTTTACAAGAATTGATTGTGAGCTTGTTTGGTGTTTTTGTCAGCACATTTCCATATATTTTCACCATGTGTATTTTTTCCTAGGCAGAGCATTTCAGAATTTGTCTATAGCTCTAGAAGTTTTGAAACAAGTAATAATACAGTAGAGCTGTTTCTGATTGTCATCATCATTTTTTCACCTTATAGATTCATACATACAACAAAGAATTATATTTGTTTCCCAATCCATCTTCAGACTCCCATGCTTGTGGATGCTTTCTTTTATACATCTGCCTAAATATTCGTACCAACCCACAAATAATTTTGCTTGTGTCATTTCCTTTTCAGATGGGTACATGCACAGAAATATTTTTGTACTTTGTGTTTACATATTGAATACAAGTAAATAGATGTTTTAAGTCTATTTCAGTTATTACTTTATCTCTTTTTGCCAGCAAGACTTGCTGACATAATTGCTCTTTGTTGTGCTTCTAAAGTTGATATTCTGTGAATTTTTTTGTAATCATTTTTCTCAGACCATGTTTTAAATACATGTGACAGGTCCATGCTGAACTGAGGAAATGGCTTAAAGACAATGTCAATGCTGAAGTTGCAGCATCAACTCGAATCATCTATAGAGGTATCCTTTCACTACTTTGTTAGCCATTAATTGTGACCACTATTTAAAATTAATTGTGTATGTTGTAATCGTTATTAATATATATGGAGCCAAGCATGGGCTTATTGAAGCTAATGACTGGTCTTTTTAGAACTTTTTCTTGTTCAGACAAAGTAATAAATAGCACCTTACAACTAAACATACAATATTATTACTCCAACTTGTTTATTGAACTTACTTTGGCCTTTTCTATTTGATATCAAGGAGACGTATTCTCACATATATGCATTCTTTTGCTCTGCTATGTGCTTAATATTTTTCCTTTTGCAACAATAATTTTAGTTGGATTGGTTCTTAAACAGTTCCAAATATTTAGAAAAATGGAAGTTGCTTAAGGATATAATATACAATGCAAACTGTTGAAAACGGATCCAAGAACAGAATTCTCTGCCACTGATATTTTCTTCAGCTTAATTAATTAGTGGGGTAATGAATAATAATGCAGTGAACCAGGCCTGTTTTTGTATTCCTCGTTTATAGGTACTGACAGATTCATCAATATTATCAAGTTTCCACTCATCAACATTTTATAATTAGATGTCGTTCTTGGTTTATCCTACAGTTTCATTTTGTAGTATACTACTTGTTTTAATGCTGAAGCTGTGAAAAACTTTTGTACACTCTCAACAATGGCAAGATACTGAAAAAGAAATTCAATTGTAGGTTGTTGTCCACTGAACGACCGACAAATGTTTGTTATTATTTAGGCATTTCTAGGGATGTCAAAAAAACCCGGACCCGGCCCGGACCCGGACAAACCCGGATAATCCGGGCCGGGTTGAACCCGTACCGGAGAGGAAAAAAATCCGGATCCGGAATGAGTTTTTTAAACCCGGACTAATCCGGGTCCGGGTCCGGGTTTGGGATAACCCGTGTATCCGGAACCCGGACCCGGATCTGAATTTATTTTTATATTATTTTTAATTATATTTATTAGTAACTATAAATACAAAAAAAAAAAAACCTAATTCACAAATCACAACTCTCAGTCTCAGTCTTCACGATTTACCCAAACAAGCAAACCCTAGCTGTGCGTGTGCCGCCGCTGCTGCTGCTGCCGCCTTCCGCCGCTGCTGCTGCTGCCTTCCGTCGCTGCTGCTGCTGCCTTCCGTCGCTGCTGCTGCTGCCTTCCATCGCTGCTGGTGCTGCCTCCCGCCGCATGCTTGCTCGTCTTCTTCGATCCCGACATCAAAGTATCAAACCACAAGGCTAGTTTGGTCTTGCCCGATACTTTTTTCTTTTCATTTTCGGAGATGTGGATGGATTTTCTTATCTCATTGAAAGGAATCTCAGTATGGTGGATCGTGGGACCGTACTCCTTTGAATTTGTCAAATTCTGACTCTACAATTTGCTTTATCTTTTGGTTAATTAAGCTTGCTTTTGCTGCAATTGGGTGAAGATTTTACAATCAATCATAATGAATATAAAATAATTTTAAAAAAATTGTTGTACACAGCTTGGTAAGTGAATTATTGAGGAGAATGATTTTGGTTACAACGGAATTGGTTACAATGTGCTATTTGCATGCCGGGTTCAAAACCCGGAATCCGGAACCCGGATTTTTCCGGGTTGAACCCGGACCCGGACCCGGATGAAAAAAACCGGGTTTAAATCCGGGTCCGGGAAAAAGAAAATGACGTCCGGGTCCGGAACCGGAAAGGCTAAACCCGGACCCGGACCCGGATTTTGCCATCCCTAGGCATTTCTTCCATTTTTATTTTTGGGGTTAGAATAACAGAACGAGATATATGTTCACAGCTACTTTCAAAATATTTAATGACAACTGCATCATCCAAAAGAACCAGTGATTTTGAATTAAATTTTTATTGAGATCCGCTTTCTGGCTGTATTAAAGCCTGATGACCTTCGGAGAAATCTTATATATATCTCCAGTATAGGGAATATATTTATTTGTTGTGCTTCTCTATGCGTGGTTTGGGGTGGCAGGGGAAATGGGGAGAATATGGTACTGCATTCTATTGTCTGTTTGATATACTTTTTTTTTTTTAAATAATTAATTCATATAAATCTTTGGTGTACTTATTTGTGCTATTTTCTCGTCGGTTCTTGCTTTTGGAATTTCCTTTTGCATTTGAAGGAAAGAGGAAGTTCGTTATATTATGGGCTAGTTTAGTTATGGCTACTTTTTAGGTTGTGTGGTTGGAGAGAAACAAAAGAATATTTGAGGACAATATGTGAGGATATTTTTGTATATTTGGGAGAAAGTGAGGATTTGGGCTTTTCATTGGGCTTCCATTCCATTTCTTCAAAGTTTAATGAGTCTCCTTTTAATTCTTAGCAACAGTCAAGAAATGGCAGCAGCCTGAGAAGGAGAGTTTTGGCCTTTTCATAGATTTTGTGGAGACTTTCGTGTTTATACTCTTAGCTATAGTTTGTGTGTTGTCATATTCATAATAGAGTTTTAGAACATTTGTGCATGATTTTCACAGGATATGTGCCCAGATAGAAATAACCATAATGTTTTGCATGCCTAACTCCCATATATGATCTTGCTTACCTATTCCTATAGGAACGTTCTGTCTGAAAAATAAGTATTGAGACAATCATTAGTTCATATTATCTTCATAGTCATGGTGATATGTACTATGCTTAAAATTTATATTACAAGATACCTTTTTTATTTACTATATATTTTATTGTAGCAAGGAATTAATTTAAGTTGTATAAAAAGTTGAAGTTTTAATTTAATAGATAACTCTTTATAATATACGGTTGGCTATATTAATTAGTGTTGCACATGCAGATTGAGTTTGAATTTGTAATGATTCTGTTGCATCTAAAACTTAGGGGTTTTACTGTAGTTTTTTATTCTTTATAACGATAGTGCTTGGTATAGTCAATTGGTGTTGCGTATGCAGGTTGAGAGAAATTGTTGGTCTTGGGAGTTTTGCTGGGTATTTGTTGAGAATGGGAGTTTATCTACTGGAATTTTACTGAGAATATGGGAGATCTGCGTTACAAGATTTGACGGCTTGTTAGTTTGTAAAATTTGAAACGTTTGCTGGAATTAACTTCTTAATTACTTTGGATGTGTTAACTGTTGGATAAAAGTGTTTTTGGATGATGTTATTAATACAAAGTGTTTTTGGACTTAATAGAATGTATAATTTAATTTTTGGTTCATATTGAATTTGTGATTGAATTTCATATACAAGAATGCATAAATTTAAATGAAATAATTCATAATTATGTTCAGTATAAATTTAGAATTTGTGATAGAAAAAATTAATCATAAAATAAGTCATAAAAAGAATTAATAACATAAAAATATCAATCATAAATTTTATCACAAACGTAATATTTTACCCGTCAAAATTGTCCAGACGAAAATTAATTTTTCCGTCAAAAAATTAAATAATTTATTCATTTTTTTCCATGACTGACATATGACATTTAAACACTATCATATGTTAATGAGATATTTTTTTTCTATCATAAAAGAGTGACAGATACATAGATGATAGATAATTTCATTGTCATCCACCCCCCTTTATGATAGATTTTTGCAGTCATTTATTGTCAGTTTTCTTGTAGTGTTGGGTGTATTGGGTATTGTTTTTTTTAGAGTTTTTTTCACTTTTGTAAAGTTTCATTATTAGTAAAATTATCTTTCAGTCTTTGCCCATGGACGTAGGTTTTACGCCGAACCACATAAAAATTATTGTGTCTTATTTTCTTTGTATTTGTTTACACCACATTTATATTTATCTAGAAGTTACAGTCACTGTAATATTGGTAATTGTTCAATCTCACGCTTGCGTAACAATATTCACTATCAAATGAATTAGAATAACAAAAGCAATTCATATTATTTGGCACTAAAGTGCTATGGAATAAGAATAGCTTATCGAATCTCTTTCGTCTAATCATTCAGGAGTAGAGACAATCATTAAGAATCATATTTCAAATGTGAGAGATAAAACCGAAAGTAAATTCAATGAGATAAATAAAGAGATTGTATTTTTTCATATCTCTATCTTCTTTACTTTTTAAATTTAAAATCACCTTTTCAACTGGTTTGTTAACCAGTTATAATATTTTAAAAATAATTAAATTTTTTAATTAATAAAAATAATGTGTACTGTTGATAAGATCTAATGATACATAGTTCTTACATTATTAAGCAGTAAAAATAGTTCTTACATTATTAATGCGGTAAAAAAATTACGACAGATGTTTTCTTTCGATATCTTTCCGGCACAAACAATTCCACATGGTCCATGACACAAGTTAACTAAAAGATTTATCTCTGCTTTGTTTTCTTAGTTTTTTTTAATAGGCTGAGTAATGTGTAAAAGCCATATAATTACATATAGATCTCGAAAATTAGTTACTCCAAAGCAACTTGTGCTTATATATATATTTTTCCCCAATAACTTATGTTTTCTATTTTCTACTTTTGTTCCTTTTCTTTTCTTTCTCGTTTCCTGATCTAACACTAGATCAGAGTAGGCAACAAAATAGTGTTGCGTTAATTAAGACACAAGCACAACTTGAATAAGGACTTTCCATTTTATAGTTGCTAAAAATAGAAACTATTTTTGTTAACAAAACCTATTTCATTAATTATAACATCCCCAAAGCAAAATCTATTTCTAATATAATTATTGTACTTTCAAACTTAAAAGGGATTTCATGCCATTATTACTCCTATATTTAATTAACATGCAAAATATATAAGAATTTAACCATACGGGGCGTCACCTTCTGAACGTGCAATCTTTTTTCCCCCCTGTTTGAGGGAAAATTGGGAAGAACAGTAAAAGCGCCACGTGTCGATTAAAGGAATGAGTCTATAATAAATTGAGGTACCCTATATAAAAGGGGTACCCCATATAATATGAGGTACCCCACACAGAGAGGGGTACCCCAAGTAGTAAGAGGTACCCCATATAACTTGGGGTACCCGACAGAACGATGTAAGAGAATCTTCCGAAATATCCACCATGAGAAACGTCTCCGCCTCCAAAAAGATTTTATTTGATTTGGTCAGAAATAGGAATAAAAAACGACGTGCAAAAAGGGGGGACAACCGCCTGCCACCCCTGCCAAAATGCAGAATATTGTACTAAGGACAGTGGTCCCCAAACCGCCTACCCGACAGCTACTGCAGAGGTACCCCGGGACCACTCGCCAGCGAGCGCCACATCTCCAAATGATGAGATATGCCGCGGGCATGCAGATAACGGCCCAAAAATCATGAAAACAGCAAAGGGACGTTAGCCAAAAAGGGTATGCCACGTGGCAGCTGAGGTACTCCATATATAAAGGCACCTAGGTTTCATTCTCCACAAGCTTTTCTCCTTCCACCAATACTCACCATTCACACTCCCACTCCAAAAACCAGGTTCTCTCCAACCTTAAACCCTAATTTACAGAGGGCTAGCTAGCTCTCTTCACCTAAAAAGCTCGAGTTTGCTAACTTGAGCGTCAGAGTGTGAACGCCAGGGGTTACCCCCCCCCCCCCCCCGGCTTCACCTCTAACCTCTATTTTCTCTGTTTTGCAGGCGTAAAGCTCACTCCGAAGGACACCTCTCTTGTTCCTGACCTTCCACCATTGTTGTCACTCTCACTCCCCATCTCACCTCCCTTGAAGTTTACATACACCGCACCCCACATAGCAAACTAGTGAGGTACCCCGTCTCCCCCAAAACAACAAATTCATTGTTCTAAATTGATTTTGGTTTTTCCTTAGCCCAAAATCAGTTGAAAACAATTGGCGCCGTCTGTGGGGATTCGCACAAAAAGCCTCCACCGCGGTTACCAAACTAGTTGTTGTGTATACTCCAATACATGGCACCTGACGTACCTCCCGAAGGTTTAATGGGGGATCCTACGAGGATGAGAGGTGACAGCAGCAGTGAAGGTAGTGATCCCGCGAGAAGGGTAGCCCGCATTAACAAGGGTAAGGGTGTCAAGCATGTTAGCTTATATAGCTATAGATATTGATTTTGATGATAACAAAACACATGTATTGATTAAACAAAGATTTATAAATTGTGTTTTATAATAAGAAAATGAGGTTATAAAATCAAAGTGTTTTGGACTAAAATGAACGTGTTTTAAAACCTTTGATATTGTTTTTAAATTTCGGATTTGGACCTATTTGAAATTATTTAAATATTTTGGGTCATTGTACAATTTCACAAAGTTTGAGAAAAATCATAATTTCAGAAAGTTTTGGGATTAACAAAGTAATATTTATAAATTCTGAAATTGGACCTATTTGTAAAGTTTCATAACATTTTGGGCCATAAAATAGTTTTATAAAGTTTTGGGGTCAAATTGTAAAATTGGAAACTATTTTACTGTAGCCGTTACTGTAGCCATCGGCTAACCGGATAAGGAAATCCGGCAAGCCGAATTCGAGGCAGAATTCTTGCAAAACACAAGCGGCTATCCGGATGTGTTAATCCGGCAATCCGGTTCGAGGCAGATTGTAACCAAAACACAACCGGCAATCCGGATTCGACAAACGGCAAGCCGGATGTTCAAGATTTCAAATTTGTGATTGTAACGGTAACATCAAGCGGCTAACCGGATTCCATATCCGGCAATCCGGTTCCGGCCAGAAATGAACATAACGGCTAGTTTTCAAGCTCAAACTATAAAAACTCAAATTTAACTCATTTTGAAGCTCTCCAACAAGCAAAAAGAAATAGCACACTTGATATCTTGAGTCTTCAACTTGCAAAACACAAAAGATTGAATCATTTCTTGTTCTTCATTTTTGAATATCTACTCATTGAGTGAGTTTCATTTTACTCTTCATTTGTTCATCTCAATTGTAAGAGTTTAAGTGTGTGAGACACTTGAGTGAAGAGATTGGGGATATAATCTCTTTGTTGTAAAGGTTCATTGACACCTTGAAGTCAATTGTAATCCGTTGAAGCCTTGGAAAGGCTTGGATAGTGAAATTCTCAAGCCCGGTGTGCTTGGAGGCGTGGACGTAGGCGGGGATTGCCGAACCACGTAAAAATCCTTGAGTTTGCTTTCTCTTCCCTTACTCATTTAGTATTGTGCTTTCATTGAATTTATTGTTTTCGAATTTATTAAGGCATTAGATTGGATTGTTGTTTGGATTTGCTAGGATAAGTTTTAAAATTCCAATTCACCCCCCCTCTTGGGTTGCACACTTGTATTTCAAAGCAATCGACGGGTGTTCGCCAAGATGAGGAACCTATTACGCACCAGCGTTTTCAGGATCTCGCCCACGCAATACTTAGGGCGGTCGGATCTCGGGCACCCGAAAGTTCACTTCCTCCGGTTACGCTAGAAGCTCCATCACCTCAAGCGGACAACCAAACTATGGTCAGAAGAGGGGTACCCGAGGCCAGCAAGCCAAAGCTTAGGCCATCGGGTACTCGTTCCAAGTTTCAAACCGTGGGTACCCGCGACGAGCGTTCCACCGCCTCTTGTAATTCCCGCAGCAGCCAGGGTACGAGGCGTGCAAAGCGTACCCACGAGGATCTCCGTGAGAAGTTCAATGCCAAAATGGATTCCCAAACGGCAGCGACATCATCGGGTACACCAGGGGTACCCCTTGAACTTGTGGAAAAGATGGAAAACTTGGAAGCCCAGGTGAAGCTCCTCTCCGAGAGGCAAAACCTCACAGCTGCACCAACATCAATGACCTACCAATCGCCGTTCACTATGAAGATTCGGAAGGCAACTCTCCCCGAGGGGTTCACTATGCCTCAGATACCCCAATACTCGGGTACCACTGACCCCTCGGAGCATGCTGAGCTATACCGCGACCAGATGCTTATCAAGGGTGTAGATGAGAGTGCCATGTGTAGGATGTTTACACACACATTCACAGGCCCCGCGAAGTCATGGTTTCGCTCATTGAAAGCGGGTAGCATATCTTCCCTACACCAATTGTTATCCGAATTTACTAAAGAGTTTTCCTATGCTTCTTCCCAAGACAGGGTAGCCTCCAAACTTGCCTTTATTAAGCAAGGGGAAACCGAGCCTTTGGCGGAGTACATGACGCGTTTCCACCAAGAGGTGCTGCGAACCGGAGCATTCGGAGATCAACACACACTGACCCATTTCGAGAAAAATTTGCGGTTGGGTAAATTATGGCGTTCTTTTCAAAAGAAGCGCCCACTTTCATATGGGGAAGCCCGTTCTCAGGCGTTGCAGCAAGTGGAGATGGACGAGAAATGTCAATTGAAGCGCCAAGAAGAGAAGGCCGACGTTGCAAAGGACAAGGAAAAGCCCAGAAGGATGGAGGCCCCAATACCGCGGGTACCCCGGCCGCGGAGCCCTCCATGGGTTGCCTCACGAGGACGAGGGTATAACCCTCAGGGTACCGCAGGGGTACCCCATCCTCCAAGACCGCCGCTACCAGATCATCGAGAGCTACCACCGAGGCCTTGGCATGAGTCTTTCCACCTACTGAATCCCCCCCCCCAGAACAGATCTTCTACCATATTCGAGATAGCGGCCTCCTCCGTCCTCCTAAGCCGATGAGGAAGTACCCCAACATGAAGCGTAGTTTGAAGTATTGCGAGTTTCATGAGGACTTTGGTCACAGCACAACTGAATGTTTTACTTTGCGGGAGGAAATTGAATCCTTGATTCTCAGTGGGTACCTCAAAGAATTTGTTGCTGACATGAGAGAAGCTCAGAAGTCCGCAGAGCAAGATAAGGGTAAGCGGGTAGCCGACGGCAGCCCTGAACGAGAGGTACCCCCTGGGCACAAGAAAGGTGTGTACGTTCGGATGATCATGGGTGGACCAACTTTAGCGGGCCAATCTAGGAGGGCATTCAAAGGTTATGGTAGATCGTTGTCGGTAACCACCAATATGGGCAGAGAAGTCAACCTTAATGAATGGGGTACACCAAGGATACCCCACCATCCCCCACCTATCCTTTTTACGGAGAAAGATGCGGAGGGCATCTCGTACCCTCACGATGATGCTTTCGTAATTACTTTGAAGGTTGCCACTGGAAAGGTGGCGAGAACTCTTGTAGACACCGGTAGCTCCGTTGACATCATTTTCAAAAGCGCCTTGGATCAGTTGTTGATTAAGTCGCCAAAGGTCACCCCCTATGCTACGCCTCTTATCGGGTTCGCCGGAGATATGGTTATACCAAAGGGCATCATTACACTGCCAGTTACACTTGGTAAGGTACCCCACCGTGTTGTTCATATGATTGATTTTCTTATTGTAGATCACCCGGGAGCATACAATATTATATTGGGTAGGCCGTTTTTAGTAGCAACTAAGGCGGTGGTATCCATGCATTATCTCGCCATGAAAGTCCCAGCCGCCCAAGAAGTTATCACCATTAAAGGGGACCAGCAATCGGCTCGTGGGTGTTATTCTGTGGCTTCCAGAGTCACTTACCAAATAGCTTCTGATTCGGGAGTGAAGGGGTACCCCAGCGGCGGCCAACCCACACCTTCCCCCTCAAGGCGAGCACTTGGTAAACAGCGAAGAGCTACACTCAGGAAATTTCCTCAGGTAGTCCCCCCACAAAAGCTGTTGGAATCTTCACCAGTGGTGGTGGAAGCAGTTACAGGGGATAGTTCGAGGGTACCCCAAGGGGAGCTGGATGAGCTCCGATGTGAAGTAGAGGCACCTTTGAATCCCCGAATATCGGAAGGTGGAAAGTGGGGTACCCCAGCTGAAGATCTTATCTCAGTTCCGATTTGTACTGCCGACCCAGCAAAGACCGTGAAAGTAGGCTCCAACCTTTCGGAAGAACAGAGGGAGGATCTCATCGCCTTCCTACGTGGGCACCACGATGTATTCGCCTGGTCCCACTCGGATATGCCGGGTATCCCACCAGCCCTTTCTTGTCACAAACTCAATGTCAGCCCGCATAATAAACCGGCCAAACAGAAGCGTCGCGCCTTCAACCAAGAGAGGTACGATGCAATTGAACAAGAGGTAGATCGCCTATTAGCAGCAAAGTTTATACGGGAGGCAGTGTACCCTGATTGGGTATCCAATGTTGTTCTTGTTAAGAAATCAAATGGAAAATGGCGCATGTACGTGGACTTCACCGATTTGAACAAGGCCTGCCCCAAGGATAGTTTCCCCTTTTCCCGGGTGGATCAGCTAGTTGATGCAACAGCGGGGCATGAAATGCTTAGTTTTATGGACGCTTTCTCCGGTTACAACCAAATTCCGATGTATGAACCCGATCAAGAGAAAACGGCATTCATCACCAACCGAGGGTTGTACTGTTACAAGGTGATGCCGTTTGGCTTGAAGAATGCCGGAGCTACCTATCAGCGGCTAGTGAATAAAATTTTCATGGAGCAGATAGGGCACACCATGGAGGTATACATCGACGATATGATCACTAAATCGGTGCATGCGAGGGAGCACCTGGGGCACCTCAGGGATACCTTCACCGTTTTGAGGAGACACCAAATGCGGCTCAATCCTGAAAAATGTGCGTTCGGGGTTACCTCGGGTAAGTTCCTCGGGTTCATGGTACAACAACGGGGGATTGAAGCCAACCCCGATAAGATCCGTGCAGTTCTTGATATGAAATCGCCAAGCACCATCAAAGAAGTTCAAAGCTTGGCAGGCCGGGTAGCTGCCCTGAGCCGCTTCATCTCCAAGGCTACCGATCGGTGTAAGCCGTTTTTCAAAGCTTTGAAGGCCGGCAAGAAGCTCCAATGGACTCCCGATTGCGAAGAGGCCTTCCAAGAGCTGAAGGGGTACCTCGTGAATGCTCCACTGCTTGCCAAACCCGAGCCGGGAAAGGTGCTTCTGTTGTATCTCGCTGTATCCGAGCATGCCACCAGCTCTGTTTTACTCCGAGAAGATGGTAAGGGGGTACAACGACCTATTTACTACACCAGTAAGGTTATGGTTGATGCTGAAAAGAGGTACCCCACCTCTGAAAAGGTTGTTTTGGCATTGGTTGTTTTTGCACGGAAGCTCAGACCGTATTTTCAAGCTCACACCATTGCGGTCGTCACCAATCTTCCCCTCCGGCAAATCCTTCAAAAGTTAGATATGTCCGGAAGGCTTCTCCGATGGTCCATCGAATTAAGTGAGTTCGACATCATCTTCAAGCCTCGCTCGGCGATTAAAGCCCAAGCCGTCGCTGACTTCATTACGGAGTTTGCCAGTGACCCAAGTGGCGAAGGCGAGCTGAGGTACCTATCGGATACCCCGTCCACCGACGAAGGAGGACAGGTCTGGGAAATATATGTAGATGGCTCCTCTAATTCACATGGGAGTGGTGCGGGAGTTATTATAATTGACCCGAATAAGGTGAAAATATGCTATGCTTTGCAGTTCGGGTTCAAGGCCTCAAACAACGAGGCCGAATACGAGGCCATCATAGCGGGGCTGAGGATGTCCAAGGCCTTAGGAGCAGGAAGGGTACACATCAAGAGCGACTCCCAGTTGGTGGTAAGCCAGATTACGGCACAATATCAAGCGAAAGAGGAAAACATGAAGGGGTACCTCGGGAAAACCAGGGAGTTGATGTCCCAATTTTGCGAGGTTAAAGTGGAAAGGGTACCCCGACTTGAGAACAGCGAGGCCGATACCCTGGCAAAAATGGCGTCCCTTGGGATAGCCCAGTCAGCTGGCCCCATCACGACCGAACACATACCCGCACCCAGCTTCGGCCTCACCGAGCCATTGGAGGTAGGTTCACTGTCCAATGTGATACTTTGGATGGAGCCTATTGTAAGGTACCTCAAGGACGGAGACCTCCCCTCGGATAAAACTGAAGCAAGAAGACTAAAGTACAAAGCTGCGCGGTATTGCCTGATCCAGGATACCCTATACAGAAGAGGGTTCACTCTTCCTTACCTTAGGTGTTTGGGAGGCGACGAGGCCGAGTATATCACGAGGGAGATACATGAGGGGATTTGCGGCAATCACTATGGAGCACAATCACTGGCACAAAAAGCTCTCCGACAGGGGTATTACTGGCCAACCATGAGGGAGGATGCCAGGAATATGGTACGAAGCTGCAACAAATGCCAGAGGTTCGCCAAGATACCCCACCTACCCCCAGAAAAGCTAACAATTATATCTTCCCCTTGGCCTTTTGCTATATGGGGAGTGGATCTCATTGGCCCGTTACCTACCGGAAAGGGGCAACCCAAGCATGCAATCGTGCCGGTAGATTATTTTACAAAATGGGCAGAAGTGGAGCCGCTGACGAATATCACAGAGAGGAAGACTACGGAATTCATTTGGAAGAACCTCATTTGCAGATTTGGGATACCCTATGCAATCGTCAGTGATAACGGCAAGCAATTCGATAATGAAAAATTTCGAAACTTTTGTTCGGAGTTGGGGATAGCCAACCGATTTGCTACACCTGCCCATCCCCAGTCCAATGGGCAAGTCGAAGCCGTTAACAAAATTATCAAAGGCATCCTAAAGAAGAAGCTAGAGGAGAGAAATGGAGCATGGGTAGACGACCTACCTGGAGTTCTATGGGCCTACCGGACTACTCAAAACACTTCCACTAGGGAGACCCCGTTTTCTCTCGCATTCGGTGTAGATGCAGTGATTCCAGCAGAGATTGGGGTACCCTCTCACAGAGTTGAATACTTTGATGAGGCCGAGAACACCTCCTTGGTAGCCTCAAACCTTGATTTGGTGGCTGAGAAAAGGGCTAGAGCAGAATTGCGGACCGCCATATATCAGCATCGCATCGCGGGTCTATACAAGAAAAAGGTACGCCCTCGATCCTTCAAGAAAGGAGACTTGGTCTTGAGAAGGGTAACTCAAAATACGAGGGTATCCTGCGAAGGCGCTTTTGGAGCAAATTGGGAAGGACCTTACCGCGTCGACAAGCCCGTTGGGATAGGTGCATACAGGCTGCTCCACATGGATGGCACAATTGTGAGGCACCCCTGGAATGCCGCGATGCTATGGAAATATTACTAAAGGACAATGTCTAAACCTTTAGTCTTTTATTTTCTTTAATGCTTTCTTCAATGTTCTTGGTGATAGGCCAAATGGGGTACCCCAAATGCCCTATGTTGGTCAATTGCAACTTTAGAGTTTCTTTAATTTTCAAATGAAAAGGGGTAGGAGGTCCTGTGGTCTTCCATTCTCCTCAGGGTAACAAAGCTACGTCATGTACTGATCTACGCTTTCGTTATTTATAAATGCAATTTCTACTACAACAAATATGATGTGGGCTCTTTCTCCAGTTTCGCCATTCCGGTCTTAGCATGCGGATTATATTCGTTTATCGCCATTAATATACACTCGCATCTGGATATATGCAATCTTCGCCATTCGCCAAACTACCTAAACAAAAAGAGGGAGGGTCAAAGAAGGTCCGAGGGTGAAAAAACCGGCATACCCTAGCGTCACGAGGTTCAGCTTAGGTATGCTAACACCCACACCTCCGTCCTCTTACTCGGCAGAATAGGGGGTAAGCTATCTGAAAAATTCGAAGAAATGGAGGGTCAAAGAAGACCCGAGATTGAAAAAACCGGCATACCCTAGCGTCTGAGGTTCGGCTTAGGTATGTTAACACTCACACCTCCGTCCTCTTACTCGGCAGAGTAGAGGGTAAGCTATCTAAAAAATTTGAAGAGAGGGAGGGTCAAAGAAGACCCGAGGGTGAAAAAACCGGCATACCCTAGCGTCACGAGGTTCGGCTTAGGTATGCTAACACCCACACCTCCGTCCTCTTACTCGGCAGAGTAGGGGATAAGCTATCTGAAAAATTTGAAGAGAGGGAGGGTCAAAGAAGACCCGAGGGTGAAAAAACCGGCATACCCTAGCGTCACGAGGTTCGGCTTAGGTATGCTAACACCCACACCTCCGTCCTCTTACTTGAGCAAAGTAGGGGGTAAGCTATCTGCACCGAAATTTTAATTACCAATTCGAGAAGAGATCCGCCATAGTTGTTGAGAAAGGCAGGCACCAGATTCGCCGATCAGTGTAAGACATCGGGGGTACCTTATTTCAGAGAAGAAGCGCTTAATATTGAACATTCGAAGGGGTATCCCATTTCAGAAAATATAGGGGGTACCCCATTTCAGAAAATACAGGGGGTACTCCATTTTAGAAAATACAGGGGGTACCACATTTAAAAAAAAAACAAACAAAAGGGGTACCCTAAAAAAGTTAGCAGTCTGGCCAAACATCCAATTGCGGAACGACAAGCATGCAAAGTACAAGAAAATCCAAGTAGCATAGTATCATGACAAAAGAGAGTTATCAACAATACAAGCATCCCAAGAAACCAACAAGAAAGAAACAAAATCCCAAAGTCAAAATATGGATAGATCCGAAAAGTGAGAGCATAGTAAACAAAGCCTACACCGAGGGGGGAACATCATCTCCAACATCCGTCTCCGGGAGGCGACCAGCAGAGGACTCAGAAGTACCCGGAATAGGAGCAGCCGAAGTAGGGGCCTCTGAAACAGGCAATGGCTGAATCTCGCGGGGTATCCCAGGGGACCCGGAAGAGGCACCCGACCGTGTCTGAGAAGACTTCTTCCTTTCCGCAATCGTCTTCAAAACCGTGGCCTTGTTGACAAATTTCTGCACACGGGGTACCTCCAACTCTGGATCTACACTCCACACCTCCGACATAATGAGCGAGAATGCATCCTCCGCCATCGTCTTCTGTTGAGATAACAGCTCGTCGTTGGTGGCCTGCAACTCGGCTTGGTCCTTCTCCAGCTGAGCTTTCTCTGCCGAAAGGTCAGTAATGCGCTCATGCAAAGTCTTGACCTCTCGGGCAAGCTGGTCCTCTCGAGACTGGCGGCTTTGAAGCTCACCCCTTAGCCTGTCCACCTTCGACCGAGCAGCGGCAAGAGAGTCGAGGTCCGGAAGGCAGTGGCTAAGGAGAAAAGATGCCTGCGAGTCATAAAGACATGTCAAGTATATATGTGTGGCAATATAATCGAAAAGAAAATTTTTAAGGATACTCTCGGGGTATCCCAAAAAAGCTTACCTCCTGGGCAGCCCTAAGTGCTTGGCCGTAGCGTTGGCTCAAGCTCATCTTGTCCGTCTCCTCGGCAATGTCGTGGGTAACACTCTCAGCGGAGTAGTAGAAGCACCGAGCTAAGTGGGAGACATCCTTGTTGGAGGCCGGGTCCAGATCACCCACGCGTAACTCCTCTGGGAAAGCGGACACCAGCCTAAACTTTCTTTTCTTCGGGCGTGGGGTACCCCTCGACCCACTATGGGAGGTACCCTGAGACTTCTCTTTCGCACTGGGAGGTCGAGGAGGACGGGAGCCTGACGAAGGAGCAGCCGAATCCTGAGATCCGGAAGCACCTCCCACGATCGCCTGGAAGAAAGCATCAAAAGTGTCCCCCGATGATTCCATGGCTGTACACAAAGCACAATAGTCATGTTAGCCAGACAAGTACTAAAAGCGTCAAAGGCAAAAATGGGAAATCAAAAAGAGGGGAAGCAAATTCAAAATGCGGTGGTGACGGGGTACCCCAGTCCAAGGGATAATGATAGGGTACCCCTCGACACCCAAGCCATACATGAGCTGCCCCCACGGACAGGTGGAGAACTTCGGTCAACCAGTCCCGCTCTCCACAATCTAGCCTCCTCCAGCACATCACTACCCCTCTGTGCACTGCGGAGTCTATCCACAAACCCCTTCACCTCCCTCCCTACCTCCTGGATTGGGCATGATCCTTTAGCCCAAGTCACGCCTACAAAAGCATAGAAACCCAAGGTTAGCGAGACATTTATGTGAGAAATGATGGTAAAGAACTATGAGTAAGGGAAACACTTACTGTCTGCGTTGAAAGAATTTAGAACCGCCACGGGGTCGCCATTCTCGCCCAGAATTTTTGTCCCCCACCTACCCCTCGGCTACAAACCACCCCTTTCGGTAGCCTTTCTTCAGGATGGGGCTCCCCTCAACAATATGACCGTGGTCACCCCATGGGGAAAAGTAAGCCACACCGGGGCCCTTAGGCTTTTTGAACTGGTAAAGGCCCCTCAACTCCCTAAAAGAGATACTGCGCTTCACAACCTCCAACCACAACACCTGTAAACCCGTGAGCGTCCTCCACCCCGGAAGGGACAGCTGCCCAGGAGCTACACCCAAAAAACTAAACATTTTCATGTAAAAGGGCTGGAGGGGGAGGCGAAGTCCTAGATCAAAAAGGTCAATGTGGAGAACTATCCCTCCGGACTGAGGACACTCAGGTCGCTCATCCGCATGGGGTACCCTAAGCTGAACAAACGAAGGAATGTTGTATTTAGCCCTGATTTGCTCCAAATCCCCTAAGGTGGCTCTCCGAATGCCTAAGGAAAAAAGGTTGCCAGATTTCGAAGGCGTGGCGGGAGAAGAAGTGGTAGGTTGCTCTGAGGAGCGAGCGGAAACCTTAGGCTTTGGTGGCTTACCCTTTTTCTTAGGTTGGGGGGTAGGTCATTTACTAGGGAAACGGGGGCTGACGCGAGGGGTAACCCTAGGAGGAGGAGGCTCGGAACGAGGGGTACGACTACCCGAGGAGTCAGGGGAGGACCTATCCCCCTCGCTAATAGAAATGTGAGAGGGAGAACCCTCAGGGGGGCTGCCAGCCTTCTTAGCCCCAACTCTACGCCGTTTCCTCGCGGGTCCTACGTGTTTTTTACCCATCTACTTCCCGCCAACAATACACCCACAAATTCCCCAGCCACACATCCACAAATCGCCAACAATACACCCACAAATCCCCCAGCCACACATCCACAAATCGCCAACAATACATCTAACAAAACGTTCAATAACAAAAACACAACCACAAACCATCCACCACCCATCAACCATCCAAGGCAAACACCAACCACAAAAACAAAAGAAAAACAACAACAAACAAACAAAAGTAATTTTTTTCTGAAAATGTGCAAATAGCGCTACTGTAAATGCGCCGAAAAGACGAGAAACGAGGAAGGATACCTGTTACTCACCAGTTCAGCAAATCAGGATTGATAGTTGCAGGGAGACGAAACTGCAAGCAACCAAAAACAGTAAGTGTAAAATAATAATAAAGCTCCGATTTAAATAAATATTTATAAGTAAATATTTAAAAAAAAAAAAGAAACGGGCAGCAACTGAGAACCCGCGACCGGCCGCCGTGACTCCCACCGCCAAGAGTCAACGCCGGAGAAACAGGAACGAGCAACTCCGGCCAAAAAAAAAAAAAAAGGGAGTTACAGCAAAAACCGACGCAAGGAGGGAGATACAGCTACCACAACCTGCGTCGGCCAACCGCGACTGCAACCACCGGCGGGACCGAGGCCGACCGACGCGGGTACAGCAACGAAAACCGCCGAAAATCGTCCAGAAAACCGCCGCCCGAAACAAAGAAAAAGGAAGAAAAAGAAAGAAAGAAAAGAAAGAAGAAGAAGAAGGAAGAAAAAGAGAGAGAGAGGGAGGATTACCGTGGCTCAAACCGCGCCGGAGACCACCAAAAAAATGCCCAAAAACCGCCGGATCTGGAGCTTGAAACCACCGCTGCAACAACCGTAAATCACGCCGGAAAAATACTCCAAGCCAACGCCGACCAAGAGGAAAGGAAGAGAGAAAGAAAGAGAGGAAAATAAAGGAAGAAAAGAGAAAAATGGAAAGAGTGGTACCGGCCGAGAGAGAGATGAACGGGAAAGGAAGAGAAAAGAGAGAAAAAAAGGGGGTGAAGGAAAAAAGCAACTATAAAGAAGTTCGAGAAACTATTTGGGGATTTTCAAAATCAAGGAGATAAGGGTTGACATGCGCCAGGAGTTTTAATTGAACCTGACAGAATACACAGTCCGAGAAAGGAGATTCATGGATGTTTGAGAGCTTTTTAAAATTCAAAATTCATGTCAGACGGCTGCCACTTCCCGATATAAAAAAAAAAAAGAGGACAACTGCTCGTTCTCATAAAAAAAAAAAAAAGGGGGCGGGAAAACGAAAAGACAGAGGGAAGATTTTTAATACATAAAGCATAGTCAAGGGAAGAAATCAAGCAAGTCAACCCCGATCCAGCCATATCGCCACGTGTCACTCACACAATGAGTTTCTTTTGCCTCCAATACTTCTCGCCAAAAAGAAACTAAGGGGCTGTTGTTTGAGGGAAAATTGGGAAGAACAGTAAAAGCGCCACGTGTCGATTAAAGGAATGAGTCTAGAATAAATTGAGGTACCCTATATAAAAGGGGTACCCCATATAATATGAGGTACCCCACACTGAGAGGGGTACCCCAAGTAGTAAGAGGTACCCCATATAACTTGGGGTACCCGACAGAACGATGTAAGAGAATCCTCCGAAATATCCACCATGAGAAACGTCTCCGCCTCCAAAAAGATTTTATTTGATTTGGTCAGAAATAGGAATAAAAAACGACGTGCAAAAAGGGGGGACAACCGCCTGCCACCCCTGCCAAAATGCAGAATATTGTACCAAGGATAGTGGTCCCCAAACCGCCTACCCGACAGCTACTGCAGAGGTACCCCGGGACCACTCGCCAGCGAGCGCCACGTCTCCAAATGATGAGATACGCCGCGGGCATGCAGATAACGGCCCAAAAATCATGAAAACAGCAAAGGGACGTTAGCCAAAAAGGGTACGCCACGTGGCAGCTGAGGTACTCCATATATAAAGGCACCTAGGTTTCATTCTCCACAAGCTTTTCTCCTTCCACCAATACTCACCATTCACACTCCCACTCCAAAAACCAGGTTCTCTCCAACCTTAAACCCTAATTTACAGAGGGCTAGCTAGCTCTCTTCACCTAAAAAGCTCGAGTTTGCTAACTTGAGCGTCGGAGTGTGAACGCCAGGGGTACCCCCCCCAGCTTCACCTCTAACCTCTATTTTCTCTGTTTTGCAGGCGTAAAGCTCACTCCGAAGGACACCTCTTTTGTTCCTGACCTTCCACCATTGTTGTCACTCTCACTCCCCATCTCACCTCCCTTGAAGTTTACATACACCGCACCCCACACAGCATTAGTGTTTTCATACGGTCCAAAAATAATGATTATATCAATTTCATTTTTAATAATTGGTCATTAAATATTTACTCACTTTAAAAAAAAAAAACTTTTTTTCCTCACTTTCCTCGCTTTATACATTTATGTGTTCTAAATCTATGTTACTCTTTAGCCTCGCGTCCATAATGGTGCCCAAGTGTTATTTATTAAGCAAAGGCCACAGACAAGTTATGGAGACAATAATTGTGAACGTGACGGCTGCGATGCAACGCTTGAACATCATAATTCCTTTTGTTCAATCGATTGCAAGGTTAGTTAATTAAGTAATTAATTTCACTTTAAATTATTTTATTCTAACTCTAATATTTATCTGTCTTTAATTATAGGTTAATCATATCATGTCAGTTCCATCCAATTATCGCAACGCCAAATGGCTTTTGAACAGAGTGAATCTGCCATAGCTTGCACTGCATGCGTCATCAAATTCTTCAATTGTTTTTTTTTTCTCTTCATTAGACATTTAAATTTCTAGTCAAGGGCGCTTTTTTTTTTTGGGTTTCCGGAACTTATTATTATTAGTAATGAGTATTTATTTGAGTTATCAATCTTTGGTCAGTTATGTGGTTTGACTTAATTACTAAAAATTGGATCCTGTAAACCCTAAGCTTTGTTAAATTCAAAAATAAAAAGATGAATAAGTGGTGAGAGTTATTCCATCAAAAGACCCACAAGGATATAAACAAAACAAAAAGTAAAGCAAACAAAGAGATTATATGAATCTTCATTGAGGAAATCCAAAACAGTGCATCTTGAATGCGGTAGGAGTTCCTTAAATCTCTTATCAAAATATTTGCAATGTTACACCAGCTTATACGAAAATGTTAGTCCATCTCATTATGTTTAGACCGCGCACGCAAGACTGGATTTACTGTCATATGTGTGTAACGCACTTATATTATCACAAAACACGAAGAATAGGAAGGTTAGCCATGTGAGCTCAACTGTTGTGAAAGCAAGTGATCTACACTTCATACAGTGGGCTGCTTCTTAGAACACCATGAGATACGGTTTGCATTGAGAAAGATACAAAATCCCGTTGTACTTCATCAAGTCTGATAAAAAAAAAGGGGCCCCAATCAGCATCACAAAATTAAACCATTCAAGTTAAGTGTACAACTTGAACTTAGAAACCGAAGACCATGATCCAAAGTATGTCTACTTGGTTGGCTAAGTGAGGTAGGATGGTTGCGTGAGATGAATAAGGTACCTTCCGGAGGTCATAACTTAGGCTACCGATGTTCGATTTGGGCATATAATATATTGTTTCAAAATTTGTCACTAAACAAACAAAACCCAAAATAGATTGCACATTTTTGGTTTGTGTTTGTACTTTATCGAGTTTGATCAAAGCACCCACCCTAATTAGCATCATAAAATTAAACCATTCAAGTTAAGTTTACAACTTTGTCTTAGAAACTGAAGACCATGATCCAAAGTATGGATACTTGGCTGGCAAAACGATGTAAGATGGTTGCATGAGATGAGTATGGTACATTATAGAGGTCATAACGTGAGTTACAAGTGTTTGTTTTGGGCATATAATATACTGTTTCGAAGTTTGCGACTAGACAAACAAAGCCCAAAATAGATTGCACCGTTTTGGCCCGTGCTCGAGCTAAAAATTCTATTTTTTCTTGGTCTTTTTTAGTTTTAAGATATTTCCTATTTCTCTTTTTTTGGATTTTATTTTTTTTAGAAATCAAATTTGGGTGCCATTTATTTTTTTTCTTATTTAGAATAGGAGAATCTTAATATAAAATAATATTTTATATTTGTCTATTTTCGTAAATTTGTGATGTTTAGGGCTACTATGTTAGGGGTGCAAAACCCTAATTTTATTAATTCAAACTTTTTCAATAAAACATTCATTATTGAGAAGCTTTGTTTCTCTTATCAATCAAATTCTTATGTTTTCAAATCATTTCCACCACAAATTCAACCACCCATTTACAAAATTAATTCTATATATAATTAAAATCCACCTTCTCGTGGGATCGACACTTGTCACCATTAATCTATACTACAACAGATTCGTGCGCTTGCGAGTTCAATAAAATTTGCACAACAAGTTTTTAGCGCCGTTGCCGGAGAGGTAAGTAATTTTAATTCATAGAATTAAATTTTTGTGAATATTTTCATTTAATTATTTTCTTGTATTTTTTTTAAAAAAAGAAAAAAGAAAAAAAGGGTGAATCTACATTTACAGGTTAGTATTTCTTTTCTTTTTTTTCTTCTTTCAAATTCTGTAATTTAATTTTCAATTTATTTTTCTTTGTAAAATTTTTTTGGTTTATCTTATTAATTTATTTTAGTGTTTTTATAGTAAGGTTGTAATAGCGCAATAAGGTTAGTATCATAATTTCTCCTTTTTTTTTGTTTGTTTTGTTCCCATTTATTTTTGTGTTTCTTGCATGCATGGTCGTAGGTCATTATTACCTAATCTTGAACCTATAGACCTTAAACTTGAAAAAACACTTCGCACACACAAAAACGTTAAAAATAAAATAGATTTACAAGCACCACATGAGAGGTCATTTAAGGACTAGTTCAGTCATTTAGCCAATTTAAGCACATCATTGTCATTAAGGTAAATCCCTCCATAGAAAAGTTATATGGGGAAAACTCATTTTAGCACTGAACAAGTTTTTTCTTTTAATTTATATATGTATATAAGTTTCGATTTTAGATGGGTAAAATGATGATTTTTATATCTTCTCAAGATTTAAACTTGGGTAACCAATCAAATAAAATTATGTAAAAACTACATAACAATGAAGCCCTCGGTGTTAACATATATGTTTCCATAATGTTGATTTTGATGATAACAAATAAGATTAAGAATGATTAATCTTTTAAGCTCAAATTATTTTCTTTTTAAATAAATCATTATTTTCAAATTATAAAGGTTTCATATTTAATGAAAAATGGTGTTATACAAAAATGCATGTATCCAGGAGGAGTATGCATGTATGCAGGGGGAGTCTGTTTTAAATAAATTTTTTAACTTTGCATTGAATAAGGGGGAGCTTTTTATAACTAGATTAAATCTTTGTAATGTATTTTGTCATCATCAAAAAGGGGGAGATTGTTAGCTTATATAGCTATAGATATTGATTTTGATGATAACAAACCACATGTATTGATTAAACAAAGATTTATGAATTTTGTTTTTATAATAAGAAAATGAGGCTATGAAATCAAAGTGTTTTGGACTAAAATGAATGTGTTTTAAAACCTTTGATATTGTTTTTGAATTTCGGATTTGGACCTATTTGAAACTATTTAAATATTTTTGGTCATTCTATAATTTCACATAGTTTGCTTGAAATCATAATTTCAGAAAGTTTTGGGATTAACAAAGTAATATTTAGAAATTCTGAAATTGGACCTTTTTGTAAACTTTCATAACGTTTTTGGGCTATAATACAGTTTTATAAAGTTTTGGGGTCAAATTATAAAATTAGAAACTATTTCACTGTAGCAGTCACTGTAGCAAGCGGCTAACCGGATGTGGAAATCCGGCAAGCTGAATTTGGGCAGAATGTAACCGAATCGAAAGCGGCTAACCGGATCCTGACAAACGGCAATCCGGTTGTTGAGCAGAAAGCCTCTGACCACAAGCGGCAATCCGGATGTGACAAACTGGCATACCGGATGTTCCGAATTTCAAAATTGTGCTTGTAACGGCAACATCAAGTGGCTAACCGGATGACCATAACCGGCAATCCGGTTACAACCAAAAATGTGCATAACGGCTAGTTTTTGAGCTCAAACTATATAAACTCAAAACCAATTCATTTTTGGTAATCCAAGCAAGCATAACACAAGTGCACACAACTTATATTGAGCTTCAAATTCGAAAATCATCATAGATTAAATCTTCATTGAGCTATCATTTTTATATCCACTCTTAAAGAGAGTTTCATTGTTGTAATTTTCATTTCTCATCAAATTGTGAGTGTACAAGTGTGAGAAACACTTGGAGTGAAGAGATTGAGGATATAATCTCTTGTTGTAAAGGTTCATTGACACCTTGGAAGTCAATTGTAAACATTTGAAGCCTTGGGAGGCTTGGATAGTGAAATCCTCAAGCCGGGTGAGCTTGGAGGCGTGGACGTAGGCGGGGATAGCCGAACCACGTAAAAATCCTTGTGTTCGTTTTCTCTTCCCTTGCTCTTTTATTTTTACACTTGTTTGAATTTATTGTTCTATATTTCATTAAGGCGTTAGATTGATTTTTTGTGCGAATCGTATTGCATAAATTTTAAAATCCAAATTCACTCCCCTTCTTGGGTTGCATAACTTGTATTTCACTTGGGGCTAGAAAAAAAATTACAAGTTTATGACTATGAAACACAAATAGATTAACCAAAAGAATTAATGAAGAGAATACGAAGCATTGGTCTGAATCATGAATTATCTATGTATTTCTTTTTGTTGCTTTAGAATAAAAAGTTATTATCTTATGCTTTTATCTAAATTAGTAATTTTTCAAATAGGCACAAGTTGGGATCAGAGAATTTTATTATTTAATTAAGGTTATTAATTTATCATTTATTGTATTACAACATTATTACTATTACTATTACTATTACTATTACTATTATTATTATTTTTTCTAAAGTCCCCATATTTGATACACCTAATGAAAAGAGTTTTTATTGTTGTGAGTAATTTATATATATATATGTATATACACACACAAAAATAGAAACATAATAGAATCTTTCGGTGTATATAATTTTGGTAAAATCAGTTCCATAATCTGTAATGCAAGTTAAGGGAAAAAGATAGCTAAGCCTCCGAGATTTGGGAAAATGGTCATGAAGAACCCCAATTTCAATAATAGACATCAAAACATAATTTTAACTAGTTAATATTCTTTACATATAGTTAGTAAAAAAATAGCTTCAAAATTTTTAATAAATATAAAAGTGTGCTACAGATAATTTACTCTATCTAGTAGACTAATAATAGTAAAAAAATAATATTTGAAATAATTTTTAAAATATAAATTATTATATTTATTTCATTAATATATTTGTATTTATTATAAAGATTTTAAATAAATCTTTGGTTTAAATAAATTTTACAGTGAATAAAATATATCTCATGCATTATTTTAAAGTTAAAATTATTTTATGTAAAATTCAAGATAATTCAAACTATTATATAATATTTTAATATTATGTTTCCATTTGTATAAAATTTACTTTAATGTAATAGAATATGTCTAATAGATTGTAAAATATTAAATAATTTTTTAATGTTGAAATTATTTTAAAATGTATATATTATTACATTCATTTTAATATTATATTTCTATTTTTATAAAACATTGAGTCATTTTTTTGTGGTTAATTAGCGCCAAAGGATATTATGGCAAAGGAGGATTCCTTTATTGAAAATTGGGAGTTTGTTTGACCATTTTCTTAAACTTTATGGGTGTAGTTATGCTTTCTCCTATAATTAAGAGTGAGACTATTTGAACCCACAAATTTCATTTCTAGAATCATTTTTTTATAAAATTTTTATTATTTATGAAATTTTTTTGGAATTACCGAATGCAATGTGTTCTCTTTCTCTTCCTATTCCTCACATATTTTCTTCTTTCAAAGTTCAATTGCATGTGAATGTTTAATGTTTCTGTCAAAAGTTGATAAATTCGTCTGTCAAAAATTGATAAATTCAAATTTTCTATTGGCCATCATCAATTAATTAAGATACAAACACTACCCAAATAAGACTCAAACGTTTCCTATTATAGTTGCTAAAACAGAAATTAATCTACCCGCGTGCTTTTTTTTTTCTTGTTCATTAAACCTATCACATTAATTAATTAAAACAGTGCTACAATTTTTCGGACAGCAATACGACACAAATAAGACACATACATATATAAAATGCTCAATTCTCTTTGATTCTTGTGTAATTCTCCTTACTAACACTCCTCTCTCTCTCTAAAAAATATACACTCTCCAGCATCAAAAGATAATTATGGTCGGTCTTTTCTTTAATTTTCACTTTTTGTTTAGAATTTAGATTCAGCTTTGATCATATAGTTGTGCTGATCTTTTAATAATCTCGTGTCAAGGGTGATTAGCATATTGAATCCAACGTCGTTTGTTTATTAGGACTCGAAATTTTTGTTATTGAATTTTATCAGTTAATAACATTAATTGTATTTCAATCGTGTTTTCAGGCAGGGAATCAACCCCAGTGGCTCCAAGGTCTTTTGACTCTCTTCCAAGAGAGAAGCTTTGAAAATTGCAATCATGGAAAGGCTGTTAAACAAAGGAACATATATTGTTTGAATTGTTGCGCCAGAATATGCGAAAAATGCTTGTCCGATCACGAAAGTACTCATCACCTCTTAAAGGTTCACATGAATAAATAAATAAATATTAATTGAATTAAATATATTACATCATGAAATTTTTAAAACCATCTGCATGATTTATTTACTTATGCATTTGTTTTGTAAATCTTTAATATTTCAGATCCGCACATCTGGCGGAAAGAGCGTTGTACGGTTGGTTGACGCTGACGAGTTTATTGATTGTGGACATATCCAAGTAAAAAGTCAAAGCTTGAATTGCAATCTTATTTATTTCTTCTTCATTGAATATTTTCTTCAAAAATTCTTGTATTTGCCAACGAAGTACTATTCTGAACTACATAATAATGCCATGTACAAACTCAGCTAGGCTGCAAGGGAATAATTATTTCTGTTCACTCTATTGCAAGGTTCATTCAAAATCTCCGTATAATTCGTATATATGTATGTGTGTGTGTGTATATCTATACACATATTACCGGGTAAATTTTTTAGTCGCTTAGTATCAGTTATACATCTATTTATACATATATAAAAGTTTACATTATTCTTTTTGTAATTATTAATCCTCCCCCTTTTAGGTTTCTTATCTCTGTCAAAATTCATGGAATTCAAGCAATTTTCCTCGTCTATTGAACAAGTTTGGTCTTTGA
The DNA here is from genome assembly GCA_029618585.1 of Citrus australasica. NCBI lineage: Eukaryota > Viridiplantae > Streptophyta > Magnoliopsida > Sapindales > Rutaceae > Citrus > Citrus australasica. Next base: position 8,359,102 of record JARCIV010000004.1, read on the forward strand.
AGAAGCTCGCTGGTTTAATTTGACGAAGAAATAATGAATAAATGACAAAGAAAATTCTGAAGCTCGGAGTTTTTTCAAATTATTTGTAGTGACAGACTATTTTATTAATTTCTGTTTTATTTGAAATTCCTTATTATTATTATTATTATTATTATTATTATGAATTAGAATTTTTATTTTTGAAAGTTCTATCATTGATTGTGCATAGATTTTAGCTACAAATAGAATTATTAATTTTATTATCTTGCCAGTTGAAGCTGTAAATTGTCTTACAAGTTATTTGTTAGTCTGATCACCAATTATACATATTATCAGTTAGTACAGTTTTGATGGATAAATGTTGGCCTATCTTCGTCACTCCAAAACACTGGAAGGCTTCTTTTGCTGGTTGCAAGTAAATCTGCCGCGAAATGACTTGAGTTGTACAATTAATCCGACATATAAAAGAAAAAAGAAGGATACAAGCAATTAAAATTCCAAATCCCTAGTCTCCGAAATTAAGGCATTAAAGGATCCTTTGAACGTTCTCCTTTTTTTACTTGGAATAATACTTCTATATACAAAAGGGACTAATACCAATTTCCAATGATTGAATCTTTTATGGAATGGTCCACTGAAGTGGCGATCTTGGAATTTCTTGAAAGGGCATTTCGCATTTATTCGTTTAGTTATTATACAATGTTGTGGTTATTCTTTATCGATTGCAGAAGAAATTGGGCTCGAAACTAGCTAGTATTAGTATTAGAGACTTGATGCTTCATTAATTATCTCAACTTAATAGTTCATTTAGAGAAACGGACTGTTCCTTAGTAATGATTTTTCCAACATTATAAACGTTTATCCTAAGTAATTATCCCATAAAGAGCGTGGGATAACTTTTCACTATTTTGGGGATTAACCCTCACATGAGGTACCTAACTTTTATACTCGCTCCATGATTCAGGATGGCATTGAGTACCACCCGCAGCAGATTTGTCATTACAAATCCAGCACCAACAAAATGTTTAAATTATTGAAGATGCGGGTTTTAGTTTTTTTTTTTTAAAAAAACTATCCCTTGTGGATTTTAACAATTATCAAAACCACCGATAACCTGCAGTAGGTTTTGCCCATAACTTGTAGTTACGACAGTAGCAATAGATTTATTTCAAATCAGCAGTTTTGCCTGTAACTTGCGGCGGTGGCAACAGTGACATATTTATTCCAAATTATAATACCACATCCAAAATCATAATGCACATCCAAAAAATTCATCTAAACATTTCTATAAAAATATGCCCTTACTATTGCATATAAATATACAATTAACGTTAGGCTAGGAGTTATGTTTATGCTTGAGCTTTTGACTAGATTAGTAGGCGCGTTTAGGTGGATTTTTGGCCAAAACCGAGAAATCTAAGATAGACCAATTTCAACTAATATGGCTGCCTTTTCATTGATAGCTACAGAAGTTTCTTTAAAAATATATACATAAATACTGTGAAGAGAAATATGTGAATCAAGCTAGCGATAACAGTTATGTATTTTAAAATTAAATATTTTTAAATTAAAAGGATTAGGTTAGGTCTTGAGCAACAAGTGGTTGTTTATAACAGGGTTTATGTATTTTTATAATTAAATATTTTTAATGTAATTTTAATAATTAAATTTTATAAAAAAATAAAGTTGTGGGTTAATAGATATTGCTGTGTAAATTTAATTGTACTCGCAAGTACACGAATCTATTGTAGTACAAATTTACGGTAACGAGTGTCGATTGAGGAGGAGGTTAATTTAGTTATGTGTAGAGTTAATTTTCTAAGTGTGCATGTGAATTGGCTAGAGATGATTTTTTATCAACACTAATATTTAGAATAAAAACTGTGGGAATAAATTAAGGATGAAAATAATTCAACTAAAACACTTGAGCCTCCGAATTCAACTCAACACTTCGCCAGGGGCTTAATATTCCTTTTTTACTTCTAATTAGTTTATGAGAGGGTATTTCCAAAACGTAAGCCTCATTTAATAAATATAGTATGAAACACTTAGTGTCTCTACAGATTAATGATCTTCTGCTAAGTGTGGTGTCAAGTACACGTTGTGCTACACGATAATAATCTTTATGTCGACAACGTGGCAAGACCATTTACTAAATAAGTTAGATGCACTCTTGATCAACACTAAGTCAAGAAAACCCACAATTATTGGAGGAGATTTTCTTTCTAATAAATATGGTGTAAAGTGCTTATTGTACCATACAGTAATGATCTATCACTAGGGAGCCAGTATACCATTCAAAATCTATATAGGATACACTGTCTGTTGGCAATGAGTCAGAACATCCACATAAATCAGAGAGAAAAATAAAATAAACTTATCAAATTAAACCTATGGATCATGTTGAGACTTTATCTTCAACCAAAACTTGAAATTAAATTAGCCACTCATGATTGAATTAGGGGTAAAATGATAATTTTATTAAAATATGTAGAAAGTACAAGATCAAGAGAGAATTATGAAAAATGAAGCTCAAATTTAGATTCAACGCTGTCAAATTAGGGGGAGCCCCTTCTTTATAGATGTAATGAGTGAATCATGGGCATCGCATGAAAACAATTCAGATACACAGGATTGTGTCGTGGTCTAATTAGTTAAAACATATCATCAGGTCCAATAACATGCTGCTATATCACCAATCAACACCACTTCAACATTTTTTGGTACAATAGGATATTGGCATACTGCCGCATCATCGGTAAATGCCACGTCATTGGTCCATGCCATATTACCATTTTCGGTCCAATAAACTACTGCTACATCATTTGGTCAACGCCACGTTAGCTAGTCAATGGCATGCTAGTTGGGCCCCACTAAAATCTCAAAATTATAATTTTACCATTTATGCCCTTCCTACGGTGTTAAGTTGTTCTGAGCTCAAAAATACTATTCATTTTACTGTCTGACTTCTCATTAATCATGAAATATCCAAAATACCCTTGAAATACATAAATTTATAACAATACACACAAAATTAAAGTTTAAAGGACTTAAATATATAAAAGTATAATTGTTAGCGAGGCTTGGAGTACAAAATGATGATTTAACCTTCTGTAAATATGTATTCCCTATCCCTCAACACACCCTTCAACCAGCTTATTGCCAGTCCATAGCAATAAGCTATAAAATCCAAATCAAATTAAAATCTGTTTACCAAATAAATGAAATCTTCGAAATTCTATTCTTCTCATTCGCTGCTTAACCATCAATCAACAATTCAGCAAAACTTCTTTCGTGTGCAGTGATCTTTGACATAATGATTATGGGATTTGGTTAAAATAAAGTGGTATTTTCGTTCTTACCACTTCATTGAAGGTATTTTTCTTAGGTAGCAAGTTTATTTATAATATATTTCTAACCAACTCTAATTGTTTTACATGAACACTCTCTGCTTGCTTAGAAAGGAGGCCCTGTTATTAAGAAAACGTTGGGTTGGACAAATAGAACTCTCACCATTTTTTGCAAACACCTTTTGCTTGCTTAGGCAGGAGGCCCAATTACTAAGTAAGAGTTTACATAAACTTGATCAACTCTCACAATTTTACACGAATACCCTCTGATTGCTTAGACAGGACACCTTGTTAGTAAGTGAGAGTGTGTCTTTTCTTTTCTTTTTTTTTCTTTTTTTGGGTAATTTCTACTACGTCTGGTAGTTGCTTATGAATGAAATGAAAAGATTAGGTATTACAAAATCTTAACTTACCACCACCACCTGTCATGTATGTCTATACTAATCTATTGAATCTGTCAAGATGGCCAAGGTAGCAAAAAGAGGCACTCAATAATATCATAATGGAGAATTCAAAAATTTATTTTTATTTTTATTTTTTTTATTTAGACTCAAAGTCTAAGAAGATGCGTATCAAGATGTATGTCTAGAGTAACTAAACTCTATATTCAGCTATTTTCGACCCAAAAATTTAGAAAACGTTAGTAAGAATACAAGAACACACCTATTATTTATTGCACAATTGTCAATTATTCCCTCCTCTTAACATCAATGAGACATTATCCTCAATATCTTGAAGGAAAAAAGTAGAGTTTAGAAGACATCACTTGAACACAGCAATAGAAAATATTTAAAAACAGAGATTTAGATCTAATTTGTACTTCTTACTACTACTACCATCATCAATCGACCAATACAACGTAAGAGTCTTGAGATTTGGCTCTAGACTATAAGCTTCTAAAAGATTAAGTAACTCATTAGTAGTAAGAGCACAGATAATAAAAAATATCAATGAATATTAGAGAATGGTAATCTCATATGGTTTAATTAATTGAAATATAGCAAGTAACTTACAGCTTCTTGGTAAATATTGATTTTTAATTTTAAATTAGCATATAATTGCTATATTATTCTATATCATGGATAGCACTTAAGATGCCGATCTTGTTGAAGTGTTCAAGTCATTCCAAAAGAGCTCAACATATATATACTTGCTTTAGACGTTGATACATGAGCTCTAAATGGAATACCGCAAAAGTATATATCATTTTAATACTGAGAAATTTTATTTCCCCAAATACAAGAAGATATTGGAAACTTGGAAACTAAAAAACTTAATGAGTAATCCATATAAAAACTTTACATCGAATATGTAGTTCAATTGAAAGGAAAAAAAATTAAAGTAACAAGATACAAATTTCATCTGATTAATAAAGTTCATGTTCTCACAATTCAAAGTTGGCTCTAATTAATAATTCACAGATGTTAGTTTTTAATTACTATGGCGGCATGGATAGTTGCAAGATGATAAAAGAAATATGTAATAAAAACAACTAAAATCGAAAATAAAACTAAATTTATTTATAAAAATAATTATACAAAATATTAAAAACACACCTGAAAATCAAGATTACAGGGACATGGAGAGAATTTGAGAAGAAGAGAGATGTAGAGAGATCATTAAAAACATAAAAATGAGCCTTAATTTATAGAAAAATAAATTCATAATCCAGTGTTTTACGATCCATCATAAGTTTCATGCATGAGCTCCTCACAACCAATAGATCAAGATCCAACGGCTGGTCAAACTTTAAAAGTCAACATCACACGTGGCATTGTTTGACTCGTTTAATTTGGCCAAAGAACTGTTGAGATTTGGCAGGTTAATGGGTGGATTGGGTCGACCCGAATACAAAGATTCGGATCCTACAACTTGCTTCACCAACCATTGTCACGTGGCGCAATCATGGCCATTGAATCATGAATGGTTGAGATTTAGTCAAAATTGCCTGCTATTCCATGCACTCAAATATATTGTAAGCTCATTTCATCATCCAATCAGTGTTCGGTCAAGCGAAAAAGTCAACTCTTTTTACACAAGCTCAATTTTAAGCCGATCTTGACTGATCTTAAAGTTTTCGGATCTCCAGAATCCAAATTTGACCTCCGTTTATTTGTTTGGAGTCTCGAATTGCCTGAAATTAATATTTTACCTAATAAACACATAAAAATACACAAAATTAGATGTATTTAATACATAATTAATAATTCCTAACATATTCCGTAAACACAAATATAAATTATAACATAAGCACAAAATAACATTATTACCGCTTGATAATTAGATAATTTTTAACACTAATCAACTATGCATTTGAGACAAAAAGAGAATAAAAAAAGTGTTATGCTATTAAAAATTAAATGTTGCATTTATAATGTTCCACAACATTAATGTAAAACGTAACAAATATATATATAATGATATTTTCGAGTAGTCAATTGTATCTTTCTTTTACAAAATACTACTGGAAACAAACGTCTAACTATGAGCATCTGAAAGAATGGTGCATCATGATTTATACCAGGTAATGTGGCTACCAACGCACCCTAAGTGCAGTATGACCCAGCAAACTAAGGCAACATAAATGACAAAAATTTAATAACTCCTTTAATAAGTGGGCAAGATCATTAATTCATGTAAGGTAATAACTAAATATATAACATCATCAAAGCGTGATTTGATATGAATATTGTACAACAAGAACATCAAATCAATGATTCCTTGTCTGGTTTGACCGTCCAACAGCACATTTAGAAGCCTCCCTGTCAAACATTGAAGGCAATAAACTGACAATAAGTTGAGCTAGAAGGACAAGTTAACCGTTCCCATAAATGGTCTTGCTAGGTTAACATTATATGTCCACTTGGATTTGGAAGGAGACTGCTATGTTATAAACATAATCCAGTTTGACAATACAACTGAAATTTACAAGAATTCACTATCAAATCAATTAGAATAACAAAAACAATTAAGATTATTTGGCACTAAAGTGCTATGGAATAAGAACAGCTTATCGAATCTTTTTCATATAATCATTCAGGAGTAGAGACAATCTTCAAGAATCCAATTTCAAATGTGAGAGATAAAACCGACAGTGAATTCAATGAGATAAATACAAAGATTGTATTTTATTATATCTCTATTTTCTTTACTTGTTAAACTTAAAATCACCTTTTCAACTGGTTTGTTAACCACATTATTAATGTTGTGACAAAATTACGGCTTCATAGAGGGACACTTTTCTTTCGATATCTTTCTGGCACAAACAATTCCACATGGTCTATAACACAAGTTAATTAAAAGATTTATCTCTGCTTTATCTACTTAGTTTTTTTTAATAGGCTGAGTAATATGTAAAAGCCATATAATTAGTTACATATAGATCTCGAAAATTAGTTAATCCAAACCAACTTGTGCTTATATATATTTTTCCCCCAATAACTTATATTTTCTATTTTCTACTTTTGTTCCTTTTCTTTTCTTTCTCGTTTCCTGACCTAACACTAGATCAGAGTAGGCAACAAAATAGTGTTGCGTTAATTAAGGCACAAGCACAACTTGAATAAGGACTTTTCCATTTTATAGTTGCTAAAAATAGAAACTATTTTTGTTAACAAAACCTATTTCATTAATTATAAGATCCCCAAAGCAAAATCTATTTCTAATATAATTATTGTACTTTTCAAACTTAAAAGGGATTTCATGCCATTATTGCTCCTATATTTGTCCCCTTTTCGTTCTTTCCCTTTTTGCAACATAATACGACCTATTAAGTCACACAAACACGACATAAATACGGCACATTCATCTCTTTAAATAGTTCGAATTTCTTCTCTATTTGATTCATTGCAATTATCCTCTTTCTAGCCAGCTAGCTAGCACTCCTCTCCTCTTGCAAAAGTTATTCTCTTGCTAGAATCCCTACCAAGAAAACAATGGTTGGCTTTTATTTTTATATCTTTAGTTGTTTCTTATAATTTGGATTAATTTTAACTGTATTAACACTTTCCATGCTTTTCAGGACAATGTTGTAATTGTACCTCGTTGGCTAACCGCTCTTCTTAAAGAAAGATTCGACGACCATTGTGAAGAGCATGGTCATAATCGAAAACATAAGAACCTTTTTTGTTTGGAATGTCGAACTTGTATTTGTAAAGATTGCGATGATCATGCGAATCATCGACTCTTAAAGGTTACTATCTATACTTATTGATTCTGTACTATTATGATCTTTTATTTTGCTTTGATATTGCTTTACATCAATTTTTAATATTTCAGATTTTCACATATGGCACTGGTAGAAATAAAAGTTGTGCAGTTGTAAAGTTGGACAATACCAACGAGTTGCTTGATTGTAGCCATATCCAAGTAAGTTGTCATCTTATTTTTATGTATGTGATATTCATAAACCATGACTTTTTATTATTCTTTTCTCTTTATTACAATACTTTAAAAAAAGAAAAAAAAAGAGTATTATTGTAATGAATTAGTGTTTTCATACGGTCCAAAAATAATGATTATATTAATTTCATTTTTAATAATTTGTCATTAAATATTTACTCACTTTCAAAAAAAAAAAATTTTTTTTCCTCACTTTCCTCGCTTTATACATTTTTGTGTTCTAAATCTATGCTACTCTTTAGCCACGCGTCCATAATGGTGCCCAAGTGTTATTTATTAAGCAAAGGCCACAGACAAGTTATGGAGACAGTAATTGTGAACGTGACGGCTGCGATGCAACGCTTGAACATCATAATTCCTTTTGTTCAATCGATTGCTAGGTTAATTAATTAGGTAATTAATTTCACTTTAGTTAAATTATTTTATTCTAACTCTAATATTTATCTGTCTTTAATTATAGGTTAATCATATCATGTCAGTTCCATCCAATTATCGCAACGCCAAATGGCTTTTGAACAGAGTGAATCTGCCATAGCTTGCACTGCATGCGTCATCAAATTCTTCAATTGTTTTTTTTTTTCTCTTCATTAGACATTTAAATTTCTAGTGAAGGGCGCTTTTTTTTTTTGGGTTTTCGGAACTTATTATTATTAGTAATGAGTATTTATTTGAGTTATCAATCTTTGGTCAGTTATGTGGTTTGACTTAATTACTAAAAATTGGATCCTGTAAACCCTAAGCTTTGTTAAATTCAAAAATAAAAAGATGAATAAGTGGTGAGAGTTATTCCATCAAAAGACCCACAAGGATATAAACAAAACAAAAAGTAAAGCAAACAAAGAGATTATATGAATCTTCATTGAGGAAATCCAAAACAGTGCATCTTGAATGCGGTAGGAGTTCCTTAAATCTCTTATCAAAATATTTGCAATGTTACACCAGCTTATACGAAAATTTTAGTCCATCTCATTATGTTTAGACCGCGCACGCAAGACTGGATTTACTGTCATATGTGTGTAACGCACTTATATTATCACAAAACACGAAGAATAGGAAGGTTAGCCATGTGAGCTCAACTGTTGTGAAAGCAAGTGATCTACACTTCATACAGTGGGCTGCTTCTTAGAACACCATGAGATACGGTTTGCATTGAGAAAGATACAAAATCCCGTTGTACTTCATCAAGTCTGATCAAAACACCCGCCCCAATCAGCATCACAAAATTAAACCATTCAAGTTAAGTGTACAACTTCATCTTAGAAAACGAAGATCATGATCCAAAGTATGTGTACTTTGTTGGCTAAGTGGTAGGATGGTTGCAAGAGATGAATAAGGTACATTCCGAAGGTCATAACTTAGGTTACAGATGTTCGTTTTGGGCATATAATATATTATTTTGAAGTTTACGACAAGATAAACAAAACCCAAAATAAATTACACCCTTTTGGTGTGTGCTCATACTTTATCGAGTCTGATCAAAACACCCACCCTAATCAACATCATAAAATTAAACCATTCAAGTTAAGTGTACAAGTTTGTCTTACAAACTGAAGACCATGATCCAAAGTATGGGTACTTGGTTGGCTAAGTGATGTAGGATGGTTGCATGAGACGAGTAGGGTACCTTCTAGAGGTCCTAACTTGGGTTACATATGTTCGTTTTGTGCATATAATATACTGTTTCGAAGTTTGCAACTAGATGTACAAAGCCACAAATAGATTGCACCTTTTTGGTCCGTGCTTGAGCTAAAAATTTTATTTTTTTCTTGGTCGTTTTTTAGTTTCAAGATATTTTCCTTTTTTTTTTAGAAATCAAATTTGGGTATCGTTTATTTTGTTTTTCCTATTTAGAACAGGAAAATCTTAATATAAATTAATATTTTAGATTTTTCTATTTTGATAAATTTGCGATGTTTAGGGTTACTATGTAAGGGGCCCAAAACCCTAGTTTTGTTAATTCTAACTTTTTCAATATAACGTTCATTATCGAGCATCTTTGTTTCTCTTATTAATCAAATTCTTATGTTTCCACATCGTCACTATAGAAAGTTATATAAGAAATACTCATTTCAACACTGAACAAGTTTTTTCTTTTAATTTATTATATGTATATAAGTTTAGGCATTAGATGGGTAAAATGATGATTTTTATATCTTCTCAAGATTTAAACTTAGATAACCAATCAAATAAAATTATGTAAAAACTACGTGACAATTAAGCCCTTGGGGCTAGGCAAAACAAATTAGAATTATATGACTATGAAACACAAATAGAGTAACCAAAAGAATTAATGAAGAGAGTATGAAGCATTGGTCTCAATCATGAATTATCTATGTATTTACTTTTGTTGCTTTAGAATAAAAAGTTATTATCTTATGCTTTTATCGATATTAGTAATTTTTCAAATAGGCCTAAGTTGGGACCATAGAATTTTTTTTATTTAGTTAAGGTTATTAATTTATCATTTACTGTATTACAACATTATTATTATTATTATTATTATTATTATTATTATTATTTCTAAAGTCCCCATATTTGATACACCTGATGAAAAGAGTTTTCATTGTTGTGAGTTTATATATATAGTGCATGTATATACAAATAGAAACCTAATAGAATCTTTCGGTGTATATCATTTTGGTAAAATCAATTCCATAATATGTAACACAAGTTAAGGGTAAAAGATAGTTAAGCCTTTGAGGCTTGGGAAAATGGTCATGGAGAACCCCAATTTCAATAATGGACACCAAGACCTAATTTTGACCAATTAATATTCTTTAAATATAGTAAGTAAAAAGATAGCCTTAAAATTTTTAATAAATATAAAAGTGTGCTATAGATAATTTACTCTATCTAGTAGACTAATAATATTAAAAAATTAATATTTGAAATAATTTTGAAAATATAAATTATCATATTTATTTCATTAATATATTTGTATTTATTATAAAACTTTTAAATAAATCTTTGGTTTAAATAAATTTTACAATTAATAAAATATATCTCATGCATTAGTTTAAAGTTAAAATCATTTTATGTAAAATTCAAAATAATTCAAACTATTATATAATATGATCTAATAAGAAAGATTAAGAATCAATATCCATGTTAGAGTGTGAGTGAGAATTTAGTTTACAAGATGTTATATTCGAGAGAGAATATGCATCTGTAAAAGAAAGGAAAAAAATGAATAATAATTCTAACATCCTAAAAATTTAAAAATAAATATACCTTTTATATAAGTGTAGAGAGAGATTTGGTGGGTTCAACTAACCCTACATTATGTGTAACTCTTTAGGCTAACACTTCATCATTAACAATAGCTCTACGAGTGCCAAATCTCAAGAAAATATTCTTCTGAATGAACTTTCCCATTGCTTTGGCATCATTTGTGGACAATGTTGTTGCTTCTACCCACTTGGATACATAGTCCATAACAATTCAGATGTATAAGCTGCTAAAAGACGATGGAAATGGTCCCATAAAATCTATTCCCCATACTCAAAAAGTTCCACCTCTAAGATGTTGATCAATGGCATTTCATGTTCCCTATTCTTTTGCACCTGTCACAACATTTAACAAACTCATAAGCATCTCTAAAAATAGAGGGCCAGTAATAACCTAATTGAAGAACTTTTGTTGTTATTCTATGTCCTTCAAAATGTCCACCATATGCGCTAGCATGACAAGACTGCAGAATGTTTGAAATTTCTTCGTCAGAAACACATCTTCTGATCACATGGTCTGAACACATCTTGTACAAGTAGGGATCATCCTACTGATAGCTTCTGACATCATGGAGAAATCTTTTCTTCTGCTGGTAGCTCAAATCTGACAGTAGTAATCCACTCACTAAATAATTAGTAAAATATACATACCATGGAAAACCAACTTGCTACAGCATTTGTGCATGCTGTATTATTAGCAACTACTTATCAAGAAATGTTTTTGTTACATCTTGCTTAGTTAAAATGCATGCATCTGCTTCCAACTTGGAGAGATGATCTTTTTTTTTTCATTTTTTTATCTTTGATCTCTAGATCAAACTCTTGCAGTAAAAGAATCCACCTAATCAACCTTGGTTTGACATCTTTCTTTGAAATCAAGTACTTTATAACCGAGTGATCCGTATCAACAGTCACTTTGGTGCAAACTAAATAAGCTCTGAATTTATCAAATGTATGAACAACTACCAACAACTCTTTTTTGTGGTAGTATAATTGAGTTGTGCATCAGCTAGGGTCTTACTAGTATAACAAATAGAGTGAAAAATCTTGCCTTTGCCCTAGCAATGCTCCAACAAAGTGGTCATTAGCATCACACATCAATTCAAAAGGCATACTCCAATCAAGTGCTACAATAACTGGTGCTGTAACAAGGACTTTCTTCAACTCAACAAAGACCTTTAGGCAATTCTCATCAAAATTAAAGGGTTTATCATGCTCCAGCAACATGCATAAAGGTTTGGATATTTTGAAAAAATCCTTAATAAACTTTCTATAAAACCCAGCATGTCCTAAGAAACTCCTTATGCCCTTGACTAAAGTAGGTGTGGAAGTTTATTAATCACCTCTATTTTTGTATTATCCGGCTCTATTCCCTTTCTAGAGACCATGTGGCCTAGATCTATCCCTTCTTGTAACATGAAATGACACTTTTCCTACTTCAACACTAAATTTGTCTCTTCACATCTCTTAAACATATTTTCTAGATTATGCAAACAGACATCATATGATTCCCCAAGAACAAAAAAATCATCCATGCATACTATAAGTGTTTGCTAAACCATATCTAAAAAAATTGACATCATACACTTTTGAAAAATTATTGGAGCATTGCACAAGCCAAATAACATCCTTCTAAAGGCAAATGTTCCGTAGGGACAAGTGAATGTTGTCTTCTCATGATCCTCTAGTGTTAGCAATCTGGTTGTAGTACTCTTTTCTAGCAAGTCTATCCAACATCTGATCTATAAAAGGCAATGAAAAATGATCTTTGCTAGTGGTTTTGTTTAACTTTTTATAATCTATGTAAACTCTTCATCTAGTTACTGTTCTTGTAGGAATAAACTCATTCTTTTCATTTGCTAGGACTATTACTCCGCCTTTCTTTGGAACACATTGTACTGGGCTTACTTATAAGCTATCTGATATTAGGTAAATGATTCCAACATCAAGCCACTTGATGATCTTTTCCTTCACAACTTCCTTCATGATGGGATTTTATCTTCTATGTTGCTCTATTAAGTTATTGTAGTAATCCTCCAGCAAAATCTTATGCATGTATATGCATGGGCTGATTCATTTGATATTTGCCATAGTCCATTTGATGGCCTTATTGTATCTCCCTAATACATCCACCAAGCTCTTCTCTTGTTCTGCAATCAAAGAAGATGAAATGATTATAGGAAGTGTGTCATTGTCACCAAGGTAAACATACTTCAAATGTGAAGGTAAAAGTTTTAATTTTAAAATAGGAGATGATTCAATAGAGGGAATAAAAGACTTTACTTCCCCGTTTGAAAGATTTAAAGATTTAAAGTGCTCGTAAGTTCTTCCGGGTTGCTTCTCTCCTAATGATACTATGTCAGCTGTTTCAAGATCTTCTTCTTCAAGTTCTTCAAATGTTACAGCCTTGATTTCTTCGTTACTACAGTATCTGTTTAATCTCTCTACTACAGTAAAATCTATAACACTGATAAAATTACAGTCTTCAACATCATCAATACTCTTCATGGCATCTAGCACATTGAGTATAATTTACCAATCATTAACCCACATAGTTAGTTTTCATTTTTGTGCATCTATTAGGGTCTTAACTATGGCTAAGAAGGGTTTGACTAAAATTATTGGTACTTCTTTATCTGTCTCAAAGTCCAGCAATGTAAATCTATTGGAAAATAAATTTATCCACTTTCACCAATACACCTTCAATCTTACCTTATGAATAGGCATGAGATATGTTAGCAAGTTGTAAAGTCATTGTTGTTAATTTAACTTCTCCAACTCCCAATTGCTTGAACACTAATAGAGGTATGGGATTGATGCTAACTTCCAAATCATAAAACGTCTTGTCATTGTATTTAGTTCATATAGAGCATGTGATTGTAAAGCTTCCTGAATCCTTCAGCTTCTGAGGTATCTCGTTATGAAGCATATAGCTGCATTCTTGTAGCAAAGCAACTGTTTCAAACTCTCTAAGCATTCTTTTCCTTGCCAAAATATCCTTCAAGAACTTCACATAATTTGGCATTTGTTTTAAGGCTTCCACAAAAGGAATGTTGATATGTAGTTGCTTGAACACTTCTAAGAATTTATTGAATATTTATCTTGTTTTTGTTTCTAGATTCTTTGAGAAAAATATGGCGGGTGTCTAAACTGTTGTGCTATAGCAGGTTGTACTGATTGCTTTTCTTTTGCCATGTTCTGGATTGATGTGGGTGGTGTTGCAGTATCCTCACTAACACATGCTGGATCATCATTTTTTACAGATGTTGTAGCTTGCCTATTTACACTAATGTGCTGGAAAGTGGGAGGTTGTGGCTCCGTTTTAACTTGAGTTTCTTCTTAGGTTATAATGGGTTAACTCTTCTTTTTAGTACACTAATTGGAATATGAACATCTTTTCTAGATCTTAAATTAATCACTTTGCAATGTTCTTTTCCTTTTCTTCTTGGATCCTCTGTATTGCTAGGTAAACTGCCTTGAGGTCTGTTGCTTAGTGCTGTGGTAAGCTGTCCAATATGATTTTTTTAAGTTTCTCAAGGATACAACTTGGCTTTGGACAACCGCTCCATTCTTCACAATATATTCTTTAATCAAAGTTTCAAAAGAACTGAGTTGATCATTGTTGGTATTTCTTTTCCCCTGATTTTACTGGTGAAATATAGGTGGTTGACCAGGCATGTTTTGTCCACTGGGTACGGCAGCATGTTGATTCTGATTGCTCTATGAGAAGTTTTAGTGATGTCTCTATCCAATGTTTTAGGTGTTTGAATAAGGATTATTGTAGTTCTGTCTGTTGTAGATGCCCACATAGTTGACTAAAGCAGGATTTCTAAGACTATTGTCGAATAGATGTCCTTCTCTGTAATAAACACAAGATACCTCAGTAATTTGGTTAAAGTTGCTGAATTAGTAATTATAGCCTTCACTATATTTGTTAATAAGGTTACTTAGGCTGATAATACTGTCAAGGCATCTACATTGTGGACTCCTGCCCATTATTATTATTAGCATTTCTTTCCAAAATTTCATAAGCCTCATTATAAGACTTAGATAACAAGGTCCCATTTATCGAAGCATCCACCATCAATCTAAGTACTTGGGTTGAAACCATTATAGAAAGTTTCTAACTGTATATAATAAGGAATATCATGATGAGGACATCTCTTGAGTAACTTCATGAATCTTTCTCATGCATCATACAAACTTTCATCTTCAAGTTGATGGACAAATTTGTGATCTCATTTCTCAATTTTGCATTCATGGCAGGTGAGAAGTACTTTATTAAAAATTTGTCCTCCAAGTCATTCCATATAATAATGAAATCAGGCAGTAGAGAGTTCAACCATACTCTTGTTCGATCCCTTAGAGAAAATGGGAAGAGTATGAATCTTAATGCTTCATGCGATACTCCAGCAATCTTGAAAGCATCACTTACTTCCAGAAATAATTTAAGGTGAAGGCGAGGATCTTCTAATGCCAGTCAATTGAATTGTCGCACTGTTTGAAGTATATAAACATCACCAGTTTACGCTCAAAATTAGCAGCTTGCACTTTAGGTCTAACTATTCCAGGATTTATGGCTTGAGGGGCCAACAAGGCATAATCTCTAATGGCTCTGTCTCTGTCATCTGTCATGTAGATACTATTATTGTTCTCTAGTTGCCCATAAATATTTTGTCCATTTTGACCTTCTTTACCTCCATGTGCATTGACGGGTTCTATTTCTCATCGAGGGTTCAAGTTCCTTATATCTTACAAATCATCTATGCCTGCAACATTTCTTAATTTCTATGATCTTTTCTCAATCTCCTTGCATTTTTTTAAATTTCTAAATCAAATTAGAATTCAACATATTTGTACTTACGCATACAAGGGTTGCTAGAGCACTTCTGTCAAATTATAAAAAAAAAACTAAAATTGGTACCAACTAAAATTGACTTCACAAATCACAATAAGCATTCAATTCTCGGAAACGATATCAAAAAAGTATTGATATGTATTGCTATAGGTGTCAATGTGTAAGTGTACACAACAAGTAATATACTAATGAGTATCAAGATTGTCTCTATAAGGATTAATGTTATAGTACTTGCTACAACAATCTTAACAGTACAAATTCAATCTAATTAAAATAAAATAATGAATGAAATTAATGACCTAACAAAATTAAAAATAAAATAAACAGAATGCAATAAGGAAAAAATCTCATGGAAAACACAAAAATATACTCAATATGAAAGAAATAGTTGAGTGCTTAAACTCATTCAATTCAATCTATTAATTGTTTTTCAATTACAATATTGTTGCTATGACACATACTAAAGCACTGGACAAAATCCCTCATGCATCCTCAGCTGTCATATGTTGGATATTTTATATCTATATGCAACGTAACAGTGACTAGTTGTTATGCTAACATTAGAGATAGTATTATATGTTCTAAAATTTAATTACTCTACAAGGTGAATCCTTATGTCTGGTTCTTTACTAATCTTAGATTAAGTATGACCCTATTCAAATCGAGATTAACTCAACTTGGGAAGCTCAAACTAAAACCATGTATTGTCTTGATTTGTTCCACTCAGTCAGATCATTTTTAGGCTTCTCCTTAGCTAGTATCTACTAAATGGGTGGTCAACTGAAATAGAGATTTGCAATAAGTAAAATCAAGACAAAATGATGCAGCAGAAACACGCATATATAAGTCAAATAATCATTAACCTTGCTTTCACCTAACTACATCAAAGTTTAGTTCATGATAGCGATAAAATAGTAATAATACTCGTTTTTGCCATCAGATACATTCTCATAGAGAGATGAAAACAAGCAAATAAAGATGAAGAATTGAGTAATGCTAGTATAAGACATCCATCTCTTAGATTTTTGCGACCTCTTTTTTTTTTTATTAGAAATCTCTTGCTGTAACGCTCAACTCTCTCTTGTTCTCTTCTTTTTTCTTTTTTTCTCTGTTTTTTCTTTGTGTGACAGCCACCTTGTTTCTTTCACATGTACGCTTTTTATATCTTGGAATTAGGACAACCAAAAGTGTGTGACCATGTGTCTCTTTTTTAGAAACCTTGGATCGCATATCATTTTGTGTCGCCTGTCGCTACTTTGTCAATTAACACGCTAGTAGTCTTGCTTGTAATTTGCTTCTGGATTGCTACAACAATTGCCACAACATTTTCTCTGATTTAGACTTCTTTTAGTTCATCTGCAGACAAGTTTTTTTTTATTTATACAAGTCTGTTGTTGCATCCCATCTATAAAGTTTGAGCTTTTTGGTCATCTATAATCATACTCATATTCAGAGAACAAAGTGATCTAAAACACAATAAATTTATTAAAATTAAACTTAAATAGATGCTCATGCAAAAATGTAACTAAAAATTCAATACAAACAAATCATTCACTCTATAAGTAATATTAGTTTAAGTCTAGAAATGTCATGATAACTCTCATTTTATAAAATTATTATTAACCCTAATTATTGGAAATTTACCAAAGTAGGCAAATCTGACAAATTAGTTTATAATATAATTCTCTTAATCTAAATAAGGAAAACAAAACAAGTGGCGCCCAAATCTAAAATCTAGAAAAAAAAGATAAAAATATTAAAAGTAACAGGAAAAATAGGAAAATAACTTAAAATTGTAAAATGACTAGGAAAGAAACTAAATTTCTAGCTAGACGATGTGGGTTGGTTTGTCTTGTCGTAAGCTTCGTAATGGTATAGTATATCCCCAAAACAGTTGGGCCGGATTTATACTAACCATAAATATGGTAAATTTATCAAAATAGGCACATTTTATAGTAAAATTCTCCTATTGCAAATAAGAAAAACAAAAAAAAGGGCATCTAAATTTGATATTAAAAAAAAGAGATAAAACTCCTGAAATTAACTAGAGAAATAAAAATAATAACTTAATATTATAAAATAGAAAGGAAAGAAATAGAATTTTGGCTCGATCATGTGGCAGAATGGCATAAACACGGCCTTAGATTTGGTTCATCTCATTGCAAACTTTGAAATTATATTATATGGCCAAAATGGGTACCTATAGCCTAAGTTATGACATCTAGAAAGTTCCTTCCTCACCCCATGAAACCATCTCACAATATTTAGTTTATTTAACATTTTTCTTTCTCCTAAATTAAAGTAAATAGTTCTTTGGCCTAATTGGCGAACACTTGCTTTTACAATGTGTGAGAGCAAGTGTTCAAAACCCCGTAAACCCAATTTTGGGGGTATAATTTCCTTCGTCAATTATGATATTTGAAGGCTACTCTTCACCAAAACTCCATTGATTACAACACTTATCCTTTGTACCACTCATCAATTCCATTTAGAAAAAGAATTAAAACTCCTTTGTACCACTCATCAATTCCATTTAGAAAAAGAATTAAAACTCTTCTGATTTTCCTTTTCTTTTAAAAAATTAGAAAAAATAAATTATTTTTATTTGAGAAAAATGAAAAGAAAAGGAGGTATATTAGGAAAAAAATAATTAGATGATAGTGTTCGAACCCGCAATGAAATTATCATGTACTAAATGGGTGTTAAAAATAATCTATACTTGTTGATTAATTATATAATGGTCTATAGTAGTATATAGCGGGTATTTTAATATGCAATGTAACTTTTATTAAAACATGAGTGATCTAGTAATTTTAGATTACAAACAATTTCATCCATAAGCTTATTGATGCAATTTATGACATTTACTGAAATATACGTACTTAGTTGTGTCATTTATTAGTGTTACACCATATATAAGTTTTATAATTACAACTTATTTATTTGATTTTTGTTAGATAACTATTAGATGATATATTTTGGAATATTTATGTTCAAAAACGTTATCACATTATAAATTTAAAGGAGGGTTAAAATTTTTTATATGTCTCTTTCTTTAATACAAATATTGTTTACCGTTAATTAAATCTAATGGTACACAATTGAAACATTATTGATCCTATAAGTTTTTTACTACTTCATTCAGGGACCTCATTGAAATATAGTAAATAAAAAATAGCTTAAAATGTTTAATGAGTACAAAAAGTATAATACGAATAATTTAAACTATCTAGTAGACTAGTGATATTGACAATTTTAATATTTAAAATAATTTTAAAATGTAATATTTATTTTTTTAATAATACATTTGTATTTAGCATAAAGATTTTAAATAAATACTTGGGTTAAATAAATTTCACAATTAATAAAATATGTCTCATGTATTAATAATATTAAAATTATTTTTTATAATATTAAAAAATTAATTTATTATATGCTTATTTTAATAGACAATAATGTTTCCATTTGTTATAAAATTTAATTTAATATAACAAAATGTCTAATAGATTTAAAATATTAAACAAAATTTTAATGTTGAAATTATTTTAAAATATATGTATTATTACATTATCTTAATATTGCATTTCTATTTTTATAAAACATTTAGTCAATTTTTGGGATTAATAGAGCCAAGTACTATGGTCAAAAAGTGATCTTGTTAGCTTTTGTTGAAACATTAAGGTAGGGGTGGGCAAAATCGAATTCGGATAAGGTTTAGGTCAACCCGATCGGATTTCGGGTTGGTCGGATTGAGAAAAATGTCATCCGAACTCAACCCGAATATGTGATCCGATCCGAATATTTTCGGTTCGGATTGGATCGGATCAAAAAATCGGGTGAAGAACGGATCGGATCGGATTCGGGTGGTATTGCTTAGGTTGTAGAGAGAATTGTAATTTTCTTTTTTAAATCACATCTCGGATTTGATAACTGAAGTTAGAATCAATCGCTGCAAATTTCATTACAATCACGGGAACTTTATATCTCCAATTTTAACACATGAAATTGAACAATCATTTCAACAAATTAAGAGAACAATAAAAATCACAATTCAACTTCCCATCCCTTTCACCAATTCAAACGACTTTACAACATCCCTCATGTCAATAAAACAAATCCCAAGCCTAAAAAAATTGGTTAACTTTCACAACTCAATATTATTAACATCACCTGTAAATGGCTTTATCGGAAAATGCCATTTCAGCAGTAGAGAGAGGTTGCGGACATGGCTGCTTGGCGCGACCACGGATTGTGTGCTTGGTGGCGGCTGGCGAGACCATGGATCTATTGTGCTTGGTGGCGGCCGACGAGACCATGGATCAATTGTGCTTGGTGGCGGCCGACGCAATCAAAACGAAGGCTAAGGCTCATGACTTGGTGCGATTTGCTGGTTTACTTTTGTGGCGGACAATGGCGGTTCAACAGTGGTGACTGGTGCCGATGACATTGGTCCTTTGGAATTGGAGTTTTGGACAGTGGTGGGCTGGTGGCGGCTTGTGCTCGTGTGGTGTTGAGAAATGATAAATTAGGGTTTTGTAATTCTTTTTTGTTTATTTGTAATCCGATTGGATTTTCGGATCGGATCGGATCAATGGTTTTGTAATTCTTTTTTGTTTATTTGTAATCCGATTGGATTTTCCGATCGGATCGAATTTGATCCGATCCGAACATAATTTGATCGAGTTTGAAAAAATCAATCCGATCGGGTTTCACTGTCAATCCGCATCTAATCTGAACCTGAAATATTCGGATCGGATGGGATCGAATCGGGTCGGGTCGGTTTATTTGCCCAACCTAACCTTAAGGTCTGCGTGACAATTTTCCCAAACTTTAGAGACGTATTCTCTTGTTTATATATACTATTTAGGCAGAATACCCTCATCCATTTCTACTAAGAAATTAAAAGTGAAAGAAACCTCATAAATGAATGAAAAAGTTGTAGAAATAGAAAAGCCTTTGAAAGGGAAAATTAAAGAGGAGCAAGAGGTGTCTGCCAAAGAAGATCCCCCTTCTTCCCTTTTCTCAGAAGAAAAGGAAGATCCAGACAAAATTAAGGAAATGGAAGGGATCTGAGCGAATGGAAAGGTTAAAAAAAAAAGCATGAATTCCACTTGCGCTTCAAAAGACACGTGATAAGGGTGAGAGTACTAAAACACACCATTTTTATTTATACACCTATTTTTTATTTAAATTTCTTATTATTAAAGTTTTTTTGATGGAATTACCTATTGTACCCTGTTTTCTCTTTCGCTTTATGCCTCAGTTTCGCACCCAGGGCTTCGCATTTTTTCTTCTCTCAATGTTCAATTGTAAGTGAATGGTAATGTTTGTCTGTCAAAAATTGATAAATTCAGATTTTCTACATGTCATCAACAATTAAAACCAAAACAAAACTTACTATCCAAATATAAACTTCAAACCAAATTTACAAGACATCAAAGTCATTAATTTTTTTTTCCTAAAATCTTTGAAAATGAAAATCATGATTCCAATGACCTCGGCATCCTTCGTCCATATTGAAGAACATGGATTATAGTGACATGAATTGTAAGCCCTGCCTAAAAGACTTTGATTGCCCAGCGGAGATATGCATATGGTTGAGCTCCATGAAATTTTTACTTCAATAACACAAGAAATGCAGTAATAGTTTATTAATAATGCAATCATGATCTAATAAGAAAGATTAAGAATCAATATCCATGTTAGAGTACACGTGAGAATTTAGTTTACAGGATGTTATGGCAGAGAGAAAATATACACCTGTTAAAAAAAATGAAGAGTAATTCTAACATTTTGAAATTTAAAAATTTAAAAATAAATATAATTTTTGTTCAGGTATGAAGAGAGATTTAGTAGGTTCAACCGACCTCACCCTATAATTGATTACAGATGTTGAAAATTAATTCATCCAAATCAACTTGTGGATGTATCTTTTGTTTCCCATTAAACTTAATCCGAATCAGCTTGCGCATGTACCTTCTGTTTCCCATTAACTCATTACAATTTATTTTTTTCCACTTTTATTCTTTGTTAAGTTTCCTGATCTAACTCTAGAGTGGGCAACAAAATAGTTTTTGCGTTAATTAAAACACAAACACAACCCAAATAAGACACAAACGTTTCCTATTATCGTTGCTAAAATAGAAATTAATCTTCCCGCGTGCTAATTTTTTTTTTTTTATGCTGACGAAACCTATTACATTAATTAACTAAACAGTGCTAGAATTTTTCGGAAAGCAATACGACACAAATACGATACACACATATATAAAAAGCTCAATTCTGTTTGACTCTTGTGTAATTCCCTTTACCAACACTCCCCTCTCTCTCAAAGAAAAATATACACTCTCCAGCATCAATAGACAATTATGGTCGGTCTTTTCTTTAATTTTCACCTTTTGATTTAGAATTAAGATTTAGCTTTTATCATATAGTTGCGTTGATCTTTTAATAATCTCGTATAAAGGGTGATTAGCATATTGAATCCAACTTCGTTGGTTCATTAGGACTCGAAATCGTTGTTACTTTTTTTAATTAGTTAATAACATCAATTGTATTCAACCGTGTTTTCAGGCCGGGAATAAACCCCAGTGGCTCCAAGGTCTTTTGACTCTTTTCCAAGAGAGAAGCTTTCAATATTGCAATCACGGAACGGCAGTTAGACAAAGGAACATATATTGTTTGAATTGTTGCACCAGTATATGCGAAAAATGCTTGTCCAATCACGAAAGTACTCATCACCTCTTAAAGGTTCACATGAATAAATAAATATTATTTGAATTAAATTTATTACATCATAAATTTTTAATACTATCTGCATGATTTATTTATTTACTTATGTATTTGTTTTGTAAATTTTTAATATTTCAGATCCGCACATATTGCGAAAAGAGCGTTGTACGGTTCGCTGAGGCTCACGAGTTCATTCACTGTGGACATATCCAAGTAATAAGTCAAAGCTTGAGTTCAAATCTTTTCTATTTTTTCTTCATTGAATATTTTCTTAAAAATTCTGCTATTTGCCAATGAAGTACTACTCTGAACTGCATAATAATGCTCACGCACGAACATCCGAATTTTAATCCGAATTGAGCTGTGCCACACAATTTTGTTCTTGGTTCAAATTCGGTATCCAGGCATGAGCATATGACTTGTGAAACTACATTTATATCTGACCACTTTCTTACAAACGTGCTCCATATATTTTTTCTCTTCAGACATATCAACATAATGGTGAAAAAGTGCTACATATAAACCAAAGGCCAGGAACATATTTTAGAGAATCCACCACCAACAAATGCAGTGGGTGTCCAGCTAGGCTGCAAGGGAATAATTATTTCTGTTCACTCTATTGTAAGGTTGTTTCAAAATCTCCCTTATGCATACATGTTTACACACACACACACACACACACACACACACACATACATATAGACACACACACACACATAAAAGTTTGCACTATTATTTTTCTAATTATTAATCCTCCCTCCTTGTAGGTTTCTTATCTCTGTCAAAATTCTTCGAATTCAAGCAATTTTCCTCGTCTATTGAACAAGTTGGGTCTCTGAACAAGCTCGCTGGATTAATTTGACGAAGAAATCATTAATAAATGATAAACTCTAAAGCTTGGTGTTTCTTCATATTATTTGTAGTGACAGACTATTTTATTAGCTGCTGTTTTATTTGAACTCCCTTATTATTATTATGAATTAGAGTTTTTACCTATACATAGAGTCATTAATTTTATTATTTTGTCAGTTGAAGATGTAAATTGTGATACAAGTTATTTGTTAGGCTGCTCACTAATTATCCATAACATTAATTAGTACATTAAATATAATAGCCTTGGTACAATTGGTCTATCTCTGCCACTCCAAAACTGGATGCACGTAAACCTGCTGCCATGTGACTTGACTTGTGCAATTTAGTTGGAATAGAAACGAAAACGGAAGCATATATAACACATGCAATTTAATCCCCAAATTCCTCCGAAATTAAAGAATTAAGGGTTCCTTTGAATTTTCTCCTCATTTTAATTCCATAAAAACGCAATAGCAGTTTCCTATAATTGAATCTTTTATGGAATGGTCCATTGAAGTTGCGATCTGGGAACTTCTTGAAAGGGAATTTGTTCTTTTAGTTATCATATATTGTTGTATTTGTCCTTTATCACTTGCAGAAGAAATTGACGTTGGTCATTCGGTAAATTTGTTCGGAAAGCTATATGGCTTTTGGATTTGAGAGGGGCTCGAATCTGGCTAGCGTTAGTATTACAGACTTGATGTACCGTTAACTATCTGGACTTACATCCCTGAGTGATTATATTTCTAACATTCTAAAAGCTTGTCTCTGGATATCTATGTTTTAGGAGAAACTCTAACAGAAATGCTTCTAGCTATAGTCTTTTTAGTTCTTAATCACATATATATGTTTGTTTGGTGCGCGGGATATGATAGGATGAGATGAGATATAATTGAATATGACTTGAGCTATATGACTTAAAATAAGATGTGATAAAGATAAGATTATATTTCGTGACCTCTCATGTTTGGCATAATACAACATTGGATTAAATTGTAATGTATATATAATTTTAACATTAAATTAGGTTAAAGATAATAAAAATGACCATATATTATTTTAAGTTTAATGGAAAGATATAGACGTTACTTTTATAATAATAAAAACATTACTTTTATAATAATAATAAAATTATATATTTATTTTAGTGTTTAAAACAAGCGAAAATTACAATATTTATACTATTAATCAAATAAAAAATTAGTTAATAATAAATTTAAATTAATAATGTTACTAAAATATTTAAACAAATATAATTACTTTTTAATATTTTATTTTCATGATAAATAAATAAATTTTTTGTTTTATTTTTTATTTATAATATTCTATTATTATAAAACGTGTATTATGCTTAGTACATATTTATATAATTTTAATATTGAGAAACTATTAAGTATAAATAATTGCTTTTTAAAATTATTCCCAACTAGTCCTATGGCCACCCATGAGACAACTTTCTTCATAAAGTTGGGATTATCTTGTGGGCTCAGGATAAGATAATCCCAATACTCTTTGAGAGCATCAATAAGGGATTTGGATGAAGTTTAAAAGAATATTCCATTCCCGCATTTTGATCCTTCAACCAAACTCATCCTATACGTAAATATGGTGTTAATTTATCCTGTACATTTTACTATATTATTGCTTCGATTGCAAAGCTATCAATTGATAAAGATGTATTTGAAACTTTCGGATTCGTGCTGAACTTTATAATATAAATTATGTTGAGAATAAATAACACTGAACTTTAAAATACAAACTTTTGGATTTGTATATACTTTGTAATTTCGTGAAAGATATCATGACATTTAATTTTAATGTTTTAATTTAGTCTAGATTCAAATTAATGGTTAATTATTTCTTACAGCCATTTTATATCTAATCTTCTTCCTTACAGTATATGTTCTCAGAAAGGAATTATGTCTTCAGTTTATTATTTTTTATTCGGTTGTATTTAGGCCATTCTGGATTCCAACTGTATGTGTCCTAACAGATATGAAGTTTGCATGATGTCTTTATAGTCTTTTATCAAAATAAAAAATTGTATATAAACTCCTATCTAAGTGGTTCTATAATCTGCAGATTGCTCTGCTGGAGAAAATATTGTTGAGTTTGCCATTGATGAGGTAAGCGATGAGGAAAGGCATTCATCGCTGACTTTGATTTTTCTTATTCTTATTATTAGTAACAGTAACTCTCTTTATCTGATTTTATTCATATTATCAGGAGCTGGAAGCTTTACAAGAAAGCCAGAAACGGCAGGCCCCTTCTGCCGGGTCTTTACGTCTTAAAGATGACTCGTTCACTGATAGAAATTATTGAAGGATGAAGCTCAAATCTAAGTTTCTGATCGTGCTTGATATGTCATCTATATATTCAGAATGTATATGACATGTCGGTTCTAGAGCCTCTGGGAGATGTATGACATTTGCAGTAAGTGATGCACATGCTGCTCGCCTCAACAAAGAGCAAATAAACTTCTAGGAGAAGTTAAGTGGAGGTGTTTGGAGGTTATTCAGTGATCTCGGTTATTCAGTGATCTCAAGCAGACTACCTCGATTAAGATGTAATTCGGTGACCTCGATCATACCAACTTGATTATGAAGTAATTTTAGTTATCAACTAGACTGAGAGGTGATTATCATTTTGAAGGTCGGATTGAATGAAAGTTTTGCACATGTCTTACAGCTATTCAAGAGGCTGTTATCAGCGGGAACTTTCTGGGTTTTGTGACAAACTCAGAACCATACTTGAGCTGGCAGTTGGGGGTGAATTCTAGATGATTCTTTCTATGTATAAAAGCTCTCAAGCTTCGTTTTTAGGCTCATGTTGTTCAATTACATTTTTATCAATCTTGTATTTTGAATATTCAAATAATAGTGAAATCTCTATTTGGTCTTCACAGTGGACGTAGACTGCTCAAAGTCAAACCACTATAATTCCTTGTGTTCTTTCTTTGATTCTGATTGCTCTCTTGTGCTTAATTCTTGCTGGGTTTGTGACAGAAGCTAGACACGTTGACTAAATAATTAGATACTTAATTTAAGGATCTTAAGTTTGAGATTGGATCTTGGGGGTGACTCTTAAAGTCAGCACTTTGTTGGTTTGACCATAACAAATTTGTATCAAAGCTTCTTTCTTAAGTTTTGCATTATTAAGACGTCAATTTCAAATTAGAAGTGGATAAATTTACAAGGAAAATGACTTTTATCTCTGGAGGCTCAAGATGGACCACTTTTAGTACATCAAGGACCGGAAGAGGCTCTTAGAGAATCATCTACATCCAAGAAAAATAAGAAAAGTATCTGATGATGATCTACCTGATATTCATGATAGGGCACATAGTGCCATTATTTTGAGTCTTGGTGATAGTGTTTTGAGAGAAGTTGGTGGAGAAAAGAAAGCAGTTGGGTGGTGGAAGAAACTTGAAGACACATACACCCACAAATCATGACAAAGAGGCTTGAGACCAAGAAAAAACTATATACTCTACAAATGGAGGAAGATCATCAATTTCAGATCATATTGATGCCTTTAACAAGATCATCCTAGATCTTAAAGACATAAATATAAAATTGTTGATGAAGATAAAGCCATGATTATGTTGTGCTCTCTACCGAGCTCATATGAGCATCTGGTCGATACATTGTGTTGGGGAAAAATTAGGTTTTAAATTTTTATAAAACCTTTTTAAGGACCGCTCTCATATAATATATAAGAATACGTAATCTAGAAATCATACCTGGAAAATCCGAGTTGGCTTTTTCCGCTGAAGTGATTTAGGCTCCTAGATCACGATCCGCCACCACCACTCCTGTTAGATCACGATCCGTCACCACCACGCTTGTTAGATCACGAACTGTCACCAATGATCTTCCAGGTTATGACTCAGGTTCGATCTACACTTGACGTGTGGGCGCCTTTATCACTACCAAAGCAACTAGCACGAGAAAATTTTTCTCTCAACAATGGAGAGAAAAATCTTA
This sequence comes from Citrus australasica, assembly GCA_029618585.1. Lineage (NCBI taxonomy): Eukaryota > Viridiplantae > Streptophyta > Magnoliopsida > Sapindales > Rutaceae > Citrus > Citrus australasica. The sequence goes on from JARCIV010000004.1 coordinate 8,386,487, forward strand.
TTCTCTGACCTGTAAAGTGGCTTCTTCTTTTTTCTGTTGAGAAAATAAGCCTTTTATATCTCCCTTTAGTGAAAACCCTAGGCTCCAAATAATGCCCCATTTAAAATTCACGTTTCTTTTTCTTTTAATAAGGGACCCACCATGTAAAATAACATAAGGCCCCTTACACATAAGCTAATTAAATGGAGCCTCCCACTAAAAGATATAATTAGGCTTTTGACCCAAATAGCTAGTTATCTTGCTTATTAATCCAGTAGTGGTGCAATCAATTAAATGAGCTAACCCGGGGATCATTTGGGAACATACAATAGTGGCTACAATAATTAGGCATGTAATTAAACTAGCCCAATTATTTAATTCCAAATCTACTCCACTAAAAGATTGGAACTGACTTCCATAATTTTATGCTCGAATAATAATTCGTCCCAAGCCACATTGATTTCTTTACTGCACAATCATTTGTACCACATCGTTAATTAAATTGATATCTCAACTGTCCAATCAATTTAATAACATCTTATTCCTTGATCCTTACTGGTTTTCTCTAATGATCATTTTCAACATACTAAATATGTTGACACACTCTGGCCAGAGAATTCTATGATCAAGTGCCGAAAACCTATCAAGAGATGTGTTGTACAAATTCTATATTGTTAATCTATAACTCCAATACTCATAATTGCTCCCACCAAGATACCGAGTAATCTTGACCACAAGGATGTGTCGTGCCCATTGGTAACTCAAATGGAATAACAATCACAATCATGAAATCATAATTAACTCAAGATTAAGATTACAGTAAAATCAACGCCTATGAGATTTAATAAGTCTGACAGTTATTACAAAGTTAATTAAATCTCATATGTGATCCAGTTCAATGTAGTCGTACTACATCAATAAATTCATACATGATTAAGACAAATCATTCAATGAATTTATTACAGTTTATACCTAAATAAAGTGCCCAACTTTATTTATCAACTACGAACTAAATTTATTTAATCATAAGATAACTTGTATTTATGTCTTCTGTGAATCCACATGGTGATCACATAAATACATATAATATGATTAAATGGACTTTAATACAAATATAAATGCAATTAAGATATTTGAATAAAATACCTCATTAATTTTATTAATCAGAAAAAATGTTTATTACAATTAAATAAACACATATGCTTTTAAAGAGCATAATTTCCCAACAATCTCCCACTAGCTCTCAAAGCATATCTAGCATATTGCTCATGCTCTAGGGCTCTAAGTGCAGGTTATAAAGGTTTCCCACTTATGGCCATTGTAATAAGATCTGTCATTTAGCATTTAATGCCATTTGGGGTACTGTCATATAACCTTTCTACACTATTCCCTTATGAGATTATACTTCCTATCAATATGTTTTGTTTCTTGTGGTTCCTTGGTTCCTTAGATTGAGCTACCGCACCACCATTATCACAAAATAGTTTCAGGGGTGCAGTTACAACAGGTACCACCTCAAGATTTCGTAGGAACTTGCGGAGCCATATAGCTTCTTTTGTAGCTTCAGATGTAGCCACATATTTAGCTTTAGTTATTGAGTCTGTGATATAAGATTGTTTCACACTCATCCAACTAATACCTCCACTTCCTAATGTAAACACATAGCCGGAAGTTGATTTTCTAAAATCCTTATCTGACAAAAAAATCAGAATTAGTATAATCCACTAGTATAAGTTCATCACCAGAATACACAAGCATATAATTTTTAGTTCTTTTCAGATACTTTATAATATGCTTGACTGCAGTCCAAGATTAAATTGATATTTACTAACCATTCCTACAGCAAAACAGATGTCTGGCCTAGTGCAAAGCATGGCATACATAAGACTTCCCACAGCTTCTGCATAGGGAACTCGTCTCATTCTCTCTATCTCTTCAGATGTTTTAGGTGATTGATCCTTAGAGAATGTAATTCCATGTCTGAATGGTAATAAACCAGTCTTGGAATTTTCCATGCTAAATCTAGCCAATATCTTATCGATATAGACCGCTTGAGACAGGGCTGAAGTTTTATTCTTCTGGTTTCATAGTAACTTGATACCAAGAATATAACTTGTCTCTCCCAGGTCTTTCATATCAAATTGTTTTGCTAACCAAATCTTTATTGTAGTCAATACTCCTATATCGTTTCCAATCAGGAGAATATTGTCTACACAAAGAACTATAAATTTTCTCTGAATATTCTTGTACACACATAGTTCATCAATGTTCTGAATAAATCCAAGCGATTTAATCGCTTGATCAAATCTGATGTTCCATGACCGGGATGCTTGCTTCAATCCATAAATGGATCTCTGCAACTTACATACCATGTGTTCTTGGCCTTTTTGTATAAATCCATCTGGTTGCTGCTTGTAGATGTTTTCTTCAAGATGCCCGTTAAGAAAGGCAGTCTTGACATCCATTTGCCAAATTTCATAATCTAGCACTGCAGCAATGGAGAGCAGAATCCTTATGGATTTAAGCATAGCAACCAGAGAAAAGGTTTCCTCATAATCGATTCCTTCTTTCTGAGTAAACCCTTCGGCTACTAATCTTGCTTTAAATATTTCCACCCTTTCGTCTACTCCTCTTTTTCTCTTGTAGATCCACTCGCACCCTATGGGTTTTACCCTATTTGGTGCCTCTACAAGTTCCCAGACTTTATTGGAATACATAGATCCCATTTCTTGATTCATGGCCATTTTCAAAATTCAACATCTCTTTCTATTAGAGCTTCGTTGTAACTAGTGGGATCTTGTACATGTTCATCTGAGATAGCCTTATAGGTTTCTCCCAAAAGCATGTATCTCGCAGGTAACCTAGTTACCCTCCCACTACGGCGAGGTTCTAAAAGTGATGGTTATTCAAGGATAATCCTGTGCTGATCAGCTGGTTGTTGCTGTTCTTCCTGTTCTATAACAGGTGTTGAAAGCTGAGCAACAACCTGATCTCTTTTATTGCTCTAGTTTTACCTTACTCTTAGGTTATAAGTCATTATATAGTCTTCCTCAAAGAAAGTAAAGAATATTTCTATAAATTCCTATCTTGAGGACTATAATTTAGACTTTCCCTTAATCCTTAAAGATACATAAAACATGCAAGCTTCTGAACACGAATCCATCTTCTCTATCTCTGATTCTAGTAGAAATACTAGTAAACTCCAAATACGAATGTGTCTCAAACCATGTTTGTGACTTTTTCATAATTTCTTGGAGTAGTAGACACCGAGAAAGACAAAACTAAGTTCAATAAACTTTGTAGTTTTAAATACTAGTATCTGAAATAAAAAAGGTAAATGATAAACCACTTAGTATATATCTTGTCTTATCCAAAAGAATCTTGTTTCTCCATTTAATTACACTATTGTATCATAGTGTTCATTGACAACCAATAGTGCTTGAATTCCCCATAGAGATATTCTTTGTTTCGATCATATCGAAGTTTTTTTATGTTCCTGTCTAATTGCTTCTGTCTTATCCACGTACTCTTTTAAATTTCAAAAGCAATGGAGTCATGACGCATTTTAGACAAACATAAATTTAATGAATATTCATCAACAAGATTGATAGAATACTCATAACCTCTTATAACATGTAAACTGATTAGTCCGTATACATTTCTATGCGCTAAATCATCAAATACAATGTTATGCTTTTAACTCAAAAAGAGCATCCTTGTCATATTACTTTTCTAAATAAGATTTATAGAGTTACAATGATCAATCTTAATAGGCCAACAAGTCTATCATTAATCATTCTCTTAAAATCTTATTATAGTTTATATGACTTAAGCATAAATATCAGAGGTGATTTTGGTTTGAAGAAACATTTCTTTTCTTAGATAGATGCATATACTCTTTATCATTATATCTTGCTTTGAATAGATCAATAGACTTATATGATATAAATTGTCTTTATAAATAGAGGATCAAAAAATAACAGTGTACTTCTGTTTATTAAAACAAGTCACCGAAATTAAATTCCTCTAATATTTGGAAAAATAAAGACAAATATCAAAACTTTAAGTCTTGTAAAATTGATCTAGCCTTTCAATTGATATAAACTAGCATGTTCTCAACTGCTGTTTGAAGCTTTCTTCACTTAATCTCTTGGTTTCCTGAAAACCAAATAAATGAATTACAAATAAGATTAGTTATCTCAGAATTCTTCATTGTAAGAATCAATAGAAATCTGAACTAATTAGGAAGCTTAAAGATTTTCTATGCCTGATTTTAATAATCTTAGGACAATCTTTCTTCCAGTGACCCTTCTGTCCACATTTGTAACACTTGCCTTTTGGCTTGCCACTTCTTTTAGTGGACAGTTTTTCGATCCCCACTCTTGCTTGCTCATTCTTGTCTTTCGACTTAAGCCTTGAAGCGAATCCTTTTTCAGGAAGTTTTCTGCTGTGATAAAATTCTTCTATAGCATGTAGTTCGTGCATTAATTCAATTAAGGTCATATCTTTATTGTTTAAGATATAACTGACCTTAAACTCTTTGAATGTATCAGGTAAAGATTCAATCACAATGTTAATCTTTGATTTATCATTGATTTGAACACCACGAATCTCTACCTCATTCAAATAGTCCATCATTTTGAGGACATGATCACGAACTTTTGTGTCCTCTTCCATCTTAGTATCCGTAATACGTTTTAATGCTGCTTCTCTGGCAAAATGGATATTTTGCCCAAACATCTGATGAAGACTAGCCATTATTTCAGTGGCTGTTTCCATGCTCCGATGTTTCTTATGCAGCTCCACAGAAATCGAAGCCAATATATAGCGCTTAGCCATTTTGTTAGCTTCGTACCATTTCTCATAAGGCTCCCTCTGATTTCTATAATCGTATAACGATGGTTCAGAAGGGCAAGGCTGGGTCAACACATATTTGCTTCCCTTAGCAGTAAGAATATTAAATAGATTGCGTTTCCAATCTAAATAATTTTCACCAGTGAGTTCATTTTTAACAAGGATAATTAATAATGGGTTGATGGAAGACATTTTCTGAAAAATAAAACATCCATGCATAAATAATTTGAAACTCAATTCACAATAAATGACAAAAATGAAAAAAATCATAAATGCATTTTAATTTATTGTAACGATAATCTAGTACTGCTTTGACAAGCTATCCGTTGGGGAAGTCATGTCTACACTTACTAGACCCAATTATGCATTAGATTATTTACTTTCATGTAGAGACATGATAAATAATTATCGTTATCCTTTTGGGCCTTAATTTGTTAACAGAGCTTCGTTGGGAAGGTTAATAACAAATTTTAGTTGAGTGTATAACCATTGTTTCAATCTACGTATTTTTCATATCAATAGTCACCGTTGGGGCGAACAATTGATTGAAAAATATTTCAATTTTATCTTTGAAGAAGTTCATCAAATAAAATATCTAATAAATATACCCTCCGTAGGGAGCATCATCGTATCATGAAGTCGAGGTATATATATAATTTTATTATTGAACTAACAATGGAGCCCGTGGGAAAAATTATCTTGAATTTTCCCTCTCCCACTCAATATTTTAAAATTGATTTTTTCCTTTTAAAGCATACATATTGTTAATTGCATGCTTCCTATAATATTATATAGATGATATCAAATATTATTAAGCAAATGCAAATTTCAAACAATATAGTGAAATTCATTATTTAATGAATGACATGTATCATTATGCATAGAGTGGCACCTCCTATTCTATATGACATGTTATCATGGCATGTGAACATCCAAAAACATAACATATAGAAAAAACAATTAAATAATCTTAATTCATGGCTTTCCTAATAATGAAAAATACATTAACCCTAAGGCTAATCTTCATTGGGCTTCTTGTCAATGTCTATCTTCCATAAACTTGTCTTTGTTAATGGACTAGGGGAAATTGGGCTTTTAAATTTATAATTGGTCCAATTTTAATTTTTTTTAAAAGAAATAAATAAAAAAAATTTAATTAAAATAAAAATTTTGGACCAAAAATAAATTTAATGTATTTAATTTTATCTATGCATTTTTAATCCATTAAACCCAATTGAAATTGGGCATAAAACTGGGATTCATTAAGCTCAAAATCGTTTGTGGACTTAAATGAAAAATATTAAAACTTGACTGCCCAAGAGAAAAAATATAAAACTATAGGGATCTCCATGATAAAAACCATGAAACCCTAAAAACACATTTTTCTTTTCCTCTTCTTCCCCAGCCGCCATCTCCACAAAGCCTCCGCCACTGTTCAGACGCCAGCCAACCTCCGACGCCGAACCACCCGCCACCGCCTCGCCGGAAACGCACCAAGCTCGCGTGTGCAACTCGCTGCTCGTGCAGCGCGCGCTGTGTGGCCAGCAGCCTGTGCCAGCGCGCTGCGTGGCCAGCAGCCTGTGCCAGCGCGCTGCGTGGCCAGCAGCCTGTGCCAGCGCGCGCTGCGCGCACAAGCCACGCTTCCCGCGTGCGCTGGCTGCTGCACCCTGCTGCTGCGCGCGTGCTGCTGGCTCCAGCAAGTTTCCGCAATTTTCCAGCAAGCTTCCAGCAAGTTTCCGTAATTTTCCAGCAAGCTTCCAGCAAGTTTCCGCAATTTTCCAGCAAGCTTCCAACACGTTTCCGTAATTTTCCAGTGATGAATTACAAATTTCCTATGCCAATTTTTGGCTTACAAAATTTCTATTACTGTAAAATAAATCAAGAGGGAATTATAGTGATAAAAAACCACCCCTCTTGTTACAGATCCAAACAGAAAAATACAACGGAAAATCTAACCATGAATTAAGACAAACCAAAACATGCTTTATTCATATATTTAAACAATTAATATATATCTGAATAAATTGTGCCACTCTAATACATAAATTTCAAGAATTATTTCATATGAAATTCTTATATATTAATATGAGATGGCTCTGATACCAATTGTTGGGGAAAAATTAGGTTTTTAAATTTTTATAAATCTTTTTAAGGACCGCTCTCATATAATATATAAGAATACGTAATCTAGAAATCGTATCTTGAAAATCCGAGTTGGTTTTTTCCGCTGAAGTGATTTAGGCTCCTAGATCACGATCCGCCACCACCACTCCTGTTAGATCACGATCCGTCGCCACCAAGCTTGTTAGATAACGAACTGTCACCAATGATCTTCCAGGTTATGACTCAGGTTCGATCTACACTTGACGTGTGGGCGGCTTTATCACTACCAAAGCAACTAGCACGAGAAAATTTTTCTCTCAACAATGTAGAGAAAAATCTTATTCTCTGACTTGTAAAGTGGCTTCTTCTTTTTTCTGTTGAGAAAATAAGCCTTTTATATCTCCCTTTAGTGAAAACCCTAGGCTCCAAATAATGCCCCATTTAAAACTCACGTTTCTTTTTCTTTTAATAAGGGACCCACCATGTAAATAACATAAGGCCCCTTACACATAAGCTAATTAAATTGAGCCTCCCACTAAAAGATATAATTAGGCTTTTGACCCAAATAGCTAGTTATCTTACTTATTAATCCAGTAGTGGTGCAATCAATTAAATGAGCTAACCCGGGGATCATTTGGGAACATACAATAGTGGCTACAATAATTAGGCATGTAATTAAACTAGCCCAATTATTTAATTCCAAATCTACTCCACTAAAAGATTGGAACTGACTTCCATAATTGTATGCTCGAATAATAATTCGTCCCAAGCCACATTGATTTCTTTACTGCACAATCCTTTGTACCACATCGTTAATTAAAATGATATCTCAACTGTCCAATCAATTTAATAACATCTTATTCCTTGATCTTTACTGGTTTTCTCTAATAATCATTTTCAACATACTAAATATGTTGACACACTCTGGCCAGAGAATTCTATGATCAAGTGCCGAAAACCTATCAAGAGATGTGTTGTACAAATTCTATATTGTTAATCTATAACTCCAATACTCATAATTGCTCCCACCAAGATACCGGGTAATCTTGACCACAAGGATGTGTCGTGCCCATTGGTAACTCAAATGGAATAACAATCACAATCATGAAATCATAATTAACTCAAGATTAAGATTACAGTAAAATCAACGCCTATGAGATTTAATAAGTCTGACAGTTATTACAAAGTTAATTAAATCTCATATGTGATCCAGTTCAATGTAGTCGTACTACATTAATAAATTCATACATGATTAAGACAAATCATTCAATGAATTTATTACAGTTTATACCTAAATAAAGTGCCCAACTTTATTTATCAACTGCGAACTAAATTTATTTAATCATAAGATAACTTGTATTTATGTCTTCTGTGAATCCACATGGTGATCACATAAATACATATAATATGATTAAATGGACTTTAATACAAATATAAATGCAATTAAGATATTTGAATAAAATACCTCATTAATTTTATTAATCAGAAAAAATGTTTATTACAATTAAATAAACACATATGCTTTTAAAGAGCATAATTTCCCGACACATTGATGTATGGAAGACAAACACTCACAAAGGCAAATGTAAAAGAGACTCTGAATTCAAAGCAAGTCATACAAAAAGTGAAAGAACCAGAGAGTCTGGTTGCAAGGAGAAGATTAGAAAAAAAAAAAGAGTTCAACAAGTAAGAAAAAAAAGGTCTAAATCAAAGCCAAAGAACTTGAAATATTCCCAATGCCATAAAGGACAATTTAAGAAAGACTGCCCTGAGAGGAAATTCAAGAATAAAGATTGAAAAGGGCGAAGTTGTGATGCTGCTGTTTGATTAACTCTAGAAAGTATACATTCAATAAAGGTTAAAATTTTTATTTTTTCACTTATAGTGTCTATTAATGCACTCATAACCTATTAATTAGCTTAATACTTTCCTAATATAATTTTATGTTAAATCAAATTGCATTACGTTAATTTTACCTCATTTCTATATTATAGATATATTTCAAGAATAAAGGAGGAATTAAAACCAAATGCAGGAGACACAGACGTTGGATTGTATTTATTTAAAAAAACAGTAATAAAATTTGAAAAAAAGGTGGAGTCAATTTGCCAAAATCAGTAGTAGCAGCCACCTGCCACTTGCTTATCTTTTGCAATGTTAAAAAATAAAAAAAAAATTAAATAATAATAAAATAAAAAGGAGGATGAGTCTTTCTTTTCCTAGAAAAGGAAATGGGAGCGGCGAGGCCAGAACACGAGAAACAAATAAGAACAAAAAAGTTAGGAAAGGAGAGGAGAATTAAACAATTTTCATTTCTGCTTGTATTTTCTATTAAATTGATGTGATTACTTTCTATTTACTCATCTTTGCGTGTTATATATTGCATCTGAATGATCAATTACGCATGCCACAACCTCGGTACAGTTTGAGTTTGTTTCCCTATTGGTAAACTTGCGTATTCACATGACACCGACTTGAGAAATTTAACTTTCATAATAATTAGAAATTGGTTGGGAAGCACAAATTTGAGAAATGTTGAATTCCAATGCTAGTTGCTTTATAGTCAAACTTCTCTCCAGATCATGTGCTTGCCATAAAATTCTGCACATATTTCAAGCTTAGACAAATTAAGATCTTAGTTACTTTAAACATGATGGGACATGCACATGGTCTAATAACTTTATAAATGCAAGACTCACAATTGGATTGTGCCACGGTTTTAGCATATTTGCTATAGATTAATTCTTTTAAAATAAAGATTTGACGGCTAATTTGGTGCAGAGATATGGTGTTTTAAGATTTTGAAAACAGGTGTCAAAGGATATTTGTTAAAAGTGGTGATACGAGATCACGCGCAACAAATGTTCGATGAAATTACTGACAGAATCTAAAAAATTTCATAGCCTCAAATTCTAAGGAACAAGCTCAAGAATCTACAGAAGAACATTCACGATGGTGAGATTAATTGGATTGGAAAGCAAAGGCAGCGACTGAAATTGAAGGGAGTGACGCTTGAAAGAACACTGTCTAGGAGCCAAGGACTAAAATCCAGGTTCTAATTCAGTTTATTCAATATACTCATCAAACTAATTGAGAGCATGAATTTTTCTTAACCATAGCTTTATTATACTTTCGCAAAGAGAACATTAGAAATTATGCATATATACGATGTCTTTTTATGGTAGTTGTCATTCACATTGCATAAATTCCCATAATTGTCAAGGAAGTGTAATAAGAAATACAACTAGCTTAATCTGGAAAAGGCTGAATATTGGTTATTTTGGCTTACTTTAATAATGATTTTAAAACAAAACAAATGATTATTGATATGAGAATTGAAAGGCATATTTTCAAGCTTCAAAACATTGACGAAGTTGGATTTTTCTTTCCCGCAAATTTTGTTCGTTTTATGCTTGAGTTACTATGCGAAGTCAAGCTTGGAATTTGCTTGATGAAATGCTAATCAAATCATGCAGAGCACAATCTCAGGTGCACTTGTTCTTTAACCTCAATTTTATATTTATCCTTTAAATGTGATTATTGACTTAAGATTTATGTTGGATCGAGTTTTGACTCGTTATCTTTACCCATTTTCTAGTACAAAAATTATATGTTACCATATACAATTTAGTTCTATATTACCATAGCACTTCATCCCCTTGATATAATGATATGATTTTGTTTAGTGGTTTAAATTGCCATATCTTTTATGATTACATAGTCTAAAATGCTATGCTTAATTTTATGTTTAAATTTCAATATTCATAGCAATAATAAATGATACTATGGACATTTAGCAAAGAACTTTTATCATATTGGTAAATGAATATATTATTGATAATCATGAAGCATAAGGATGCTTATCCATTAACAAAACCCAGATGCATAAATAAATGACTAGAAGCATCAGTCGTAAATGGCTGGAAGCCCTACTTATGTGTTTGATATTTTGAGCTACTTTTTGGGCAATTTATAAGTTGCAGTTTGGTTTGAGATATTTCATAACAATGACGACTTTAGACACATGCACACTAGATTCGCTGCTATTTAAGCTGCGCTTTCGAATCATAATGCTAGTGAATGATATCACACCTATAATTTGTGTTTGCTACTTATCAATTTGACAAACTTTGAAAAAAGTTGTTGAAATAAAATTATGGAAAGCTCCGAAAAACCCGGCCATGGAAAAAACCCTAACGCTGGAGGAACTTTCCCTCCGTCGTTCAGGGAGACTAGAACAATTAAGAAAGCTCGGTTTCGTGATGAGGAAGATATTGTTGATACCCCTGTGCAGATTTCGTATAAGGAAACCCTAGTGAACTCAACGCGAGCCATGGAGACGGGTTATGGTGATGAAACAATGGAGTGGGAGTTTGAGGAAGGGGACGTGACTGAGAGCAAAGATGGACCTTTGCCGTCCATAACGTTCTCGGAGAGGGTGCATGAGAAGTTATGTGAACCATGGAAGAACTCAGTGATAGTGAAGCTGCTGGGTCACACGATCAGCTATAGAACTCTCTGTACGAGATTGAATGCTATGTGGAAAACAACAATGACTTACTCGGTGATAGACCTTGAAAATAATTATTTTCTGGTCCGCTTTCGCTCAGCTAACGATGTTGTTGATGCCCTAACAAAAGGTCCGTGGGTGATCATGGGGCACTATCTCACGGTGCAGCCATGGACACCGTCTTTTGACGCCAATACAGCAGATATGGAGCAAGTTAATGTATGGATTCGCCTTCCGGGACTCGCTGTCCACCTATACAACCGGAAAGTTCTTCAGAAGCTAGGAGAATTGGTGGGTTTAGTGATTAAAATAGATTCGAACACAGCATCCTCAGCGCGGGGAAGATTTGCACGAATTGCAGTTCGTCTCTCCTTGGCTAAGCCTTTGGTGTCTCAGTTTGTGATAGACGGGAAGGTTCAAAAGATAGAGTATGAGGGATTACCAGTGATTTGCTTTGCTTGCGGAAGATATGGCCACAACAGTAGCAATTGCAAGGACTCGAATGCAGCAAACAAGACTAGAGAAGGGGTTCAACCTCAACCTAATACGCAACCACCAGAGAACAATAGCCAATTGGATGAGCACGGAAATATTGACAATAATGCCGAGCTGTTTGGACCGTGGATGATAGCCACGAGAAAAGGCAGATATTTTAATGGTGGTAAGGACAGTTACAATAGCGGAACTAGGAACCGAGAGAGTACAGGGGCTGGGGGCTCCAGATTCCAAATACTTAAGCAGGTCCTGGATGACAGCGAGCACCCTACCCATGCAGCTATAAATGACAATCCATCCACTTCTCATCACATAAACATGGATAACCCTTACCAGATTTTCACTGCCAACCACGAAGATAAAACTAAAAAGCCGGTTAGACGCAAGCAACAATACACAGTTGCCACTGCAAAGCCCCAGACAAAGAAGCCAGATACCTTTTTGAACCCAAACCGAAACCCCTTCCAGCAGAGCAACTTCACGTCAAGAGAGGATAACACAAACTTTTTACCCCATGCAAACCCTAGGACCGAATCATGCCCAAACCCTCAGTTCAACCTTAACCACCAACAAAACCCCCCTCTAGATACAACCTTGGACCCAAAAAAACATACAGTGTTTTCATGGGGTATCCAAAACCTTTCGGTTGGTGATATAAGGGAGATGGAAAGGGATCATGAAGATAGGTTGGGACGGGAATATGAGCACTTGTCTGATCCTCCAAATCCTCAAAATTCTGTTTGTGTAAACGACAGAAATGTTCAAGTGCACCCGGCAGTGAGTATAGGTGAGAATGAAGAAAAAGAGATGTCCGATGAGGAGGACTCGATGGTTGAGGAAACGCCCGCGGCATTGATGCATGACGGGAAGGGACAACATTAATAAGGTGTTTGTGTTTCCGTATTTTATTTTTAATTTTCTCATGACGATTAGCATAATGTTTTGGAATGTCCAAGGGGCAGCCTCGGCTGATTTTCGGCGCTCTTTCAGGACAATGGTTAAAAATTACAACCCGTCTTTGGTGGTCTTGATGGAACCTCGCATTAGTGGGGTCAAAGCAGATAATTTCATAAAGAAGAGTGGCTTCGACCATTCCCATCGAGTGGAAGCAGTAGGCTTTTCGGGGGGAATTTGGCTTCTTTGGCAAAGTTATATAGAGGTGGAGGTGCTGCTGAATCATAGGCAGTTTATTCATTTTAAAATTAGCAGGAATAATGCTTTTATGTCTTGGGTAACGGCGGTTTATGCTAGCCCAAACCCAATGTTACGAAGACAGCTGTGGAAGCACATGGACAACATTGTTATGTCAACGCAAGGGCCTTGGCTAATTGGTGGGGATTTTAACTCAACTTTGTATGCTTCGGAAAAGCAAGGGGGTGCTACACGGACTTCAGGAGTTTGCAGGAATTTCAGGCAGTGGTTTGATGGACATCGAATTTTTGATTTACAATTCAAAGGCCCTCGCTTTACTTGGTCTCAGGGATTTCTGTTTAAACGACTTGACAGAGCTCTCTGTAATAATGATTGGTTAACAAAATTTTTGGAGAATTCTGTTCTTCACCTTCCGAAGATTGCTTCAGACCATAGACCAGTATTGGTTCATTTTACGAGAGCTGATTCCAGACATCGGGGGAATAGGGCTTTCCAGTTTTTAGCTTCCTGGCTAACTCATGAACACTTCAACTCTTTTGTTAAGAAAGCATGGGTCAAGCCATTTATAGAGATGCGGCGTCTCATTTTGTGCAGGAGGTACAAAAGTGGAATATGGAGGTGTTCGGGAATATTTTTCAGCGAAAAAGACGATTAATGGCTCGTATAAATGGGATTTAAGCAGCCCTAAAAAGGTATAACTCCTGAGGGCTTGTGCGGTTAGAGGCTAGGCTACGGAACGAACTGGAGACGGTGATGGGCCAAGAGGAAATCTTGTGGTGGCAGAAGTCCAGAAAAGAAGAGCTCCTACACGGGGACAGGAACACGAATTTTTTTCATCAAAAAACTATTGCAAGACGACGGAGAAATAGAATTGAAGCTATTCAAGATAGTACGGGCAACTGGATTTATAGTGAGGAGGAGATTCGAAGTTATGCAATTGAGTATTTTTCGTCATTATATAAAAGTGAAGCTGCAACCCCTCAAAGTTACCAGGTACCGAATTTATTTCCAGCCTTAAATGCTTATGATTTGGAGAGCACTGTCGTCCCAGTTTTGGATGAAGAAGTTAAAAGAGTGATTTTTAGTATGAAACCTCTAAAAGCTCCTGGTATCGATGGTCTGCACGCCATTTTTTACCAGTCTCAATGGCCAGTTGTGGGGCCCTCCTTCTACAAGTTTATAGGTGACATCTTTAAATCGGGCAAGATCCCCCAAGATATTAATACTACCCTTTTGGTTTTGATTCCTAAAGTGGAGCACCCTACTAGCCTAAGTATGTTTAGGCCTATCAGTTTGTGTACAGTCGCTTATAAAACAGTGACTAAAATTATTGCTAACCGCTTGCAAGCATTGTTGCCGAATCTCCTAGGCCCACATCAGACGAGCTTTGTGCCCGGACGCCACATTATTGACAATATTGTGGTTGCTCAAGAAGTGGTTCATTCCATGCGAAAGAAAAACGGGAAAAAAAGGGTTTATGACTATCAAGGTGGATCTCGAAAAAGCGTACGATCGTCTTAATTGGACTTTTATTTTCGATACTCTCCAACTTACTGGTATCCCGACTCAGTTACCTAGACTAGTCATGGAGTGTGTAACGTCGGCTCGGATGAGTATTTTATGGAATGGTGAGGCTACGGCAGATTTTGTCCCGGGGAGGGGAATCCGTCAGGGGGATTCGCTGTCTCCTTATATTTTTGTCCTGTGTATTGAACGTTTGAGCCATGGAATAACTCAAGCCGTGAGGGATGGAGGATGGAAGCCTATCCGGTTGGCCAAGCATGGAACTCCTCTAACACATTTATTTTTTGCAGATGATTTGCTCCTTTTTGCAGAGGCGTCAATTGATCAGGCCTACACTATAGATGCAGTTCTAGACAACTATTGCTGAAGCTCTGAAGCGAAGGTCAACAAGTTAAAAGCTAAAATTTATTTCTCCAAGAATGTAGTTTCAAGAGAAGCTCAGCTCCTCAGTAATGTATTGGGGTATTCGGCTACAAATGACTTAGGGAGCTATCTTGGAATGCCGCTCATCCACTCGAGAATAAATAGAGCGACCTATCAATCGATTCTGGATAAGGTGGAGAAGAGGCTCACGGGCTGGAATACAACACACTTATCTTTTGCTGGCCAAATTACGTTGGCTCACTCGGTGATACAAGCAATGCCAATCTATGCCATGTAGACAACTTTACTACCGGCTCCGGTGCGTGGGAAGCTTGAGAAGTCTTGTCGTAGATTTATTTGGGATGGTAAGTCGAAGAGCCATAAGATGAGTATGGTGAGTTGGGAAAAAATTTGCATGCCGAAAACCAAAGGTGGCTTGGGGTTTAAGAAGTTGGATGTAATGAATCAAGCATTATTGATGAAACTGAGCTGGGAAATGGTGTCGAAGTCAGACAAACTGTGGGTTAAAGTCGTGTGTTCAAAGTATGGGCTGGATATCCGAAACTTGCCGATGTCCCTCCCTGAGAAACAAGGATCTGGAATTTGGAAAGCCATAAAGAGCACATGGTCAGCCACCATGCAGGGAGTTCGCTGGGCTGTTGGTGATGGAACTCAAACTCGCTTTTGGTTGGACTGCTGGGCAACAAAGCAAGGCCCTCTGCTGAATCTCGCTGTTCATCCAGTGCCTCAGGAGCTGGTTAATGCTACGGTAAGTGAGATGCTAGATGTACATGGGGGCTGGAACTGGTCAGCTTTTGAACACTTGCTGCCGAGTTCTATCCTGATGCAAATTGCATCAATAATGACTCCTACTCCACTTCTTGGTGCCGATAGAATTTTCTGGAGTTATGAATCAAGTGGCAAGTTCACGGTTCGCTCGGCATATGAGTCTCTATGTCAGCTGGAATCCACAGATACTGATAGTGCATGGAACCAAGCATGGTCATGGAAGGGGCCGCAGGCAGCACGCATATTCCTTTGGCAGGTTCTTCATGCGAAGTTAAAAACCAAGAGTGAACTAGCTAGGCGGCATATTCCGGTTTCTCTGGGATGTGATAGATGTGGGGCTCCTCTTGAGGATATTATTCACGTCTTGAGAGATTGTCCGTGCATCAAGAGGGTGTGGCTTCGGCTTGTTCCAGCTAGGCAGCAACAATCTTTCTTTCAGTCACCTTTATGAGAGTGGATCCTTGCGAATTTACAAAACAAGCGGAATAACTCCTCTCCATTACCCTGGGAGTGCATTTTCGGCGTAGCGGTGTGGAGATTATGGTATTGGAGGAATGTTTTTATTGCGGAGGGGAAATTGGTGGATAGCTCAACAGTTTATGTAGATATTATGGCCAGAGCTAACGAAATCCATAGGCTGAATAATTCTCACATAAGTCAGCAACCACGGAGGAAGGAAATTTATATTGGATGGCGGCCGCCCTCATGGCCCTGGTGCAAATTGAATACGGATGGATCTTGTAGAAAAGATGAAGGTGCAGGAGCTGGTGGTATTATTAGAGATTCAGTCGGACACTGGATTACGGGCTTTTGTATGAATATTGGAGCAGGTTCGGTGCTAATGGTTGAACTTTGGGGCCTGTACCAAGGATTATGCCTAGCTTAGGAGGCTGGAATCAAACATCTTTTGGCTGAAGTGGACAGCCTCTGTGTTACACAGTTAATCTCGAAGCAAGTGGTTATGCCTAACGAATTCTATGCTTTAGTGGTTGCTATTCGGGAGCTCATTAGTAGAAACTGGCAGGTTTCCATCACCCACATTTATCGGGAAGCAAATTCGGCGGCAGCTTTTATGGCAAACATGGCTCATTCATACCCCCATGGGCTGCACTTATTTTCCAACCCACCTGAAGGGATTTATTCAATTATTGTACAAGACATTTTTGGGGTGTCTAAACCCCGTCATATTTCAGTTTAGCTCGCTTGTTTGAGCCCCATTTAATCAAAAAAAAAAAAAGAAGTGCGGGAGGTAGTATGCACTAGAGGGGTGAGAAACGGAAGACTTAGTTTCCAATTTTTTTTTCTTTTCGTTTGTATTTAATTTTCATATAATTTATTTTAGAAGTTTGAATTTTAATTCATGAATAAATTTGGTGTTATTTTTAATTTTAGTTATTTTAATTTTAATTATGTGTAATTTCATTTCAACAATTATTTTTATTTTAATTATAACCTTTAATACAAAAAAAAATGATTTAATCAAATTCCATTTTCATTATATAAATTAAATTAATCATCATCCTTAGGAAAATGATAGTTGCCCCGGGTCAAACCCCAAAAACTCAAAACACACCGTTTCAAAACTAAAGCCAAAAACGGCGCATTTTGCTTGCCAAATATTTCCCTTCACTTCTTCATTTCTCGTCTTTCCCTTTCCCCTTTCATGTCTCCTTTTCTTTGACTGCTTAAGAAGAAACAACGAATTTGCTCATATCAAGCTCAAATCATCATCTTCTTCAAAGATGCCTAGATCCTTTGCTTCTATTTTCTCTCGCAAGAAATCGCAAACACTTGCCTTCAAAGATTACTACACAAACGGGTGCAACACTCTGCTCTCTCATTCACAAATCTGTTTCTTCATCGCAAACCCTCCTCTACTCTCACGTCAACCTCCTTGTCAGTCATTTTCTTTCCCTTCGTTTGCTTGAAATTTAGTTCTACGCATGGAACTTATTTTATTTGACGTTGTAAATGGTTCCAATAGTTAAAGCTACGAGCTCTGAGCGTGAAGGAAGAACCAATCACAAACTTGCGCTCTCGTACTTGGATTGTTAATTGCAGGTTTAGCTGAACCAAATTTCCAAGACAGTGAAATAAATAAATAGATAATAAAGAAAAGTCCCACACCAACTTATGAGGTACGAGCTTTCAGGCTTAGCCGTTTCAGGAGAATTCAACATTCCAAATCATATTGAATTTCAATTAAATAATGTTTATTTATTTTTTCAATTACGGCTGTGAATAGTGATCTCATTCCCAAAATTAAATTGTATTAGACTAATTAATTAAATGTAATACAAATATCTTGAAAATTTATGAGGTCTCATAAAATTTATTAACAATAATCATTAATATGTGTGCACACCTAACAAAATCCCACTGCATTAATTTGACAATTTTAGGATACCAATACGAGACGCTCATCTGTAATTAAATAGCTCAAGTTCTCTTTGTCCTCTTGTGTCATTCTCCTTACTCCTCTCCCTCGAAAATATACTAGATCTCTCCAACATCAAGATGGTTCGTTATTTCTTTTTGCCTTCTTGTTTCTTAATTTTTTTTTGTTACAAAAAATAACTACAACATCCTCTAGTTTGAAATTTTGTTGTTTTCATAAATGGTTACACTGACCTCTCTTTTGAATAGGGATGGCAAACAGCGGGCCTGGGCCGGGCTTTTTTAAGCCCAGATCCAGGCCCACTGTCAGTTAAGCGTGCTGGCCTAGGCCGGACTTGGGCTTTATTTATTTTTTTAAAATTTTTTAAATTATTGTAAATTTAAAATAAATTAATGATAAAAAAATTATTTCAATTATATATAAATTAAAGAAAATGAATATTTTAAATTAAAATAATAAATAAAGCAAATAAAAGCTCATAACTTTAATTTTCTTTAATACTGGATTTTCTAATACAAACGCTCTCTTAATTAACTGACACAAAAGAGAGAATTTAGTATCATAATTTTAGCTTTTTTGAATCATAATTGATTTATAAGTTAAGAATTTAAGTTTTCTTTTCTATTTTTAAATTACTTTTCAATTTTAATTATATTATTCTAATTTATAAAATTATTTTTTTTTAAAAGTAGTGGGCCTGAGCTTTTTCCGGGCTTTTTTTCTATGACCCTTGTCTAGGCCCTCATGTGTGAGGGCCGGGCCTAAGCCCGCGAGCCTGGGCTGGGCCGGCCCAGGCTTTTTTGCCACCCCTACTTTTGAACAAAATATTTGAGTGTATGTGATCATTTTTAATAGAAAAAATAACCTATGTCTTTATGAAAGGATCCGTATAACCTTTTTAAAAATAAACAGAATTTAGTGATCTTATTGTCATACTATAAGAACTCCGGCTTTTTTGGTTATTTTTATTAATTAATAAAATTGTATTTTTTAATCATGTTTTCAGGCAGCGAATCTATCAATGGCAGATTGGCTCCAATTTCTTCTACAAGAAAAATTCTACAACTTTTGCCGAAGACATGAAAGTCTCAAACAAACATATATTGTTTGCACTGTCGCAACAGTGTATGCAAATAATATTGCTTGCCCCTTGACAAATTTCATAAACATCGACACTTGTAAGCATGAGTGGACCCAATTAAGACCCAGGAGGGGCTTCAGCCCCTTCTGGATCATTAATTTTATTTTAAATGTACCTCTAGCCCATTCTAAAAATGTTACATAAAAAAAATTGGATACATTTTTCATATATTAAAAGACTTGTAGGTCAATAGTAAGAGTGTTATTTGATGGTTTTAAAGTTTTGGTTCAAATCCTAATAGCCACATTATTCTTTTTTTTTTAATATTTTGTGGAAACTACTTTGAAAAATGATATTTTCACGCAATTAAAATAAATAATTTATTACCATTATTATTTAGAATTTAAAAGAAAGTAATAAAATTTGAGTTTATAAGACTTAAAACGTATTCAAGTGAACATTAAAAAAAACCCCAAGTTAAATAAATTTTTTAAACTAAGCCCCCCTTAATTTTAGTTTCTGGGTTCGTCACTGCTTGCAGGTTTTCATAAATAAAAACTAATTTAAATTACATCATTCAATTTCTAAAACCATCTACATCTCTCTCTCTTTCTCTCTCTCTCTCTCTCTCTCTCTCTCTCTCGCTCTCTTTCCTCTTATCTCTATGATATTATTTTAATATTTTAGATATGTACAAAAGAAAATAAGGATGTTGCAAAGTTGAATGCAAAGTTGAATGTAGACCTATCCAAGTATGTCAAATCTTGAATTCATTTTTAATTTATTTCTTCATTCCTATATATATGTATATAAATATCTTCTATGTTGCCAATGAATTATTATTAACTATTTATTTACTCACTTCCTCCGTATATTTTTTAAATCTCTCTCACCAGACACACACAAAATGGAGAAAAAGTGTTATTTATACATCAAAGTCCACAGAAACAAGGGTGTAGCAAATCCACCCCAAACAAATGTAATGGTTGTTCAGAATGGCTGCAAGAATATATTTTTTTCTGCTCACTGTACTGCAATGTTCATTCAATTACCTCCTTACTTCTTATATATACACACAAAGTCCAAATTTGAACTATGATTAGAGTTGTACAGCACAATAAAATAAATCTACATAGCTATACAACTCTGGTAATAGCCCAAGTCTATATTTTGTAGTCTAGAAGTTCACACTTGAACATGACTCTATATAACTTTATTTAGGTCCGAGATCTTAGAGCTTTAATCCAATATTGTTTGCTCCTTAATCCAATGTTGGGCTCATATGTGAATATTTATGCCTTGCGACTGTCATATAAGGTTAAGTCCAATTAAAAGTAATCTAGTAAAGTGTTCAGTAATTTGGGCTTTAAAGTATCTGATAAGGCGTGAGCCTTTAATATGTAGAGACTTAAGGAAAATTTCTATTTTTATGATGGCTGAAATAGGAATACCCAAAAACAGTAGGAAAAGTTATCTATATAAGTGGTTATGATCTCTAGATCACGCATATCGTTCTATTCTTTCTTATATCCCATCATCAGAGAGAAAGTAAAAAAAAACTTATGGTGTGTTTACTTATTGGGAATATGAATGGGAATTAAGGAATGAGAATGAATGATGTGTTTGCTTGCTTAAATGAGAGGTGGGCCCCACCTAAAATTGAGAATAATTACTAGAGTTGTCATTCCCATACGGGAAGGTGGGAATGAAATTCCATTCCCTAAAGTGATCATATTACCCTCAATCCGAACCTGAAATATTTGGATCGGATGGGATCGAATCGGGTCGAGTCGGTTTATTTGTCCCAAACTTTAGAGATGTATTCTCTTGTTTATATATACTATTTAGGCAGAATACCCTCATCCATTTCTACTAAGAAATTGAAAGTGAAAGAAACCTCATAAATGAATGAAAAAGTTGTAGAAATAGAAAAGCCTTTGAAAGGGAAAATTAAAGAGGAGCAAGAGGTGTCTGCCAAAGAAGATCCTCCTTCTTCCCTTTTCTCATAAGAAAAGGAAGATCCAGACAAAATTAAGGAAATGGAAGGGATCTGAGCGAATGGAAAGGTTAAAAAAAAGCATGAATTCCACTTGCGCTTCAAAAGACACGTGATAAGGGTGAGAGTACTAAAACCCACCAATTTTATTTATACACCTATTTTTTTATTTAAATTTCTTATTATTAAAGCTTTTTGATGGAATTACCTATTGTACCTGTTTTCTCTTTCGCTTTATGCCTCAGTTTCGCGCCCAGGGCTTCGCATTTTTTCTTCTCTCAATGTTCAATTGTAAGTGAATGGTAATGTTTGTCTGTCAAAAATTGATAAATTCAGATTTTCTACATGCCATCAACAAATAAAACCAAAACAAAACTTACTATCGAAATATAAACTTCAAACGAAATTTACAAGACATCAAAGTCATTAATTTTTTTTTCCTAGAATCTTTGAAAATGAAAATCATGATTCCAATGACCTCGGCATCCTTCGTCCATATTGAAGAACATGGATTATAGTGACATGAATTGTAAGCCCTGCCTAAAAGACTTTGATTGCCCAGCGGAGATATGCATAAGGTTGAGCTCCATGATATTTTTACTTCAATAATACAAGAAATGCAGTAATGGTTTATTAATAATGCAATCATGATCTAATAAGAAAGATTAAGAATCAATATCTATGTTAGAGTACACGTGAGAATTTAGTTTACAGGATGTTATGGGAGAGACAAAATATACACCTGTAAAAAAAATGAAGAGTAATTCTAACATTTTGAAATTTAAAAATTTAAAAATAAATATAATTTTTGTTCACGTATAAAGAGAGATTTAGTAGGTTCAAGCGACCTCACCCTATAATTGATTACAGATGTTGAAAATTAATTCATCCAAATCAACTTGTGGATGTATCTTTTGTTTCCCATTAAAATTAATCCGAATCGGCTTGCGCATGTACCTTCTGTTTCCCATTAACTCATTACAATTTATTTTTTTCCACTTTTATTCTTTGTTAAGTTTCCTGATCTAACTCTAGAGTGGGCAACAAAATAGTTTTTGCGTTAAGTAAAACACAAACACAGCCCAAATAAGACACAAACGTTTCCTATTATCGTTGCTAAAATAGAAATTAATCTTCCCGCGTGCTAATTGTTTTTTTTTTTTTATGCTGACGAAACCTATTACATTAATTAACTAAACAGTGCTAGAATTTTTCGGAAAGCAATACGACACAAATACGATACACACGTATATAAAAAGCTCAATTCTCTTTGACTCTTGTGTAATTCCCTTTACCAACACTCCCCTCTCTCTCAAAGAAAAATATACACTCTCCAGCATCAATAGACAATTATGGTCGGTCTTTTCTTTAATTTTCACCTTTTGATTTAGAATTAAGATTTAGCTTTTATCATATAGTTGCGTTGATCTTTTAATAATCTCGTATAAAGGGTGATTAGCATATTGAATCCAACTTCGTTGGTTCATTAGGACTCGAAATCGTTGTTACTTTTTTTAATTAGTTAATAACATCAATTGTATTCAACCGTGTTTTCAGGCCGGGAATCAACCCCAGTGGCTCCAAGGTCTTTTGACTCTTTTCCAAGAGAGAAGCTTTCAATATTGCAATCACGGAACGGCAGTTAGACAAAGGAACATATATTGTTTGAATTGTTGCACCAGTATATGCGAAAAATGCTTGTCCAATCACGAAAGTACTCATCACCTCTTAAAGGTTCACATGAATAAATAAATATTATTTGAATTAAATTTATTACATCATAAATTTTTAATACTATCTGCATGATTTATTTATTTACTTATGTATTTGTTTTGTAAATTTTTAATATTTCAGATCCGCACATATTGCGAAAAGAGCGTTGTACGGTTCGTTGAGGCTCACGAGTTCATTGACTGTGGACATATCCAAGTAATAAGTCAAAGCTTGAATTCAAATCTTTTCTATTTTTTCTTCATTGAATATTTTCTTAAAAATTCTGCTATTTGCCAATGAAGTACTACTCTGAACTGCATAATAATGCTCACGCACGAACATCCGAATTTTAATCCGAATTGAGCTGTGCCACACAATTTTGTTCTTGGTTCAAATTCGGTATCCAGGCATGAGCATATGACTTGTGAAACTACATTTATATCTGACCACTTTCTTACAAACGTGCTCCATATATTTTCTCTTCAGACATATCAACATAATGGTGAAAAAGTGCTACATATAAACCAAAGGCCAGGAACATATTTTAGAGAATCCACCACCAACAAATGCAGTGGGTGTCCAGCTAGGCTGCAAGGGAATAATTATTTCTGTTCACTCTATTGTAAGGTTGTTTCAAAATCTCCCGTATGTATACACGTTTATACACACAGACACACACATAAAAGTTTGCACTATTATTTTTCTAATTATTTATCCTCCCTCCTTGTAGGTTTCTTATCTCTGTCAAAATTCTTCGAATTCAAGCAATTTTCCTCGTCTATTGAACAAGTTGGGTCTCTGAACAAGCTCGCTGGATTAATTTGACGAAGAAATCATTAATAAATGATAAACTCTAAAGCTTGGTGTTTCTTCATATTATTTGTAGTGACAGACTATTTTATTAGCTGCTGTTTTATTTGAGCTCCCTTATTATTATTATGAATTAGAGGTTTTACCTATACATAGTCATTAATTTTATTATTTTGTCAGTTGAAGCTGTAAATTGTGATACAAGTTATTTGTTAGGCTGCTCACTAATTATCCATAACATTAATTAGTACATTAAATATAATAGCCTCGGTACAATTGGTCTATCTCTGCCACTCCAAAACTGGATGCACGTAAATCTGCTGCTATGTGACTTGACTTGTGCAATTTAGTTGAAATAGAAACGAAAACGGAAGCATATATAACACATGCAATTTAATCCCCAAGTTCCTCCGAAATTATAGAATTTAGGGTTCCTTTGAATATTCTCCTCATTTTAATTCCATAAAAACGCAATAGCAGTTTCCTATAATTGAATCTTTTATGGAATGGTCCATTGAAGTTGCGATCTGGGAACTTCTTGAAAGGGAATTTGTTCTTTTAGTTACCATATATTGTTGTATTTGTCCTTTATCACTTGCAGAAGAAATTGATGTTGGTCATTCGGTAAATGTGTTCGAATCTAGCTAGCGTTAGTATTACAGACTTGATGTACCGTTAACTATCTCAACTTACATCCCTGAGTGATTATATTTCTAACATTCTAAAAGCTTGTCTCTGGATATCTATGTTTTAGTAGAAACTCTAACAGAAATGCTTCTAGCTATAGTCTTTTTAGTTCTTAATCACATATATATGCTTGTTTGGTGCGCTGGATAGGATAGGATGAGATGAGATATAATTAAATATGACTTGAGTTACATGACTTAAAATAAGATGTGATAAAGATAAGATTATATTTCGTGAGCTCTCATGTTTGGCATAATACAACTTTGGATTAAATTGTAATGTATATATAATTTTAACATTAAATTAGGTTAAAGATAATAAAAATGACCATATATTATTTTAAGTTTAATGGAAAGATATAGACTTTACTTTTATAATAATAAAAACATTACTTTTATAATAATAAAATTATATTTTTATTTTAGTGTTTAAAACAAGCGAAAATTACAATATTTATACTATAATCAAATAAAAAATTAGTTAATAATAAATTTAAATTAATAATGTTACTAAAATATTTAAACAAATATAATTACTTTTTAATATTTTATTTTCATGATAAATAAATAACTTTTTTGTTTATTTTTTATTTATAATATTCTATTATTATAAAACTTGTATTATGCTTAGTACATATTTATATAATTTTAATATTGAGACAATATTAAGTATAAATAATTGCTTTTTAAAATTATTCCCAACTAGTCCTATGGCCACCCATGAGATAAGTTTCTTCATAAAGTTGGGATTATCTTGTGGGCTCAGGACAAGATAATCCCAATACTCTTTGAGAGCATCAATAAGGGATTTGGATGAAGTTTAAAAGAATATTCCATTCCCGCATTTTGATCCTTCAACCAAACTCATCCTATACGTAAATATGGTGTTAATTTATCATGTACATTTTACTATATTATTGCTTCGATTGCAAAGCTATCAATTGATAAAGATGTATTTGAAACTTTCGGATTCGTGCTGAACTTTATAATATAAATTATGTTGAGAATAAATTACACTGAACTTTAAAATACAAACTTTTGGATTTGTATATACTTTGTATTTTCGTGAAAGATATCATGACATTTAATTTTAATGTTTTAATTTAGTCTAGATTCAAATTAATGGTTAATTATTTCTTACAGCCATTTTATATCTAATCTTCTTCCTTACAGTATATGTTCTCAGAAAGGAATTATGTCTTCAGTTTATTTTATTTTTATTCGGTTGTATTTAGGCCATTCTGGATTCCAACTGTATGTGTCCTAACAGATATGAAGTTTGCATGATGTCTTTATAGTCTTTTTTCAAAATAAAAAATTGTATATAAACTTCTATCTAAGTGGTTCTATAATCTGCAGATTGCTTTGCTGGAGAAAATATTGTTGAGTTTGCCATTGATCAGGCAAGCGATGAGGTAAGGCATTAATCGCTGACTGATTTTTCTTATTCTTATTATTAGTAACAATAACTCTCTTTATCTGATTTTATTCATATTATCAGGAGCTGGAAGCTTTACAAAAAAGCCAGAAACGGCAGG
Source organism: Citrus australasica (assembly GCA_029618585.1). Taxonomy (NCBI): domain Eukaryota; kingdom Viridiplantae; phylum Streptophyta; class Magnoliopsida; order Sapindales; family Rutaceae; genus Citrus; species Citrus australasica. Next base: position 8,412,478 of record JARCIV010000004.1, read on the forward strand.
CCCCTTCTGCCGGGTCTTTACGTCTTAAAGATGACTCGTTCACTGATAGAAATTATTGAAGGATGAAGCTTAAATCTAAGTTTCTGATCGTGCTTGATATGTCGTCTATATATTCAGAATGTGAAACGACCCGCCCCGCACCCACAGGGCGAGTCTGTCTAAACTCGTATAATCGAATCGATAATAAATAATGAATGTCTAAGAATTCTGTCAGAAATTCGACAGAATCTCCCCTATAAATACAACATTCCCAAACCTATAATTTACAAAACAATACTCCCAAAAATATCTCAATATCCATCCAACTTTCATAACCAACTTCTCAAGTCAACATATCAAATATCACCAAAATCATTCTAATATTAAAATACAATCGTTTTCCTTAATTACAAAATATAACAAATAAATACAATTCACAATATCACAAATATCAAAATATTAAATCTACGACTCCTAGCACCATCACGTGGCCACAATTTCAAATCTAACTATCAATACTGGGTCGACTGATGTACCTGCAAATCTCCTGTGGGGGAAAAAAATATAATAAAAACGTGGTGAGTATAAAACTCAGTGAGCTCAGTGAGTGGATGGTAGTTTTTGAAAAATAAATTTATTTAAAATGATTTACTCTTTCTCAAATCAATTTCATCAAGCTATCATAAGAACTTATATAAACATATTTAATTCAAATAAGTCATTGAAATACTATATTACATAAATCTGCATAAAATCGATGGAATCATAATACTTATCATATCAAATACTGAATACCAAAAACTATCATCAAACAAATACCCAGGGGAATGATCTCATCATATCCGGACCTCGACGGACGGGCAATCAGGGAACCATCATGCCCCGAAGCTACAACGGATAGATGAGGAAAATCTCATCTCATATCTCATATATCTCAACATCTGTGTCTCTGTAATCATCATATTGCATGCATAAGCCCCCAAAAGGCAAAAGCACCCAAACACACAGCCCAAAGCCTCTATGTGTGTTCAGACGGGCCCCAAATACCTCTATCTCATCTCATATGTTATCTCTGTATTCATCTTGTATTGTCTGTATCTTTGTATCTGAAAGGAAAGGGTACTGTCCAATGATTTCCCAAATAACATTTTATACACACTGTCCAATGATTTCCCAAATAACATTTTATACACATGTACATAAACATATAATCACATCTGAAATCTCATTTTCTTTTTATTCAACATATCTCAAATTCACTTAATTCTAATATCATGCATTTACTCAAAAACGATAATAAAATCATTAATCAAACTCATTCTTAATAACAATAAATATCAACACATAGATAAAAATCAATTTTCTAGAAAATCATTAAATTGAAGCATCAAATACTTATTTATCAAAACATACTGCACTGTATCATAAAATCATCATATACTATGAAAATAAGTTTTGTATATTCCACTCACAGTGACGATGTCCAGACTCGGTATCAACAACGTCCGCGGGTTGATTCTCGTTCGCGGATCCTCCTAATCAAGGAAACGACATAATCATTCTCCGTCAATTAGAAATACAACTAATCTTACATAATAATTCTCGAAACGAATATCTATCAACAATAACTATTCCCGCATGTATAAAATTACCAAAATACCCCTACATGTCAAAATTACCAAAATGCCCTCAACATCATTATTTTACCAAAATATCCTCAGAATCTTCAATTACCAAATTGTTCTCAATTCAGATCACGAGAATAACCACCATGTTAGAAATTACGAAATTACCCTCGGAGCGTAAAATTACCGAAATGTCCTTAACAACTTAAATTACAGGATTACCCTGGAAATCTCAAATTACCTCACTATCCTAACCTCAAATTACCAAATTATCCATTGATTTCATAAATTACAAATTCACCCTAAAGTTTTATGAATTTACCGAATTGCCCCTGCCGGTCAACGATGACCGGACTTCAGTCAACGACGACGGGAAGCTTAGGTCTGATAGTTCAGACCACCATGAGTCTAATGGTGGTGGCCGGGAGTCCCCACGCGCGGTGACGGTGACGGATCAAGCTTCCCAAAACCGTGAGCTTTCCAAGCGCTGATCGGCGGCAATCCGGTGGTTTCAGGTGATGAGATTGGTCGGAAAATGATGCTGGTGACGTGAGGAGTAGAACCCAGCTGGACGCGTGCCCAAACTCCGGCGAAATCGACGGCGACGAAAACAGGTTTTTGGCCGCGAGTTTCCGAGCTTCAAACGGCGGCGTTCTAGTCATTTTCTGGCAACGAGGACGGTTGGGTTATGACGGTCGGCTTCCAAGCTTCAGATCGGTACCAAGCTCGACCGGCGAGGTGGCCGGAATCGCGAGATCCGTCCGGGTCAAAATTGCGGGTTCCGGGTCGGGTTTTCGGGTCAAACCGGGACAACTCTCATTCTCTCTCTTATGTGCCTCTCTCTCCCTTCTTTCAAAAACAAAAACAGTTTCCCCCCTGTCCAAATATAGAACCCAACGTCTTCTTTTTTTTTTCACTTAAGCTTAATACAAATTAAGCTTATACCAGACCCGTAACGAAAATAAAATCCAACTACTCGAGCTTTTAATCGCGCTCAATTTATCTCGATTCGAAGAGGAAAAATTAAATCATACACTTAATTAAGAAAAATCAAAGTGCATATGTTACAGAATGTATATGACATGTCGGTTCTAGAGCCTCTGGGAGATGTATGACATTTGCAATAAGTGATGCACATGCTGCTCCCCTCAACAAAGAGCAAATAAACTTCTAGGAGAAGTTAAGTGGAGGTGTTTGGAGGTTATTCAGTGATCTCAAGCAGACTACCTCGATTAAGAGGTAATTCGGTGACCTCGATCATACCAACTTGATTATGAAGTAATTTTAGTTATCAACTAGACTGAGAGGTGATTCTTTTAACCTCGAGCAAATCTCCTCAACACGTGAGTTACTTACTTGTTACAACTGCTAGTATTATCATTTTGAAGGTCAGATTGAATGAAAGTTTTGCCCCTGTCTTACAGCTATTCAAGAGGTTGTTATCAGCGGGAACTTTCTGGGTTTTGTAACAAACTCAGAACCATACTTGAGCTGGTGGTTGGGGATGAATTCTAGATGATTCTTTCTATGTATAAAAGCTCTCATGCTTCGTTTTTAGGCTCATGTTGTTCAATTACATTTTGTTCATTCTTGTATTTTGAATATTCAAATAATAGTGAAATCTCTATTTGGTCTTCACAGTGGATGTAGACTGCTCAAAGTCAAACCACTACAATTCCTTGTGTTCTTTCTTTGATTCTGATTGCTCTCTTGTGCTTAATTCTTGCTAGGTTTGTGACAGAAGCTAGACACTTTGACAAAATAATTAGATACTTAATTTAAGGATCTTAAGTTTGAGATTGGATCTTGGGGTGACTCTTGAAGTCAGCACTTTGTTGGTTCGACCATAACAAATTGGTATCAGAGCTTCTTTCTTAAGTTTTGCATTATTAAGACGTCAATTTCAAATTAGAAGTGGATAAGTTTACAAGGAAAATGACTTTTATCTTTGGAGGCTCAAGATGGACTAGTTTTAGTACATCAAGGACTGGAAGAGGCTCTTAGCGAATCATCTACATCCAAGAAAAATAAGAAAAGTATCTGATGATGATCTACCTAATATTCATGATATATAGGGCACATAGTGCCATTATTTTGAGTCTTGGTGATAATGTTTTGAGAGAAGTTGGTGAAAAAAAGAAAGCAGTTGGGTGGTGGAAGAAACTTGAAGACACATAAACCAACAAATCATGACAAAGAGGCTTGAGACCAAGAAAAAAACTATATACTCTACAAATGGAGGAAGATCATCAATTTCAGATCATATTGATGCCTTTAACAAGATCATCCTAGATCTTAAAGACATAAATGTAAAATTGTTGATGAAGATAAAGTCATGATTATGTTGTGCTCTCTACCGAGCTCATATGAGCATCTGGTTAATACATTGATGTATGGAAGACAAACACTCACAATGGCAAATGTAAAAGAGACTATGAATTCAAAGCAAGTCATACAAAAAGAAGTGAAAAAACCAGAGAGTCTGGTTGCAAGGAGAAGATTAGAAAAAAAAAAAAAAAGAGTTCAACAAGTAAGAAAAAAAAGGTCTGAATCAAAGCCAAAGAACTTGAAATATTCCCAATGCCATAAAGGACAATTTAAGAAAGACTGCCCTGAGAGGAAATTCAAGAATAAAGATTGAAAAGGGCGAAGTTGTGATGCTGCTGTTTGATTAACTCTAGAAAGTATACATTCAATAAAGGTTAAAATTTTTATTTTTTCACTTATAGTGTTTATTAATGCACTCATAACCTATAAATTAGCTTAATACTTCCCTAATATAATTTTATGTTAAATTAAATTGCATTACGTTAATTTTACCTCATTTCTATATTATAGATATATTTCAAGAATAAAGGAGGAATTAAAACCAAATGCAGGAGACAAAGAGGTTGGATTGTATTAATTTAAAAAAATAATAATAAAATTTTTTAAAAAAAAGGTGGAGCCACTTTGCCAAAATCAGTAGTAGCAGCCACCTGCCACTTGCTTATCTTTTGCAATGTTAAAATATAATAATAAAATAAAAAGGACGGTGAGTCTTTCTTTTCCTATAAAAGGAAATGGGAGCGGTGAGGCCAGGACACGAGAAACAAATAAGAAAAAAAAAAGTTAGGAAAGGAGAGGAGAATTAAAGGAAGGTGCGGGAGGTAGTATGCACTAGAGGGGTGAGAAACGGAAGACTTAGTTTCCAATTTTTTTTTTCTTTTCGTTTGTATTTAATTTTCTTATAATTTATTTTAGAAGTTTGAATTTTAATTCATGAATAAATTTGGTGTTATTTTTAATTTTAGTTATTTTAATTTTAATTCATGAATAATTTAATTTCAACAATTATTTTTATTTCAATTATAACCCTTAGTACAAAAAAATGATTTAATCAAATTCTATTTTAATTCTATAAATTAAATTAATCATCAGCCTTAGGAAAATGATAGTTGTCCCGGGTCAAACCCCAAAAACTCAAAACGCACCGTTTCAAAACTATAGCCAAAAATGGCGCATTTTGCTTGCCAAATATTTCCCTTCACTTCTTCGTTTCTCATCTTTCCCTTTCCCCTTTCCCCTTTCATGTCTCCTTTTCTTTGACTGCTTAAGAAGAAACAACGAATTTGCTCACATCAAGCTCAAATCATCATCTTCTTCAAAGATGCCAAGATCCTTTGCTTCTCTTTTCTCTCGCAAGAAATCGCAAACACTTGCCTTCAAAGATTACTACACAAACGGGTGCAACACTCTGCAAAAAACCCTCCTCCCTCTCTCTCATTCACAAATCTGTTCCTTCATTGCAAAACCTCCTCTACTCTCACGTCAACCTCCTCGTCAGCCATTTTCTTTCCTATTACGACGCTTTAGACCATGTGGCCACCCAAGAAAACTACTCGAGCTTCTCTTCCCGTCTTGGCGCAATAGTCTTGAAATCTCATTCCTCTTTCATGGCATGGAGTAATGTGTCCAAGAATTTAATGTCACAAATTGAGCAAATTGAAGGTGGGTTAAGGTTGATGGTGCCAGCGTTGATTGGTAGAATCAAGACGGTGCAAAGTGAGGATAGCAGAGGATTGGGTGGCTTTTGAGGGAAAGAGTGATGAGGGATTCAAAGGGGTTATTGGGGAGGCAATGAAAGAGGAGATGGATGATATGGTGAGTGTGTTTGTGGATGCTAATAGGTTGAGAAAGAGTGTGATTGCTGAAATTTTTGGTGCCTTGAGTGTTCATTCAAGCGGCTTTGTTTCTTGAAGGCTTAGCCTAATTTCTTGTTGGCTTAAGTGACCGGGAAGTACTTGGCGAATTAAATCGATGCAAGATTCCGATTAGTTGATGGTTCTTGGGTTAATTTCAGTCCATTTCATTTGGTTGTCCTGGTATCTTTGATTGTTGACTAGGCGTTATCTTCCAGGCAGGGCACTACTAGGTTCATTATCTTGGCGTAATTGTTTGGAAAGGCTTGTGCGAACTTCTTCTATGTTCTTAAAGCAGATTTTCCTCTCAAATTGTAGAATCTAATATGCACGGAATTGGTATCTTGGTGAATGCTGAATCGATTTTAGTTTCCAAGACTTGTGTGAAATAAATGATACAGAGATGAGAAACACAGCAAACCGCGTAGTTTTGATGCCGATTAAAACAAAAAAAAAAATAAATTCACGAAACAACGTCGTTTGCATTAGTTTCGCGGTTTGACCCGGGACAAACATCAGTGCTGATAGCCTTAACTAATTTATTTTTATAGTTTTACTTAATTTAAATAGCATATATTTAAATTTTATTTTTAGTTCTTAGATAATTTAAAAGAAATTACAAATTAAATATTTTCCCCGTGTATCGATCCTGAACTCACCGGATTGTATTATAACAAGAAACTTTTATACCGAAGAATAATTAACACTTTTAAGTCGTGTCAAGTTTTTGGTACTATTGCTGAAAAAGTGTATTTGTTTAAGTTTTTTACGTTGTTGCCGGAGACAGGTTTATTTGTTATTTTCTTTTCTCATTTATTATTTTTCTTTTTATTTCTCCTTTTTTCATCCCTTAGTTTAGATCTCATAATTTTATTTTATTTTATTTCGTAAAATTTCAGTTAGCCCTTCGTTTGCTTGAAATTTAGTTCTACGCATGGAACTTATTTTATTTGACGTTGCAAATGGTTCCAATCACAAAATAGCCAATAGTTAAGGCTACAAGCTCTGGGCGTGAGGGAAGAACCAATCACAAACTTGCGCTCTCGTACTTGGATTGTTAATTGCAGGTTTAGCTGAACCAAATTTCCAAGACAGTGAAATAAATAAATAGATAATAAAGAAAAGTCCCACACCAACTTATGAGGTACAAGCTTTCAGGCTTTGCCGTTTCAGAAGATTTCAACATTCCAAATCATATTGAATTTCAATTAAATAATGTTTATTTATTTTTTTCAATTACAGCTGTGAATAGTGATCTCATTCCCAAAATTAAATTGTATTAGACTAATTAATTAAATGTAATACAAATATCTTGAAAATTTATGAGGTCTCATAAAATATATTAACAATAATCATTAACATGTGTGCACACCTAACAAAATCCCACTGCATTAATTTGACAATTTTAGGATAACAATACGAGACGCTCATCTGTAATTAAATAGCTCAAGTTCTCTTTGTCCCTCTTGTGTCATTCTCCTTACTCCTCTCCCTCGAAAATATACTAGATCTCTCCAACATCAAGATGGTTCGTTATTTCTTTTTGCCTTCTTGTTTCTTAATTTTTTTTTTTGTTACAAAAAATAACTACAACATCCTCTAGTTTGAAATTTTGTTGTTTTCATAAATGGTTACACTGACCTCTCTTTTGAATAGGGATGACAAACAGCGGGCCTGGGCCGGGCTTTTTCAAGCCCAGATCCAGGCCCACTGTCAGTTAAGCGTGCTGGCCTAGGCCGGGCTCGGGCCGGACTTGGGCTTTATTTATTTATTTTAAAAATTTTAAATTATTGTAAATTTAAAACAAATTAATGATCAACAAATTATTATAATTATGGATAAATTAAAGAAAATGAATATTTTAAATTAAAATAATAAATAAAGCAAATAAAAGCTCATAACTTTAATTTTCTTTAATACTGGATTTTCTAATTCAAGCGCTCTCTTAATTAATTGACACAAAAGAGTGAATTTAGTATCATAATTTTAGCTTTTTTGAATCATAATTGATTTATAAGTTCAGAATTTAAGTGTTCTTTTTTATTTTTAAATTAATTTTCAATTTTAATTATGTTATTCTAATTTAGAAAATTATTTTTTTAAAAAAGTAGTGGGCCTGGGCTTTTTCCGGGCTTTTTTTCTTTGACCCTTGTCTAGGCCCTCATGTGTGAGGGCCGGGCCTAAGCCCGAGGGCCTAGGCTGGGCCGGCCCGGGCTTTTTTGCCACCCCTACTTTTGAACAAAATATTTGAGTGTATGTGATCATTTTTTAATAGAAAAAATAACCTATGTATTTATGAAAGGATTCGTATAACCTTTTTAAAAATAAACAGAATTTAGTGATCTTTTTGTCATACTATAAGAACTCCGGCTTTTTTGGTTACTTTTATTAATTAATAAATTTGTATTTTTTAATCATGTTTTCAGGCAGCGAATCTATCAATGGCAGATTGGCTCCAATTTCTTCTACAAGAAAAAATCTACAACTTTTGCCAAAGACATGAAAGTCTCCAAACAAACATATATTGTTTGCACTGTCGCAACAGTGTATGCAAAAAATATTGCTTGCCCCTTGACAAATTTCATAAACATCGACACTTGTAGGCATGGGCGGACCCAATTAAGACCCAAGAGGGGCTTCACCCCCTTCTGGATCATTAATTTTATTTTAAATGTACCTCTAGTCCATTCTGAAAACGTTACATAAAAAAAATTGGATACATTTTTCAAATATTAAAAGACTTGTAGGTCAATAGTAAGAGTGTTATTTGATGGTTTTAAAGTTTTGGTTCAAATCCTAATAGCCACATTATTCTTTTTTTTTATAAATATTTTGTGGAAACTACTTCAAAAAATTATATTGTCACGCAATTAAAATAAATAATTTATTACTATTATTATTTAGAATTTAAAAGAAAGTAATAAATTTGAGTTTATAAGACTTAAAACGTATTCAAGTGAACATTAAAAAAATCCCAAGTTAAATAAATTTTTTTGAACTAAGCCCCCCTTAATTTTAGTTTCTAGGTCCGTCACTGCTTGCAGTTTTTCATAAATAAAAACTAATTTAAATTACATCATTCAATTTCTAAAACCATCTACATCTCTCTCTCTCTCTCTCTCGCGTGCTCTCTTTCCTCTTATCTCTATGATATTATTTTAATATTTTAGATATTTACAAAAGAAAATAAGGATGTTGCAAAGTTGAATGTAGACCTATCCAAGTAAGTCAAATCTTGAATTCATTTTTAATTTATTTCTTCATTCCTATAGATATGTATATAAATATCTTCTATGTTGCCAATGAATTATTATTAACTATTTATTTACTCACTTCCTCCGTATATTTTTTAAATCTCTCTCACCAGACAGACACAAAATGGAGCATAAGTGTTATTTATACATCAAAGTCCATAGAAACAAGGGTGTAGCAAATCCACCCCAAACAAATGTAATGGTTGTTCAGAATGGCTGCAAGAAAATATTTTTTTCTGCTCACTGTACTGCAATGTTCATTCAATTACCTCCTTACTTCTTATATATACACACAAAGTCCAAATTTGAACTATGATTAGAGTTGTACATCACAATAAAATAAATCTACATAGCTATACAACTCTGGTAATAGCCCAAGTCTATATTTTGTAGTCTAGAAGTTCACACTTGAACATGACTCTATATAACTTTATTTAGGTATGAGATCTTAGAGCTTTAATCCAATATTGTTTGCTCCTTAATCCAATGTTGGGCTCATATGTGAATATTTATGTCTTGCGACTGTCATATAAGGTTAAGTCCAATTAAAAATGATCTAGTAAAGTGTTCAGTAATTTGGGCTTTAATGTATCTAATAGGGCGTGAGCCTTTAATATGTAGAGACTTAAGGAAAATTTCTATTTTTATGATGGCTGAAATAGGAATACCCAAAAACAGTAGGAAAAGTTATCTATATAAGTGATTATGATCTCTAGGTCACGCATATCGTTCTATTCTTTCTTATATCCCATCATTAGAGAGAAAGTTAAAAAAAAAAACTTATGGTGTGTTTACTTATTGGGAATATGAATGGGAATTAAGGAATGAGAATGAATGATGTGTTTACTTGCTTAAATGAGAGGTGGGCCCCACCTAAAATTGAGAATAATTATTAGAGTTGTCATTCCCATACGGGAAGGTGGGAATGAAATTCCATTCCCTAAAGTGATCATATTACCCTCAATCCGAACCTGAAATATTTGGATCGGATGGGATCGAATCGGGTCGAGTCGGTTTATTTGCCCAGCCAAACCTTAAGGTCTGCGTGACAATTTTCCCAAACTTTCGAGATGTATTCTCTTGTTTATATATACTATTTAGGCAGAATACCCTCATCCATTTCTACTAAGAAATTAAAAGTGAAAGAAACCTCATAAATGAATGAAAAAGTTGTAGAAATAGAAAAGCCTTTGAAAGGGAAAATTAAAGAGGAGCAAGAGGTGTCTGCCAAAGAAGATCCTCCTTCTTCCCTTTTCTCAGAAGAAAAGGAAGATCCAAACAAAATTAAGGAAATGGAAGGGATCTGAGCGAATGGAAAGGTTAAAAAAAAAGCATGAATTCCACTTGCGCTTCAAAAGACACGTGATAAGGGTGAGAGTACTAAAACCCACCAATTTTATTTATACACCTATTTTTTTATTTAAATTTCTTATTATTAAAGTTTTTTTAATGGAATTACCTATTGTACCCTGTTTTCTCTTTCGCTTTATGCCTCAGTTTCGCACCCAGGGCTTCGCATTTTTTCTTCTCTCAATGTTCAATTGTAAGTGAATGGTAATGTTTGTCTGTCAAAAATTGATAAATTCAGATTTTCTACATGTCATCAACAATTAAAACCAAAACAAAACTTACTATCCAAATATAAACTTCAAACCAAATTTACAAGACATCAAAGTCATTAATTTTTTTTTCCTAAAATCTTTGAAAATGAAAATCATGATTCCAATGACCTCGTCCTTCGTCCATATTGAAGAACATGGATTATAGTGACAAGAATTGTAAGCCCTGCCTAAAAGACTTTGATTGCCCAGCGGAGATATGCATATGGTTGAGCTCCACGATATTTTTACTTCAATAATACAAGAAATGCAGTAATGGTTTATTAATAATGCAATCATGATCTAATAAGAAAGATTAAGAATCAATATCCATGTTAGAGTACACGTGAGAATTTAGTTTACAGGATGTTAAGGCAGAGAGAAATTATACACCTGTTAAAAAAAATGAAGAGTAATTCTAACATTTTGAAATTTAAAAATTTAAAAATAAATATAATTTTTGTTCAGGTATGAAGAGAGATTTAGTAGGTTCAACCGACCTCACCCTATAATTGATTACAGATGTTGAAAATTAATTCATCCAAATCAACTTGTGGATGTATCTTTTGTTTCCCATTAAACTTAATCCGAATCAGCTTGCGCATGTACCTTCTGTTTCCCATTAACTCATTACAATTTATTTTTTTCCACTTTTATTCTTTGTTAAGTTTCCTGATCTAACTCTAGAGTGGGCAACAAAATAGTTTTTGCGTTAATTAAAACACAAACACAACCCAAATAAGACACAAACGTTTCCTATTATCGTTGCTAAAATAGAAATTAATCTTCCCGCGTGCTAATTTTTTTTTTTTTATGCTGACGTAACCTATTACATTAATTAACTAAACAGTGCTAGAATTTTTCGGAAAGCAATACGACACAAATACGATACACACATATATAAAAAGCTCAATTCTGTTTGACTCTTGTGTAATTCCCTTTACCAACACTCCCCTCTCTCTCAAAGAAAAATATACACTCTCCAGCATCAATAGACAATTATGGTCGGTCTTTTCTTTAATTTTCACCTTTTGATTTAGAATTAAGATTTAGCTTTTATCATATAGTTGCGTTGATCTTTTAATAATCTCGTATAAAGGGTGATTAGCATATTGAATCCAACTTCGTTGGTTCATTAGGACTCGAAATCGTTGTTACTTTTTTTAATTAGTTAATAACATCAATTGTATTCAACCGTGTTTTCAGGCCGGGAATCAACCCCAGTGGCTCCAAGGTCTTTTGACTCTCTTCCAAGAGAGAAGCTTTCAATATTGCAATCACGGACCGGCAGTTAGACAAAGGAACATATATTGTTTGAATTGTTGCACCAGTATATGCGAAAAATGCTTGTCCAATCACGAAAGTACTCATCACCTCTTAAAGGTTCACATGAATAAATAAATATTATTTGAATTAAATTTATTACATCATAAATTTTAATACTATCTGCATGATTTATTTATTTACTTATGTATTTGTTTTGTAAATTTTTAATATTTCAGATCCGCACATATTGCGAAAAGAGCGTTGTACGGTTCGTTGAGGCTCACGAGTTCATTGACTGTGGACATATCCAAGTAATAAGTCAAAGCTTGAATTCAAATCTTTTCTATTTTTTCTTCATTGAATATTTTCTTAAAAATTCTGCTATTTGCCAATGAAGTACTACTCTGAACTGCATAATAATGCTCACGCACGAACATCCGAATTTTAATCCGAATTGAGCTGTGCCACACAATTTTGTTCTTGGTTCAAATTCGGTATCCAGGCATAAGCATATGACTTGTGAAACTACATTTATATCTGACCACTTTCTTACAAACGTGCTCCATATATTTTCTCTTCAGACATATCAACATAATGGTGAAAAAGTGCTACATATAAACCAAAGGCCAGGAACATATTTTAGAGAATCCACCACCAACAAATGCAGTGGGTGTCCAGCTAGGCTGCAAGGGAATAATTATTTCTGTTCACTCTATTGTAAGGTTGTTTCAAAATCTCCCGTATGTATACATGTTTACACACACACATACACACACACACACACACACAAACACACATACATATATATATAGACACACACACACATAAAAGTTTGCACTATTATTTTTCTAATTATTAATCCTCCCTCCTTGTAGGTTTCTTATCTCTGTCAAAATTCTTCGAATTCAAGCAATTTTCCTCGTCTATTGAACAAGTTGGGTCTCTGAACAAGCTCACTGGATTAATTTGACGAAGAAATCATTAAGAAATGATAAACTCTAAAGCTTGGTGTTTCTTCATATTATTTGTAGTGCAAGACTATTTTATTAGCTGCTGTTTTATTTGAACTCCCTTATTATTATTATGAATTAGAGTTTTTACCTATACATAGAGTCATTAATTTTATTATTTTGTCAGTTGAAGCTGTAAATTGTGATACAAGTTATTTGTTAGGCTGCTCACTAATTATCCATAACATTAATTAGTACATTAAATATAATAGCCTTGGTACAATTGGTCTATCTCTGCCACTCCAAAACTGGATGCACGTAAACCTGCTGCCATGTGACTTGACTTGTGCAATTTAGTTGAAATAGAAACGAAAACGGAAGCATATATAACACATGCAATTTAATCCCCAAATTCCTCCGAAATTAAAGAATTAAGGGTTCCATTGAATTTTCTCCTCATTTTAATTCCATAAAAACGCAATAGCAGTTTCCTATAATTGAATCTTTTATGGAATGGTCCATTGAAGTTGCGATCTGGGAACTTCTTGAAAGGGAATTTGTTCTTTTAGCTATCATATATTGTTGTATTTGTCATTTATCACTTGCAGAAGAAATTGACGTTGGTCATTCGGTAAATTTGTTCGGAAAGCTATACGGCTTTTGGATTTGAGAGGGGCTCGAATCTAGCTAGCGTTAGTATTACAGACTTGATGTACCGTTAACTATCTCGACTTACGTCCCTCAGTGATTATATTTCTAACATTCTAAAAGCTTGTCTCTGGATATCTGTGTTTTAGGAGAAACTCTAACAGAAATGCTTCTAGCTATAGTCTTTTTAGTTCTTAATCACATATATACGCTTGTTTGGTGCGTTGGATAGGATAGGATGAGATGAGATATTATGCTTGTTTGGTGCGCTGGATAGGATAGGATGAGATGAGATATAATTGAATATGACTTAAAAGAAGATATGATAAAGATAAGATTATATTTCGTGACCTCTCATGTTTGGCATAATACAACATTGGATTAAATTGTAATGTATATATAATTTTAACATTAAATTAGGTTGAAGATAATAAAAATGGCCATATATTATTTTAAGTTTAATGGAAAGATATAGACATTACTTTTATAATAATAAAAACATTACTTTTATAATAATAAAATTATATATTTATTTTAGAGTTTAAAACAAGCGAAAATTACAATATCTATACTATTAATCAAATAAAAAATTAGTTAATAATAAATTTAAATTAATAATGTTACTAAAATATTTAAACAAATATAATTACTTTTTAATATTTTATTTTCATGATAAATAAATAAATTTTTTTATTATTTTTATTTATAATATTCTATTATTATAAAACGTGTATTATGCTTACTACATATTTATATAATTTTAATATTGAGAAACTATTAAGTATAAATAATTGCTTTTTAAAATTATTCCCAACTAGTCCTATGGCCACCCATGAGACAACTTTCTTCATAAAGTTGGGATTATCTTGTGTAGGGATGGCAAAATCCGGGTCCGGGTCCGGGTTTAGCCTTTCCGGTTCCGGACCCGGACGTCATTTTCTTTTTCCCGGACCCGGATTTAAACCCGGTTTTTTTCATCCGGGTCCGGGTCCGGGTTCAACCCGGAAAAATCCGGGTTCCGGATTCCGGGTTTTGAACCCGGCATGCAAATAGCACATTGTAACCAATTCCGTTGTAACCAAAATCATTCTCCTCAATAATTCACTTACCAAGCTGTGTACAACAATTTTTTTAAAATTATTTTATATTCATTATGATTGATTGTAAAATCTTCACCCAATTGCAGCAAAAGCAAGCTTAATTAACCAAAAGATAAAGCAAATTGTAGAGTCAGAATTTGACAAATTCAAAGGAGTACGGTCCCACGATCCACCATACTGAGATTCCTTTCAATGAGATAAGAAAATCCATCCACATCTCCGAAAATGAAAAGAAAAAAGTATCGGGCAAGACCAAACTAGCCTTGTGGTTTGATACTTTGATGTCGGGATCGAAGAAGACGAGCAAGCATGCGGCGGGAGGCAGCACCAGCAGCGATGGAAGGCAGCAGCAGCAGCGACGGAAGGCAGCAGCAGCAGCGACGGAAGGCAGCAGCAGCAGCGGCGGAAGGCGGCAGCAGCAGCAGCGGCGGCACACGCACAGCTAGGGTTTGCTTGTTTGGGTAAATCGTGAAGACTGAGACTGAGAGTTGTGATTTGTGAATTAGGTTTTTTTTTTTTGTATTTATAGTTACTAATAAATATAATTAAAAATAATATAAAAATAAATTCAGATCCGGGTCCGGGTTCCGGATACACGGGTTATCCCAAACCCGGACCCGGACCCGGATTAGTCCGGGTTTAAAAAACTCATTCCGGATCCGGATTTTTTTCCTCTCCGGTACGGGTTCAACCCGGCCCGGATTATCCGGGTTTGTCCGGGTCCGGGCCGGGTCCGGGTTTTTTTGACATCCCTAATCTTGTGGGCTCAGGATAAGACAATCCCAATACTCTTTGAGAGCATCAATAAGGGATTTGGATGAAGTTTAAAAGAATATTCCATTCCCGCATTTTGATCCTTCAACCAAACTCATCCTATACGTAAATATGGTGTTAATTTATCCTTTACATTTTACTATATTATTGCTTCTATTGCAGGCTATCATTTGATAAAGATGCATTTGAAGCTTTCGGATTCGTGCTGAACTTTATAATATAAATTATGTTGAGAATAAATTACACTGAACTTTAAAATACAAACTTTTGGATTTGTATATACTTTGTAATTTCGTGAAAGATATCATGACATTTAATTTTAATGTTTTAATTTAGTCTAGATTCAAATTAATGGTTAATTATTTCTTACAGCCATTTTATATCTAATCTTCTTCCTTACAATATATGTTCTCAGAAAGGAATTATGTCTTCAGTTTATTTTTTTTTATTCGGTTGTATTGGCCATTCTGGATTCCAACTGTATGTGTCCTAACAGATATGAAGTTTCCATGATGTCTTCTATAATCTGCAGATTGCTTTGCTGGAGAAAATATTGTTGAGTTTGCCATTGATGAGGTAAGCGATGAGGTAAGGCATTCATCGCTGACTTTGATTTTTCTTATTCTTATTATTAGTGACAGTAACTCTCTTTACCTGATTTTATTCATATTATCAGGAGCTGGAAGCTTTACAAGAAAGCCAGAAACGGCAGGCCCAGGCCCCTTCTGCCGGGTCTTTACGTCTTAAAGATGACTCGTTTACAAGAAACCACGTGTATTTTTTCCTAGGCAGAGCATTTCAGAATTTGTCTATAGCTCTAGAAGTTTTGAAACAAGTAATAATACAGTAGAGCTGTTTCTGATTGTCATCATCATTTTTTCACCTTATAGGTTCATACATACAACAAAGAATTATATTTGTTTCCCAATCCATCTTCAGACTCCCATGCTTGTGGATGCTTTCTTTTATACTTCTGCCTAAATATTCGTACAAACCCATAAATAATTTTGCTTGTGTCATTTCCTTTTCAGATGGGTACATGCACAGAAATATTTTTGTACTTTGTGTTTACATATTGAATACAAGTAAATAGATGTTTTAAGTCTATTTCAATTATTACTTTATCTCTTTTTGCCAGCAAAACTTGCTGACATAATTGCTCTTTGTGGTGCTTCTAAAGTTGATATTCTGTGAATTTTTTTGTAATCATTTTTCTCAGACCATGTTTTAAATACATGTGACAGGTCCATGCTGAACTGAGGAAATGGCTTAAAGACAATGTCAATGCTGAAGTTGCAGCATCAACTCGAATCATCTATAGAGGTATCCTTTCACTACTTTGTTAGCCATTAATTGTGACCACTATTTAAAATTAATTGTGTATGTTGTAATCGTTATTAATATATATGGAGCCAAGCATGGGCTTATTGAAGCTAATGACTGGCTTTTTAGAACTTTTTCTTGTTCAGACAAAGTAATAAATAGCACCTTACAACTAAACATACAATATTATTACTCCAACTTGTTTATTGAACTTACTTTGGCCTTTTCTATTCGATATCAAGGAGACGTATTCTCAAATATATGCATTCTTTTGCTCTGCTATGTGCTTAATATTTTTCCTTTTGCAACAATAATTTTAGTTGGATTGTTTCTTAAACAGTTCCAAATATTTAGGAAAACGGAAGTTGCTTAAGGATATAATATACAATGGAAACTTTTGAAAACGGATCCAAGAACAGAATTCTCTGCCACTGATATTTTCTTCAGCTTAATTAATTAGAGGGGTAATGAATAATAATGCAGTGAACCAGGCCTGTTTTTGTATTCCTCGTTTATAGGTACTGACAGATTCATCAATATTATCAAGTTTCCACTCATCAACATTTTATAATTAGATGTCGTTCGTGGTTTATCCTACAGTTTCATTCTGTAGTATACTACTTGTTTTAATGCTGAAGCTGTGAAAAACTTTTGTACACTCTCAACAATGGCAAGATACTGAAAAAGAAATTCAATTGTAGGTTGTTGTCCACTGAACGACCGACAAATGTTTGTTATTATTTAGGCATTTCTTCCATTTTTATTTTTGGGGTTAGAATAACAGAACGAGATATATTTTCACAGCTACTTTCAAAATATTTAATGACAACTGCATCATCCAAAAAGAACCAGTGATTTTGAATTAAATTTTTATTGAGATCCGCTTTCTGGCTGTATTAAAGCCTGATGACCTTCGGAGAAATCTTATATATATCTCCAGTATAGGGAATATATTTATTTGTTGTGCTTCTCTATGCGTGGTTTGGTATAGTCAATTGGTGTTGCATATGCAGGTTGAGAGAAATTGTTGGTCTTGGGAGTTTTGCTGGGTATTTGTTGAGAATGGGAGTTTATCTACTGGAATTTTACTGAGAATATGGGAGTTCTGCGTTACAAGATTTGACGGCTTGTTAGTTTGTAAAATTTGAAACGTTTGCTGGAATTAACTTCTTAATTACTTTGGATGTGTTAACTGTTGGATAAAAGTGTTTTTGGATGATGTTATTAATACAAAGTGTTTGTGGACTTAATAGAATGTATAATTTAATTTTTGGTTCATATTGAATTTGTGATTGAATTTCATATACAAGAATGCATAAATTTAAATGAAATAATTCATAATTATGTTCAGTATAAATTTAGAATTTGTGATAGAAAAAATTAATCATAAAATAAGTCATAAAAAGAATTAATAACATAAAATATCAATCATAAATTTTATCACAAAAGTAATATATTACCCGTCAAAATTGTCTAGACGAAAATTAATTTTCCCGCCAAAATTTCAAAATAAAAAAAATTGCACATTTCCCCGCAAAAAAATTAAATAATTTATTCATTTCTTTCCATGACTGACATATGATATTTAAACGCTATCATACGTTAATGACATATTTTTTTTCTATCATAAAAGAGTGACAGACACATAGATGATAGATAATTTCATTGTCATCCACCCCGCTTTATGATAGATTTTTGCAGTCATCTATTGTCAGTTTTCTTGTAGTGTAGGGTGTATTGGGTATTGTTTTTTTTTAGAGTTTTTTCACTTTTGTAAAGTCTCATTATTAGTAAAATTATTTTTCAGTCTTTGTCAACGGACGTAGGTTTTATGCCGAACCACATAAAAATTATTGTGTCTTATTTTCTTTGCACTTGTTTACACCACATTTATATTTATCTAGAAGTTACAGTCACTGTAATATTGGTAATTGCTCAATCTCACGCTTCCGTAACAATATTCACTATCAAATCAATTAGAATAACAAAAGCAATTCATATTATTTGGCACTAAAGTGCTATGGAATAAGAATAGCTTATCGAATCTCTTGCGTCTAATCATTCAGGAGTAGAGACAATCTTTAAGAATCATATTTCAAATGTGAGAGATAAAACCGACAGTAAATTCAATGAGATAAATAAAGAGATTGTATTTTTTCATATCTCTATTTTCTTTACTTTTTAAATTTAAAATCACCTTTTCAACTGGTTTGTTAACCTGTTATAATATTTTAAAAATAATTAAAATTTTTAATTAATAAAAATAATGTGTAATGTTGATAAGATCTAATGATATATAGTTCTTACATTATTAATGCAGTAAAAAAATTACGGCGGATGTTTTCTTTCGATATCTTTCCGGCACAAACAATTCCACATGGTCTATGACACAAGTTAACTAAAAGATTTATCTTTGCTTTATTTTCTTAGTTTTTTTTAATAGGCTGAGTAATGTGTAAAAGCCATATAATTAATTACATATAGATCTCGAAAATTAGTTACTCCAAACCAACTTGTGCTTATATATTTTTTTCCCCCAATAACTTATATTTTCTATTTTCTACTTTTGTTCCTTTTCTTTTCTTTCTCGTTCCTGATCTAACACTAGATCAGAGTAGGCAACAAAATAGTGTTGCGTTAATTAAGACACAAGCAGAACTCGAATAAGGACTTTTCCATTTTATAGTTGCTAAAAATAGAAACTATTTTTGTTAACAAAACCTATTTCATTAATTATAACACCCCCAAAGCAAAATCTATTTCTAATATAATTATTGTACTTTTCAAACTTAAAAGGGATTTCATGCCATTATTACTCCTATATTTAATTAACATGCAAAATATATAAGAATTTAACCATACGGGGCGTCACCTTCTGAACGGGCAATCTTTTTCCCCCCTTTTCCTTGCTTTCCCGTTTTTGCAATATATATTTGTCCCCTTTTCGTTCTTTCCCTTTTTGCAACATAATACGACCTATTAAGTCACACAAACACGACATAAATACGGCACATTCATCTCTTTAAATAGTTCGAATTTCTTCTCTATTTGATTCATTGCAATTATCCTCTTTCTAGCCAGCTAGCTAGCACTCCTCTCCTCTTGCAAAAGTTATTCTCTTGCTAGAATCCCTACCAAGAAAACAATGGTTGGCTTTTATTTTTATATCTTTAGTTGTTTCTTATAATTTGGATTAATTTTAACTGTATTAACACTTTCCATGCTTTTCAGGACAATGTTGTAATTGTACCTCGTTGGCTAACCGCTCTTCTTAAAGGAAGATTCGACGAGCATTGTGAAGAGCAAGGTCATAATCGAAAACATAAGAACCTTTTTTGTTTGGAATGTCGAACTTGTATTTGTCAAAATTGCGATGATCATGCGAATCATCGACTCTTAAAGGTTACTATCTATACTTACTGATTCTGTACTATTATGATCTTTTATTTTGCTTTGATATTGCTTTACATCAATTTTTAATATTTCAGATTTTCACATACTGCACTGGTAGAAATAAAAGTTGTGCAGTTGTAAAGTTGGACAATAGCAACGAGTTGCTTGATTGTAGCCATATCCAAGTAAGTTGTCATCTTATTTTTATGTATGTGATATTCATAAACCATGACTTTTTATTATTCTTTTCTCTTTATTACAATACTTTAAAAAAAGAAAAAAAAAAGAGTATTATTTTAATGAATTAGTGTTTTCATACGGTCCAAAAATAATGATTATATTAATTTCATTTTTAATAATTTGTCATTAAATATTTTCTCACTTTCAAAAACAAAAAACTTTTTTTCCTCACTTTCCTCGCTTTATACATTTATGTGTTCTAAATCTATGTTACTCTTTAGCCACGCGTCCATAATGGTGCCCAAGTGTTACTTATTAAGCAAAGGCCACAGACAAGTTATGGAGGCAATAATTGTGAACGTGACGGCTGCGATGCAACGCTTGAACATCATAATTCCTTTTGTTCAATCGATTGCAAGGTTAGTTAATTAAGTAATTAATTTCACTTTAGTTAAATTATTTTATTCTAACTCTAATATTTATCTGTCTTTAATTATAGGTTAATCATATCATGTCAGTTCCATCCAATTACCGCAACGCCAAATGGCTTTTGAACAGAGTGAATCTGCCATAGCTTGCACTGCATGCGTCATCAAATTCTTCAATTGTTTTTTTTTTTTCTCTTCAGTAGACATTTAAATTTCTAGTGAAGGGCGCTTTTTTTTTTGGGTTTTCGGAACTTATTATTATTAGTAATGAGTATTTATTTGAGTTATCAATCTTTGGTCAGTTATGTGGTTTGACTTAATTACTAAAAATTGGATCCTGTAAACCCTAAGCTTTGTTAAATTCAAAAATAAAAAGATGAATAAGTGGTGAGAGTTATTCCATCGAAAGACCCACAAGGATATAAACAAAACAAAAAGTAAAGCAAACAAAGAGATTATATGAATCTTCATTGAGGAAATCCAAAACAGTGCATCTTGAATGCGGTAGGAGTTCCTTAAATCTCTTATCAAAATATCAACATGGCTAACGTTATACGAAAATGATAGTCCATCTCATTATGTTTAGACCGCGCATGCAAGACTGGATTTACTGTCATATGTGTGTAACGCACTTATATTATCACAAAACGCGAAGAATAGGAAGGTTAGCCGTGTGATCAACACTTCATACAGTGGGCCGCTTCTTAGAACACCATGAGATACGGTTTGCATTGAGAAAGATACAAAATCCGGTTGTACTTCATCAAGTCTGATAAAAAAAAAGGGGCCCCAATCAGCATCACAAAATTAAACCATTCAAGTTAAGTGTACAACTTGAACTTAGAAACCGAAGACCATGATCCAAAGTATGTCTACTTGGTTGGCTAAGTGAGGTAGGATGGTTGCGTGAGATGAATAAGGTATCTTTCGGAGGTCATAACTTAGGCTACCGATGTTCGATTTGGGCATATAATATATTGTTTCAAAATTTGTCACTAAACAAACAAAACCCAAAATCGATTGCACATTTTTGGTTTGTGTTTGTACTTTATCGAGTTTGATCAAAGCACCCACCCTAATTAGCATCATAAAATTAAACAATTCAAGTTAAGTTTACAACTTTGGCTTAGAAACTGAAGACCATGATCCAAAGTATGGATACTTGGCTGGCAAAACGATGTAAGATGGTTGCATGAGATGAGTATGGTACATTATAGAGGTCATAACGTGAGTTACAGGTGTTTGTTTTGGGCATATAATATATTGTTTCGAAGTTTGCAACTAGACAAACAAAGCCCAAAATAGATTGCACCGTTTTGGCCCGTGCTCGAGCTAAAAATTCTATTTTTTCTTGGTCTTTTTTAGTTTTAAGAAATTTCCTATTTCTCTTTTTTTGGATTTTATATTTTTTAGAAATCAAATTTGGGTGCCATTTATTTTTTTTCTTATTTAGAATAGGAGAATCTTAATATAAAATAATATTTTATATTTGTCTATTTTCGTAAATTTGTGATGTTTAGGGCTACTATGTTAGGGGTGCAAAACCCTAATTTTATTAATTCAAACTTAGTTTCTTTTAATATTAGTTTCTTTAAAAATATATATATAAATACTTTGAAGAGAAATATGTGAATCAAGCTAGCAATAACAGTTATGTATTTTAAAATTAAATATTTTTAAATTAAAAAGGTTAGGTTAGGTCTTGAGCAACAAGTGGTTGTTTATAACAGGGTTTATGTATTTTTATAATTAAATATTTTTAATGTAATTTTAATAATTAAATTTTATAAAAAAATAAAGTTGTGGGTTAACAGATATTGCTGTGTAAATTTAATTGTACTCGCAAGCACACGAATCTATTGTAGTACAGATTTACAATAACGAGTGTCGATTGAGGAGGAGGTTAATTTAGTTATGTGTAGAGTTAATTTTCTAAGTGTGCATGTGAATCGGCTAGAGATGATTTTTTATCAACACTAATAGTTAGAATAAAAACCGTGGGAATAAATTAAGGATGAAAATAATTCAACTAAAACACTTGAGCCTCTGAATTCAACTCAACACTTCACCAAGGGCTTAATATTCCTTTTTTACTTCTAATTAGTTTTATGAGAGGGTATTTCCAAAACGTAAGCCTCATTTAATAACTATAGTATGAAACACTTAGTGTCCTCAGAGATTAATGATCTTCTGCTAAGTGTGGTGTCAAGTACACGTTGTGCTACACGATAATAATCTTTATGTCGACAACGTGGCAAGACCATTTACTAAATAAGTTAGATGCACTCTCGATCAACACTAAGTCAAGAAAACCCACAATTACTGGAGGAGATTTTCTTTCTAATAAATATGGTGTAAAGTGCTTATTGTACCAGACAGTAATGATCTATCACTAGGGAGCTGGTATACCATTCAAAATCTATATAGGATACATTGTCTATTGGCAATAAGTTAGAACATCCACATAAATCAGAGAGAAAAATAAAATAAACTTATCAAATTAAACCTATGGATCATGTTGAGGCTTCACCTTCAACCAAAATTTGAAATTAAATTAGCCACTCATGATTGAACTAGGGGTAAAATGATAATTTTATTAAAATATGTACAAAGTACAAGATCAAGAGAGAATTATGAAAAATGGAGCTCAAATTTAGATTTAACGCTGTCAAATTAGGGGGAGCCCCTTATTTATAGACGTAATGAGTGAATCATGGGCATCACATGAAAACAATTATGATACTCAGGATTGTGCCGTGGCAAGATCTAATTAGTTAAAACATATCATCAGGTTCAATAACATGCTGCTATATCACCAATCAACACCACTTCAACATTTTTTTGGTACAATAGGATATTGGCATACTGCCACATCATCGGTAAACGCCATGTCATTGGTCCATGCCACATTAGCATTTTACGATCCAATAAACTACTGCCACATCATTTGGTCAACGCCACGTTAGCTAGTCAATGGCATGCTAGTTGGGCCCCACTAAAATCTCAAAATTACAATTTTACCATTTATGCCCTTCCTACGTGTTAAGTTGTTCTGAGCTCAAAAATACTATTCATTTTGCTATCTGACTTCTCATTAATCATCAAATATCCAAAATACCCTTGAAATACATAAGATTATAACAATACACACAAAATTAAAGTTTAAAGGACTTAAATATATAAAAGTATAATTGTTAGCGAGGCTTGGAGTACAAAATGATGATTTAACCTTCTGTAAATATGTATTCTAGGGGTGGGCGTTCGGTTCGGGTTAACCCGAACCGAATTTTCAACCCGTTTGGGTTGAAGTTTTTTTTTTTAATTCAACCATTTTAATTTTAGATTTGTAATTTTTGTAGTTTTATTGTACTTAACTACATGTTTTATGTTTTGTTAACTTTAAAAAGACTTGTTGAAATGTTATTAAGGATGATTTGTAGTTGATATTTGTTGTTAAGAATGTTTGGATTGGAATTAAGATTTTTGGATTTTAAGTGGTGGTTGTTAGAATTTTTAAATTAAATTGTTCCTTAAGGATATTTGGAATTGAGAGCTTCAAATTGTTGAAATGTTATTAAGGATGATTTGTAGTTGATATTTGTTATTAAGGATGTTTGGAATTGAGATTTTTAGATTTTAAGTGGTTGTTATAATTTTTGAATTAAATTGTTCCTTAAGGATGTTTGGAATATTTGGAATTGAGAGTTTTAAATTATTGAAATGTTATTAAAGATGATTTGTAGTTGATATTTGTTATTAAGGATGTTTGGAATTGAGATTTTTGGATTTTAAGTAGTTGTTATAATTCTTGGATTAAATTGTTCCTTAAGGATGTTTTAAATGTTTGGAATTGAGATTTTTAAATTGTTTAAATGTTATTAAGAATGATTTGTAGTTGATATTTATTGTTAAGAATGTTTGGAATTTAAATTTTTAGATTTTAAGTGGTTGTTTTTAGAATTTTTAGATTAAATTATTCCAACCCATTCTAACCCGAATTAACCCGAATTATTCTAACCCGAACTAACCCGAATTAACCCGAATTATCAACCCAATCCGATCCGAATTGCCAACCCAAACCGAACCGAACCGAATTAAATTCGGTTCGGTTTGGTTCGGGTTGGCGTTTTCAACCCGATTGGGTTCAATTCTCCAATCCGAATGGGTTGAAACCCAAACCGAAACCCGAACAACCCGAACCGAAACCCGATTTGCCCACCCCTAATGTATTCCCTATCCCTCAACACACCCTTCAACCAGCTTATTGCTAGTCCATAGCAATAAGCTATAAAATCCAAATCAAATTAAAATCTGTTTACCAAATAAATGAAATCTTCGAAATTCTATTCTTCTCATTCGCCACTTAACCATCAATCAACAATTCAGCAAAACTTCTTTCGTGTGCAGTGATCTTTGACATAATGATTATGGGATTTGGTTAAAATAAAGTGGTATTTTCGTTCTTACCACTTCATTGAAGGTATTTTTCTAAGTTAGCAAGTTTATTTATAATATATTTCTAACCAACTCTAATTGTTTTACGTGAACACTCTCTACTTGCTTAGAAAGAAGGCTCGATTATTAAGAAAAAGTTGGGTTGGACAAATCGAACTCTCACCATTTTTTGCAAACACCTTCTGCTTGCTTAGGCAGGAGGCCCAATTACTAAGTAAGAGTTTACATAAACTTGATCAACTCTCACAATTTTACACGAATACCCTCTGATTGCTTAGACAGGACACCTTGTTAGTAAGTGAGAGTGTCTCTTTTCTTTTTTTCTTTTTTTTGGGTAAATTCTACTACCTCTGGTAGTTGCTTATGAATGAAATGAGAAGATTAGGTATTACAAAATCTTAACTTACCACCACCACCTGTCATGTGTGTCTATACTAATCTATTGAATTTGTCAAGATGGCCAAGGTAGACAAAAAGGGGCACTCAATAATATCATAATGGAGAATTCAAAATTTTGTTTTTATTTTTTTATTTTTTTATTTTTTTATTTAGACTCAAAGTCTAAGAAGATGCGTATCAAGATGTATGTTTAGAGTAACTAAACTCTATATTCGGCTATTTTCGACCCAAAAATTTAGAAAACGTTAGTAAGAATACAAGAACACACCTATTATTTATTGCACAATTGTCAATTATTCCCTCCTCTTAACATCAATGAGACATTATCCTCAATATCTTGAAGGAAAAAAGTAGAGTTTAGAAGACATCACTTGAACACAACAATAGAAAATATTTAAAAACAGAGATTTAGATCTAATTTGTACTTCTTACTACTACTACCATCATCAATAGACCAATCCAACGCAAGAGTCTTGAGATTTGGCTCTAGACTATAAGCTTCTAAAAGATTAAGTAACTCATTAGTAGTAAGAGCACAGATAATAAAAAATATGAATGAATATTAGAGAGTGGTAATCTCATATGGTTTAATTAATTGAAATATAGCAAGTAACTTACAGCTTGTTGGTAAATATTGATTTTTAATTTTAAATTAGCATATAATTGCTATATTATTCTATATCATGGATAGCACTTAAGATGCTGATCTTGTTGAAGTGTTCAAGTCAACATATATATACTTGCTTTAGACGTTGATACATGAGCTCTAAATGGAATACCGCAAAAGTATATTCATTTTAATACTGAGAAATTTTATTTCCCCAAATACAAGAAGATATTGGAAACTTGGTAACTAAAAAACTTAATGAGTAATCCATATAAAAACTTTACATCGAATATGTAGTTCAATTGAAAGGAAAAAAAAATTGAAGTAACAAGATACAAATTTCATCTTATTAATAAAGTTCATGTTCTCGCAATTCAAAGTTGGCTCTAATTAATAATTCATAGATGTTAGTTTTTAATTACTATGGCAGCATGGATAATTGCAAGATGATAAAAGAAATATGTAATAAAAACAACTAAAATTGAAAATAAAACTAAATTTATTTATAAAAATAATTATACAAAATATTAAAACACACCTGAAAATCAAGATTACAGGGAGATGGATAGAATTTGAGAAGAAGAGAGATGTAGAGAGATCATTAAAAACATAAAAATGAGCCTTAATTTATAGAAAAATAAATTCATAATCTAGTGTTTTACGGTCCATCATAAGTTTCATGCATGCGCTTCTCACAACCAATAGATCAAGATGCAACGGCTGGTCAAACTTTAAAAGTCAACATCACACGTGGCATTGTTTGACTCGTTCAATTTGGCCAAAGAATTTAAGAAGAAGAAGAGAGATGTAGAGAGATCATTAAAAACATAAAAATGAGTCTTAATTTATAGAAAAATAAATTCATAATCCAGTGTTTTACGGTCCATCATAAGTTTCATGCATGCGCTCCTCACAACCAATAGATCAAGATGCAACGACTGGTCAAACTTTAAAAGTCAACATCACACGTGGCATTGTTTGACTCGTTCAATTTGGCCAAAGAACGGTTGAGATTTGGCAGGTTAATGGGTAGATTGGGTCGACCCGAATACAAAGATTCGGATCCTACAACTTGCTTCACCAACCATTGTCACGTGGCGCAATCATGGCCATTGAATCATGAATGGTTGAGATTTAGTCAAAATTGCATGCTATCCCATCCACTCAAATATATTGTAAGCTCATTTCATCATCCAATCAGTGCTCGGTCAAGCGAAAAAGTCAACTCTTTTTACACAAGCTCAATTTTAAGCCGATCTTGACTGATCTTAAAGTTTTCGGACCTCCAGAATCCAAATTTGACCTCCGTTTATTTGTTTGGAGCCTCGAATTGCCTGAAATTAATATTTTCCCTATATAAACACATAAAAATACACAAAATTAGATATATTTAATATATAATTAATAATTCCTAACATATTCAGTAAACACAAATATAAATTATAACATAAGCACAAAATAACATTATTACCGCTTGATAATTAGATAATTTTTAACACTAATCAACTATGCATTTGAGACAAAAAGAGAATAAAAAAAGTGTTATGCTATTAAAAATTAAATGTTGCATTTATAATGTTCCACAACATTAATGTAAAACGTAACAAATATATATATATAATGATATTTTCGAGTAGTCAATTGTGTCTTTCTTTTACAAAATGCTAGTGGAAACAAACTGCTAACTATGAGCATCTAAAAGAATGGTTCATCATGATTTATACCAGGTAATGTGGCTACCAACGCACCCTAAGTGCAGTATGAACCAGCAAACTAAGGCAACATAAATGACAAAAAATTAAAACTCCTTTAATAAGTGGGCAAGATCATTAATTCATGTAAGGTAATAACTAAATATATAACATCATCAAAGCGTGATTTGATATGAATTTTGTACAACAAGAACACCAAATCAATGATTCCTTGTCTGGTTTGACCCTCCAACAGCACAGTTAGAAGCCTCCCTGTCAAACATTGAAGGCAATAAACTGACAATAAGTTGAGCTAGAAGGACAAGTTAACCGTTCCCATAAATGGTCTTGCTAGGTTAACATTATATGTCCACTTGGATTTGGAAGGAGACTGCTATGTTATAAACATAATCCAGTTTGACAATACAACTGAAATTTACAAGAATTCACTATGAAATCAATTAGAATAATAAAAACAATTAAGATTATTTGGCACTAAAGTGCTATGGAATAAGAACAGCTTGTCAAATCTTTTTTGTATAATCATTCAAGAGTAGAGACAATCTTCAAGAATCCAATTTCAAATGTGAGAGATAAAACCGACAGTGAATTCAATGAGATAAATACAAAGATTGTATTTTATCATATCTCTATTTTCTTTACTTTTTAAACTTAAAATCACATTTTCAACTGTTTTGTTAACCACATTATTAATGTTGTAACAAAATTACGGCTTCATAGAGGGACGATTTTCTTTCGATATCTTTCTGGCACAAATAATTCCACATGGTCTATAACACAATTTAATTAAAAGATTTATCTTTGCTTTATCTTCTTAGTTTTTTTTTAATAGGCTGAGTAATGTGTAAAAGCCATATAATTAATTACATATAGATCTCGAAAATTAGTTAATCCAAACCAACTTGTGCTTATATATTTTTTTCCCCAATAACTTATATTTTCTATTTTCTACTTTTGTTCCTTTTCTTTTCTTTCTCGTTTCCTGATCTAACACTAGATCAGAGTAGGCAACAAAATAGTGTTGCGTTAATTAAGACACAAGCATAACTCTTTTTTTTTTATAATAGACACAAGCACAACTATTTTTGTTAACAAAACCTATAAAGCAAAATCTATTTCTGATATAATTATTGTACTTTTAAAACTTAAAAGGGATTTCATGCCATTATTACTTCTATATTTAATTAACATGCAAAATATATAAGAATTTAACCATACGGGGCGTCACCTTCTGAACATGCAATCTTTTTCCCCCCTTTTCCTTGTTTTCCCGTTTTTGCAATATATATTTGTCCCCTTTTCGTTCTTTCCCTTTTTGCAACATAATACAACCTATTAAGTCACACAAACACGACATAAATATGGCACATGTTAAAAGTCATGGTTGGCACCGGCCATCTAGATGGGCGGTGCCATGCATTCAACACAGCACCACTAGTGTCGTGTTGACTTGCACTATAAAAAAAAAAGGAGCCAAAATTTTGGCTATATAAAGAGGGCTTCCCACCCTCATTTCTCATTCCATTTTTGAGAGAAAAGCATTTTCCTTTCTTTAGAGAAGTGAGAATATTAAGAGTTTAATAAACTCTTGAGTGATTAGTGTTTTGAGAGTTAGAGTGTATTGGGGTTTTGGGAAGTGAGCTAAAATACTACAATACTTGTAACTCCTTTTCACTAGTAAAATATTTCCTTCTGTCTTCACCCGTGGACGTAGGTTAAATGCCGAACCACGTAATTTCTAGTGTCCTCTATTGTGCTTGTTCTTTATTTTCTTCCAATTTTACTTTAGCTGCATGTCTGCTTCACCCACCAATTTCCTAACAGTGGTATCAGAGCTATTGGTTGTATTTTTGGAGTCGGGTACTGTTCACGTAAGGGGTACTATTCACGTATACGGTACTGTTCACAAGAAACGGTGGGAACGACCCAAGAATTTGGCGGTGCAAAGCAGGGAATAGTGGTGTGAGTAAAACAACTGTGTGGTTTTGTACATGTCTAGGAAAGTTCTGTCACAAAGGTGATAAGAGCTTAAGGAGTCTGGGTTTTACGTGGGACCATTGTGACCCCTCCAGTCTTTCCTGGGAACTTTCCTGGTGTGCATTCTCATACATACTCACAACTATTCAAGGTGGTACATTAACTTGTGTGCGGTATTTATCAAAAAAATAGTGGCAAAGTATGAAATTGAAAAGTTTAATGGAAATAATTTTTCGTTGTGGAAAATGAAGATGAAAGCTATATTGAGGAAAAATAATTGCTTGGCTGCAATTGGAGAAAGGCCCATGGAGATAACTGATGACAAGTGGAATGAGATAGATGGCAACGCCATTTCTGATCTACACTTGGCACTTGCAGATGGAGTATTATCTACTGTAGCAGAGAAAAACACAGCGAAGGAAATATGAGATACTCTCACAAAATTATACAAGGCCAAGTCACTACACAACAAAATCTTCTTGAAGAGAAAACTTTATACTCTTCGAATGGCGGAATCTACAATGGTGACTAACCACATCAACACCTTGAAGACTCTATTTTCACAACTCACAACGTTGGGTCATAATATAGAGGAAAATGAACGTGCAGAGCTTCTACTTTAAAGTCTACCAGATTTGTATGATCAACTCATTATCAACCTGACAAACAACAATCCAATGGACAGTCTAGTTTTCGACGATGTTGCAGCCTCCGTATTAAATGAGGAGAGCAGGCGGAAAAATAAGGAAAACAGACAAGCAAGTTCGGAGCAAGCGGATGCGCTATCGGTGACGAGAGGGAGATCAACAGAACGTGGCCCCAATGGGAGTCAAAATCATGGTAGATCAAAATCCAGAAGTAAGAAGAATGTTAAATGCTACAACTGTGGCAAGAAATGGTACGTCAAGAAAGAGTGTTGGAGTAACCAAAAGAGAAAAGAGGGCAAAGAACCTGAGTCATCAAATGCTCAGGGGTGTGTAGCAAGTACCTCAGATGATGGCGAAATTCTTTACAACGAGGCAATAATTGTTTCAAAAGGCAGAAAACAACTATCTGATGTCTGGCTTATAGACTCAGGAGCTACTTGGCACATGACCTCTCGGAGAGAATTAGGTTCCACACATATGAACCTATCTCAGGAGGATCTGTATATATGGGTAACGATCATGCCTTGGAGATCGTTGGTATTGGTACTATCAAAATAAAAATATTTGATGGTACAATTCGCACAATTGGGGAGGTACGACATGTCAATGGCTTGTAGAAAAATCTATTGTCTTTGAGACAAATGGATAGTCATGGGTACAAAACTCATGTGAAGAATATAATTATGAAGATCGTTAAAGGCACGCTTGTATTGATGAAGGCAGAAAAGATCGGTGCTAATCTATTCATGCTTAAAAGAGAAACACTACAGGAGGCTGATGCGTGTGTCGCATTAAATGGAGAAGAGTCAATGATGATATGGCATCTCAAACTTGGCCACATGTTGGAGCAAGGTTTGAAGATTCTCTCTGAGCGAAAATTGCTTCCGGGGCTCAAATCGGTAAGTTTACCATTTTGCGAGCATTGTGTTACAAGTAAGCAGCATAGATTAAAATTCAGTAGATCTATTGCTAGAAGTAAATGCATTCTAGACTTGATTCATTCTGATGTTTGGGAATCACCGGATATATTTATGGGAGGTGCAAAGTACATGGTGACTTTCATTGATGATTATTCCAGAAAATGTTGGGTGTATTCAATTAAGAAAAAGTCAGATGTATTTCCAGTGTTTAAAGAATACAAAGCGCGGGTGGAACTTGAATATGGTAAAAAGATCAAGTGCTTGAGGACGGATAATGGTGGAGAGTATACAGACGGCAAGTTTCTTGCTTTCTGTAAGTAAGAAGGTATTCAGAGGCAGTTCACGGTGGCATACACTCCTCAACAAAATGGAGTGGCGGAGCGGATGAACAAAACTCTTACAAAAAGAATAAGAGCTATGTTGAGGACTGCTAATCTACCCAATTCATTCTGGGCAGAAGCAGCCAAAACTGCTTGTTATATAGTAAATCGGTCGCCATCTACAGCTATTGGGCTGAAGATAGCAATGGAGATGTGGACTGGAAAGCCAGCTGATTATTCCTACCTACATGCATTTGGATGTCCTGTGTACGTGATGTACAATGCCCAAGAAAGAACAAAGCTGGAT
Organism: Citrus australasica; assembly: GCA_029618585.1. NCBI lineage: Eukaryota > Viridiplantae > Streptophyta > Magnoliopsida > Sapindales > Rutaceae > Citrus > Citrus australasica. The sequence goes on from JARCIV010000004.1 coordinate 8,444,521, forward strand.
CCAAAATCTAGAAGACGTATCTTCTTGGGATATGCTGATGGAGTAAAGGGGTATCGTCTGTGGGACCCCACTGCCCACAAGATCGTCATCAGCAGAGATGTTATCTTTATAGAAGATCAACTGCAAAAGGAAGATGAGGATAATAACAGTGTAAAAGAAAAGTCAGAGACTGTACCGGTATATGTGGAAAATAATCCAGAAGATTCAAATTCTTCTGAAGCAGTACCAGAGCACAAGGAACAAGAACCAGTCGAGTCCGAGGCTCTAGAAGTTCGTCGGTCAACTCGTGAGAGACGATCGCCAACGTGGCACTCGGAGTATGTCATAGAGATCAACGTTGCATACTGTCTTCTAACAGAGGATGAAGAGCCTTCAACTTTTCATGAAGCTTTAAACAACTTAGATGTTACTTTGTGGATGACAGCAATGCAGGAAGAAATTGAAGCTCTACACAAGAACAAGACATGGGAACTTGTACCACTACCACGTGGAAGAAAAGCCATTGGAAATAAATGGGTCTACAAGATCAAATGTGATGGCAATGACCAAGTGGAGTGGCATCGTGCGAGATTGGTGGTGAAAGGATATGCTCAGAAAGAAGGTATTGACTTTAACGAGATATTTTCTCCGGTGGTTCGACTCACAACAGTCAGAGTAGTCTTGGCAATGTGTGCTGCATTTGACTTACATTTAGAGCAGTTAGATGTGAAAACTGCTTTTTTCATGGAGAACTTGAAGAAGAAATATATATGCTCCAACCAGAAGGTTTTGCAGAAACAGGAAATGAGAACTTAGTTTGCAGGTTGAACAAATCTCTATATGGTCTCAAACAGGCGCCGAGGTGTTGGTATAAGATATTTGATTCCTTCATTATGAGCCTTGGATACAACATATTCAGTTCAGACCATTGTGCATATTACAAAAGGTTTGAAGATAATGATTTCATTATTTTGTTGTTGTATGTGGATGACATGTTGGTAGCAGGCCCCAACAAAGATCGAATCCAAGAATTAAAGGCACAGTTGGCTAAGGAGTTTGAAATGAAGGACTTAGGACCAGCAAACAAGATTCTAGGGATGCAAATTCACCGAGACAGAAATAACAGGAAGATTTGGCTTTCACAGAAGAATTACTTGAAGAAAATCTTGCGACGCTTCTACATGCAAGATTGTAAGTCAATTTCTGCCCCACTTCCTGTTAATTTCAAATTATCCTCAAATATGTGTCCTAGCAATGAAGCAGAGAGGAATGAGATGTCTCGAGTACCGTATGCATCAGCAGTGGGAAGTTTGATGTTCGCTATGATATGTACTAGACCGAACATTGCACAAGCAGTGGGAGCAGTTAGTCGATACATGGCGAATCCTGGAGGAGAGCATTGGATAGCTGTGAAGAGGATTCTGAGATACATCAGAGGAACCTCAGATGTGTCATTATGTTATGGAGGATCAGAGTTTACTATCAGGGGCTATGTGGATTCAGATTTTGCAGGAGATCTTGATAAAAGAAAATCCACTACTAGTTATGTGTTTACACTTGCGGGAGCAGCTGTAAGGTGGGTTTCAAAACTGCAGACCGTTGTGGCTTTATCTACAACAGAAGCAGAGTACATGGCAACTACACAAGCTTGCAAGGAAGCTATTTGGATACAAAGGTTATTGGAGGAGCTCGGGCATAAATAATAGAAAATTCCTGTGTTTTGTGACAGTCAGAGTGCCTTGCATATTGCAAGGAATCCAGCCTTTCATTCCAGGACAAAGCACATAGGAGTTCAGTATCACTTCGTTCGAGAAGTAGTTGAAGATGAAAGTGTGGATTTACATAAAATCCATACCAAGGAGAACCTAGCAGATGTTTTGACTAAGCCGATAAATACTGATAAGTTTATTTGGAGTAGATCCTCTTGTGGCCTAGCAGAAACGTAGGTAACATGATTATGGCGAAGTAGAAAGGATGGTGTGGAGATTGATTGATTCTCAATCTAATCTCCAAGTGGGAGAATGTTAAAAGTCATGGTTGGCACCGGCCATCTAGATGGCCGGTGCCATCCATTCAACATGGCACCACTAGTGCCGTGTTGACTTGCACTATAAAAAAAAAAAAGGAGCCAAAATTTTGGCTATATAAAGAGGGCTTCCCACCCTCATTTCTCATTCCATTTTTGAGAGAAAAGCATTTTCCTTTCTTTAGAGAAGTGAGAATATTAAGAGTTTAATAAACTCTTGAGTGATTAGTGTTTTGAGAGTTAGGGTGTATTGGGGTTTTGGGAAGTGAGCTAAAATACTACAATATTTGTAACTCCTTTTCACTAGTAAAATATTTCCTTCTGTCTTCGCCCGTGGACGTAGGCTAAAAGCCGAACCACGTAATTTCTAGTGTCCTCTATTGTGCTTATTCTTTATTTTCTTCCAATTTTACTTTAGCTGCGTGTCTGCTTCACCCACCAATTTTCTAACAGCACATTCATCTCTTTAAATAGTTCGAATTTCTTCTCTATTTGATTCATTACAATTATCCTCTTTCTAGCCAGCTAGCTAGCACTCCTCTCCTCTTGCAAAAGTTATTTCTCTTGCTAGAATCCCTACCGAGAAAACAATGGTTGGCTTTTTTTTTTTTTTTAATATCTTTAGTTGTTTCTTATAATTTGGATTAATTTTAACTGTATTAACACTTTCCATGCTTTTCAGGACAATGTTGTAATTGTACCTCGTTGGCTAACCGCTCTTCTTAAAGGAAGATTCGACAAGCATTGTGAAGAGCAAGGTCATAATCGAAAACATAAAAACGTTTTTTGTTTGGAATGTCGAACTTGTATTTGTAAAGATTGCGGTGATCATGCGAATCATCGACTCTTAAAGGTTACTATTATGGTCTTTTATTTTGCTTTGATATTGCAAAATCCAACGAGGTGCTTGATTGTAGCCATATCCAAGTAAGTTGTCATCTTATTTTTATGTATGTGATATTCATAAACCATGACTTTCTATTATTCTTTTTTCTTTATTACAATACTTTAAAAAAAGAAAAAAAAAGTATATTTTAGTGAATTAGTGTTTTTTATACGGTCCAAAAATAATGATTATATTAATTTCATTTTTAATAATTTTTCATTAAATATTTACTCACTTTAAAAAAAAAAAGACTTTTTTCCCTCACTTTATACATTTATGTGTAGGTTACTCTTTAGCCACGCGTCCATAATGGTGCCCAAGTCTTATTTATTAAGCAAAGGCCACAGACAAGTTATAGAGGCAGTAATTGTGAACGTGACGGCTGCGATGCAACGCTCGAGCGTCATAATTCCTTTTGTTCAATCGATTGCAAGGTTAGTTAATTAATTAATTAATTTCACTTTAGTTAAATTATTTTATTCTAATTACAGGTTAATCATATCATGTCAGCTCCATCCAATTATCGCAACGCCAGATGGCTTCTGAACGGAGTGAATCTGCCATAGCTTGCACTGCATGCATCATCAAATTCTTCAGTTGTTGTTTTTTTTTCCTTCATTAGACATTTAAATTTCTAGTGAAGGGCGCTTTTTTTTTTTTGGGTTTTCGGAACTTATTATTATTAGTAATGAGTATTTATTTGAGTTATCAATCTTTGGTCATTTATGTGGTTTGACTTAATTACTGAAAATTGGTTTCTGTAAACCCTAAGCTTTGTTAAATTCAAAAATAAAAAGATGAATAAGTGGTGAGAGTTATTCCATCAAAAGACCCACAAGGATATAAAGAAAACAAAAAGAAAACAAAAAGTAAAGCAAACAAAGAGATTATATGAATCTTCATTGAGGAAATCCAAAACAGGGCATCTTGAATGCGGTAGGAGTTCCTTAAATCTCTTATCAAAATATTTGCATTGTTACACCAGCTTATACGAAAATGATAGTCCATCTCATTATGTTTAGACCGCGCATGCAAGACTGGATTTACTGTCATATGTGTGTAACGCACTTATATTATCACAAAACACGAAGAATAGGAAGGTTAGCCATGTGAGCTCAACTGTTGTGAAAGCAAGTGATCTACACTTCATACAGTGGGCTGCTTCTTAGAACACCATGAGATACAGTTTGCATTGAGAAAGATACAAAATCCCGTTGTACTTCATCAAGTCTGATCAAAACACCCGCCCCAGTCAGCATCACAAAATTAAACCAGTCAAGTTAAGTGTACAACTTCATCTTAGAAAACGAAGATCATGATCCAAAGTATGTGTACTTAGTTGGCTAAGTGGTAGGATGGTTGCAAGAGATGAATAAGGTACATTCCGAAGGTCATAACTTAGGTTACAGGTGTTCGTTTTGGGCATATAATATATTATTTTGAAGTTTGAGACACGATGAACAAAACCCAAAATAGATTGCACCCTTTTGGTGTGTGCTCATACTTTATCGAGCCTGATCAAAACACCCACCCTAATCAACATCATAAAATTAAACCATTCAAGTTAAGTGTACAAGTTTGTCTTACAAACTGAAGACCATGATCCAAAGTATGGGTACTTGGTTGGCTAAGTGATGTAGGATGGTTACGTGAGACGAGTAGGGTACCTTCTAGAGGTCATAACTTGGGTTACATGTGTTTGTTTTGTGCATATAATATACCGTTTCGAAGTTTGCAACTAGACGTACCAAGCCACAAATAGATTGCACCTTTTTGGTCCGTGCTTGAGCTAAAAATTCTTTTTTTTTCTTGGTCGTTTTTTAGTTTCAAGATATTTTCGTTTTTTTAGAAGTCAAATTTGGGTATCGTTTATTTTGTTTTTCCTATTTAGAACAGGAAAATCTTAATATAAATTAATATTTTAGATTTTTCTATTTTGATAAATTTGCGATGTTTAGGGTTACTATGTAAGGGGCCCAAAACCCTAGTTTTGTTAATTCAAACTTTTTCAATATAACGTTCATTGTCGAGAAGTTTTGTTTGTCTTATTAATCAAATTCTTATGTTTCCACATCGTCACTAAGGTAAATCCCTCTATAGAAAGTTTTATAAGAAAAACTCATTTCAACACTGAACAAGTTTTTTCTTTTAATTTTATATATGTATATAAGTTGAGGCATTAGATGGGTAAAATGATGATTTTTATATCTTCTCAAGATTAACTTAGATAACCAATCAAATAAAATTATGTAAAAACTACATGACAATTAAGCCCTTAGGGCTAGGCAAAACAAATTACAAGTTTATGACTATGAAACACAAATAGAGTAACCAAAAGAATTAATGAAGAGAGTATGAAGCATTGGTCTCAATCATAAATTATCTATGTATTTACTTTTGTTGCTTTAGAATAAAAAGTTATTATCTTATGCTTTTATCGAAATTAGTAATTTTTCAAATAGGCCTAAGTTGGGACCATAAAATTTTATTATTTAGTTAAGGTTATTAATTTATCATTTACTGTATTACAACATTATTATTATTATTATTATTATTATTATTATTATTATTTCTAAAGTCCCCATATTTGATACACCTGATGAAAAGAGTTTTCATTGTTGTGAGTTTATATATATAGTGCATGTATATACAAATAGAAACCTAATAGAATCTTTCGGTGTATATCATTTTGGTAAAATCAATTCCATAATATGTAACACAAGTTAAGGGTAAAAGATAGTTAAGCCTCTGAGGCTTGGGAAAATGGTCATGGAGAACCCCAATTTCAATAATGGACACCAAGACCTAATTTTGACCAATTAATATTCTTTAAATATAGTAAGTAAAAAGATAGCCTTAAAATTTTTAATAAATATAAAAGTGTGCTATAGATAATTTATTCTATCTAGTAGACTAATAATATTAAAAAAATTAATATTTGAAATAATTTTGAAAATATAAATTATCATATTTATTTCATTAATATATTTGTATTTATTATAAAACTTTTAAATAAATCTTTGGTTTAAATAAATTTTACAATTAATAAAATATATCTGATGCATTAGTTTAAAGTTAAAATCATTTTATGTAAAATTCAAAATAATTCAAACTATTATATAATATGATCTAATAAGAAAGATTAAGAATCAATATCCATGTTAGAGTGTGAGTGAGAATTTAGTTTACAAGATGTTATATTCGAGAGAGAATATGCATCTGTAAAAGAAAGGAAAAAAATGAATAATAATTCTAACATTCTAAAAATTTAAAAATAAATATACCTTTTATATAAGTGTAGAGAGAGATTTGGTGGGTTCAACTAACGCTACATTATGTGTAGCTCTTTAGGCTAACACTTCATCATTAACAATAGCTCCAGGAGTGCCAAATCTCAAGAAAATATTCTTCTGAATGAACTTTCTCATTGCTTTGGCATCATTTGTGGACAATGTTGTTGCTTCTACCCACTTGGATACATAGTCCATAACAATTCAAATGTATAAACTGCTAAAAGAGGATGGAAATGGTCCCATAAAATCTATTCCCCATACTCAAAAAGTTCCACCTCTAAGATGTTGATCAGTGGCATTTCATGTTCCCTATTCTTTTGTACTTGTCACAACATTTAACAAACTCATAAGCATCTCTAAAAATAGAGGGTCAATAATAACTTAATTAAAGAACTTTTGTTGTTATTCTGTCTTTCAAATTGTCCACCATATGGGGCAGCATGACAAGACTGCAGAATGTTTGAAATTTCTTCGTCAGAAACACATCTTCTGATCACATGGTCCGAACACATTTTGTACAAGTAGGGATCATCCTACTGATAGCTTCTGACATCATGGAGAAATCTTTTCTTCTGATGGTAGCTCAAATCTGACAGTAGTAATCCACTCACTAAATAATTAGTAAAATATGCATACCATGGAAAACCAGCTTGCTACAGCATTTGTGCATGCTGTATTATTAGCAACTACTTATGAAGAAATGTTTCTGTTACATCTTGCTTAGTTAAAATGCATGCATCTGCTTCCAACCCGGAGAGATCTTCTTTTTTTCATTTTTTTATCTTTGATCTTTAGATCAAACTCTTGTAGTAAAAGAATCTACCTAATCAACCTTGGTTTGACATCTTTATTTGAAATCAAGTACTTTATAACTGAGTGATCCGTATAAACAGTCACTTTGGTGCAAACTAAATAAGCTCTGAATTTATCAAATGTATGAAAAACACTAAATTTGTCAAATGTATCAAATGTCTCTATTCCCTTTCTAGAGACCCTGTGGCCTAGATCTATCCATTCTTGTAACATGAAATGACACTTTTCCTACTTCAACACTAAATTTGTCTCTTCACATCTCTTAAACATATTTTCTAGATTATGCAAACAGACATCATATGATTTCCCAAGAACAAAAAAATCATCCATGCATACTACAAGTGTTTGCTCAACCATATCTGAAAAAATTGACATCATACACTTTTAAAAAATTGCTGGAGCATTGCACAAGCCAAATAACATCCTTCTAAAGGCAAAGGCTCCATAGGGAAAAGTGAATGTTGTCTTCTCATGATCCTCTAGTGCTAGCAATATGGTTGTAGTACTCTTTTCTAGCAAGTCTATCCAGCATCTGATCTATGAAAGGCAATGAAAAGTGATCTTTGCTAGTGGTTTTGTTTAACTTTTTATAATCTATGTAAACTCTTCATCTAGTTATTGTTCTTGTAGGAATAAACTCATTCTTTTCATTTGCTATGACTATTACTCCACCTTTCTTTAGAACATATTGTACTGGGCTTACTCATAACCTATCTGATATTAGGTAAATGATTCCAACATCAAGCCACTTGATGATCTTTTCCTTCACAACTTCCTTCATGATGGGATTTTATCTTTTATGTTGCTCTACTAAGTTATTGTAGTAATCCTCCAGCAAAATCTTATGCTTGTATATGGATGGGCTGATTCATTTGATATTTGCTGCAGTCCATTTGATGGCCTTATTGTATCTCCCTAATACATCCACCAAGCTCTTCTCTTGTTCTGCAATCAAAGAAGATGAAATGATTATAGGAAGTGTGTCATTGTCACCAAGGTAAACATACTTCAAATGTGAAGGTAAAAGTTTTAATTTTAAAATAGGAGATGATTCAATAGAGGGAATAGAAGACTTTACTTCCCCGTTTGAAAGATTTAAAGATTTAAAGTGCTCGTAAGTTCTTCTGGGTTACTTCTCTCCTAATGATACTATGTCAACTGTTTCAAGATCTTCTTCTTCAAGTTCTTCAAATGTTATAGCCTTGATTTCTTCGTTACTGCAGTATCTGTTTAATCGCTCTACTACAGTAAAATCTATAACATCAATAAAATTACAGTCTTCAACATCATCAATACTCTTCATGGCATCTAGCACATTGAGTATAATTTACCAATCATTAACCCACATAGTCAGTTTTCATTTTTGTACATCTATTAAGGTCTTAACTATGGCTAAGAAGGGTCTGACTAAAATTAAAGTCCAGCACTGTAAAATCTACTGGAAAATAAATTTATCCACTTTCACTAATACACCTTCAATCTTACCTTATGAATAGGCATGAGATATGTTAGCAAGTTGCAAAGTCATTGTTGTTAATTTAACTTCTCCAACTCCCAATTGCTTGAACACTAATAGAGGTATGGGATTGATGTTAACTTCCAAATCATAAAACGTCTTGTCATTGTATTTAGTTCATATAGAGCATAGGATTGTAAAGCTTCCTGAATCCTTCAACTTCTGAGGTATCTCGTTATGAAACATATAACTGCATTCTTGTAGCAAAGCAAATGTTTCAAGCTCTCTAAGCATTCTTTTCCTTGCCAAAATATCCTTCAAGAACTTCACATAATTTGGCATTTGTTTTAAGGCTTCCACAAAAGGAATGTTGATATGTAGTTGCTTGAACACTTTTAAGAATTTATTGAATTATTTATCTTATTTTTGTTTCTAGATTCTTTGAGAAAAATATGGCGGGTGTCTAAACTGTTGTGCTATAGCAGGTTGTACAGATTGCTTTTCTTTTGCCATGTTCTGGATTGATGTGGGTGGTGTTGCAGTATCCTCACTAACACATGCTGGAGCATCATTTTTTGCAGATGTTGTAGCTTGCCTATTTACACTAATGTGCTGGAAAGTGGGAGGTTGTGGCTCCGTTTTAACTTGAGTTTCTTCTTAGGTTATAATGGGTTAACTCTTCTTTTTAGTACACTAATTGGAATATGAACATCTTTTCCAGATTTTAAATTAATCACTTTGCAATGTTCTTTTCCTTTTCTTCTTGGTAGCTAAACTGCCTTGAGGTCTGTTGCTTAGTGCTGTGGTAAGCTGTCCAATTTGATTTTTTAAGTTTCTTAAGGATACAAGTTGGCTTTGGACAACCGCTCCATTCTTCACAATATATTCTTTAATCAAAGTTTCAAAAGAACTGAGTTGATCATTGCTGGTATTTCTTTTCCCCTGATTTTACTGGTGAAATATAGGTGGTTGACCAGGCATGTTTTGTCCACTGGGTACTGCAATATGTTGATTCTGATTGCTCTATGAGAAGTTTTGGTGATGTCTCTATCCAATGTTTTAAGTGTTTGAATAAGGATTATTGTAGTTCTGTCTGTTGTAAATGCCCATATAGTTGACTGAAGCAGGATTTCTAAGACTATTGTCGAATATATGTCCTTCTCTGTAATAAACACACGATACCTCAGTAATTTGGTTAAAGTTGCTGAAGTAGTAATTATAGCCTTCACTATATTTGTTAATGAGGTTACTTGGGCTGATAATACTATCAAGGCATCTACATTGTGGACTCCTGCCCATTGTTATTATTAGCATTTCTTTCTAAAATTTCATAAGCCTCATTATAAGACTTAGATAACAAGGTCCCATTTACCGAAGCATCCACCATCAATCTAAGTACTTGGGTTGAGACCATTATAGAAAGTTTCTAACTATATATAATAAGGAATATCATGGTGAGGACATCTCTTGAGTAACTCCATGAATCTTTCTCATGCATCATACAAACTTTCATCTTCAAGTTGATGGAAAAATTTGTGATCTCATTTCTCAATTTTGCATTCATGGCAGGTGAGAAGTACTTTATTAAAAATTTGTCCGCCAAGTCATTCCATATAATAATGAAATCAGGCGGTAGAGAGTTCAACCATACTCTTGTTCGATCCCTTAGAGAAAATGGGAAGAGTATGAATCTTAATGCTTCATGCGATACTCCAGCAATCTTGAAAGCATCACTTACTTCCAGAAATAATTTAAGGTGAAGGCAAGGATCTTCTGATGCCAATCAATTGAATTGCCGCACTATTTGAAGTATATAAACATAACTAGTTTACGCTCAAAATTAGCAGCTTGCACTTTAGGTCTAACTATTCCAGGATTTATGGCTTGAGGGGCCAACAAGGCATAATCTCTAATGGCTCTGTCTCTATCATCTGTCATGTAGATACTATTATTGTTCTCTAGTTGCCCATAAATATTTTGTCCATTTTGACCTTCTTTATCTCCATGTGCATTGACGAGTTCTATTTCTCATCCAGGGTTTAAGTTCCTTTTATCTTACAAATCATTTATGTCTACAGCATTTCTTAATTTCTATGATCTTTTCTCAATTCCTTGCATTTTTTTAAATTTCTAAATCAAACTAGAATTCAACATATTTGTACCTACGCATACAAGGGTTGCTAGAGCACTTCTGTCAACACAGTAAACAAATTATAAAAAAAAAACTAAAATTGGCACCAACTAAATTCACAAATCACAATAAGCATTCAATTCTCAGAAACGATGTCAAAAAATTATCGATATGTATTGCTATAGGTGTCAATGTGTAAGTGTACAAAACAAGTAATATACTAATGAGTATCCAGATTGTCTCTATAAGGATTAATGTTATAGTACTTGCTACAATAATCTTAACAATACAAATTCAATCTAATTAAAATAAAATAATGAATGAAATTAATGACCTAACAAAATTAAAAATAAAATAAACAGAATGCAATAAGGAAAAAATCTCATGGTAAACACAAACATATACTCAATATGAAAGAAATAGTTGAGTGCTTAAACTCATTCAATTCAATCTATTAATTGTTTTTCAATTACAATATTGTTGCTATGACACATGCTAAAGCACTGGACAGAATCCCTCATGCATTCTCAGCTGTCGCATGTTTGATATTTTATATCTATATGCAACGTAACAGTGACGAGTTGCTATGCTAACATTAGATATAGTATTATATGTTCTAAAATTTAATTACTCTACAAGGTGAATCTCTATGTCTGGTTCTTTACTAATCTTATATTAAGTATGACCCCATTCAAATCGAGATTAACTCAACTTGGGAAACTCAAACTAAAACCATGTATTGTCTTGATTTGTTCCACTCAGTCAGATCATTTTTAGGCTTCTCCTTAGCTAGTATCCACTAAATGGGTGGTCAACTGAAATAGAAATTTACAATAAGTAAAATCAAGACAAAATGATGCAGCAGAAACACGCATATATAAGTCAAATAATCATTAACCTTGCTTTCACCCAACTACATCAAAGTTTAGTTCATGATAGCGATAAAATAGTAATAATACTCGTTTTTGCCATCAGATACATTCTCATAGAGAGATGAAAACAAGCAAATAAAGATGAAGAATTGAGTAATGCTAGTATAAGACATCCATCTCTCATGTTTTTGCGACTTCTCTTTCTTTTTCTCAGAAATCTCTTGCTGCAACGCTCAACTCTCTCTTGTTCTCTTCTTTTTTCTTTTTTTTTCACTGTTTTTTCTTTGTGTGACAGCCACCTTGTTTCTTTCACATGTACATTTTTTATATCTTGGAATTAGGACAACCAAAAGTATGTGACCATGTGTCTCTTTTTTAGAAACCTTGGATCGCATATCATTTTGTGTCGCCTGTCGCTACTTTGTCAATTAACACGCGAGTACTCTTGCTTGTAATTTGCTTCTAGATTGCTACAACAATTGCCACAACATTTTCTCTGATTTAGACTTCTTTTAGTTCATCTGCAGACAAGTTTTTTGTTATTTATGCAAGTCTGCTGCTGCATCCCATCTATAAAGTTTGAGCTTTTTGGTCATCTATAATCATACTCATATTCAGAGAACAAAGTGATCTAAAACACAATAAATTTATTAAAATTAAACTTAAATAGATGCTCATGCAAAAATGTAACTAAAAATGCAATAAAAACAAATCATTCACTCTATAAGTAATATTAGTTTAAGTCTAGAAATGTCATGATAACTCTCATTTCATAAAATTATCATTAACCCTAATTATTGGAAATTTACCAAAGTAGGCAAATCTGAAAAATTAGTTTATAATATAATTCTCTTAATCTAACTAAGGAAAACAAAACAAGAGGCGCCCAAATCTAAAATCTAGAAAAAAAAAAGATAAAAATCTTAAAAGTAACAGGAAAAATAGGAAAATAACTTAAAATTGTAAAATGACTAGGAAATAAACTAAATTTCTAGCTAGACGATGTGGGTTGGTTTGTCTTGTCGTAAGCTTCGTAATGGTATAGTATATCCCCAAAATGGTTGGGCCGGATTTATACTAACCATAAATATGGTAAATTTATCAAAATAGGCACATTTTATAGTAAAATTCTCCTATTGCAAATAAAAAAACAAAAAAAGGGCATCTAAATTTGATATTAAAAAAAAAAGATAAAACTCCTGAAATTAACTAGAGAAATAAAAATAATAACTTAATATTATAAAATAGAAAGAAAAGAAATAGAATTTTGGGTCAATCATCTGGCAGAATGGCATAAACACGGTCTTAGATTTGGTTCATCTCATCGCAAACTTTGAAATTATATTATATGGCCAAAATGGGTACCTATAGCCTAAGTTATGACATCTAGAAAGTTCCTTCCTCATCCCATGAAACCATCTTACAATATTTAGTTTATTTAACGTTTTTCTTTCTCCTTAATTAAAGTAAACAGTTCTTTGGCCTAATTGGCGAACACTTGCTTTTACATTGTGTGAGAGCAAGTGTTCAAAACCCCGTAAACCCAATTTTGGGGGTATAATTTCCTTTGTCAATTATGATATTTGAAGGCTACTCTTCACCAAAACTCCATTGATTACAACACTTGTCCTTTGTACCACTCATCAATTCCATTTAGAAAAAGAATTAAAACTCTTCTGATTTTCCTTTTCTTTTAAAAAATTGGAAAAAATAAATTATTTTTATTTGAGAAAAATGAAAAGAAAAGGAGGTATATTAAGAAAAAAATAATTAGATGATTTTCCTTTTCTTTTAAAAAATTGGAAAAAATAAAATTATTTTTATTTGAGAAAAATGAAAAGAAAAGGAGGTATATTAGGAAAAAAATAATTAGATGATAGTGTTCTAACCCGCAATGAAATTATCATGTACTAAATGGGTGTTAAAAATAATCTATACTTGTTGATTAATTATATAATGGTCTATAGTAGTATATAGCGGGTATTTTAATATGCAATGTAACTTTAATTAAAACATGAGTGATCTAGTAATTTTGGATTACAAACAATTTCATCCATGAGCTTATTGATGCAATTTATGACATTTATTGAAATATACGTACTTAGTTGTGTCATTTATTAGTGTTACACCATATATAAGTTTTATAATTACAACTTATTTATTTGATTTTTGTTAGATAACTATTAGATGATATATTTTGAAACATTTATGTTCAAAAACGTTATCACATTATAAATTTAGAGGAGGGTTAAAATTTTTTATGTGTCTCTTTCTTTAATACAAATATTGTTTACCGTTAATTAAATCTAATGGTACACAGTTGAAACATTATTGATGCCATAAGTTTTTTACTACTTCATTCAGGGACCTCATTGAAATATAGTAAATAAAAAATAGCTTAAAATGTTTAATAGTACAAAAAGTATAATACAAATAATTTAAACTATCTAGTAGACTAGTGATATTGACAATTTTAATATTTAAAATAATTTTAAAATGTAATATTTATTTTTTTAATAATACATTTGTATTTAGCATAAAGATTTTAAATAAATACTTGGGTTAAATAAATTTCACAATTAATAAAATATGTCTCATGTATTAATAATATTAAAATTATTTTTTATAATACTAAAAAAAATAATTTATTATATGCTTATTTTAATAGACAATAATGTTTCCATTTGTTATAAAATTTAATTTAATATAATAAAATGTCTAATAGATTTAAAATATTAAACAAAATTTTAATGTTGAAATTATTTTAAAATATATGTATTATTACATTATCTTAATATTGCATTTCTATTTTTATAAAACATTTAGACAATTTTTGGGATTAATAGAGCCAAGTACTATGGTCAAAAAGTGATCTTGTTAGCTTTTGTTGAAACATTAAGGTAGGGGTGGGCAAAATCGAATTCGGATCGGGTTCAGGTCAACCCGATCGGATTTCGGGTTGGTCGGATTGAGAAAAATGTTATCCGAACTCAACCCGAATATGTGATCCGATCCGAATATGTTCGGTTCGGATCGGATAAAAAATTCGGGTAAAGAATGGATCGGATCAGATTCGGGTGGTATTGCTTAGGTTGTAGAGAGAATTGTAATTTTCTTTTTTAAATCACATCTTGGATTTGATAACTGAAGTTAGAATCAATCGCTGCAAATTTCATTACAACCACGGGAACTTTATATCTCCAATTTTAACACACGAAATTGAACAATCATTTCAACAAATTAAGAGAATAATAAAACTCACAATTCAACTTCGCATCCCTTTCACCAATTCAAACGACTTTACAGCATCCCTCATGTCAATAAAACAAATCCCAAGCCTAAAAAAAATTGGTTAACTTTCACAACTCAATATTATTAACATCACTTGTAAATGGCTTTATCGGAAAATGCCATTTCAGCAGTAGAGAGAGGTTGCGGACATGGCTGCTTGGCGCGACGATTGTGTGCTTGGTGGCGGCTGGCGCGACCATGGATCTATTGTGCTTGGTGGCAGCCGACGCAATCAAAACGAAGGCTAAGGCTCATGACTTGGTGCGATTTGCTGGTTTACTTTTGCGGCGGACAGTGGCTGTTCAACAGTGGTGACTGGTGCCGATGAGATTGGTCCTTTGGAATTGGAGTTTTGGACAGTGGTGGGCTGGTGGCGGCTTGTGCTCGTATGGTGTTGAGAAAAGATAAATTAGGGTTTTGTAATTTTTTTTTTTAAATTTGTAATCCGATTGGATTTTCAGATCGGATCGGGTTTGATCCGATCCGAATATAATCTGATTAGGTTTGAAAAAATCAATCCGATCAGGTTTCACTGTCAATCCGCATCTAATCCGAACCTGAAATATTCGAATCGGATGGGATCGAATCGGGTCGAGTCGGTTTATTTGCCTAGCCTAACCTTAAGGTATGCGTGACAATTTTCCCAAATTTTAGAGATGTATTCTCTTGTTTATATATACTATTTAGGCAGAATACCCTCGTCCATTTCTACTAAGAAATTAAAAGTGAAAGAAACCTCATAAATGAATGAAAAAGTTGTAGAAATAGAAAAGCCTTTGAAAGGGAAAATTAAAGAGGAGCAAGAGGTGTCTACCAAAAAAGATCCTCCTTCTTCCCTTTTCTCAGAAGAAAAGGAAGATCCAGACAAAATTAAGGAAATGGAAGGGATCTGAGCGAATGGAAAGGTTAAAAAAAAAAAAGCATGAATTCCACTTGTGCTTCAAAAGACACGTGATAAGGGTGAGAGTACTAAAACCCACCAATTTTATTTATACACCTATTTTTTTATTTAAATTTCTTATTATTAAAGTTTTTTTAATGGAATTACCTATTGTACCCTGTTTTCTCTTTCGCTTTATGCCTCAGTTTCGCACCCAGGGCTTCGCATGTTTTCTTCTCTCAATGTTCAATTGTAAGTGAATGGTAATGTTTGTCTGTCAAAAATTGATAAATTCAGATTTTCTACATGTCATCCACAATTAAAACCAAAACAAAACTTACTATCCAAATATAAACTTCAAACCAAATTTACAAGACATCAAAGTCATTAATTTTTTTTTCCTAAAATCTTTGAAAATGAAAATCATGATTCCAATGACCTCGGCATCCTTCGTCCATATTGAAGAACATGGATTATAGTGACATGAATTGTAAGCCCTGCCTAAAAGACTTTGATTGCCCAGCGGAGATATGCATATGGTTGAGCTCCACGATATTTTTACTTCAATAATACAAGAAATGCAGTAATGGTTTATTAATAATGCAATCATGATCTAATAAGAAAGATTAAGAATCAATATCCATGTTAGAGTACACGTGAGAATTTAGTTTACAGGATGTTATGGCAGAGAGAAAATATATACCTGTTACAAAAAATGAAGAGTAATTCTAACATTTTGAAATTTAAAAATTTAAAAATAAATATAATTTTTGTTCAGGTATAAAGAGAGATTTAGTAGGTTCAAGCGACCTCACCCTACAATTGATTACAGATGTTGAAAATTAATTAATCCAAATCAACTTGTGGATGTATCTTTTGTTTCCCATTAAAATGAATCCGAATCAGCTTGCGCATGTACCTTCTGTTTCCCATTAACTCATTACAATTTATTTTTTTCCAATTTTATTCTTTGTTAAGTTTCCTGATCTAACTCTAGAGTGGGCAACAAAATAGTTTTTGCGTTAATTAAAACACAAACACAACCCAAATAAGACACAAACGTTTCCTATTATCGTTGCTAAAATAGAAATTAATCTTCCCGCGTGCTAATTTTTTTTTTTTTTTATGCTGACGAAACCTATTACATTAATTAACTAAACAGTGCTAGAATTTTTCGGAAAGCAATACGACACAAATACGATACACACATATATAAAAAGCTCAATTCTGTTTGACTCTTGTGTAATTCCCTTTACCAACACTCCCCTCTCTCTCAAAGAAAAAAATACACTCTCCAGCATCAATAGACAATTATGGTCGGTCTTTTCTTTAATTTTCACCTTTTGATTTAGAATTAAGATTTAGCTTTTATCATATAGTTGCGTTGATCTTTTAATAATCTCGTATAAAGGGTGATTAGCATATTGAATCCAACTTCGTTGGTTCATTAGGACTCGAAATCGTTGTTACTTTTTTTAATTAGTTAATAACATCAATTCTATTCAACCGTGTTTTCAGGCCGGGAATCAACCCCAGTGGCTCCAAGGTCTTTTGACTCTTTTCCAAGAGAGAAGCTTTCAATATTGCAATCACGGAACGGCAGTTAGACAAAGGAACATATATTGTTTGAATTGTTGCACCAGTATATGCGAAAAATGCTTGTCCAATCACGAAAGTACTCATCACCTCTTAAAGGTTCACATGAATAAATAAATATTATTTGAATTAAATTTATTACATCATAAATTTTTAATACTATCTGCATGATTTATTTATTTACTTATGTATTTGTTTTGTAAATTTTTAATATTTCAGATCCGCACATATTGCGAAAAGAGCGTTGTACGGTTCGTTGAGGCTCACGAGTTCATTGACTGTGGACATATCCAAGTAATAAGTCAAAGCTTGAATTCAAATCTTTTCTATTTTTTCTTCATTGAATATTTTCTTAAAAATTCTGCTATTTGCCAATGAAGTACTACTCTTAACTGCATAATAATGCTCACGCACGAACATCCGAATTTTAATCCGAATTGAGCTGTGCCACACAATTTTGTTCTTGGTTCAAATTCGGTATCCAGGCATGAGCATATGACTTGTGAAACTACATTTATATCTGACCACTTTCTTACAAACGTGCTCCATATATTTTCTCTTCAGACATATCAACATAATGGTGAAAAAGTGCTACATATAAACCAAAGGCCAGGAACATATTTTAGAGAATCCACCACCAACAAATGCAGTGGGTGTCCAGCTAGGCTGCAAGGGAATAATTATTTCTGTTCACTCTATTGTAAGGTTGTTTCAAAATCTCCCGTATGTATACATGTTTACACACACACACACACACAAACACACACATACATACATACATCTATATATAGACACACACACACATAAAAGTTTGCACTATTATTTTTCTAATTATTAATCCTCCCTCCTTGTAGGTTTCTTATCTCTGTCAAAATTCTTCGAATTCAAGCAATTTTCCTCGTCTATTGAACAAGTTGGGTCTCTGAACAAGCTCGCTGGATTAATTTGACGAAGAAATCATTAATAAATGATAAACTCTAAAGCTTGGTGTTTCTTCATATTATTTGTAGTGACAGACTATTTTATTAGCTGCTGTTTTATTTGAACTCCCTTATTATTATTATTATGAATTAGAGTTTTTACCTATACATAGAGTCATTAATTTTATTATTTTGTCAGTTGAAGCTGTAAATTGTGATACAAGTTATTTGTTAGGCTGCTCACTAATTATCCATAACATTAATTAGTACATTAAATATAATAGCCTTGGTACAATTGGTCTATCTCTGCCACTCCAAAACTGGATGCACGTAAACCTGCTGCCATGTGACTTGACTTGTGCAATTTAGTTGAAATAGAAACGAAAACGGAAGCATATATAACACATGCAATTTAATCCCCAAATTCCTCCGAAATTAAAGAATTAAGCGTTCCTTTGAATTTTCTCCTCATTTTAATTCCATAAAAACGCAATAGCAGTTTCCTATAATTGAATATTTTATGGAATGGTCCATTGAAGTTGCGATCTGGGAACTTCTTGAAAGGGAATTTGTTCTTTTAGTTATCATATATTGTTGTATTTGTCCTTTATCACTTGCAGAAGAAATTGACGTTGGTCATTCGGTAAATTTGTTCGGAAAGCTATACGGCTTTTGGATTTGAGAGGGGCTCGAATCTAGCTAGCGTTTGTATTACAGACTTGATGTACCGTTAACTATCTCGACTTACGTCCCTCAGTGATTATATTTCTAACATTCTAAAAGCTTGTCTCTGGATATCTGTGTTTTAGGAGAAACTCTAACAGAAATGCTTCTAGCTATAGTCTTTTTAGTTCTTAATCACATATATATGCTTGTTTGGCGCGCTGGATAGGATAGGATGAGATGGAATATAATTGAATATGACTTGAGCTATATGACTTAAAATAAGATGTGATAAAGATAAGATTATATTTCGTGACCTCTCATGTTTGGCATAATACATCATTGGATTAAATTGTAATGTATATATAGTTTTAACATTAAATTAGGTTAAAAATAATAAAAATGACCATATATTATTTTAAGTTTAATGGAAAAATATAGACGTTACTTTTATAATAATAAAAACATTACTTTTATAATAATAAAATTATATATTTATTTTAGTGTTTAAAACAAGCGAAATTACAATATTTATACTATTAATCAAATAAAAAATTAGTTAATAATAAATTTAAATTAATAATGTTACTAAAATATTTAAACAAATATAATTACTTTTTAATATTTTATTTTCATGATAAATAAATAAATTTTTTGTTTTATTTTTTATTTATAATATTCTATTATTATAAAACGTGTATTATGCTTAGTACATATTTATATAATTTTAATATTGAGAAACTATTAAGTATAAATAATTGCTTTTTAAAATTATTCCCAACTAGTCCTATGGCCACCCATGAGACAACTTTCTTCATAAAGTTGGGATTATCTTGTGGGCTCAGGATAAGACAATCCCAATACTCTTTGAGAGCATCGATAAGGGATTTGGATGAAGTTTAAAAGAATATTCCATTCCCGCATTTTGATCCTTCAACCAAACTCATCCTATACGTAAATATGGTGTTAATTTATCCTGTACATTTTACTATATTATTGTTTCTATTGCGGGCTATCATTTGATAAAGATGCATTTGAAACTTTCGGATTCGTGCTGAACTTTATAATATAAATTATGTTGAGAATAAATTACACTGAACTTTAAAATACAAACTTTTGGATTTGTATATACTTTGTAATTTCGTGAAAGATATCATGACATTTAATTTTAATGTTTTAATTTAGTCTAGATTCAAATTAATGGTTAATTATTTCTTACAGCAATTTTATATCTAATCTTCTTCCTTACAGTATATGTTCTCAGAAAGGAATTATGTCTTCAGTTTATTTTTTTTTATTCGGTTGTATTTAGGCCATTTTGGATTCCAACTGTATGTGTCCTAACAGATATGAAGTTTGCATGATGTCTTTATAGTCTTTTATCAAAATAAAAAATTGTATATAAACTTCTATCTAAGTGGTTCTATAATCTGCAGATTGCTTTGCTGGAGAAAATATTGTTGAGTTTGCCATTGATGAGGTAAGCGATGAGGTAAGGCATTCATCGCTGACTTTGATTTTTCTTATTCTTATTATTAGTAACAGTAACTCTCTTTATCAACACTGCATTAGTCTGTTAACTCTTTCTTCTACAGTACTTTTTCTCTGAAAAAGTATAGGAATGAAAGCTTATTGCAGCCCTCGTGGCTTTCCCCATCACTCACTAGTTGGGTGCTCTTTTCCTTTATCCTTTATACATCAGCTTCAGATGCGGGGGTTAGCAGGTTGGTGAGGAGAATTATTTCTAGAACCGTAGCCACTAATGGATACTGAGGAATTATTACGCAAGTGTCAGGCGAATGTTTCAAAAGAAGAGGAGACAGATATAGTCACATTTATGGGGCGGATGAGGATAAAGGGAGAGGAAGTAGCTGTGCACTGCTTAGTGGGCAAAGTACTCACATCCAGAAGTATAAATAAGGAGGGCTTGAAAGCTGCTCTGCAAATGGCTTGGCGAACTGTTAAAGAGGTTAAAATAGAAAGTATGGGGGATAACGTTTTCCTATTCAAGTTTGCCACGGAAGAAACAAAGAAAAGGGTGCTCATGGGAGGGCCGTGGCATTTCGACCGAGCATTAATAGTCTTAACCGAACCAACAGGGATTGGCGACATCAAAACTCAATCTTTTACACATACCACATTCTGGGTTCAGATACATAATATACCAATTATGTGTATGAACAAGGAGGCCATTCAAACGCTGGGAGAAAAAATTGGTACAGTTAAGGAAGTGGAGACTGACGAAGCTGGGGAATGTATTGGGCAATATGCGCGAGTGAGGATCTCCATTGACATTTCACAGCCTCTAAAAAAGCTTGTGTTCCTACAACAAGAGGATGGCAAAATTCCAATGCCAATCTTGTATGAAAAACTTCCAGACTTTTGTTTTTGATGTGCGCATATTGGCCATCAATACAGAGACTGCCTGAGATACAAAGGGCAGCAAAAGGAGGACTTGCCTTATGGGGGCTGGATGAGAGCTATTCCACAAGCTGACCGAATAAAGCAAACCCGAAGTCGAGAGAACAGCCATCGAGAACAATTCAATCTCCAAGCAAATGTGCAAGCAACAACCAGAACAAACTCACACAACCCAGTTAACCGAGACGGGTCAGCATTGAACCAAACGGGTCGGGCAAAAACTGGAGTAGACCTAGAGGATGCAAGGAACCCACTGCCTTCTGACACTGCACATTTAATGTTGACCCCTCCTGAGACACAAAACCAGCAAGTGGGGAGTCAGAGCATGGGCTGTGCAATTGACGAGGTGCAGGCTAGGGTGGTAAGTAATGATGGACAATCTAGCTATGAAAGTACACAGGCGGGAGAAAAAATATTGAAGGAAAGTGAAAACCCTGTGGATAAAGCAAGAGTGGACTTATTAAAAGATAAAAGGAAGCAGGTTGACGAGAAGGCCAGGCCAGATGTGGAAGCAATGGCTAGTGGGCCAACCAAGTCTCACGAGAGGCCCAAAACTAGGAAATGGAAGCTTAAGGCAAGCATTCCCATTGCAAAAGGAGCGAAGGCTCAGGGGTTATCCAGTGCAAAACGACATAGCAGTAATGACCTGCAGCTCAGGTCACACCACAAAAAACAACGAGTGCTCAGCCCACTGCGACAACCACTCGTGGGAAACCTCCCAGGCTTCGTAATTAACTTAGAATGTTCCAACCACACTCACTCCGATAGACCAGCAAGACAACTGAAGAGAACAGAGGAACTATCAGCTGCAGGGGAAAATGTGGCAGACATGGATGCAGAGGTATCGGCGGATGCTGAATTTCAGGCCCGCCGACAACCATGAAAATACTAAGCTGGAACGTTCGAGGTCTGGGGAAGCCTCGAACGCGCCTAGCAATCAAAAAAATTCTCCACCTGCAATCAAAAAAATTCTCCACCTGCACCGGCCCCAAATTCTTTTTTGTTGTGAAACCAAGATGCTGGCTGGTCAAGTTGAATCCAGTCGAAGAGATTTTAATTTCGAGAACTGTTTTGTGGTAGATAGAAAGGGTATGGGGGCGGTCTAGCCTTGTTTTGGAGCTCAGAAGTTAATGTAAGCATTTCCTCCTACAGCCCGCACCATATAGATGCAATTGTAAACAGTGACAGTGGGTTGAGATGGAGATGCACAGGGATTTACGGCCACCCCGAATTCAGGCAGAAGCATAACACTTGGACTCTCATGAAAAGGTTAGCCAGTCTCTCTGCTTATCCTTGGTGTTGTTTTGGGGATTTTAACGAAATCATGCATATCCATGAGAAAAATGGGGGCAATGAACGAAAGTTGAATATGGTTGCCGAATTTCGGGAAGCTGTGCAAAGCTACAATTTGCAGGATATGGGTAGCAAGGGGTATCCCTATACGTGGTCCAACAAACGATACGGATCTCAGTTCATTGAAGAGAGGTTGGACCGAATTTTGTGTAGCAAGGATTGGGGGATTACATTCCAAGACTCTGTAGCCACGAACCTAGCGAACTGGACTTCGGATCACAGCCCAATCATTTTCGAATTCCATGAGCGAAGTAAGAATTCGAGAACTGCGAGCAAGTCCTTCCCCCGAGATCATTATGAAGATATGTGGAGCTCCCATGACGGGTGCAAGAGAATTGTCCAAGAAGAGTGGGATCGGTATGGAAGCCGAGCTTGGGAATCCCTTGTTCAACAGTTTCAGAGAATAGCCAAAGCTTCCTTGGCGCAGCTAAAAATCTGGAGCAAAGCCGAATTTCAGGGTAGGCAAAGAAAGCAAGACCAGCTACTGCAGCGTCTTCAGGATGCTAAGAGTGGGCTCTCAAAGCTGCAAGATGGCAAGGAAATTAGGCAGCTGGAAAGTCAGATTAATTCTATGCTCATTGACGAAGAGATCTACTGGAAGCAACGCTCGAGGGCTGACTGGCTCCGCGAAGGAGATAAGAATACGAAGTTTTTTCACGCCAAAGCTTCTGCCCGCAAAAGGAAGAACAAGGTGTGGGGGATTGAAAATATTCACGGCACTTGGCTGAAGGAAAGGGATAAAATCGAGGAGGAATTCTGCAGCCACTTCCAAGATATTTTCTCTACTTCTAGTCCGACTCCAATCCAAATCCAAGCAGCCCTCCAAGGAATGAATCCTCAAGTAACTCCGGAGATGAATGCTCAGCTGGAAGAGCCGTTTACTGCTGAAGATGTTGAGGCAGCCCTGGCCAGCATGTGTCCCTCAAAAGCTCCTGGACCTGATGGTCTTCCTGCGGCTTTTTTCCAGAAGCATTGGCAATCCGTCAGTCAAGGAGTGCTTTCAACATGTCTCAATGTTCTTAATGAGCAAGGTAACCCATCTACCCTCAACCACACTTATATCGCTTTGATTCCTAAGACCTCAAATCCTAGGAAAGTGAGTGATTATAGACTTATCAGCCTTTGTAATGTTATCTTTAGAGTTGTAGCTAAGGCCATTGCAAATAGAATGAAGCCTATCCTTTCCCAAATTATCTCCCCAATGCAAAGCGCATTCATCCCCAATAGGCTCATTACCGACAATGTCATTATTGGGTATGAATGCCTTCATAAAATACGGCATAGCAAGGGGAAAAAGAATGGTCTGGTGGCTCTAAAGTTGGACATAAGCAAGGCCTATGACAGAGTTGAATGGTCTTTTTTGGAACAAACTATGTTAAAGTTGGGGTTTTCTAGACTTTGGGTAGCTTTGATTATGCGGTGTGTTACATCCGTTTCCTTCTCGGTGCTCATTAATGGGGTGCCAAAAGGAATGATCCTTCCGGAAAGGGGAATGCGTCAGGGCTGCCCGCTATCCCCGTACATTTTCATTATTTGTGCAGAGGCTCTCTCCAATTTGTTGACATTGGCCGAACAGAACCAGCTCATCCGAGGTCTCAAATTTGCGCGGGATGTGTCCATTACCCACTTGTTGTTTGCGGATGACAGCCTGGTTTTTACTCGTGCAGCATTGGCAGATTGCAGACACTTAAAAGCGATGTTTTGATACATATGCTGCCGCATCAGTGCAGATCTTCAACTTCCAGAAATCATCATTGTTCTTCAGTGGCAAAATTTCAGAGCATCAAAGGGCTGTTATCAGGGGTCTCTTCAATATAAGCGTGGTCTCAAAACACGAGAAATACCTCGGTCTTCCGTCAATGGTTGGGAGAAAGAAGAGGGGTTTTTTTCAGGATATCAAGTTGAAAGTGCTGACCAAGATTGTAGGCTGGCAGCAGAAAATGTTGTCCAGTGGGGGGAAGGAAATTCTTATTAAAGTGGCGGCCCAAGCAATTCCAGCGTATGCCATGAGTGTCTTCAAGCTCCCAAGAGGCCTCTGTGACGATATTCAGCGCGCTATAGCGAAGTTCTGGTGGGGCTTGAAAGGGGATAAGCGTGGAATCCATTGGCGAAAATGGGAGAAGCTCAGCCAAGCAAAAATTAAAGGGGGATTGGGTTTTCGCGAGTTTTCTTGTTTCAATCAAGCAATGGTAGCTAAGCAAGCATGGCGGATTCTGCAGTACCCAAACTCCCTAGTCTCAAAAGTCCTTCAAGCAAGATACTTCCGGAATTCCAGCTTCTTAAGTGCAGCAGCAGGAGGCAATGCATCTTACATTTGGAGAAGCATCCTTTGGGGTAGGCAAGTCATTAAGAAGGGCTGGAGATGGAGGATAGGCAATGGTCAGAAAATAGTAATTTTTTCGGATAATTGGCTGCCAAGACCGGAGTCATTCAGACCTATTTTCCCTCCATCCCTGCCTGTAAACTCAACTGTTGCAGAGTTGATCACGGCCAACAACCAATGGGATGAAATCAAGCTACGGCAGCACTTCAAGGATGTAGACGTAGCAGAGATTCTCAAGATTCCTCTCCCAGCGGAGCAAGCGGAAGATGCAGTGCTCTGGCACTATGACAAACGAGGGCACTACTCGGTCAAGAGGGGTATCAGCTAGCGTTGAGAACAAAATTCCCAGACTCCACCAGCAGCTCCGCGGCCTCCCACCAGTACTGATCTGCACTTTGGTCGATGGAGCTACTTGAGAAACTCAAAATCTTCATGTGGAGGGCCTCAAACAATCTGCTTCCAACGGCAGAAAATCTGTGGAAAAGGAAGGTTGTGGAGGAACCTCTTTGTAAGCGATGCAAAGTCAGTATCGAGACCACCAGCCATGCTCTTTTGGAGTGCAAGGCTGCGAGTAAGATTTGGCTCCAGTCCCCGTATTCAGTCCCTAGCCCAGCAGTAACTTCTCAGGACATTTTCAGCACTCTTCAACGAATGGCTAAGCAGCTGAGGAAATCAGACCTGGAAGTTATGGTTGCTCTGTGTTGGTCTTTGTGGTTTGCTAGAAACAAGTACATTTTCGATGGTGAGGAGATTAATCCTATCATCTCAGCTGCCAAAGCAGAGGCTGTAGTGGCCGAATTTCAGCGAGTTCGGAAGCCCGAGCAAGCCCACCTTTCCCTCCACAGATCGGAGAGCCAGCAAGAGTGGCTCCCCCCTCTGAGTATGTTTTTAAAGTTAACGTGGATGCGGCTGTAAACTCCAGGAATCAGAATGGAGGAGTGGGAGCTGTGATAAGAGACTCCAATGGTACGGTAGTGGCGGTTGGGATTAATCAAAGCTCCCTCAAGGGATCAGCTAGCATGTTTGAAGCTAAGGCTATGCTATGGGGACTTCAGCTGGCAAGAAGTGCAGAAGTGGCCTCTGTGATTATGGAGTCAGATTGCTTGGAGGTGGTCCAGCTAGTGAACAACACCAAGGGCAGCAGATCTGAAATTTTCTGGACAATTCTGGCAATCCAAAACCAGATGAAGAGCTTCTAGAAAGTTGTGGTTCAACATATTCCAAGACATTGTAATGCTTATGCCCATTGCCTAGCTAAGATAGCATTAGGAAATAACCTTCCTTGTATGTGGCTAGGACATATTCCAGCTGAGTTAACTGATGTATTCAAGGTGTTGTGATTAATGAAAGGTTTACTTTCTTTTAAAAAAAAAACTCTCTTTATCTGATTTTATTCATATTATCAGGAGCTGGAAGCTTTACAAGAAAGCCAGAAACGGCAGGCCCCTTCTGCCGGGTCTTTATGTCTTAAAGATGACTCGTTCACTGATAGAAATTATTGAAGGATGAAGCTCAAATCTATGTTTCTGATCGTGCTTGATATGTCGTCCATATATTCAGAATGTATATGACATGTTGGTTCTAGAGCCTCTGGGAGATGTATGACATTTGCAGTAAGTGATGCACATGCTGCTCGCCTCAACAAAGAGCAAATAAACTTCAAGGAGAAGTTAAGTGGAGGTGTTTGGAGGTTATTCAGTGATCTCAAGCAGACTACCTCGATTAAGATGTAATTCGGTGACCTCGATCATACCAACTTGATTATGAAGTAATTTTAGTTATCAACTAGACTGAGAGGTGATTCTTTTAACCTCGAGCAAATCTCCTCAACACGTGAGTTACTTACTTGTTACAACTGCTAGTATTATCATTTTGAAGGTCAAATTGAATGAAAGTTTTGCACATGTCTTGCAGCTATTCAAGAGGCTGTTATCAGCGGGAACTTTCTGGGTTTTGTAACAAACTCGGAACCATACTTGAGCTGGCGGTTGGGGGTGAATTCTAGATGATTCTTTCTATGTATAAAAGCTCTCAAGCTTCGTTTTTAGGCTCATGTTGCTCAATTACATTTTTATCAATCTTGTATTTTGAATGTTCAAATAATAGTGAAATCTCTATTTGGTCTTCACAGTGGATGTAGACTGCTCAAAGTCAAACCACTATAATTCCTTGTGTTCTTTCTTTGATTCTGATTTCTCTCTTGTGCTTAATTCTTGCTGGGTTTGTGACAGAAGCTAGACACTTTGACAAAATAATTAGACACTTAATTTAAGGATCTTAAGTTTGAGATTGGATCTTGGGGGTGACTCTTGAAGTCAGCACTTTGTTGGTTCGACCATAACAAATTGGTATCAGAGCTTCTTTCTTAAGTTTTAAATTATTAAGACGTCAATTTCAAATTAGAAGTGGATAAATTTACTAGGAAAATGACTTTTATCTCTGGAGGCTCAAGATGGACCACTTTTAGTACATCAAGGACTGGAAGAGGCTCTTAGAGAATCATCTACATCCAAGAAAAATAAGAAAAGTATCTGATGATGATCTGCCTGATATTCATGATAAGGCACATTGTGCCATTATTTTGAGTCTTGGTGATAGTGTTTTGAGAGAAGTTGGTGGAGAAAAGAAAGCAGTTGGGTGGTGGAAGAAACTTGAAGACACATACACCAACAAATCATGACAAAGAGGCTTGAGACCAAGAAAAAACTATATACTCTACAAATGGAGGAAGATCATCAATTTCAGATCATATTGATGCCTTTAACAAGATCGTCCTAGATCTTAAAGACATGAATGTAAAATTGTTGATAAAGATAAAGCCATGATTATGTTGTGCTCTCTACCGAGCTCATATGAGCATCTGGTCGATACATTGATGTATGGAAGACAAACACTCACAAAGGCAAATGTAAAAGAGACTCTGAATTCAAAGCAAATCATACAAAAAGTGAAAGAACCAGAGAGTCTGGTTGCAAGGAGAAGATTAGAAAAAAAAAAAAAGAGTTCAACAAGTAAGAAAAAAAAAGGTCTAAATCAAAGCGGCTTTGTTTCTTGAAGGCTTAGCCTAATTTCTTGTTGGCTTAAGTGACCGGGAAGTACTTGGCGAATTAAATCGATGCAAGATTCCGATTAGATGATGGTTCTTGGGTTAATTTCAGTCCATTTCAGTTGGTTGTCCTGGTATCTTTGATTGTTGACTAGGTGTTATCTTCCAGGCAGGGCACTACTAGGTTCATTATCTTGGCGTAATTGTTTGGAAAGGCTTGTGCGAACTTCTTCTATGTTCTTAAAGCAAATTTTCCTCTCAAATTGTAGAATCTGATATGCACGGAATTGGTATCTTGGTGAATGCTGAATCGATTTTAGTTTCCAAGACTTGTGTGAAATAAATGATACAGAAATGAGAAACACAGCAAACCGCGTAGTTTTGATGCCGATTAAAACAAAAAAAAAATTCACGAAACAACGTCGTTTGCATTAGTTTCGCAGTTTGACCCGGGACAAACATCAGTGCTGATAGCCTTAACTAATTTATTTTTATAGTTTTACTTAATTTAAATAGCATATATTTAAATTTTATTTTTAGTTCTTAGATAATTTAAAAGAAATTACAAATTAAATATTTTCCTCGTGTATCGATCTTGAACTCACCAGATTGTATTATAACAAGAAACTTTTATACCTAAGAATAATTAATACTTTTAAGTCGTGTCTAGTTTTTGGTACTATTGCTGAAAAAGTGTATCTGTTCAAGTTTTTTACGTTGTTGCCGGAGACAAGTTTATTTGTTATTTTCTTTTCTCGTTTATTATTTTTCTTTTTATTTCTCCTTTTTTCATCCCTTAGTTTAGATCTCATAATTTTATTTTATTTTATTTCGTAAAATTTCAGTTAGCCCTTCGTTTGCTTGAAATTTAGTTCTACGCATGGAACTTATTTTATTTGACCAATCACAAAATAGCCAATAGTTAAAGCTTCGAGCTCTGAGCGTGAAGGAAGAACCAATCACAAACTTGCGCTCTCGTACTTGGATTGTTAATTGCAGGTTTAGCTGAACCAAATTTCCAAGACAGTGAAATAAATAAATAGATAATAAAGAAAAGTCCCACACCAACTTATGAGGTACGAGCTTTCAGGCTTTGCCGTTTGAGGAGAATTCAACATTCCAAATCATATTGAATTTCAATTAAATAATGTTTATTTATTTTTTCAATTACAGCTGTGAATAGTGATCTCATTCCCAAAATTAAATTGTATTAGACTAATTAATTAAATGTAATACAAATATCTTGAAAATTTATGAGGTCTCATAAAATATATTAACAATAATCATTAATATGTGTGCACACCTAACAAAATCCCACTGCATTAATTTGACAATTTTAGGATACCAATACGAGACGCTCATCTGTAATTAAATAGCTCAAGTTCTCTTTGTCCCTCTTGTGTCATTCTCCTTACTCCTCTCCCTCGAAAATATACTAGATCTCTCCAACATCCAGATGGTTCGTTATTTCTTTTTGCCTTCTTGTTTCTTAATTTTTTTTTTTTGTTACAAAAAATAACTACAACATCCTCTAGTTTGAAATTTTGTTGTTTTAATAAATGGTTACACTTACCTCTCTTTTGAATAGGAATGGCAAACAGCGGGCCTGGGCCGAGCTTTTTCAAGCCCAGATCCAGGCCCACTGTCAATTAAGTGTGTTGGCCTAGGCCGGGCTCGGGCCGGACTTGGGCTTTATTTATTTATTTTAAATTTTTTAAATTATTATAAATTTAAAATAAATTAATGATCAACAAATTATTACAATTATAGATAAATTAAAGAAAATGAATATTTTAAATTAAAATAATAAATAAAGCAAATAAAAGCTCATAACTTTAATTATCTTTAATACTGGATTTTCTAATTCAAACGCTCTCTTAATTAATTGACACAAAAGAGAGAATTTAGTATCATAATTTTAGCTTTTTTGAATCATAATTGATTTATAAGTCAAGAATTTAAGTTTTCTTTTTTATTTTTAAATTACTTTTCAATTTTAATTATCTTATTCTAATTTATAAAATTATTTTTTTAAAAAGTAGTGGGCTTGGGCTTTTTCCGGGCTTTTTTTTCTTTGACCCTTGTCTAGGCCCTCATGTGTGAGGGCCGGGCCTAAGCCCGAGGGCCTAGGCTGGGCCGGCCCGAGCTTTTTTGCCACCCCTACTTTTGAACAAAATATTTGAGTGTATGTGATCATTTTTTAATAGAAAAAATAACCTATGTATTTATGAAAGGATCCGTATAACCTTTTTAAAAATAAACAGAATTTAGTGATCTTTTTGTCATACTATAAGAACTCCGGCTTTTTTGGTTATTTTTATTAAATAATAAATTGTATTTTTTAATCATGTTTTCAGGCAGCGAATCTATCAATGGCAGATTGGCTCCAATTTCTTCTACAAGAAAAATTCTATAACTTTTGCCGAAGACATGAAAGTCTCCAAACAAACATATATTGTTTGCACTGTCGCAACAGTGTATGCAAAAAATATTGCTTGCCCCTTGACAAATTTCATAAACATCGACACTTGTAGGCATGGGCGGACCCAATTAAGACCCAAGAGGGGCTTCAGCCCCTTCTGGATCATTAATTTTATTTTAAATGTACCTCTAGCCCATTCTGAAAATGTTACATAAAAAAAATTGGATACATTTTTCATATATTAAAAGACTTGTAGGTCAATAGTAAGAGTGTTATTTGATGGTTTTAAAGTTTTGGTTCAAATCCTAATAGCCACATTATTCTTTTTTTTTAATATTTTGTGGAAACTAATTCGAAAAATGATATTTTCACGCAATTAAAATAAATAATTTATTACCATTATTATTTAGAATTTAAAAGAAAGTAATAAAATTTGAGTTTATAAGACTTAAAACGTATTCAAGTGAACATTAAAAAAAACCCCAAGTTAAATAAATTTTTTTGAACTAAGCCCCCCTTAATTTTAGTTTCTGGGTCCGTCACTGCTTGCAGTTTTTCATAAATAAAAACTAATTTAAATTACATCATTCAATTTCTAAAACCACCTACATCTCTCTCTCTCTCTCTCTCTCGTGCGTGCGCTCTCTTTCCTCTTATCTCTATGATATTATTTTAATATTTTAGATATTTACATAAGAAAATAAGGATGTTGCAAAGTTGAATGTAGACCTATCCAAGTAAGTCAAATCTTGAATTCATTTTTAATTTATTTCTTCATTCCTATATATATGTATATAAATATCTTCTATGTTGCCAATGAATTATTATTAACTATTTATTTACTCACTTCCTCCGTATATTTTTTAAATCTCTCTCACCAGACACACACAAAATAGAGCAAAAGTGTTATTTATACATCAAAGTCCACAGAAACAAGGGTGTAGCAAATCCACCCCAAACAAATGTAATGGTTGTTCAGAATGGCTGCAAGAAAATATTTTTTTCTGCTCACTGTACGGCAATGTTCATTCAATTACCTCCTTACTTCTTATATATACACAAAGTCCAAATTTGAACTATGGTTAGAGTTGTACAGCACAATAAAATAAATCTACATAGCTATACAACTCTGGTAATAGCCCAAGTCTATATTTTGTAGTCTAGAAGTTCACACTTGAACATGACTCTATATAACTTTATTTAGGTCCGAGATCTTAGAGCTTTAATCCAATATTGTTTGCTCCTTAATCCAATGTTGGGCTCATATGTGAATATTTATGCCTTGCGACTGTCATATAAGGTTAAGTCCAATTAAAAGTGATCTAGTAAAGTGTTCAGTAATTTGGGCTTTAATGTATCTGATAGGGCGTGAGCCTTTAATATGTAGAGACTTAAGGAAAATTTCTATTTTTATGATGGTTGAAATAGGAATACCCAAAAACAGTAGGAAAAGTTATCTATATAAGTGATTATGATCTCTAGGTCACGCATATCGTTCTATTCTTTCTTATATCCCATCATCAGAGAGAAAGTAAAAAAAACCTTATGGTGTGTTTACTTATTGGGAATATGAATGGGAATTAAGGAATGAGAATAAATGATGTGTTTACTTGCTTAAATGAGAGGTGGGCCCCACCTAAAATTGAGAATAATTACTAGAGTTGTCATTCCCATACGGGAAGGTGGGAATGAAATTCTATTCCCTAAAGTGATCATATTACCCTCAATCCGAACCTGAAATATTCGGATCGGATGGGATCGAATCGGGTCGAGTCGGTTTATTTGCCCAGCCTAACCTTAAGGTCTGCGTGACAATTTTCCCAAACTTTAGACATGTATTCTCTTGTTTATATATACTATTTAGGCAGAATACCCTCATCCATTTCTACTAAGAAATTAAAAGTGAAAGAAACCTCATAAATGAATGAAAAAGTTGTAGAAATAGAAAAGCCTTTGAAAGGGAAAATTAAAGAGGAGCAAGAGGTGTCTGCCAAAGAAGATCCTCCTTCTTCCCTTTTCTCAGAAGAAAAGGAAAAGAAAAGGAAGATCCAGACAAAATTAAGGAAATGGAAGGGATCTGAACGAATGGAAAGGTTAAAAAAAAAAAGCATGAATTCCACTTGCGCTTCAAAAGACACGTGATAAGGGTGAGAGTACTAAAACCCACCAATTTTATTTATACACCTATTTTTTTATTTAAATTTCTTATTATTAAATTTTTTTGATGGAATTACCTATTGTACCCTGTTTTCTCTTTCGCTTTATGCCTCAGTTTCGCACCCAGGGCTTTGCATTTTTTCTTCTCTCAATGTTCAATTGTAAGTGAATGGTAATGTTTGTCTGTCAAAAATTGATAAATTCAGATTTTCTACATGCCATCAACAGTTAAAACCAAAACAAAACTTACTATCCAAATATAAACTTCAAACGAAATTTACAAGACAACAAAGTCATTAATTTTTTTTTCCTAAAATCTGTGAAAATGAAAATCATGATTCCAATGACCTCGGCATCCTTCGTCCATATTGAAGAACATGGATTATAGTGACATGAATTGTAAGCCCTGCCTAAAAGACTTTGATTGTCCAGCGGAGATATGCATATGGTTGATCTCCACGATATTTTTACTTCAATAATACAAGAAATGAAGTAATGGTTTATTAATAATGCAATCATGATCTAATAAGAAAGATTAAGAATCAATATCCATGTTAGAGTACACGTGAGAATTTAGTTTACAGGATGTTAAGGCAGAGAGAAATTATACACCTGTTAAAAAAAATGAAGAGTAATTCTAACATTTTGAAATTTAAAAATTTAAAAATAAATATAATTTTTGTTCAGGTATAAAGAGAGATGTAGTAGGTTCAAGCGACCTCACCCTATAATTGATTACAGATGTTGAAAATTAATTAATCCAAATCAACTTGTGGATGTATCTTTTGTTTCCCATTAAAATGAATCCGAATCAGCTTGCGCATGTACCTTCTGTTTCCCATTAACTCATTACAATTTATTTTTTTCCACTTTTATTCTTTGTTAAGTTTCCTGATCTAACTCTAGAGTGGGCAACAAAATAGTTTTTGCGTTAATTAAAACACAAACACAACCCAAATAAGACACAAACGTTTCCTATTATCGTTGCTAAAATAGAAATTAATCTTCCCGCGTGCTAATTTTTTTTTTTTATGCTGACGAAACCTATTACATTAATTAACTAAACAGTGCTAGAATTTTTCGGAAAGCAATACGACACAAATACGATACACACATATATAAAAAGCTCAATTCTGTTTGACTCTTGTGTAATTCCCTTTACCAACACTCCCCTCTCTCTCAAAGAAAAATACACTCTCCAGCATCAATAGACAATTATGGTCGGTCTTTTCTTTAATTTTCACCTTTTGATTTAGAATTAAGATTTAGCTTTTATCATATAGTTGCGTTGATCTTTTAATAATCTCGTATAAAGGGTGATTAGCATATTGAATCCAACTTCGTTGGTTCATTAGGACTCGAAATCGTTGTTACTTTTTTTAATTAGTTAATAACATCAATTCTATTCAACCGTGTTTTCAGGCCGGGAATCAACCCCAGTGGCTCCAAGGTCATTTGACTCTTTTCCAAGAGAGAAGCTTTCAATATTGCAATCACGGAACGGCAGTTAGACAAAGGAACATATATTGTTTGAATTGTTGCACCAGTATATGCGAAAAATGCTTGTCCAATCACGAAAGTACTCATCACCTCTTAAAGGTTCACATGAATAAATAAATATTATTTGAATTAAATTTATTACATCATAAATTTTTAATACTATCTGCATGATTTATTTATTTACTTATGTATTTGTTTTGTAAATTTTTAATATTACAGATCCGCACATATTGCGAAAAGAGCGTTGTACGGTTCGTTGAGGCTCACGAGTTCATTGACTGTGGACATATCCAAGTAATAAGTCAAAGCTTGAATTCAAATCTTTTCTATTTTTTCTTCATTGAATATTTTCTTAAAAATTCTGCTATTTGCCAATGAAGTACTACTCTTAACTGCATAATAATGCTCACGCACGAACATCCGAATTTTAATCCGAATTGAGCTGTGCCACACAATTTTGTTCTTGGTTCAAATTCGGTATCCAGGCATGAGCATATGACTTGTGAAACTACATTTATATCTGACCACTTTCTTACAAACGTGCTCCATATATTTTCTCTTCAGACATATCAACATAATGGTGAAAAAGTGCTACATATAAACCAAAGGCCAGGAACATATTTTAGAGAATCCACCACCAACAAATGCAGTGGGTGTCCAGCTAGGCTGCAAGGGAATAATTATTTCTGTTCACTCTATTGTAAGGTTGTTTCAAAATCTCCCGTATGTATACATGTTTACACACACACACACACACACAAACACACACATACACACACACACACACACAAACACACACATACATACATACATATATATATAGACACACACACACATAAAAGTTTGCACTATTATTTTTCTAATTATTAATCCTCCCTCCTTGTAGGTTTCTTATCTCTGTCAAAATTCTTCGAATTCAAGCAATTTTCCTCGTCTATTGAACAAGTTGGGTCTCTGAACAAGCTCGCTGGATTAATTTGACGAAGAAATCATTAATAAATGATAAACTCTAAAGCTTGGTGTTTCTTCATATTATTTGTAGTGACAGACTATTTTATTAGCTGCTGTTTTATTTGAACTCCCTTATTATTATTATGAATTAGACTTTTTACCTATACATAGAGTCATTAATTTTATTATTTTGTCAGTTGAAGCTGTAAATTGTGATACAAGTTATTTGTTAGGCTGCTCACTAATTATCCATAACATTAATTAGTACATTAAATATAATAGCCTTGGTACAATTGGTCTATCTCTGCCACTCCAAAACTGGATGCACGTAAACCTGCTGCCATGTGACTTGACTTGTGCAATTTAGTTGAAATAGAAACGAAAACGGAAGCATATATAACACATGCAATTTAATCCACAAATTCCTCCGAAATTAAAGAATTAAGGGTTCCTTTGAATTTCCTCCTCATTTTAATTCCATAAAAACGCAATAGCAGTTTCCTATAATTGAATCTTTTATGGAATGGTCCATTGAAGTTGCGATCTGGGAACTTCTTGAAAGGGAATTTGTTCTTTTAGCTATCATATATTGTTGTATTTGTCATCTATCACTTGCAGAAGAAATTGACGTTGGTCATTTGGTAAATTTGTTCGGAAAGCTATATGGCTTTTGGATTTGAGAGGGGCTCGAATCTAGCTAGCGTTAGTATTACAGACTTGATGTACCGTTAACTATCTCGACTTACGTCCCTCAGTGATTATATTTCTAACATCCTAAAAGCTTGTCTCTGGATATCTGTGTTTTAGGAGAAACTCTAACAGAAATGCTTCTAGCTATAGTCTTTTTAGTTCTTAATCACATATATATGCTTGTTTGGTGCGTTGGATAGGATAGGATGAGATGAGATATTATGCTTGTTTGGTGCGCTGGATAGGATAGGATGAGATTAGATATAATTGAATATGACTTAAAAGAAGATGTGATAAAGATAAGATTATATTTCGTGACCTCTCATGTTTGGCATAATACAACATTGGATTAAATTGTAATGTATATATAATTTTAACATTAAATTAGGTTAAAGATAATAAAAATTGCCATATATTATTTTAAGTTTAATGGAAAGATATAGACATTACTTTTATAATAATAAAATCATTACTTTTATAATAATAAAATTATATATTTATTTTAGAGTTTAAAACAAGCGAAAATTACAATATCTATACTATTAATCAAATAAAAAATTAGTTAATAATAAATTTAAATTAATAATGTTACTAAAATATTTAAACAAATATAATTACTTTTTAATATTTTATTTTCATGATAAATAAATAAATTTTTTGTTTTATTTTTATTTATAATATTCTATTATTATAAAACGTGTATTATGCTTAGTACATATTTATATACTTGTAATATTGAGAAACTATTAAGTATAAATAATTGCTTTTTAAAATTATTCCCAACTAGTCCTATGGCCACCCATGAGACAACTTTCTTCATAAAGTTGGGATTATCTTGTGGGCTCAGGATAAGACAATCCCAATACTCTTTGAGAGCATCAATAAGGGATTTGGATGAAGTTTAAAAGAATATTCCATTCCCGCATTTTGATCCTTCAACCAAACTCATCCTATACGTAAATATGGTGTTAATTTATCCTTTACATTTTACTATATTATTGCTTCTATTGCAGGCTATCATTTGATAAAGATGCATTTGAAGCTTTCGGATTCGTGCTGAACTTTATAATATAAATTATGTTGAGAATAAATTACACTGAACTTTAAAATACAAACTTTTGGATTTGTATATACTTTGTAATTGTTGGATCATAAACTTGATCCAAGATGAATAAATCAAGCCCAACTCATGGAAGATTCCAAGAGTAGGTATGGTTGGTGAGGTTTGAATTATTTGTGTTAGGTGTGTTAGGTGTGGTTGGTGAAGTAGGTGAGTGGTAGGTTTTAATGGATGATGAGGATTTGTGTATTAGTTGAATAAATGAATGGTTGTGATTAGTTTGTTTCATGTATAAATACCCCCTCTCCCCTTTGGTTCAAACATCAAGTGAAGTAGCAAAATCTCTAAGGTGTAGAGAGTGAAAAATAAGAGTTGTAATTGGTGAGGAGTGTTGTTGAAGAAATAAAATAGTGTGTTTTGTGTGTCTTATTTGTTAATTCTCCAACAAAGTGGTATCAGAGCTAGTTCTTGATGCTATATATAGTCATATAGCATATCAAATCGAAGATCTCGACGAGAGGAACGTGACACCGCAAAAATCATCCCGATCCGAGACCGGACGCGCCCACACTTGCCGCCGGAAGTTTTCTGTCCTGAAGCTGAGTCGACTCACTGAGTTGAACCAAGCTGAGCCGAACTGAACCAAGCCGAGCCGAGCTGAACCGAATCAAGTCGAACCGAGCCAACTCGAGCTGAACCAATCCGGACCGAATCAAGACTACCAAGCCGGCGTTGACCGTTGACCGACGTTGACCGTTGACCAGCGTTGACCGTTGACCGATAGTTGACTCGCGTCCTTCCCAAGGTTTTTTGACGTGCCGAATCCATCTGTGCTTTCAGAATCTCCAAATTCTCACTCAATTTGTAAGTTATGGCAAACGGTGGTATAATGTCATTTCAAGTTCCACAATTAAAGGGAAGTAAGTTTGACAATTGGAGTATTAAAATGAAGGCTCTATTGGGCGCACATGACGTATGGGATGTCGTGGAGAAAGACTTTATTGTGCCAGAAAATGAAGCCACTTTAACTGCGGCGCAGAAGGAGAATTTAAAAGACTTGAAGAAGAAAGAGAATAAAGCAAAGTATCTCATCTTTCAATCATTAGATGAGGATGCTTTTGAAAAGATTGCTGGTACAACCTCCTCAAAAGAAGCATGGGAGAAACTAGAGACCTCTTACAAAGGAGCAGAGCAAGTAAAGAAGGTTCGTCTCCAAACATTACGAGGAGAATTTGAGTCCTTACACATGAAAGTATCAGAGTCAATTTCTGATTACTTTACTCGGGTTGTGACCGTTTCCAATGAGTTAAAAAGAAATGGGGAGGAGTTAAAAGAGGTAAGGATCATTGAAAAGATACTTCGATCAGTAGACTCGAAGTTTGATCATATTGTTGTGACAATTGAAGAAACAAGAGATCTGGAGGATATTACGATCGAGCAACTTCAAGGAAGGTTACAAGCCTATGAAGAAAAACAAAAAAAGAAGCAAGGAATCGAAGAACAACTTCTCAAGATGGAAGTCAATCCAAAGAAAAGAGAAGAAAGCTCCAACAACAAGAGAATGCATTATGTCCGAGGCAGAGGTCGAGGACGAGGTAGAGGTCGTGGTCATAGACGAGGTTGGAATTTCAACAACAACAACTCCAATTATGCCAAAGGAGAAAACTCAACCAGAGGACGAGGCAGAGGCAATCCAGGATTGAGGTATGACAAATCCCAAGTACAGTGCTATAATTGTCAAAAGTTTGGGCATTATGCTTCAGAATGCAGAGTTCCAAGCACCAGAATTGAGGAGAGAGTGAACTATGCTGAAGAAAAAAATGGTGAAGATGGCACACTTTTACTGGCACGCAATGACACAAGTGGAGGTCAAGAAAATACATGGTATCTTGACATAGGTGCTAGCAATCATATGAGTGGAAACAGAAGCATGTTCGTGCAACTAAGTGAATCTATGAATGGCAGTGTTGCTTTTGGAGATGATTCAAAAATACCAGTGAAGGGTAGAGGTAACATTCTTTTTCGTGCAAAAGATGGTAGTCACCAAATAATTTCGAATGTTTACTATGTACCCAATATGAAAAGCAACATCCTTAGTTTGGGTCAACTTTTAGAAAAAGGCTATGATATTCACTTAAAAGATTATAGTCTTTTCCTAAGAGATGACAAAGGAAATCTAATTACAAAGGTGAAAATGTCGAAAAATAGAATGTTTCGTTTAAATATTCAAAATGATGTTGCAAAGTGTCTCAAAGCCTGTCACAAAGATCCATCCTGGATTTGGCATCTTCGATATGGGCATCTCAACTTTGGAGGATTAGAGCTACTATTCAAGAAGAACATGGTGAAAGGTTTACCATACATCAATCACCCTGATCAACTTTGTGAAGGATGTTTACTTGGCAAGCAGTTCAGAAAGAGCTTTCCAAAGGAATCAAACTCAAGAGCTCAGAAGCCACTCGAGCTCATTCATACTGATGTGTGACGGTCCATTCAAGCCAAACTCCCTTGGTAAAAGTAACTACTTACTTCTCTTTATAGATGATTTTTCAAGAAAAACTTGGGTGTATTTTTTGAAGCAAAAATCAGAAGTTTTTGAAACTTTCAAGAAGTTTAAAGCTGCAGTGGAAAAAGAAAGTGGATACCAGATTAAAGCCATGAGATCTGATCGAGGTGGAGAGTTCACTTCCAAAGAATTTTTAGAGTTTTGTGAACCAAATGAAATTTGACGCCTTTTGACAGTTCCAAGATCCCCCCAACAAAATGGTGTTGCAGAAAGGAAGAACAGAACCATCCTCGACATGGCAAGAAGCATGCTTAAGAGTAAGAGGCTTCCTAAAGAATTTTGGGCTGAAGCAGTTGCATGTGCAGTCTACTTATCCAATCGATCTCCAACAAGAAGCGTGTGGGGCAAGACGCCACAAGAAGCTTGGAGTGGAAGAAAACCCGGCATCACCCATCTAAGAGTCTTCGGAAGCATTGCCCATGTACATGTACCAGATGAAAGTAGAACCAAGCTGGATGACAAAAGTGAGGAGTTCATCTTCATCGGCTACGACAACAACTCCAAAGGATACAAGCTTTACAATCCAAACAACGGGAAGATCGTGATTAGTCGAGATGTAATTTTTGATGAAGAAGGAGAATGGGATTTTGGCTCTAGTGTGGATGACTTCAACTTCTTTCCCATTGAAGAAGATGATCATACACAGATAAAACAAGTAGACGAACAACAAGAGCCTGCTACTCCACCTATCTCACCAGCACCAACCACATGCGGAGATTCACCGCTGTCTTTCTTAAATGAAAGAACCGAAGAACGTACAAGGAGTCTTCAAGATCTCTATGAGGTAACTGAGAGACATGATAATCTCACTCTCTTTTGTCTCTTTGCTGATTGTGAGCCAATCAACTTCCAAGAAGCTGCACTAGATGAGAAGTGGAGAATTGCAATGGATGAAGAAATCAAAGCCATTGTGAAGAATGATACTTGGGAGCTTATTACTCTTCCAAAAGGTCACAAGGCAATTGGTGTCAAATGGGTGTATAAAACAAAAAGAAATGCGAAGGGAGAAATTGAAAGGCACAAGGCGAGGCTAGTTGTAAAAGGCTATAGTCAAAAGGCTGGCATAGACTATGACGAGGTATTTGCTCCTGTAGCTCGACTTGAAACTATCAGACTTATTATTTCTTTGGCTGCTCAGAACAAATGGAAGATTTTTCAAATGGATGTGAAATCTGCTTTCTTGAATGGATTTCTTGAAGAAGAAGTTTACATCGAACAACCATTAGGCTATGTGGTGAAAGGACATGAAGACAAAGTTTTGAGATTGAAGAAAGCTCTTTACGGGTTAAAGCAAGCACCAAGGGCATAGAATAGTAGAATTGACAAGTATTTTCAAGAGAAAGGCTTCACCAAATGTCCATATGAACATGCTCTCTACGTCAAAGAAAAAGATGGAGATATTTTGATTGTGTGCCTGTATGTGGATGATCTCATCTTCACTGGAAGTAATCCAAGCTTGTTTGAAGAGTTCAAGAGAGTGATGATCAAAGAGTTCGAGATGACTGACATCGGACTGATGGCATATTACCTCGGCATTGAAGTCAAGCAAAAGGAAGAAGGCATATTTATCTCCCAAGAAAGCTATGCAAAGGAGATTCTCAAGAAGTTCAAAATGAATGATTGTAAGCCTATAAGCACGCCAGTGGAATGCGGAGTTAAATTATCCAAACATGATGAAGGTGAAGATATAGATCCAACATTCTTTAAAAGTTTGGTTGGAAGCCTACGTTATTTGACATGCACAAGACCATATATCCTTTATGTTGTTGGACTTGTGAGTCGATACATGGAGAATCCAAAAACCACTCATTTTAAAGCTGCAAAAAGAATCCTTCGCTACATCAAAGGTACAATTAATTTCGGCTTGTTTTACTCATTTTCTAATGACTACAAGCTTGTTGGATATAGCGATAGTGATTGGGGTGGAGATGTAGATGATCGAAAAAGCACCACAGGATTTGTGTTCTTCATGGGAGATATTGCTTTCACATGGATGTCAAAGAAACAACCAATTGTCACGCTATCCACTTGTGAAGCTGAGTATGTAGCTGCTACATCAAGTGTTTGTCATGCAATTTGGCTCAGAAATTTGCTGAAGGAGTTGAGTTTGGCACAAGAAGAGCCAACCGAGATTTGTGTTGATAACAAATCAGCAATTGCCCTATCCAAGAATCCAGTCTTTCATGATCGAAGTAAACACATAGACACTCGTTATCATTTCATAAGAGAGTGTATTGCAAGAAAAGAAGTGCAAATTAAGTATGTAAAATCACAAGATCAAGCAACTGATATCTTCACTAAGCCACTCAAGCAAGAAGACTTTGTAAGATTCAGAAGTTTGCTTGGTGTCACAGGATCAAGTTTAAGGGGAGGTGTTGGATCATAAACTTGATCCAAGATGAATAAATCAAGCCCAACTCATGGAAGATTCCAAGAGTAGGTATGGTTGGTGAGGTTTGAATTATTTGTGTTAGGTGTGTTAGGTGTGGTTGGTGAAGTAGGTGAGTGGTAGGTTTTAATGGATGGTGAGGATTTGTGTATTAGTTGAATAAATGAATGGTTGTGATTAGTTTGTTTCATGTATAAATACCCCCTCTCCCCTTTGGTTCAAACATCAAGTGAAGTAGCAAAATCTCTAAGGTGTAGAGAGTGAAAAATAAGAGTTATAATTGGTGAGGAGTGTTGTTGAAGAAATAAAATAGTGTGTTTTGTGTGTCTTATTTGTTAATTCTCCAACAGTAATTTCGTGAAAGATATCATGACATTTAATTTTAATGTTTTAATTTAGTCTAGATTCAAATTAATGGTTAATTATTTCTTACAGCCATTTTATATCTAATGTTCTTCCTTACAATATATGTTCTCAGAAAGGAATTATGTCTTCAGTTTATTTTTTTTTATTCGGTTGTATTGGCCATTCTGGATTCCAACTGTATGTGTCCTAACAGATATGAAGTTTGCATGATGTCTTCTATAATCTGCAGATTGCTTTGCTGGAGAAAATATTGTTGAGTTTGCCATACATGAGGTAAGCGATGAGGTAAGGCATTCATCGCTGACTTTGATTTTTCTTATTCTTATTATTAGTAACAGTAACTCTCTTTATCTGATTTTATTCATATTATCAGGAGCTGGAAGCTTTACAAGAAAGCCAGAAACGGCAGGCCCAGGCCCCTTCTGCCGGGTCTTTACGTCTTAAAGATGACTCGTTTACAAGAAACCACGTGTATTTTTTCCTAGGCAGAGCATTTCAGAATTTGTCTATAGCTCTAGAAGTTTTGAAACAAGTAATAATACAGTAGAGCTGTTTCTGATTGTCATCATCATTTTTTCACCTTATAGGTTCATACATACAACAAAGAATTATATTTGTTTCCCAATCCATCTTCAGACTCCCATGCTTGTGGATGCTTTCTTTTATACATCTGCCTAAATATTCGTACAAACCCACAAATAATTTTGCTTGTGTCATTTCCTTTTCAGATGGGTACATGCACAGAAATATTTTTGTACTTTGTGTTTACATATTGAATACAAGTAAATAGATGTTTTAAGTCTATTTCAATTATTACTTTATCTCTTTTTGCCAGCAAAACTTGCTGACATAATTGCTCTTTGTTGTGCTTCTAAAGTTGATATTCTGTGAATTTTTTTGTAATCATTTTTCTCAGACCATGTTTTAAATACACGTGACAGGTCCATGCTGAACTGAGGAAATGGCTTAAAGACAATGTCAATGCTGAAGTTGCAGCATCAACTCGAATCGTATCCTTTCACTACTTTGTTAGCCATTAATTGTGACCACTATTTAAAATTAATTGTGTATGTTGTAATCGTTATTAATATATATGGAGCCAAGCATGGGCTTATTGAAGCTAATGACTGGTCTTTTTAGAACTTTTTCTTGTTCAGACAAAGTAATAAATAGCACCTTACAACTAAACATACAATATTATTACTCCAACTTGTTTATTGAACTTACTTTGGCCTTTTCTATTTGATATCAAGGAGACGTATTCTCACATATATGCATTCTTTTGCTCTGCTATGTGCTTAATATTTTTCCTTTTGCAACAATAATTTTAGTTGGATTGGTTCTTAAACAGTTCCAAATATTTAGAAAAACGGAAGTTGCTTAAGGATATAATATACAATGCAAACTGTTGAAAACGGATCCAAGAACAGAATTCTCTGCCACTGATATTTTCTTCAGCTTAATTAATTAGTGGGGTAATGAATAATAATGCAGTGAACCAGGCCTGTTTTTGTATTCCTCGTTTATAGGTACTGACAGATTCATCAATATTATCAAGTTTCCACTCATCAACATTTTATAATTAGATGTCGTTCTTGGTTTATCCTACAGTTTCATTTTGTAGTATACTACTTGTTTTAATGCTGAAGCTGTGAAAAACTTTTGTACACTCTCAACAATGGCAAGATACTGAAAAAGAAATTCAATTGTAGGTTGTTGTCCACTGAACGACCGACAAATGTTTGTTATTATTTAGGCATTTTTTCATTTTTATTTTTGGGGTTAGAATAACAGAACGAGATATATTTTCACAGCTACTTTCAAAATATTTAATGACAACTGCATCATCCAAAAAGAACCAGTGATTTTGAATTAAATTTTTATTGAGATCCGCTTTCTGGCTGTATTAAAGCCTGGTGACCTTCGGAGAAATCTTATATATATCTCCAGTATAGGGAATATATTTATTTGTCTTATATATATCTCCAGTATAGCGAATATATTTATTTGTCTTATATATATCTCCAGTATAGGGAATATATTTATTTGTTGCGCTTCTCTATGCGTGGTTTGG
Source organism: Citrus australasica (assembly GCA_029618585.1). NCBI lineage: Eukaryota > Viridiplantae > Streptophyta > Magnoliopsida > Sapindales > Rutaceae > Citrus > Citrus australasica. The sequence goes on from JARCIV010000004.1 coordinate 8,488,645, forward strand.
TATAGTCAATTGGTGTTGCATATGCAGGTTGAGAGAAATTGTTGGTCTTGGGAGTTTTGCTGGGTATTTGTTGAGAATGGGAGTTTATCTACTGGAATTTTACTGAGAATATGGGAGTTCTGCGTTACAAGATTTGACGGCTTGTTAGTTTGTAAAATTTGAAACGTTTGCTGGAATTAACTTCTTAATTACTTTGGATGTGTTAACTGTTGGATAAAAGTGTTTTTGGATGATGTTATTAACACAAAGTGTTTGTGGACTTAATAGAATGTATAATTTAATTTTTGGTTCATATTGAATTTGTGATTGAATTTCATATACAAGAATGCATAAATTTAAATGAAATAATTCATAATTATGTTCAGTATAAATTTAGAATTTGTGATAGAAAAAATTAATCATAAAATAAGTCATAAAAAGAATTAATAACATAAAATATCAATCATAAATTTTATCACAAAAGTAATATATTACCCGTCAAAATTGTCCAGACGAAAATTAATTTTCCTGCCAAAATTTCAAAATAAAAAAAATTTGCACATTTCCCCGCCAAAAAATTAAATAATTTATTCATTTCTTTCCATGACTGACATATGACATTTAAACGCTATCATACGTTAATGACATACTTTTTTTCTATCATAAAAGAGTGACAGACACATAGATGATAGATAATTTCATTGTCATCCACCCCGCTTTATGATAGATTTTTGCAGTCATCTATTGTCAATTTTCTTGTAGTGTTGGGTGTATTGGGTATTGTTTTTTTTAGAGTTTTTTCACTTTTGTAAAGTCTCATTATTAGTAAAATTATCTTTCAGTCTTTGCCCACGGATGTAGGTTTTATGCCGAACCACATAAAAATTATTGTGTCTTATTTTCTTTGCACTTGTTTACATCACATTTATATTTATCTAGAAGTTACAGTCACTGTAATATTGGTAATTGCTCAATCTCATGCTTCCGTAACAATATTCACTATCAAATGAATTAGAATAACAAAAGCAATTCATATTATTTGGCACTAAAGTGCTATGGAATAAGAATAGCTTATCGAATCTCTTGCGTCTAATCATTCAGGAGTAGAGACAATCTTTAAGAATCATATTTCAAATGTGAGAGATAAAACCGACAGTAAATTCAATGAGATAAATAAAGAGATTGTATTTTTTCATATCTCTATTTTCTTTACTTTTTAAATTTAAAATCACCTTTTCAACTGGTTTGTTAACCTGTTATAATATTTTAAAAATAATTAAATTTTTTAATTAATAAAAATAATGTGTACTGTTGATAAGATCTAATGATATATAGTTCTTACATTATTAATGCGGTAAAAAAATTACGGCGGATGTTTTCTTTCGATATCTTTCCGGCACAAACAATTCCACATGGTCTATGACACAAGTTAACTAAAAGATTTATCTCTGCTTTATTTTCTTAGTTTTTTTTAATAGGCTGAGTAATGTGTAAAAGCCATATAATTAATTACATATAGATCTCGAAAATTAGTTACTCCAAACCAACTTGTGCTTATATATATATTTTTCCCCAATAAATTATATTTTCTATTTTCTACTTTTGTTCCTTTTCTTTTCTTTCTCGTTTCCTGATCTAACACTAGATCAGAGTAGGCAACAAAATAGTGTTGCGTTAATTAAGACACAAGCACAACTTGAATAAGGACTTTTCCATTTTATAGTTGCTAAAAATAGAAACTATTTTTGTTAACAAAACCTATTTCATTAATTATAACATCCCCAAAGCAAAATCTATTTCTAATATAATTATTGTACTTTCAAACTTAAAAGGGATTTCATGCCATTATTACTCCTATATTTAATTAACATGCTAAATATATAAGAATTGAACCATACGGGGCGTCACCTTCTGAACGTGCAATCTTTTTTCCCCCCTTTTCCTAGCTTTCCCGTTTTTGCAATATATATTTGTCCCCTTTTCGTTCTTTCCCTTTTTGCAACATAATACGACCTATTAAGTCACACAAACACGACATAAATACGGCACATTCATCTCTTTAAATAGTTCGAATTTCTTCTCTATTTGATTCATTGCAATTATCCTCTTTCTAGCCAGCTAGCTAGCACTCCTCTCCTCTTGCAAAAGTTATTTCTCTTGCTAGAATCCCTTATTCTCTTGCTAGAATCCCTACCAAGAAAACAATGGTTGGCTTTTATTTTTATATCTTTAGTTGTTTCTTATAATTTGGATTAATTTTAACTGTATTAATACTTTCCATGCTTTTCAGGACAATGTTGTAATTGTACCTCGTTGGCTAACCGCTCTTCTTAGAGGAAGATTCGACGAGCATTGTGAAGAGCAAGGTCATAATCGAAAACATAAGAACCTTTTTTGTTTGGAATGTCGAACTTGTATTTGTCAAAATTGCGATGATCATGCGAATCATCGACTCTTAAAGGTTACTATCTATACTTACTGATTCTGTACTATTATGATCTTTTATTTTGCTTTGATATTGCTTTACATCAATTTTTAATATTTCAGATTTTCACATATGGCACTGGTAGAAATAAAAGTTGTGCAGTTGTAAAGTTGGACAATACCAACGAGTTGCTTGATTGTAGCCATATCCAAGTAAGTTGTCATCTTATTTTTATGTATGTGATATTCATAACCCATGACTTTTTATTATTCTTTTCTCTTTATTACAATACTTTAAAAAAAAGAAAAAAAGAGAGTATTATTTTAATGAATTAGTGTTTTCATACGGTCCAAAAATAATGATTATTTTAATTTCATTTTTAATAATTTGTCATTAAATATTTACTCACTTTCAAAAAAAAAATTTTTTTTTCCTCACTTTCCTCGCTTTATACATTTATGTGTTCTAAATCTATGTTACTCTTTAGCCATGCGTCCATAATGGTGCCCAAGTGTTACTTATTAAGCAAAGGCCACAGACAAGTTATGGTGGCAATAATTGTGAACGTGACGGCTGCGATGCAACGCTTGAACATCATAATTCCTTTTGTTCAATCGATTGCAAGGTTAGTTAATTAACTAATTAATTTCACTTTAGTTAAATTATTTTATTCTAACTCTAATATTTATCTGTCTTTAATTATAGGTTAATCATATCATGTCAGTTCCATCCAATTATCGCAACGCCAAATGGCTTTTGAACAGAGTGAATCTGCCATAGCTTGCACTGCATGCGTCATCAAATTCTTCAATTGTTTTTTTTTCTCTTCATTAGACATTTAAATTTCTAGTGAAGGGCGCTTTTTTTTTTGGGTTTTCGGAACTTATTATTATTAGTAATGAGTATTTATTTGAGTTATCAATCTTTGGTCAGTTATGTGGTTTGACTTAATTACTAAAAATTGGATCCTGTAAACCCTAAGCTTTGTTAAATTCAAAAATAAAAAGATGAATAAGTGGTGAGAGTTATTCCATCGAAAGACCCACAAGGATATAAACAAAACAAAAAGTAAAACGCGAAGAATAGGAAGGTTAGCCATGTGAGCTCAACTGTTGTGAAAGCAAGTGATCAACACTTCATACAGTGGGCCGCTTCTTAGAACACCATGAGATACGGTTTGCATTGAGAAAGATACAAAATCCCGTTGTACTTCATCAAGTCTGATAAAAAAAAGGGGCCCCAATCAGCATCACAAAATTAAACCATTCAAGTTAAGTGTACAACTTCATACAGTGGGCCGCTTTTTTTTGGATTTTATTTTTTTTAGAAATCAAATTTGGGTGCCATTTATTTATTTTTTCTTATTTAGAATAGGAGAATCTTAATATAAAATAATATTTTATATTTGTCTATTTTTGTAAATTTGTGATGTTTAGGGCTACTATGTTAGGGGTGCAAAACCCTAATTTTATTAATTCAAACTTTTTCAATAAAACATTCATTATTGAGAAGCTTTGTTTCTCTTATCAATCAAATTCTTATGTTTTCACATTGTCATTAAGGTAAATCCCTCCATAGAAAAGTTATATGGGGAAAACTCATTTTAGCACTGAACAAGTTTTTTCTTTTAATTTATATATGTATATAAGTTTCGATTTTAGATGGGTAAAATGATGATTTTATATCTTCTCAAGATTTAAACTTGGGTAACCAATCAAATAAAATTATGTAAAAACTACATAACAATGAAGCCCTTGGGGCTAGAAAAAAAATTACAAGTTTATGACTATGAAACACAAATAGATTAACCAAAAGAATTAATGAAGAGAATACGAAGCATTGGTCTGAATCATGAATTATCTATGTATTTCTTTTTGTTGCTTTAGAATAAAAAGTTATTATCTTATGCTTTTATCTAAATTAGTAATTTTTCAAATAGGCACAAGTTGGGATCAGAGAATTTTATTATTTAATTAAGGTTATTAATTTATCATTTATTGTATTACAACATTATTACTATTACTATTACTATTATTATTATTTTTTCTAAAGTCCCCATACTTGATACACCTAATGAAAAGAGTTTTTATTGTTGTGAGTAATTTATATATATATATATACACACACACACACACAAATAGAAACATAATAGAATCTTTCGGTGTATATAATTTTGGTAAAATCAGTTCCATAATCTGTAATGCAAGTTAAGGGAAAAAGATAGCTAAGCCTCCGAGATTTGGGAAAATGGTCATGAAGAAGCCCAATTTCAATAATGGACATTAAAACCTAATTTTAACTAGTTAATATTCTTTACATATAGTTAGTAAAAAAATAGCTTCAAAATTTGTAATAAATATAAAAGTGTGCTACATATAATTTACTCTATCTAGTAGACTAATAATAGTAAAAAAATAATATTTGAAATAATTTTTAAAATATAAATTATTATATTTATTTCATTAATACATTTGTATTTATTATAAAGATTTTAAATAAATCTTTGGTTTAAATAAATTTTACAATGAATAAAATATATCTCATCCATTATTTTAAAGTTAAAAATTATTTTATGTAAAATTCAAGATAATTCAAACTATTATATAATATTTTAATATTATGTTTCCATTTGTATAAAATTTACTTTAATGTAATAGAATATGTCTAATAGATTGTAAAATATTAAATAATTTTTTAATGTTGAAATTATTTTAAAATGTATATATTATTACAATCATTTTAATATTATATTTCTATTTTTATAAAACATTGAGTCATTTTTTGTGGTTAATTAGCGCCAAAGGATATTATGGCAAAGGAGGATTCCTTTATTGAAAATTGGGAGTTTGTTTGACCATTTTCTTAAATTTTATGGGTGTAGTTATGCTTTCTCCTATAATTAAGAGTGAGACTATTTGAACCCACAAATTTCATTTCTAGAATCATTTTTTTATAAAATTTTTATTATTTATGAAATTTTTGTGGAATTACCGAATGCAATGTGTTCTCTTTCTCTTCCTATTCCTCACATATTTTCTTCTTTCAAAGTTCAATTGCATGTGAATGTTTAATGTTTCTGTCAAAAGTTGATAAATTCGTCTGTCAAAAATTGATAAATTCAAATTGGCCATCATCAATTAATTAAGATACAAACACTACCCAAATAAGACTCAAACTTTTCCTATTATAGTTGCTAAAACAGAAATTAATCTACCCGTGTGCTTTTTTTTTTCTTGTTCATTAAACCTATCACATTAATTAATTAGAACAGTGCTACAATTTTTCGGACAGCAATACGACACAAATAAGCCACATACATATATAAAATGCTCAATTCTCTTTGATTCTTGTGTAATTCTCTTTACTAACACTCCTCTCTCTCTCTAAAAAATATACACTCTCCAGCATCAAAAGATAATTATGGTCGGTCTTTTCTTTAATTTTCACTTTTTGTTTAGAATTTAGATTCAGCTTTGATCATATAGTTGTGCTGATCTTTTAATAATCTCGTGTCAAGGGTGATTAGCATATTGAATCCAACTTCGTTTGTTTATTAGGACTCGAAATTTTTGTTATTGAATTTTATCAGTTAATAACATTAATTGTATTTCAATCGTGTTTTCAGGCAGGGAATCAACCCCAGTGGCTCCAAGGTCTTTTGACTCTCTTCCATGAGAGAAGCTTTGAAAATTGCAATCATGGAAAGGCTGTTAAACAAAGGAACATATATTGTTTGAATTTGCGCCAGAATATGCGAAAAATGCTTGTCCGATCACGAAAGTACTCATCACCTCTTAAAGGTTCACATGAATAAATAAATATTAATTGAATTAAATATATTACATCATGAAATTTTTAAAACCATCTGCATGATTTATTTACTTATGCATTTGTTTTGTAAATCTTTAATATTTCAGATCCGCACATCTGACCGAAAGAGCGTTGTACGGTTGGTTGACGCTGACGAGTTTATTGATTGTGGACATATCCAAGTAAAAAGTCAAAGCTTGAATTGCAATCTTATTTATTTCTTCTTCATTGAATATTTTCTTCAAAAATTCTTGTATTTGCCAACGAAGTACTATTCTGAACTACATAATAATGCCATGTACAAACTCAGCTAGGCTGCAAGGGAATAATTATTTCTGTTCACTCTATTGCAAGGTTCATTCAAAATCTCCGTATAATTCGTATATATGTATGTGTGTGTGTGTATATCTATACACATATTACCGGGTAAATTTTTTTAGTCGCTTAGTATCAGTTATACATCTATTTATACATATATAAAAGTTTACATTATTCTTTTTGTAATTATTAATCCTCCCCCTTTTAGGTTTCTTATCTCTGTCAAAATTCATGGAATTCAAGCAATTTTCCTCGTCTATTGAACAAGTTTGGTCTTTGAAGAAGCTCGCTGGTTTAATTTGACGAAGAAATAATGAATAAATGACAAAGAAAATTCTGAAGCTCGGAGTTTTTTCAAATTATTTGTAGTGACAGACTATTTTATTAATTTCTGTTTTATTTGAAATTCCTTATTATTATTATTATTATTATTATGAATTAGAATTTTTATTTTTGAAAGTTCTATCATTGATTGTGCATAGATTTTAGCTACAAATAGAATCATTAATTTTATTATCTTGCCAGTTGAAGCTGTAAATTGTCTTACAAGTTATTTGTTAGTCTGATCACCAATTATACATATTATCAGTTAGTACAGTTTTGATGGATAAATGTTGGCCTATCTTCGCCACTCCAAAACACTGGAATGCTTCTTTTGCTGGTTGCAAGTAAATCTGCGGCGAAATGACTTGAGTTGTACAATTAATCCGAAATATAAAAGAAAAAAGAAGGATACAAGCAATTAAAATTCCAAATCCCTAGTCTCCGAAATTAAGGCATTAAAGGATCCTTTGAACGTTCTCCTTTTTTTACTTGGAATAATACTTCTATATACAAAAGGGACTAATACCAATTTCCAATGATTGAATCTTTTATGGAATGGTCCACTGAAGTGGCGATCTTGGAATTTCTTGAAAGGGCATTTATTCGTTTAGTTATTATACAATGTTGTGGTTATTCTTTATCGATTGCAGAAGAAATTGGGCTCGAAACTAGCTAGCATTAGTATTAGAGACTTGATGCTTCATTAATTATCTCAACTTAATAGTTCATTTAGAGAAACGGACTGTTCCTTAGTAATGATTTTTCCAACATTATAAACGTTTATCCTAAGTAATTATCCCATAAAGAGCGTGGGATAACTTTTCACTATTTTGGGGATTAACCCTCACATGAGGTACCTAACTTTTATACTCGCTCCATGATTCAGGATGGCATTGAGTACCACCCGCAGCAGATTTGTCATTACCAATCCGACACTAACAAAATGTTTAAATTACTGAAGATGCGGGTTTTAATTTTTTTTTTAAAAAAAAAACTATCCGCTGTGGATTTTAACAATTATCAAAACCACCGATAACCTGCAGTAGTTTTTGCCCATAACCCATAGTTACGACAGTAGCAATAGATTATTTCAAATCAGCAGTTTTGCCTGTAACTTGCGGCGGTGGCAACAGTGACATATTTATTCCAAATTATAATACCACATCCAAAATCATAATACACATCCAAAAAATTCATCTAAACATTTCTATAAAAATATACCCTTACTATTGCATATAAATATACAATTAACGTTAGGCTAGGAGTTATGTTTATGCTTGAGTTTTTGACTAGATTAGTAGGCGCGTTTAGGTGGATTTTTGGCCAAAACCGAGAAATCTAAGATAGACCAATTTCAACTAATATGGCTGCCTTTTCATTGATAGCTACAAAAGTTTCTTTAAAAATATATACATAAATACTGTGAAGAGAAATATGTGAATCCAGCTAGCAATAACAGTTATGTATTTTAAAATTAAATATTTTTAAATTAAAAATATTAGGTTAGGTCTTGAGCAACAAGTGGTTGTTTATAACAGGGTTTATGTATTTTTATAATTAAATATTTTTAATGTAATTTTAATAATTAAATTTTATAAAAAAAAATAAAGTTGTGGGTTAACAGATACTGTTGTGTAAATTTAATTGTACTCGCAAGCACACGAATCTATTGTAGTACAGATTTACGGTAACGAGTGTCGATTGAGGAGGAGGTTAATTTAGTTATGTGTAGAGTTAATTTTCTAAGTGTGCATGTGAATTGGCTAGAGATTATTTTTTATCAACACTAATATTTAGAATAAAAACCATGGGAATAAATTAAGGATGAAAATAATTCAACTAAAACACTTGAGCCTCTGAATTCAACTCAACACTTCACCAGGGGCTTAATATTCCTTTTTTACTTCTAATTAGTTTATGAGAGGGTATTTCCAAAACGTAAGCCTCATTTAATAAATATAGTATGAAACACTTAGTGTCCCCAGATATTAATGATCTTCTTCTAAGTGTGGTGTCAAGTATACGTTGTGCTACACGATAATAATCTTTATGTCGACAACGTGGCAAGACCATTTACTAAATAAGTTAGATGCACTCTCGATCAACACTAAGTCAAGAAAACCCACAATTACTGGAGGAGATTTTCTTTCTAATAAATATGGTGTAAAGTGCTTATTGTACCAGACAGTAATGATCTATCACTAGGGAGCCGGTATACCATTCAAAATCTATATAGGATACACTGTCTGTTGGCAATGAGTCAGAACATCCACATAAATCAGAGAGAAAAATAAAATAAACTTATCAAATTAAACCTATGGATCATGTTGAGACTTCATCTTCAACCAAAACTTGAAATTAAATTAGCCACTCATGATTGAACTAGGGGTAAAATGATAATTTTATTAAAATATGTAGAAAGTACAAGATCAAGAGAGAATTATGAAAAATGAAGCTCAAATTTAGATTCAACGCTGTCAAATTAGGGGGAGCCCCTTATTTATAGATGTAATGAGTGAATCATGGGCATCGCATGAAAACAATTCAGATACTCAAGATTGTGTCGTGGTCTAATTAGTTAAAACATATCATCAGGTCCAATAACATGCTGCTATATCACCAATCAACACCACTTCAACATTTTTTGGTACAATAGGATATTGGCATACTGCCACATCATCGGTAAATGCCACGTCATTGGTCCATGCCATATTACCATTTTCGGTCCAATAAACTACTGCTACATCATTTGGTCAACGCCACGTTAGCTAGTCAATGGCATGCTAGTTGGGCCCCACTAAAATCTCAAAATTATAATTTTACCATTTATGCCCTTCCTACGGTGTTAAGTTGTTCTGAGCTCAAAAATACTATTCATTTTACTGTCTGACTTCTCATTAATCATGAAATATCCAAAATACCCTTGAAATACATAAGATTATAACAATACACACAAAATTAAAGTTTAAAGGACTTAAATATATAAAAGTATAATTGTTAGCGAGGCTTGGAGTACAAAATGATGATTTAACCTTCTGTAAATATGTATTCCCTATCCCTCAACACACCCTTCAACCAGCTTATTGCCAGTCCATAGCAATAAGCTATAAAATCCAAATCAAATTAAAATCTGTTTACCAAATAAATGAAATCTTCTAAATTCTATTCTTCTCATTCGCTGCTTAACCATCAATCAACAATTCAGCAAAACTTCTTTCGTGTGCAGTGATCTTTGACATAATGATTATGGGATTTGGTTAAAATAAAGTGGTATTTTCGTTCTTACCACTTCATTGAAGGTATTTTTCTTAGGTAGCAAGTTTATTTATAATATATTTCTAACCAACTCTAATTGTTTTACATGAACACTCTCTGCTTGCTTAGAAAGGAGGCCCTGTTATTAAGAAAACGTTGGGTTGGACAAATAGAACTCTCACCATTTTTTGCAAACACCTTTTGCTTGCTTAGGCATGAGGCCCAATTACTAAGTAAGAGTTTACATAAACTTGATCAACTCTCACAATTTTACACGAATACCCTCTGATTGCTTAGACAGGACACCTTGTTAGTTAGTGAGAGTGTCTCTTTTCTTTTCTTTTTTTTCTTTTTTTGGGTAATTTCTACTACGTCTGGTAGTTGCTTATGAATGAAATGAAAAGATTAGGTATTACAAAATCTTAACTTACCACCACCACCTGTCATGTATGTCTATACTAATCTATTGAATCTATCAAGATGGCCAAGGTAGCAAAAAGGGGCACTCAATAATATCATAATGGAGAATTCAAAAATTTATTTTTATTTTTATTTTTTTTATTTAGACTCAAAGTCTAAGAAGATGCGTATCAAGATGTATGTCTAGAGTAACTAAACTCTATATTCGGCTATTTTCAACCCAAAAATTTAGAAAACGTTAGTAAGAATACAAGAACACACCTATTATTTATTGCACAATTGTCAATTATTCCCTCCTCTTAACATCAATGAGACATTATCCTCAATATCTTGAAGGAAAAAAGTAGAGTTTAGAAGACATCACTTGAACACAGCAATAGAAAATATTTAAAAACAGAGATTTAGATCTAATTTGTACTTCTTACTACTACTACCATCATCAATCGACCAATACAACGTAAGAGTCTTGAGATTTGGCTCTAGACTATAAGCTTCTAAAAGATTAAGTAACTCATTAGTAGTAAGAGCACAGATAATAAAAAATATCAATGAATATTAGAGAATGGTAATCTCATATGGTTTAATTAATTGAAATATAGCAAGTAACTTACAGCTTCTTGGTAAATATTGATTTTTAATTTTAAATTAGCATATAATTGCTATATTATTCTATATCATGGACAGCACTTAAGATGCCGATCTTGTTGAAGTGTTCAAGTCATTCCAAAAGAGCTCAACATATATATACTTGCTTTAGACGTTGATACATGAGCTCTAAATGGAATACCGCAAAAGTATATATCATTTTAATACTGAGAAATTTTATTTCCCCAAATACAAGAAGATATTGGAAACTTGGAAACTAAAAAACTTAATGAGTAATCCATATAAAAACTTTACATCGAATATGTAGTTCAATTGAAAGGGAAAAAAAATTAAAGTAACAAGATACAAATTTCATCTGATTAATAAAGTTCATGTTCTCACAATTCAAAGTTGGCTCTAATTAATAATTCACAAATGTTAGTTTTTAATTACTATGGCGGCATGGATAGTTGCAAGATGATAAAAGAAATATGTAATAAAAACAACTAAAATCGAAAATAAAACTAAATTTATTTATAAAAATAATTATACAAAATATTAAAAACACACCTGAAAATCAAGATTACAGGGACATGGAGAGAATTTGAGAAGAAGAGAGATGTAGAGAGATCATTAAAAACATAAAAATGAGCCTTAATTTATAGAAAAATAAATTCATAATCCAGTGTTTTACGGTCCATCATAAGTTTCATGCATGCGCTCCTCACAACCAATAGATCAAGATCCAACGGCTGGTCAAACTTTAAAAGTCAACATCACACGTGGCATTGTTTGACTCGTTTAATTTGGCCAAAGAACTGTTGAGATTTGGCAGGTTAATGGGTGGATTGGGTCGACCCGAATACAAAGATTCGGATCCTACAACTTGCTTCACCAACCATTGTCACGTGGTGCAATCATGGCCATTGAATCATGAATGGTTGAGATTTAGTCAAAATTGCCTGCTATCCCATGCACTCAAATATATTGTAAGCTCATTTCATCATCCAATCAGTATTCGGTCAAGCGAAAAAGTCAACTCTTTTTACACAAGCTCAATTTTAAGCCGATCTTGACTGATCTTAAAGTTTTCGGATCTCCAGAATCCAAATTTGACCTCCGTTTATTTGTTTGGAGCCTCGAATTGCCTGAAATTAATATTTCACCTAATAAACACATAAAAATACACAAAATTAGATATATTTAATACATAATTAATAATTCCTAACATATTCCGTAAACACAAATATAAATTATAACATAAGCACAAAATAACATTATTACCGCTTGATAATTAGATAATTTTTAACACTAATCAACTATGCATTTGAGACAAAAAGAGAATAAAAAAAGTGTTATGCTATTAAAAATTAAATGTTGCATTTATAATGTTCCACAACATTAATGTAAAACGTAACAAATATATATATAATGATATTTTCGAGTAGTCAATTGTATCTTTCTTTTACAAAATGCTACTGGAAACAAACGGCTAACTATGAGCATCTGAAAGAATGGTGCATCATGATTTATACCAGGTAATGTGGCTACCAACGCACCCTAAGTGCAGTATGACCCAGCAAACTAAGGCAACATAAATGACAAAAATTTAATAACTCCTTTAATAAGTGGGCAAGATCATTAATTCATGTAAGGTAATAACTAAATATATAACATCATCAAAGCGTGATTTGATATGAATATTGTACAACAAGAACATCAAATCAATGATTCCTTGTCTGGTTTGACCGTCCAACAGCACATTTAGAAGCCTCCCTATCAAACATTGAAGGCAATAAACTGACAATAAGTTGAGCTAGAAGGACAAGTTAACCGTTCCCATAAATGGTCTTGCTAGGTTAACATTATATGTCCACTTGGATTTGGAAGGAGACTGCTATGTTATAAACATAATCCAGTTTGACAATACAACTGAAATTTACAAGAATTCACTATCAAATCAATTAGAATAACAAAAACAATTAAGATTATTTGGCACTAAAGTGCTATGGAATAAGAACAGCTTATCGAATCTTTTTCATATAATCATTCAGGAGTAGAGACAATCTTCAAGAATCCAATTTCAAATGTGAGAGATAAAACCGACAGTGAATTCAATGAGATAAATACAAAGATTGTATTTTATTATATCTCTATTTTCTTTACATTTTAAACTTAAAATCACCTTTTCAACTGGTTTGTTAACCACATTATTAATGTTGTGACAAAATTATGGCTTCATAGAGGGACACTTTTCTTTCGATATCTTTCTGGCACAAACAATTCCACATGGTCTATAACACAAGTTAATTAAAAGATTTATCTCTGCTTTATCTACTTAGTTTTTTTTAATAGGCTGAGTAATGTGTAAAAGCCATATAATTAGTTACATATAGATCTCGAAAATTAGTTAATCCAAACCAACTTGTGCTTATATATATTTTTCCCCCAATAACTTATATTTTCTATTTTCTACTTTTTTTCCTTTTCTTTTCTTTCTCGTTTCCTGACCTAACACTAGATCAGAGTAGGCAACAAAATAGTGTTGCGTTAATTAAGGCACAAGCACAACTTGAATAAGGACTTTTCCATTTTATAGTTGCTAAAAATAGAAACTATTTTTGTTAACAAAACCTATTTCATTAATTATAACATCCCCAAAGCAAAATCTATTTCTAATATAATTATTGTACTTTTCAAACTTAAAAGGGATTTCATGCCATTATTACTCCTATATTTGTCCCCTTTTCGTTCTTTCCCTTTTTGCAACATAATACGACCTATTAAGTCACACAAACACGACATAAATACGGCACATTCATCTCTTTAAATAGTTCGAATTTCTTCTCTATTTGATTCATTGCAATTATCCTCTTTCTAGCCAGCTAGCTAGCACTCCTCTCCTCTTGCAAAAGTTATTCTCTTGCTAGAATCCCTTATTCTCTTGCTAGAATCCCTACCAAGAAAACAATGGTTGGCTTTTATTTTTATATCTTTAGTTGTTTCTTATAATTTGGATTAATTTTAACTGTATTAACACTTTCCATGCTTTTCAGGACAATGTTGTAATTGTACCTCGTTGGCTAACCGCTCTTCTTAAAGAAAGATTCGACGACCATTGTATACTTTCTAGAGGTCATAACTTGGGTTACATGTGTTTGTTTTGTGCATATAATATACCGTTTCGAAGTTTGCAACTAGACATACAAAGCCACAGATAGATTGCACCTTTTTGGTCCGTGCTTGAGCTAAAAATTCTATTTTTTTCTTGGTCGTTTTTTAGTTTCAAGATATTTTCGTTTTTTTTAGAAATCAAATTTGGGTATCGTTTATTTTGTTTTTCCTATTTAGAACAGGAAAATCTTAATATAAATTAATATTTTAGATTTTTCTATTTTGATAAATTTGCGATGTTTAGGGTTACTATGTAAGGGGCCCAAAACCCTAGTTTTGTTAATTCAAACTTTTTCAATATAACGTTCATTATTGAGAAGCTTTGTTTCTCTTATTAATCAAATTCTTATGTTTCCACATCGTCACTAAGGTAAATCCCTCTATAGAAAGTTATATAAGAAATACTCATTTCAACACTGAACAAGTTTTTTCTTTTAATTTATTATATGTATATAAGTTTAGGCATTAGATGGGTAAAATGATGATTTTTATATCTTCTCAAGATTTAAACTTAGATAACCAATCAAATAAAATTATGTAAAAACTACGTGACAATTAAGCCCTTGGGGCTAGGCAAAACAAATTAGAAGTATATGACTATGAAACACAAATAGAGTAACCAAAAGAATTAATGAAGAGAGTATGAAGCATTGGTCTCAATCATGAATTATCTATGTATTTACTTTTGTTGCTTTAGAATAAAAAGTTATTATCTTATGCTTTTATCGATATTAGTAATTTTTCAAATAGGCCTAAGTTGGGACCATAGAATTTTTTTTATTTAGTTAAGGTTATTAATTTATCATTTACTGTATTACAACATTATTATTATTATTATTATTATTATTATTATTTCTAAAGTCCCCATATTTGATACACCTGATGAAAAGAGTTTTCATTGTTGTGAGTTTATATATATAGTGCATGTATATACAAATAGAAACCTAATAGAATCTTTCGGTGTATATCATTTTGGTAAAATCAATTCCATAATATGTAACACAAGTTAAGGGTAAAAGATAGTTAAGCCTCTGAGGCTTAGGAAAATGGTCATGGAGAACCCCAATTTCAATAATGGACACCAAGACCTAATTTTGACCAATTAATATTCTTTAAATATAGTAAGTAAAAAGATAGCCTTAAAATTTTTAATAAATATAAAAGTGTGCTATAGATAATTTATTCTATCTAGTAGACTAATAATATTAAAAAATTAATATTTGAAATAATTTTGAAAATATAAATTATCATATTTATTTCATTAATATATTTGTATTTATTATAAAACTTTTAAATAAATCTTTGGTTTAAATAAATTTTACAATTAATAAAATATATCTCATGCATTAGTTTAAAGTTAAAATCATTTTATGTAAAATTCAAAATAATTCAAACTATTATATAATATGATCTAATAAGAAAGATTAAGAATCAATATCCATGTTAGAGTGTGAGTGAGAATTTAGTTTACAAGATGTTATATTCGAGAGAGAATATGCATCTGTAAAAGAAAGGAAAAAAATGAATAATAATTCTAACATTCTAAAAATTTAAAAATAAATATACCTTTTATATAAGTGTAGAGAGAGATTTGGTGGGTTCGACTAACCCTACAGGCTACATTATGTGTAACTCTTTAGGCTAACACTTCATCATTAACAATAGCTCTACGAGTGCCAAATCTCAAGAAAATATTCTTCTGAATGAACTTTCCCATTGCTTTGGCATCATTTGTGGACAATGTTGTTGCTTCTACCCACTTGGATACATAGTCCATAACAATTCAGATGTATAAGCTGCTAAAAGACGATGGAAATGGTCCCATAAAATCTATTCCCCATACTCAAAAAGTTCCACCTCTAAGATGTTGATCAGTGGCATTTCATGTTCCCTATTCTTTTGCACCTGTCACAACATTTAACAAACTCATAAGCATCTCTAAAAATAGAGGGCCAGTAATAACCTAATTGAAGAACTTTTGTTGTTATTCTATGTCCTTCAAAATGTCCACCATATGCGCTAGCATGACAAGACTGCAGAATGTTTGAAATTTCTTCGTCAGAAACACATCTTCTGATCACATGGTCTGAACACATCTTGTACAAGTAGGGATCATCCTACTGATAGCTTCTGACATCATGGAGAAATCTTTTCTTCTGCTGGTAGCTCAAATCTTACAGTAGTAATCCACTCACTAAATAATTAGTAAAATATACATACCATGGAAAACCAACTTGCTACAGCATTTGTGCATGCTGTATTATTAGCAACTACTTATCAAGAAATGTTTCTGTTACATCTTGCTTAGTTAAAATGCATGCATCTGCTTCCAACCTGGAGAAATGATCTTTTTTTTTCATTTTTTTATCTTTGATCTCTAGATCAAACTCTTGTAGTAAAAGAATCCACCTAATCAACCTTGGTTTGACATCTTTCTTTGAAATCAAGTACTTTATAATTGAGTGATCCGTATAAACAGTCACTTTGGTGCAAACTAAATAAGCTCTGAATTTATCAAATGTATGAACAACTACCAACAACTCTTTTTTGTGGTAGTATAATTGAGTTGTGCATCAGCTAGGGTCTTACTAGTATAACAAATAGAGTGAAAAATCTTGCCTTTGCCCTAGCAATGCTCCAACAAAGTGGTCATTAGCATCACACATCAATTCAAAAGGCATACTCCAATCAAGTGCTACAATAACTGGTGCTGTAACAAGGACTTTCTTCAACTCAACAAAGACCTTTAGGCAATTCTCATCAAAATTAAAGGGTCTATCATGCTCCAGCAACATGCATAAAGGTTTGGATATTTTGAAAAAATCCTTAATAAACTTTCTATAAAACCTAGCATGTCCTAAGAAACTCCTTATTCCCTTGACTGAAGTAGGTGGTGGAAGTTTATTAATCACCTCTATTTTTGTATTATCCGGCTCTATTCCCTTTCTAGAGACTCTATGGCCTAGATCTATCCCTTCTTGTAACATGAAATGACACTTTTCCTACTTCAACACTAAATTTGTCTCTTCACATCTCTTAAACATATTTTCTAGATTATGCAAACAGACATCATATGATTCCCCAAGAACAAAAAAATCATCCCTGCATACTATAAGTGTTTGCTCAACCATATCTGAAAAAATTGACATCATACACTTTTGAAAAATTATTGGAGCATTGCACAAGCCAAATAACATCCTTCTAAAGGCAAATGTTCCGTAGGGACAAGTGAATGTTGTCTTCTCATGATCCTCTAGTGTTAGCAATCTGGTTGTAGTACTCTTTTCTAGCAAGTCTATCCAACATCTGATCTATAAAAGGCAATGAAAAATGATCTTTGCTAGTGGTTTTGTTTAACTTTTTATAATCTATGTAAACTCTTCATCTAGTTACTGTTCTTGTAGGAATAAACTCATTCTTTTCATTTTCTAGGACTATTACTCCGCCTTTCTTTGGAACACATTGTACTGGGCTTACTCATAAGCTATCTGATATTAGGTAAATGATTCCAACATCAAGCCACTTGATGATCTTTTCCTTCACAACTTCCTTCATGATGGGATTTTATCTTCTATGTTGCTCTATTAAGTTATTGTAGTAATCCTCCAGCAAAATCTTATGCTTGTATATGGATGGGCTGATTCATTTGATATTTGCCATAGTCCATTTGATGGCCTTATTGTATCTCCCTAATACATCCACCAAGCTCTTCTCTTGTTCTGCAATCAAAGAAGATGAAATGATTATAGGAAGTGTGTCATTGTCACCAAGGTAAACATACTTCAAATGTGAAGGTAAAAGTTTTAATTTTAAAATAGGAGATGATTCAATAGAGGGAATAAAAGACTTTACTTCCCCGTTTGAAAGATTTAAAGATTTAAAGTGCTCGTAAGTTCTTCCGGGTTGCTTCTCTCCTAATGATACTATGTCAGCTGTTTCAAGATCTTCTTCTTCAAGTTCTTCAAATGTTACAGCCTTGATTTCTTCGTTACTGCAGTATCTGTTTAATCTCTCTACTACAGTAAAATCTATAACACTGATAAAATTACAGTCTTCAACATCATCAATACTCTTCATGGCATCTAGCACATTGAGTATAATTTACCAATCATTAACCCACATAGTTAGTTTTCATTTTTGTGCATCTATTAGGGTCTTAACTATGGCTAAGAAGGGTCTGACTAAAATTATTGGTACTTCTTTATCTGTCTCAAAGTCCAGCACTGTAAATCTATTGGAAAATAAATTTATCCACTTTCACCAATACACCTTCAATCTTACCTTATGAATAGGCATGAGATATGTTAGCAAGTTGTAAAGTCATTGTTGTTAATTTAACTTCTCCAACTCCCAATTGCTTGAACACTAATAGAGGTATGGGATTGATGCTAACTTCCAAATCATAAAACGTCTTGTCATTGTATTTAGTTCATATAGAGCATGTGATTGTAAAGCTTCCTGAATCCTTCAGCTTCTGAGGTATCTCGTTATGAAGCATATAGCTGCATTCTTGTAGCAAAGCAACTGTTTCAAACTCTCTAAGCATTCTTTTCCTTGCCAAAATATCCTTCAAGAACTTCACATAATTTGGCATTTGTTTTAAGGCTTCTACAAAAGGAATGTTGATATGTAGTTGCTTGAACACTTCTAAGAATTTATTGAATATTTATCTTGTTTTTGTTTCTAGATTCTTTGAGAAAAATATGGAGGGTGTCTAAACTGTTGTGCTATAGCAGGTTGTACTGATTGCTTTTCTTTTGCCATGTTCTGGATTGATGTGGGTGGTGTTGCAGTATCCTCACTAACACATGCTGGATCATCATTTTTTGCAGATGTTGTAGCTTGCCTATTTACACTAATGTGCTGGAAAGTGGGAGGTTGTGGCTCCGTTTTAACTTGAGTTTCTTCTTAGGTTATAATGGGTTAACTCTTCTTTTTAGTACACTAATTGGAATATAAACATCTTTTCCAGATCTTAAATTAATCACTTTGCAATGTTCTTTTCCTTTTCTTCTTGGATCCTCTGTATTGCTAGGTAAACTGCCTTGAGGTCTGTTGCTTAGTGCTGTGGTAAGCTGTCCAATATGATTTTTTTAAGTTTCTTAAGGATACAACTTGGCTTTGGACAACCGCTCCATTCTTCACAATATATTCTTTAATCAAAGTTTCAAAAGAACTGAGTTGATCATTGTTGGTATTTCTTTTCCCCTGATTTTACTAGTGAAATATAGGTGGTTGACCAGGCATGTTTTGTCCACTGGGTACGGCAGTATGTTGATTCTGATTGCTCTATGAGAAGTTTTAGTGATGTCTCTATCCAATGTTTTAAGTGTTTGAATAAGGATTATTGTAGTTCTGTCTATTGTAGATGCCCACATAGTTGACTAAAGCAGGATTTCTAATACTATTGTCGAATAGATGTCCTTCTCTGTAATAAACACAAGATACCTCAGTAATTTGGTTAAAGTTGCTGAATTAGTAATTATAGCCTTCACTATATTTGTTAATGAGGTTACTTAGGCTGATAATACTGTCAAGGCATCTACATTGTGGACTCCTGCCCATTATTATTATTAGCATTTCTTTCCAAAATTTCATAAGCCTCATTATAAGACTTAGATAACAAGGTCCCATTTACCGAAGCATTCACCATCAATCTAAGTACTTGGGTTGAAACCATTATAGAAAGTTTCTAACTGTATATAATAAGGAATATCATGATGAGGACATCTCTTGAGTAACTTCATGAATCTTTCTCATGCATCATACAAACTTTCATCTTCAAGTTGATGGAAAAATTTGTGATCTCATTTCTCAATTTTGCATTCATGGCAGGTGAGAAGTACTTTATTAAAAATTTGTCCGCCAAGTCATTCCATATAATAATGAAATCAGGCGGTAGAGAGTTCAACCATACTCTTGTTCGATCCCTTAGAGAAAATGGGAAGAGTATGAATCTTAATGCTTCATGCGATACTCCAGCAATCTTGAAAGCATCACTTACTTCCAGAAATAATTTAAGGTGAAGGCGAGGATCTTCTAATGCCAGTCAATTGAATTGTCGCACTGTTTGAAGTATATAAACATCACCAGTTTACGCTCAAAATTAGCAGCTTGCACTTTAGGTCTAACTATTCCAGGATTTATGGCTTGAGGGGCCAACAAGGCATAATCTCTAATGGCTCTGTCTCTGTCATCTGTCATGTAGATACTATTATTGTTCTCTAGTTGCCCATAAATATTTTGTCCATTTTGACCTTCTTTACCTCCATGTGCATTGACGGGTTCTATTTCTCATCGAGGGTTCAAGTTCCTTATATCTTACAAATCATCTATGCCTGCAACATTTCTTAATTTCTATGATCTTTTCTCAATCTCCTTGCATTTTTTTAAATTTCTAAATCAAATTAGAATTCAACATATTTGTACTTACGCATACAAGGGTTGCTAGAGCACTTCTGTCAAATTATAAAAAAAAAACTAAAATTGGTACCAACTAAAATTGACTTCACAAATCACAATAAGCATTCAATTCTCGGAAACGATGTCAAAAAATTATTGATATGTATTGCTATAGGTGTCAATGTGTAAATGTACACAACAAGTAATATACTAATCAGTATCAAGATTGTCTCTATAAGGATTAATGTTATAGTACTTGCTACAACAATCTTAACAGTACAAATTCAATCTAATTAAAATAAAATAATGAATG
Organism: Citrus australasica; assembly: GCA_029618585.1. Classification (NCBI taxonomy): domain Eukaryota; kingdom Viridiplantae; phylum Streptophyta; class Magnoliopsida; order Sapindales; family Rutaceae; genus Citrus; species Citrus australasica. The sequence goes on from JARCIV010000004.1 coordinate 8,509,650, forward strand.
AAATTAATGACCTAACAAAATTAAAAATAAAATAAACAGAATGCAATAAGGAAAAAATCTCATGGTAAACACAAAAATATACTCAATATGAAAGAAATAGTTGAGTGCTTAAACTCATTCAATTCAATCTATTAATTGTTTTTCAATTACAATATTGTTGCTATGACACATACTAAAGCACTGGACAAAATCCCTCATGCATCCTCAGCTGTCATATGTTGGATATTTTATATCTATATGCAACGTAACAGTGACTAGTTGCTATGCTAACATTAGAGATAGTATTATATGTTCTAAAATTTAATTACTCTACAAGGTGAATCCTTATGTCTGGTTCTTTACTAATCTTAGATTAAGTATGACCCTATTCAAATCGAGATTAACTCAACTTGGGAAGCTCAAACTAAAACCATGTATTGTCTTGATTTGTTCCACTCAGTCAGATCATTTTTAGGCTTCTCCTTAGCTAGTATCTACTAAATGGGTGGTCAACTGAAATAGAGATTTGCAATAAGTAAAATCAAGACAAAATGATGCAGTAGAAACACGCATATATAAGTCAAATAATCATTAACCTTGCTTTCACCTAACTACATCAAAGTTTAGTTCATGATAGCGATAAAATAGTAATAATACTCGTTTTTGCCATCAGATACATTCTCATAGAGAGATGAAAACAAGCAAATAAAGATGAAGAATTGAGTAATGCTAGTATAAGACATCCATCTCTTAGGTTTTTGCGACCTCTCTTTTTTTTATTAGAAATCTCTTGCTGTAACGCTCAACTCTCTCTTGTTCTCTTCTTTTTTCTTTTTTTCTCTGTTTTTTCTTTGTGTGACAGTCACCTTGTTTCTTTCACATGTACGCTTTTTATATCTTGGAATTAGGACAACCAAAAGTGTGTGACCATGTGTCTCTTTTTTAGAAACCTTGGATCACATATCATTTTGTGTCGCCTGTCGCTACTTTGTCAATTAACACGCTAGTAGTCTTGCTTGTAATTTGCTTCTGGATTGCCACAACAATTGCCACAACATTTTCTCTGATTTAGACTTCTTTTAGTTCATCTGCAGACAAGTTTTTTGTTATTTATACAAGTCTGTTGCTGCATCCCATCTATAAAGTTTGAGCTTTTTGGTCATCTATAATCATACTCATATTCAGAGAACAAAGTGATCTAAAACACAATAAATTTATTAAAATTAAACTTAAATAGATGCTCATGCAAAAATGTAACTAAAAATGCAATACAAACAAATCATTCACTCTATAAGTAATATTAGTTTAAGTCTAGAAATGTCATGATAACTCTCATTTTATAAAATTATTATTAACCCTAATTATTGGAAATTTACCAAAGTAGGCAAATCTGACAAATTAGTTTATAATATAATTCTCTTAATCTAAATAAGGAAAACAAAACAAGTGGCGCCCAAATCTAAAATCTAGAAAAAAAAGATAAAAATATTAAAAGTAACAGGAAAAATAGGAAAATAACTTAAAATTGTAAAATGACTAGGAAAGAAACTAAATTTCTAGCTAGACGATGTGGGTTGGTTTGTCTTGTCGTAAGCTTCGTAATGGTATAGTATATCCCCAAAACAGTTGGGCCGGATTTATACTAACCATAAATATGGTAAATTTATCAAAATAGGCACATTTTATAGTAAAATTCTCCTATTGCAAATAAGAAAAACAAAAAAAAGGGCATCTAAATTTGATATTAAAAAAAAAGAGATAAAACTCCTGAAATCAACTAGAGAAATAAAAATAATAACTTAATATTATAAAATAGAAAGGAAAGAAATAGAATTTTGGCTCGATCATGTGGCAGAATGGCATAAACACGGCCTTAGATTTGGTTCATCTCATCGCAAACTTTGAAATTATATTATATGGCCAAAATGGGTACCTATAGCCTAAGTTATGACATCTAGAAAGTTCCTTCCTCACCCCATGAAACCATCTCACAATATTTAGTTTATTTAACATTTTTCTTTCTCCTAAATTAAAGTAAATAGTTCTTTGGCCTAATTGGCGAACACTTGCTTTTACACTGTGTGAGAGCAAGTGTTCAAAACCCCGTAAACCCAATTTTGGGGGTATAATTTCCTTCGTCAATTATGATATTTGAAGGCTACTCTTCACCAAAACTCCATTGATTACAACACTTATCCTTTGTACCACTCATCAATTCCATTTAGAAAAAGAATTAAAACTCCTTTGTACCACTCATCAATTCCATTTAGAAAAAGAATTAAAACTCTTCTGATTTTCCTTTTCTTATAAAAAATTAGAAAAAATAAATTATTTTTATTTGAGAAAAATGAAAAGAAAAGGAGGTATATTAGGAAAAAAATAATTAGATGATAGTGTTCGAACCCGCAATGAAATTATCATGTACTAAATGGGTGTTAAAAATAATCTATACTTGTTGATTAATTATATAATGGTCTATAGTAGTATATAGCGGGTATTTTAATATGCAATGTAACTTTTATTAAAACATGAGTGATCTAGTAATTTTAGATTACAAACAATTTCATCCATAAGCTTATTGATGCAATTTATGATATTTACTGAAATATACGTACTTAGTTGTGTCATTTATTAGTGTTACACCATATATAAGTTTTATAATTACAACTTATTTATTTGATTTTTGTTAGATAACTATTAGATGATATATTTTGGAATATTTATGTTCAAAAACGTTATCACATTATAAATTTAAAGGAGGGTTAAAATTTTTTATATGTCTCTTTCTTTAATACAAATATTGTTTACCGTTAATTAAATCTAATGGTACACAATTGAAACATTATTGATTCTATAAGTTTTTTACTACTTCATTCAGGGACCTCATTGAAATATAGTAAATAAAAAATAGCTTAAAATGTTTAATGAGTACAAAAAGTATAATACAAATAATTTAAACTATCTAGTAGACTAGTGATATTGACAATTTTAATATTTAAAATAATTTTAAAATGTAATATTTATTTTTTTAATAATACATTTGTATTTAGCATAAAGATTTTAAATAAATACTTGGGTTAAATAAATTTCACAATTAATAAAATATGTCTCATGTATTAATAATATTAAAATTATTTTTTATAATATTAAAAAATTAATTTATTATATGCTTATTTTAATAGACAATAATGTTTCCATTTGTTATAAAATTTAATTTAATATAACAAAATGTCTAATAGATTTAAAATATTAAACAAAAGTTTAATGTTGAAATTATTTTAAAATATATGTATTATTACATTATCTTAATATTGCATTTCTATTTTTATAAAACATTTAGTCAATTTTTGGGATTAATAGAGCCAAGTACTATGGTCAAAAAGTGATCTTGTTAGCTTTTGTTGAAACATTAAGGTAGGGGTGGGCAAAATCGAATTCGGATAAGGTTTCGGTCAACCCGATCGGGTTTCGGTCAACCCGATCTGATTTCGGGTTGGTCGGATTGAGAAAAATGTCATCCGAACTCAACCCGAATATGTGATCCGATCCGAATATTTTCGGTTCGGATTGGATCGGATCAAAAAATCGGGTGAAGAACGGATCAGATCGGATTCGGGTGGTATTGCTTAGGTTGTAGAGAGAATTGTAATTTTCTTTTTTAAATCACATCTCGGATTTGATAACTGAAGTTAGAATCAATCGCTGCAAATTTCATTACAATCACGGGAACTTTATATCTCCAATTTTAACACATGAAATTGAACAATCATTTCAACAAATTAAGAGAACAATAAAAATCACAATTCAACTTCCCATCCCTTTCACCAATTCAAACGACTTTACAACATCCCTCATGTCAATAAAACAAATCCCAAGCCTAAAAAAATTGGTTAAATTTCACAACTCAATATTATTAACATCACCTGTAAATGGCTTTATCGGAAAATGCCATTTCAGCAGTAGAGAGAGGTTGCGGACATGGCTGCTTGGGGCGACCACGGATTGTGTGCTTGGTGGCGGCTGGCGAGACCATGGATCTATTGTGCTTGGTGGCGGCCGACGAGACCATGGATCTATTGTGCTTGGTGGCGGCCGACGCAATCAAAACGAAGGCTAAGGCTCATGACTTGGTGCGATTTGCTGGTTTACTTTTGTGGCGGACAATGGCGGTTCAACAGTGGTGACTGGTGCCGATGACATTGGTCCTTTGGAATTGGAGTTTTGGACAGTGGTGGGCTGGTGGCGGCTTGTGCTCGTGTGGTGTTGAGAAATGATAAATTAGGGTTTTGTAATTCTTTTTTGTTTATTTGTAATCCGATTGGATTTTCGGATCGGATCGGATCAATGGTTTTGTAATTCTTTTTTGTTTATTTGTAATCCGATTGGATTTTCGGATCGGATCAAATTTGATCCGATCCGAACATAATCTGATCGGGTTTGAAAAAATCAATCCGATCGGGTTTCACTGTCAATCCGCATCTAATTTGAACCTGAAATATTTGGATCAGATGGGATCGAATCGGGTCGGGTCGGTTTATTTGCCCAGCCTAACCTTAAGGTCTGCGTGACAATTTTCCCAAACTTTAGAGACGTATTCTCTTGTTTATATATACTATTTAGGCAGAATACCCTCATCCATTTCTACTAAGAAATTGAAAGTGAAAGAAACCTCATAAATGAATGAAAAAGTTGTAGAAATAGAAAAGCCTTTGAAAGGGAAAATTAAAGAGGAGCAAGAGGTGTCTGCCAAAGAAGATCCTCCTTCTTCCCTTTTCTCAGAAGAAAAGGAAGATCCAGACAAAATTAAGGAAATGGAAGGGATCTGAGCGAATGGAAAGGTTAAAAAAAAAAGCATGAATTCCACTTGCGCTTCAAAAGACACGTGATAAGGGTGAGAGTACTAAAACCCACCAATTTTATTTATACACCTATTTTTTATTTAAATTTCTTATTATTAAAGTTTTTTTGATGGAATTACCTATTGTACCCTGTTTTCTCTTTCGCTTTATGCCTCAGTTTCGCACCCAGGGCTTCGCATTTTTTCTTCTCTCAATGTTCAATTGTAAGTGAATGGTAATGTTTGTCTGTCAAAAATTGATAAATTCAGATTTTCTACATGCCATCAACAATTAAAACCAAAACAAAACTTACTATCCAAATATAAACTTCAAACGAAATTTACAAGACGTCAAAGTCATTAATTTTTTTTTCCTAAAATCTTTGAAAATGAAAATCATGATTCCAATGACCTCGGCATCCTTCGTCCATATTGAAGAACATGGATTATAGTGACATGAATTGTAAGCCCTGCCTAAAAGACTTTGATTGTCCAGCGGAGATATGCATATGGTTGAGCTCCATGAAATTTTTACTTCAATAATACAAGAAATGCAGTAATAGTTTATTAATACTGCAATCATGATCTAATAAGAAAGATTAAGAATCAATATCCATGTTAGAGTACACGTGAGAATTTAGTTTACAGGATGTTATGGCAGAGAAAAAATATACACCTGTTAAAAAAAATGAAGAGTAATTCTAACATTTTGAAATTTAAAAATTTAAAAATAAATATAATTTTTGTTCAGGTATGAAGAGAGATTTAGTAGGTTCAAGCGACCTCAACCTATAATTGATTACAGATGTTGAGAATTAATTAATCCAAATCAACTTGTGGATGTATCTTTTGTTTCCCATTAAAATTAATCCGAATCAGCTTGCGCATGTACCTTCTGTTTCCCATTAACTCATTACAATTTATTTTTTTCCACTTTTATTCTTTGTTAAGTTTCCTGATCTAACTCTAGAGTGGGCAACAAAATAGTTTTTGCGTTAATTAAAACACAAACACAACCCAAATAAGACACAAACGTTTCCTATTATCGTTGCTAAAATAGAAATTAATCTTCCCGCGTGCTAATTTTTTTTTTTTTATGCTGACGAAACCTATTACATTAATTAACTAAACAGTGCTAGAATTTTTCGGAAAGCAATACGACACAAATACGATACACACATATATAAAAAGCTCAATTCTGTTTGACTCTTGTGTAATTCCCTTTACCAACACTCCCCTCTCTCTCAAAGAAAAATACACTCTCCAGCATCAATAGACAATTATGGTCGGTCTTTTCTTTAATTTTCACCTTTTGATTTAGAATTAAGATTTAGCTTTTATCATATAGTTGCGTTGATCTTTTAATAATCTCGTATAAAGGGTGATTAGCATATTGAATCCAACTTCGTTGGTTCATTAGGACTCGAAATCGTTGTTACTTTTTTTAATTAGTTAATAACATCAATTGTATTCAACCGTGTTTTCAGGCCGGGAATCAACCCCAGTGGCTCCAAGGTCTTTTGACTCTTTTCCAAGAGAGAAGCTTTCAATATTGCAATCACGGAACGGCAGTTAGACAAAGGAACATATATTGTTTGAATTGTTGCACCAGTATATGCGAAAAATGCTTGTCCAATCACGAAAGTACTCATCACCTCTTAAAGGTTCACATGAATAAATAAATATTATTTGAATTAAATTTATTACATCATAAATTTTTAATACTATCTGCATGATTTATTTATTTACTTATGTATTTGTTTTGTAAATTTTTAATATTTCAGATCCGCACATATTGCGAAAAGAGCGTTGTACGGTTCGTTGAGGCTCACGAGTTCATTGACTGTGGACATATCCAAGTAATAAGTCAAAGCTTGAATTCAAATCTTTTCTATTTTTTCTTCATTGAATATTTTCTTAAAAATTCTGCTATTTGCCAATGAAGTACTACTCTTAACTGCATAATAATGCTCACGCACGAACATCCGAATTTTAATCCGAATTGAGCTGTGCCACACAATTTTGTTCTTGGTTCAAATTCGGTATCCAGGCATGAGCATATGACTTGTGAAACTACATTTATATCTGACCACTTTCTTACAAACGTGCTCCATATATTTTCTCTTCAGACATATCAACATAATGGTGAAAAAGTGCTACATATAAACCAAAGGCCAGGAACATATTTTAGAGAATCCACCACCAACAAATGCAGTGGGTGTCCAGCTAGGCTGCAAGGGAATAATTATTTCTGTTCACTCTATTGTAAGGTTGTTTCAAAATCTCCCGTATGTATACATGTTTACACACACACACACACACACAAACACACACATACATACATACATACATCTATATATAGACACACACACACATAAAAGTTTGCACTATTATTTTTCTAATTATTAATCCTCCCTCCTTGTAGGTTTCTTATCTCTGTCAAAATTCTTCGAATTCAAGCAATTTTCCTCGTCTATTGAACAAGTTGGGTCTCTGAACAAGCTCGCTGGATTAATTTGACGAAGAAATCATTAATAAATGATAAACTCTAAAGCTTGGTGTTTCTTCATATTATTTGTAGTGACAGACTATTTTATTAGCTGCTGTTTTATTTGAACTCCCTTATTATTATTATTATGAATTAGAGTTTTTACCTATACATAGAGTCATTAATTTTATTATTTTGTCAGTTGAAGCTGTAAATTGTGATACAAGTTATTTGTTAGGCTGCTCACTAATTATCCATAACATTAATTAGTACATTAAATATAATAGCCTTGGTACAATTGGTCTATCTCTGCCACTCCAAAACTGGATGCACGTAAACCTGCGGCCATGTGACTTGACTTGTGCAATTTAGTTGAAATAGAAACGAAAACGGAAGCATATATAACACATGCAATTTAATCCCCAAATTCCTCCGAAATTAAAGAATTAAGGGTTCCTTTGAATTTTCTCCTCATTTTAATTCCATAAAAACGCAATAGCAGTTTCCTATAATTGAATATTTTATGGAATGGTCCATTGAAGTTGCGATCTGGGAACTTCTTGAAAGGGAATTTGTTCTTTTAGCTATCATATATTGTTGTATTTGTCCTTTATCACTTGCAGAAGAAATTGACGTTGGTCATTCGGTAAATTTGTTCGGAAAGCTATACGGCTTTTGGATTTGAGAGGGGCTCGAATCTAGCTAGCGTTTGTATTACAGACTTGATGTACCGTTAACTATCTCGACTTACGTCCCTCAGTGATTATATTTCTAACATTCTAAAAGCTTGTCTCTGGATATCTGTGTTTTAGGAGAAACTCTAACAGAAATGCTTCTAGCTATAGTCTTTTTAGTTCTTAATCACATATATATGCTTGTTTGGCGCGCTGGATAGGATAGGATGAGATGGAATATAATTGAATATGACTTGAGCTATATGACTTAAAATAAGATGTGATAAAGATAAGATTATATTTCGTGACCTCTCATGTTTGGCATAATACATCATTGGATTAAATTGTAATGTATATATAGTTTTAACATTAAATTAGGTTAAAAATAATAAAAATGACCATATATTATTTTAAGTTTAATGGAAAAATATAGACGTTACTTTTATAATAATAAAAACATTACTTTTATAATAATAAAATTATATATTTATTTTAGTGTTTAAAACAAGCGAAATTACAATATTTATACTATTAATCAAATAAAAAATTAGTTAATAATAAATTTAAATTAATAATGTTACTAAAATATTTAAACAAATATAATTACTTTTTAATATTTTATTTTCATGATAAATAAATAAATTTTTTGTTTTATTTTTTATTTATAATATTCTATTATTATAAAACGTGTATTATGCTTAGTACATATTTATATAATTTTAATATTGAGAAACTATTAAGTATAAATAATTGCTTTTTAAAATTATTCCCAACTAGTCCTATGGCCACCCATGAGACAACTTTCTTCATAAAGTTGGGATTATCTTGTGGGCTCAGGATAAGACAATCCCAATACTCTTTGAGAGCATCGATAAGGGATTTGGATGAAGTTTAAAAGAATATTCCATTCCCGCATTTTGATCCTTCAACCAAACTCATCCTATACGTAAATATGGTGTTAATTTATCCTGTACATTTTACTATATTATTGTTTCTATTGCGGGCTATCATTTGATAAAGATGCATTTGAAACTTTCGGATTCGTGCTGAACTTTATAATATAAATTATGTTGAGAATAAATTACACTGAACTTTAAAATACAAACTTTTGGATTTGTATATACTTTGTAATTTCGTGAAAGATATCATGACATTTAATTTTAATGTTTTAATTTAGTCTAGATTCAAATTAATGGTTAATTATTTCTTACAGCAATTTTATATCTAATCTTCTTCCTTACAGTATATGTTCTCAGAAAGGAATTATGTCTTCAGTTTATTTTTTTTTATTCGGTTGTATTTAGGCCATTTTGGATTCCAACTGTATGTGTCCTAACAGATATGAAGTTTGCATGATGTCTTTATAGTCTTTTATCAAAATAAAAAATTGTATATAAACTTCTATCTAAGTGGTTCTATAATCTGCAGATTGCTTTGCTGGAGAAAATATTGTTGAGTTTGCCATTGATGAGGTAAGCGATGAGGTAAGGCATTCATCGCTGACTTTGATTTTTCTTATTCTTATTATTAGTAACAGTAACTCTCTTTATCAACACTGCATTAGTCTGTTAACTCTTTCTTCTACAGTACTTTTTCTCTGAAAAAGTATAGGAATGAAAGCTTATTGCAGCCCTCGTGGCTTTCCCCATCACTCACTAGTTGGGTGCTCTTTTCCTTTATCCTTTATACATCAGCTTCAGATGCGGGGGTTAGCAGGTTGGTGAGGAGAATTATTTCTAGAACCGTAGCCACTAATGGATACTGAGGAATTATTACGCAAGTGTCAGGCGAATGTTTCAAAAGAAGAGGAGACAAATATAGTCACATTTATGGGGCGGATGAGGATAAAGGGAGAGGAAGTAGCTGTGCACTGCTTAGTGGGCAAAGTACTCACATCCAGAAGTATAAATAAGGAGGGCTTGAAAGCTGCTCTGCAAATGGCTTGGCGAACTGTTAAAGAGGTTAAAATAGAAAGTATGGGGGATAACGTTTTCCTATTCAAGTTTGCCACGGAAGAAACAAAGAAAAGGGTGCTCATGGGAGGGCCGTGGCATTTCGACCGAGCATTAATAGTCTTAACCGAACCAACAGGGATTGGCGACATCAAAACTCAATCTTTTACACATACCACATTCTGGGTTCAGATACATAATATACCAATTATGTGTATGAACAAGGAGGCCATTCAAACGCTGGGAGAAAAAATTGGTACAGTTAAGGAAGTGGAGACTGACGAAGCTGGGGAATGTATTGGGCAATATGCGCGAGTGAGGATCTCCATTGACATTTCACAGCCTCTAAAAAAGCTTGTGTTCCTACAACAAGAGGATGGCAAAATTCCAATGCCAATCTTGTATGAAAAACTTCCAGACTTTTGTTTTTGCTGTGCGCATATTGGCCATCAATACAGAGACTGCCTGAGATACAAAGGGCAGCAAAAGGAGGACTTGCCTTATGGGGGCTGGATGAGAGCTATTCCACAAGCTGACCGAATAAAGCAAACCCGAAGTCGAGAGAACAGCCATCGAGAACAATTCAATCTCCAAGCAAATGTGCAAGCAACAACCAGAACAAACTCACACAACCCAGTTAACCGAGACGGGTCAGCATTGAACCAAACGGGTCGGGCAAAAACTGGAGTAGACCTAGAGGATGCAAGGAACCCACTGCCTTCTGACACTGCACATTTAATGTTGACCCCTCCCGAGACACAAAACCAGCAAGTGGGGAGTCAGAGCATGGGCTGTGCAATTGACGAGGTGCAAACTAAGGTGGTAAGTAATGATGGACAATCTAGCTATGAAAGTACACAGGCGGGAGAAAAAATATTGAAGGAAAGTGAAAACCCTGTGGATAAAGCAAGAGTGGACTTATTAAAAGATAAAAGGAAGCAGGTTGACGAGAAGGCCAGGCCAGATGTGGAAGCAATGGCTAGTGGGCCAACCAAGTCTCACGAGAGGCCCAAAACTAGGAAATGGAAGCTTAAGGCAAGCATTCCCATTGCAAAAGGAGCGAAGGCTCAGGGGTTATCCAGTGCAAAACGACATAGCAGTAATGACCTGCAGCTCAGATCACACCACAAAAAACAACGAGTGCTCAGCCCACTGCGACAACCACTCGTGGGAAACCTCCCAGGCTTCGTAATTAACTTAGAATGTTCCAACCACACTCACTCCGATAGACCAGCAAGACAACTGAAGAGAACAGAGGAACTATCAGCTGCAGGGGAAAATGTGGCAGACATGGATGCAGAGGTATCGGCGGGTGCTGAATTTCAGGCCCGCCGACAACCATGAAAATACTAAGCTGGAACGTTCGAGGTCTGGGGAAGCCTCGAACGCGCCTAGCACTCAAAAAAATTCTCCACCTGCACCGGCCCCAAATTCTTTTTTGTTGTGAAACCAAGATGCTGGCTGGTCAAGTTGAATCCAGTCGAAGAGATTTTAATTTCGAGAACTGTTTTGTGGTAGATAGAAAGGGTATGGGGGCGGTCTAGCCTTGTTTTGGAGCTCAGAAGTTAATGTAAGCATTTCCTCCTACAGCCCGCACCATATAGATGCAATTGTAAACAGTGACAGTGGGTTGAGATGGAGATGCACAGGGATTTACGGCCACCCCGAATTCAGGCAAAAGCATAACACTTGGACTCTCATGAAAATGTTAGCCAGTCTCTCTTCTTATCCTTGGTGTTGTTTTGGGGATTTTAACGAAATCATGCATATCCATGAGAAAAATGGGGGCAATGAACGAAAGTTGAATATGGTTGCCGAATTTCGGGAAGCTGTGCAAAGCTACAATTTGCAGGATATGGGTAGCAAGGGGTATCCCTATACGTGGTCCAACAAACGATACGGATCTCAGTTCATTGAAGAGAGGTTGGACCGAATTTTGTGTAGCAAGGATTGGGGGATTACATTCCAAGACTCTGTAGCCACGAACCTAGCGAACTGGACTTCGGATCACAGCCCAATCATTTTCGAATTCCATGAGCGAAGTAAGAATTCGAGAACTGCGAGCAAGTCCTTCCCCCGAGATCATTATGAAGATATGTGGAGCTCCCATGACGGGTGCAAGAGAATTGTCCAAGAAGAGTGGGATCGGTATGGAAGCCGAGCTTGGGAATCCCCTGTTCAACAGTTTCAGAGAATAGCCAAAGCTTCCTTGGCGCAGCTAAAAATCTGGAGCAAAGCCGAATTTCAGGGTAGGCAAAGAAAGCAAGACCAGCTACTGCAGCGTCTTCAGGATGCTAAGAGTGGGCTCTCAAAGCTGCAAGATGGCAAGGAAATTAGGCAGCTGGAAAGTCAGATTAATTCTATGCTCATTGACGAAGAGATCTACTGGAAGCAACGCTCGAGGGCTGACTGGCTCCGCGAAGGAGATAAGAATACGAAGTTTTTTCACGCCAAAGCTTCTGCCCGCAAAAGGAAGAACAAGGTGTGGGGGATTGAAAATATTCACGGCACTTGGCTGAAGGAAAGGGATAAAATCGAGGAGGAATTCTGCAGCCACTTCCAAGATATTTTCTCTACTTCTAGTCCGACTCCAATCCAAATCCAAGCAGCCCTCCAAGGAATGAATCCTCAAGTAACTCCGGAGATGAATGCTCAGCTGGAGGAGCCGTTTACTGCTGAAGATGTTGAGGCAGCCCTGGCCAGCATGTGTCCCTCAAAAGCTCCTGGACCTGATGGTCTTCCTGCGGCTTTTTTCCAGAAGCATTGGCAATCCGTCAGTCAAGGAGTGCTTTCAACATGTCTCAATGTTCTTAATGAGCAAGGTAACCCATCTACCCTCAACCACACTTATATCGCTTTGATTCCTAAGACCTCAAATCCTAGGAAAGTGAGTGATTATAGACTTATCAGCCTTTGTAATGTTATCTTTAGAGTTGTAGCTAAGGCCATTGCAAATAGAATGAAGCCTATCCTTTCCCAAATTATCTCCCCAATGCAAAGCGCATTCATCCCCAATAGGCTCATTACCGACAATGTCATTATTGGGTATGAATGCCTTCATAAAATACGGCATAGCAAGGGGAAAAAGAATGGTCTGGTGGCTCTAAAGTTGGACATAAGCAAGGCCTATGACAGAGTTGAATGGTCTTTTTTGGAACAAACTATGTTAAAGTTGGGGTTTTCTAGACTTTGGGTAGCTTTGATTATGCGGTGTGTTACATCCGCTTCCTTCTCGGTGCTCATTAATGGGGTGCCAAAAGGAATGATCCTTCCGGAAAGGGGAATGCGTCAGGGCTGCCCGCTATCCCCGTACCTTTTCATTATTTGTGCAGAGGCTCTCTCCAATTTGTTGACATTGGCCGAACAGAACCAGCTCATCCGAGGTCTCAAATTTGCGCGGGATGTGTCCATTACCCACTTGTTGTTTGCGGATGACAGCCTGGTTTTTACTCGTGCAGCATTGGCAGATTGCAGACACTTAAAAGCGATGTTTTGATATATATGCTGCCGCATCAGGGCAGATCTTCAACTTCCAGAAATCATCATTGTTCTTCAGTGGCAAAATTTCAGAGCATCAAAGGGCTGTTATCAGGGGTCTCTTCAATATAAGCGTGGTCTCAAAACACGAGAAATACCTCGGTCTTCCGTCAATGGTTGGGAGAAAGAAGAGGGGTTTTTTTTCAGGATATCAAGTTGAAAGTGCTGACCAAGATTGTAGGCTGGCAGCAGAAAATGTTGTCCAGTGGGGGGAAGGAAATTCTTATTAAAGTGGCGGCCCAAGCAATTCCAGCGTATGCCATGAGTGTCTTCAAGCTCCCAAGAGGCCTCTGTGACGATATTCAGCGCGCTATAGCGAAGTTCTGGTGGGGCTCGAAAGGGGATAAGTGTGGAATCCATTGGCGAAAATGGGAGAAGCTCAGCCAAGCAAAAATTAAAGGGGGATTGGGTTTTCGCGAGTTTTCTTGTTTCAATCAAGCAATGGTAGCTAAGCAAGCATGGCGGATTCTGCAGTACCCAAACTCCCTAGTCTCAAAAGTCCTTCAAGCAAGATACTTCCGGAATTCCAGCTTCTTAAGTGCAGCAGCAGGAGGCAATGCATCTTACATTTGGAGAAGCATCCTTTGGGGTAGGCAAGTCATTAAGAAGGGCTGGAGATGGAGGATAGGCAATGGTCAGAAAATAGAAATTTTTTCGGATAATTGGCTGCCAAGACCGGAGTCATTCAGACCTATTTTCCCTCCATCCCTGCCTGTAAACTCAACTGTTGCAGAGTTGATCACGGCCAACAACCAATGGGATGAAATCAAGCTACGGCAGCACTTCAAGGATGTAGACGTAGCAGAGATTCTCAAGATTCCTCTCCCAGCGGAGCAAGCGGAAGATGCAGTGCTCTGGCACTATGACAAACGAGGGCACTACTCGGTCAAGAGGGGTATCAGCTAGCGTTGAGAACAAAATTCCCAGACTCCACCAGCAGCTCCGCGGCCTCCCACCAGTACTGATCTGCACTTTGGTCGATGGAGCTACCTGAGAAACTCAAAATCTTCATGTGGAGGGCCTCAAACAATCTGCTTCCAACGGCGGAAAATCTGTGGAAAAGGAAGGTTGTGGAGGAACCTCTTTGTAAGCGATGCAAAGTCAGTATCGAGACCACCAGCCATGCTCTTTTGGAGTGCAAGGCTGCGAGTAAGATTTGGCTCCAGTCCCCGTATTCAGTCCCTAGCCCAGCAGTAACTTCTCAGGACATTTTCAGCACTCTTCAACGAATGGCTAAGCAGCTGAGGAAATCAGACCTGGAAGTTATGGTTGCTCTGTGTTGGTCTTTGTGGTTTGCTAGAAACAAGTACATTTTCGATGGTGAGGAGATTAATCCTATCATCTCAGCTGCCAAAGCAGAGGCTGTAGTGGCCGAATTTCAGCGAGTTCGGAAGCCCGAGCAAGCCCACCTTTCCCTCCACAGATCGGAGAGCCAGCAAGAGTGGCTCCCCCCTCTGAGTATGTTTTTAAAGTTAACGTGGATGCGGCTGTAAACTCCAGGAATCAGAATGGAGGAGTGGGAGCTGTGATAAGAGACTCCAATGGTACGGTAGTGGCGGTTGGGATTAATCAAAGCTCCCTCAAGGGATCAGCTAGCATGTTTGAAGCTAAGGCTATGCTATGGGGACTTCAGCTGGCAAGAAGTGCAGAAGTGGCCTCTGTGATTATGGAGTCAGATTGCTTGGAGGTGGTCCAGCTAGTGAACAACACCAAGGGCAGCAGATCTGAAATTTTCTGGACAATTCTGGCAATCCAAAACCAGATGAAGAGCTTCTAGAAAGTTGTGGTTCAACATATTCCAAGACATTGTAATGCTTATGCCCATTGCCTAGCTAAGATAGCATTAGGAAATAACCTTCCTTGTATGTGGCTAGGACATATTCCAGCTAAGTTAACTGATGTATTCAAGGTGTTGTGATTAATGAAAGGCTTACTTTCTTTTAAAAAAAAAACTCTCTTTATCTGATTTTATTCATATTATCAGGAGCTGGAAGCTTTACAAGAAAGCCAGAAATGGCAGGCCCCTTCTGCCGGGTCTTTATGTCTTAAAGATGACTCGTTCACTGATAGAAATTATTGAAGGATGAAGCTCAAATCTATGTTTCTGATCGTGCTTGATATGTCGTCCATATATTCAGAATGTATATGACATGTTGGTTCTAGAGCCTCTGGGAGATGTATGACATTTGCAGTAAGTGATGCACATGCTGCTCGCCTCAACAAAGAGCAAATAAACTTCAAGGAGAAGTTAAGTGGAGGTGTTTGGAGGTTATTCAGTGATCTCAAGCAGACTACCTCGATTAAGATGTAATTCGGTGACCTCGATCATACCAACTTGATTATGAAGTAATTTTAGTTATCAACTAGACTGAGAGGTGATTCTTTTAACCTCGAGCAAATCTCCTCAACACGTGAGTTACTTACTTGTTACAACTGCTAGTATTATCATTTTGAAGGTCAAATTGAATGAAAGTTTTGCACATGTCTTGCAGCTATTCAAGAGGCTGTTATCAGCGGGAACTTTCTGGGTTTTGTAACAAACTCGGAACCATACTTGAGCTGGCGGTTGGGGGTGAATTCTAGATGATTCTTTCTATGTATAAAAGCTCTCAAGCTTCGTTTTTAGGCTCATGTTGCTCAATTACATTTTTATCAATCTTGTATTTTGAATGTTCAAATAATAGTGAAATCTCTATTTGGTCTTCACAGTGGATGTAGACTGCTCAAAGTCAAACCACTATAATTCCTTGTGTTCTTTCTTTGATTCTGATTTCTCTCTTGTGCTTAATTCTTGCTGGGTTTGTGACAGAAGCTAGACACTTTGACAAAATAATTAGACACTTAATTTAAGGATCTTAAGTTTGAGATTGGATCTTGGGGGTGACTCTTGAAGTCAGCACTTTGTTGGTTCGACCATAACAAGTTGGTATCAGAGCTTCTTTCTTAAGTTTTAAATTATTAAGACGTCAATTTCAAATTAGAAGTGGATAAATTTACTAGGAAAATGACTTTTATCTCTGGAGGCTCAAGATGGACCACTTTTAGTACATCAAGGACTGGAAGAGGCTCTTAGAGAATCATCTACATCCAAGAAAAATAAGAAAAGTATATGATGATGATCTGCCTGATATTCATGATAAGGCACATTGTGCCATTATTTTGAGTCTTGGTGATAGTGTTTTGAGAGAAGTTGGTGGAGAAAAGAAAGCAGTTGGGTGGTGGAAGAAACTTGAAGACACATACACCAACAAATCATGACAAAGAGGCTTGAGACCAAGAAAAAACTATATACTCTACAAATGGAGGAAGATCATCAATTTCAGATCATATTGATGCCTTTAACAAGATCGTCCTAGATCTTAAAGACATGAATGTAAAATTGTTGATAAAGATAAAGCCATGATTATGTTGTGCTCTCTACCGAGCTCATATGAGCATCTGGTCGATACATTGATGTATGGAAGACAAACACTCACAAAGGCAAATGTAAAAGAGACTCTGAATTCAAAGCAAGTCATACAAAAAGTGAAAGAACCAGAGAGTCTGGTTGCAAGGAGAAGATTAGAAAAAAAAAAAAGAGTTCAACAAGTAAGAAAAAAAAAAGGTCTAAATCAAAGCGGCTTTGTTTCTTGAAGGCTTAGCCTAATTTCTTGTTGGCTTAAGTGACCGGGAAGTACTTGGCGAATTAAATCGATGCAAGATTCCGATTAGTTGATGGTTCTTGGGTTAATTTCAGTCCATTTCAGTTGGTTGTCCTGGTATCTTTGATTGTTGACTAGGTGTTATCTTCCAGGCAGGGCACTACTAGGTTCATTATCTTGGCGTAATTGTTTGGAAAGGCTTGTGCGAACTTCTTCTATGTTCTTAAAGCAAATTTTCCTCTCAAATTGTAGAATCTGATATGCACGGAATTGGTATCTTGGTGAATGCTGAATCGATTTTAGTTTCCAAGACTTGTGTGAAATAAATGATACAGAAATGAGAAACACAGCAAACCGCGTAGTTTTGATGCCGATTAAAACAAAAAAAAAATTCACGAAACAACGTCGTTTGCATTAGTTTCGCAGTTTGACCCGGGACAAACATCAGTGCTGATAGCCTTAACTAATTTATTTTTATAGTTTTACTTAATTTAAATAGCATATATTTAAATTTTATTTTTAGTTCTTAGATAATTTAAAAGAAATTACAAATTAAATATTTTCCTCGTGTATCGATCTTGAACTCACCAGATTGTATTATAACAAGAAACTTTTATACCTAAGAATAATTAATACTTTTAAGTCGTGTCAAGTTTTTGGTACTATTGCTGAAAAAGTGTATCTGTTCAAGTTTTTTACGTTGTTGCCGGAGATAAGTTTATTTGTTATTTTCTTTTCTCGTTTATTATTTTTCTTTTTATTTCTCCTTTTTTCATCCCTTAGTTTAGATCTCATAATTTTATTTTATTTTATTTCGTAAAATTTCAGTTAGCCCTTCGTTTGCTTGAAATTTAGTTCTACGCATGGAACTTATTTTATTTGACCAATCACAAAATAGCCAATAGTTAAAGCTTCGAGCTCTGAGCGTGAAGGAAGAACCAATCACAAACTTGCGCTCTCGTACTTGGATTGTTAATTGCAGGTTTAGCTGAACCAAATTTCCAAGACAGTGAAATAAATAAATAGATAATAAAGAAAAGTCCCACACCAACTTATGAGGTACGAGCTTTCAGGCTTTGCCGTTTGAGGAGAATTCAACATTCCAAATCATATTGAATTTCAATTAAATAATGTTTATTTATTTTTTCAATTACAGCTGTGAATAGTGATCTCATTCCCAAAATTAAATTGTATTAGACTAATTAATTAAATGTAATACAAATATCTTGAAAATTTATGAGGTCTCATAAAATATATTAACAATAATCATTAATATGTGTGCACTCCTAACAAAATCCCACTGCATTAATTTGACAATTTTAGGATACCAATAGGAGACGCTCATCTGTAATTAAATAGCTCAAGTTCTCTTTGTCCCTCTTGTGTCATTCTCCTTACTCCTCTCCCTCGAAAATATACTAGATCTCTCCAACATCCAGATGGTTCGTTATTTCTTTTTGCCTTCTTGTTTCTTAATTTTTTTTTTTTGTTACAAAAAATAACTACAACATCCTCTAGTTTGAAATTTTGTTGTTTTAATAAATGGTTACACTTACCTCTCTTTTGAATAGGAATGGCAAACAACGGGCCTGGGCGAGCTTTTTCAAGCCCAGATCCAGGCCCACTGTCAATTAAGTGTGTTGGCCTAGGCCGGGCTCGGGCCGGACTTGGGCTTTATTTATTTATTTTAAATTTTTTAAATTATTATAAATTTAAAATAAATTAATGATCAACAAATTATTACAATTATAGATAAATTAAAGAAAATGAATATTTTAAATTAAAATAATAAATAAAGCAAATAAAAGCTCATAACTTTAATTATCTTTAATACTGGATTTTCTAATTCAAACGCTCTCTTAATTAATTGACACAAAAGAGAGAATTTAGTATCATAATTTTAGCTTTTTTGAATCATAATTGATTTATAAGTCAAGAATTTAAGTTTTCTTTTTTATTTTTAAATTACTTTTCAATTTTAATTATGTTATTCTAATTTATAAAATTATTTTTTTAAAAAGTAGTGGGCTTGGGCTTTTTCCGGGCTTTTTTTTCTTTGACCCTTGTCTAGGCCCTCATGTGTGAGGGCCGGGCCTAAGCCCGAGGGCCTAGGCTGGGCCGGCCCGAGCTTTTTTGCCACCCCTACTTTTGAACAAAATATTTGAGTGTATGTGATCATTTTTTAATAGAAAAAATAACCTATGTATTTATGAAAGGATCCGTATAACCTTTTTAAAAATAAACAGAATTTAGTGATCTTTTTGTCATACTATAAGAACTCCGGCTTTTTTGGTTATTTTTATTAAATAATAAATTGTATTTTTTAATCATGTTTTCAGGCAGCGAATCTATCAATGGCAGATTGGCTCCAATTTCTTCTACAAGAAAAATTCTATAACTTTTGCCGAAGACATGAAAGTCTCCAAACAAACATATATTGTTTGCACTGTCGCAACAGTGTATGCAAAAAATATTGCTTGCCCCTTGACAAATTTCATAAACATCGACACTTGTAGGCATGGGCGGACCCAATTAAGACCCAAGAGGGGCTTCAGCCCCTTCTGGATCATTAATTTTATTTTAAATGTACCTCTAGCCCATTCTAAAAATGTTACATAAAAAAAATTGGATACATTTTTCATATATTAAAAGACTTGTAGGTCAATAGTAAGAGTGTTATTTGATGGTTTTAAAGTTTTGGTTCAAATCCTAATAGCCACATTATTCTTTTTTTTTTTTAATATTTTGTGGAAACTAATTCGAAAAATGATATTTTCACGCAATTAAAATAAATAATTTATTACCATTATTATTTAGAATTTAAAAGAAAGTAATAAAATTTGAGTTTATAAGACTTAAAACGTATTCAAGTGAACATTAAAAAAAACCCCAAGTTAAATAAATTTTTTTGAACTAAGCCCCCCTTAATTTTAGTTTCTGGGTCCGTCACTGCTTGCAGTTTTTCATAAATAAAAACTAATTTAAATTACATCATTCAATTTCTAAAACCACCTACATCTCTCTCTCTCTCTCTCTCGTGCGTGCGCTCTCTTTCCTCTTATCTCTATGATATTATTTTAATATTTTAGATATTTACATAAGAAAATAAGGATGTTGCAAAGTTGAATGTAGACCTATCCAAGTAAGTCAAATCTTGAATTCATTTTTAATTTATTTCTTCATTCCTATATATATGTATATAAATATCTTCTATGTTGCCAATGAATTATTATTAACTATTTATTTACTCACTTCCTCCGTATATTTTTTAAATCTCTCTCACCAGACACACACAAAATAGAGCAAAAGTGTTATTTATACATCAAAGTCCACAGAAACAAGGGTGTAGCAAATCCACCCCAAACAAATGTAATGGTTGTTCAGAATGGCTGCAAGAAAATATTTTTTTCTGCTCACTGTACGGCAATGTTCATTCAATTACCTCCTTACTTCTTATATATACACAAAGTCCAAATTTGAACTATGGTTAGAGTTGTACAGCACAATAAAATAAATCTACATAGCTATACAACTCTGGTAATAGCCCAAGTCTATATTTTGTAGTCTAGAAGTTCACACTTGAACATGACTCTATATAACTTTATTTAGGTCCGAGATCTTAGAGCTTTAATCCAATATTGTTTGCTCCTTAATCCAATGTTGGGCTCATATGTGAATATTTATGCCTTGCGACTGTCATATAAGGTTAAGTCCAATTAAAAGTGATCTAGTAAAGTGTTCAGTAATTTGGGCTTTAATGTATCTGATAGGGCGTGAGCCTTTAATATGTAGAGACTTAAGGAAAATTTCTATTTTTATGATGGTTGAAATAGGAATACCCAAAAACAGTAGGAAAAGTTATCTATATCAGTGATTATGATCTCTAGGTCACGCATATCGTTCTATTCTTTCTTATATCCCATCATCAGAGAGAAAGTAAAAAAAACCTTATGGTGTGTTTACTTATTGGGAATATGAATGGGAATTAAGGAATGAGAATAAATGATGTGTTTACTTGCTTAAATGAGAGGTGGGCCCCACCTAAAATTGAGAATAATTACTAGAGTTGTCATTCCCATACGGGAAGGTGGGAATGAAATTCTATTCCCTAAAGTGATCATATTACCCTCAATCCGAACCTGAAATATTCGGATCGGATGGGATCGAATCGGGTCGAGTCGGTTTATTTGCCCAGCCTAACCTTAAGGTCTGCGTGACAATTTTCCCAAACTTTAGACATGTATTCTCTTGTTTATATATACTATTTAGGCAGAATACCCTCATCCATTTCTACTAAGAAATTAAAAGTGAAAGAAACCTCATAAATGAATGAAAAAGTTGTAGAAATAGAAAAGCCTTTGAAAGGGAAAATTAAAGAGGAGCAAGAGGTGTCTGCCAAAGAAGATCCTCCTTCTTCCCTTTTCTCAGAAGAAAAGGAAAAGAAAAGGAAGATCCAGACAAAATTAAGGAAATGGAAGGGATCTGAACGAATGGAAAGGTTAAAAAAAAAAAGCATGAATTCCACTTGCGCTTCAAAAGACACGTGATAAGGGTGAGAGTACTAAAACCCACCAATTTTATTTATACACCTATTTTTTTATTTAAATTTCTTATTATTAAATTTTTTTGATGGAATTACCTATTGTACCCTGTTTTCTCTTTCGCTTTATGCCTCAGTTTCGCACCCAGGGCTTTGCATTTTTTCTTCTCTCAATGTTCAATTGTAAGTGAATGGTAATGTTTGTCTGTCAAAAATTGATAAATTCAGATTTTCTACATGCCATCAACAGTTAAAACCAAAACAAAACTTACTATCCAAATATAAACTTCAAACGAAATTTACAAGACAACAAAGTCATTAATTTTTTTTTCCTAAAATCTTTGAAAATGAAAATCATGATTCCAATGACCTCGGCATCCTTCGTCCATATTGAAGAACATGGATTATAGTGACATGAATTGTAAGCCCTGCCTAAAAGACTTTGATTGTCCAGCGGAGATATGCATATGGTTGATCTCCACGATATTTTTACTTCAATAATACAAGAAATGAAGTAATGGTTTATTAATAATGCAATCATGATCTAATAAGAAAGATTAAGAATCAATATCCATGTTAGAGTACACGTGAGAATTTAGTTTACAGGATGTTAAGGCAGAGAGAAATTATACACCTGTTAAAAAAAATGAAGAGTAATTCTAACATTTTGAAATTTAAAAATTTAAAAATAAATATAATTTTTGTTCAGGTATAAAGAGAGATGTAGTAGGTTCAAGCGACCTCACCCTATAATTGATTACAGATGTTGAAAATTAATTAATCCAAATCAACTTGTGGATGTATCTTTTGTTTCCCATTAAAATGAATCCGATTCAGCTTGCGCATGTACCTTCTGTTTCCCATTAACTCATTACAATTTATTTTTTTCCACTTTTATTCTTTGTTAAGTTTCCTGATCTAACTCTAGAGTGGGCAACAAAATAGTTTTTGCGTTAATTAAAACACAAACACAACCCAAATAAGACACAAACGTTTCCTATTATCGTTGCTAAAATAGAAATTAATCTTCCCGCGTGCTAATTTTTTTTTTTTTTATGCTGACGAAACCTATTACATTAATTAACTAAACAGTGCTAGAATTTTTCGGAAAGCAATACGACACAAATACGATACACACATATATAAAAAGCTCAATTCTGTTTGACTCTTGTGTAATTCCCTTTACTAACACTCCCCTCTCTCTCAAAGAAAAATACACTCTCCAGCATCAATAGACAATTATGGTCGGTCTTTTCTTTAATTTTCACCTTTTGATTTAGAATTAAGATTTAGCTTTTATCATATAGTTGCGTTGATCTTTTAATAATCTCGTATAAAGGGTCATTAGGACTCGAAATCGTTGTTACTTTTTTTAATTAGTTAATAACATCAATTGTATTCAACCGTGTTTTCAGGCCGGGAATCAACCCCAGTGGCTCCAAGGTCTTTTGACTCTTTTCCAAGAGAGAAGCTTTCAATATTGCAATCACGGAACGGCAGTTAGACAAAGGAACATATATTGTTTGAATTGTTGCACCAGTATATGCGAAAAATGCTTGTCCAATCACGAAAGTACTCATCACCTCTTAAAGGTTCACATGAATAAATAAATATTATTTGAATTAAATTTATTACATCATAAATTTTTAATACTATCTGCATGATTTATTTATTTACTTATGTATTTGTTTTGTAAATTTTTAATATTACAGATCCGCACATATTGCGAAAAGAGCGTTGTACGGTTCGTTGAGGCTCACGAGTTCATTGACTGTGGACATATCCAAGTAATAAGTCAAAGCTTGAATTCAAATCTTTTCTATTTTTTCTTCATTGAATATTTTCTTAAAAATTCTGCTATTTGCCAATGAAGTACTACTCTTAACTGCATAATAATGCTCACGCACGAACATCCGAATTTTAATCCGAATTGAGCTGTGCCACACAATTTTGTTCTTGGTTCAAATTCGGTATCCAGGCATGAGCATATGACTTGTGAAACTACATTTATATCTGACCACTTTCTTACAAACGTGCTCCATATATTTTCTCTTCAGACATATCAACATAATGGTGAAAAAGTGCTACATATAAACCAAAGGCCAGGAACATATTTTAGAGAATCCACCACCAACAAATGCAGTGGGTGTCCAGCTAGGCTGCAAGGGAATAATTATTTCTGTTCACTCTATTGTAAGGTTGTTTCAAAATCTCCCGTATGTATACATGTTTACACACACACACACACACACAAACACACACATACATACATACATACATCTATATATAGACACACACACACATAAAAGTTTGCACTATTATTTTTCTAATTATTAATCCTCCCTCCTTGTAGGTTTCTTATCTCTGTCAAAATTCTTCGAATTCAAGCAATTTTCCTCGTCTATTGAACAAGTTGGGTCTCTGAACAAGCTCGCTGGATTAATTTGACGAAGAAATCATTAATAAATGATAAACTCTAAAGCTTGGTGTTTCTTCATATTATTTGTAGTGACAGACTATTTTATTAGCTGCTGTTTTATTTGAACTCCCTTATTATTATTATGAATTAGACTTTTTACCTATACATAGAGTCATTAATTTTATTATTTTGTCAGTTGAAGCTGTAAATTGTGATACAAGTTATTTGTTAGGCTGCTCACTAATTATCCATAACATTAATTAGTACATTAAATATAATAGCCTTGGTACAATTGGTCTATCTCTGCCACTCCAAAACTGGATGCACGTAAACCTGCTGCCATGTGACTTGACTTGTGCAATTTAGTTGAAATAGAAACGAAAACGGAAGCATATATAACACATGCAATTTAATCCCCAAATTCCTCCGAAATTAAAGAATTAAGGGTTCCTTTGAATTTCCTCCTCATTTTAATTCCATAAAAACGCAATAGCAGTTTCCTATAATTGAATCTTTTATGGAATGGTCCATTGAAGTTGCGATCTGGGAACTTCTTGAAAGGGAATTTGTTCTTTTAGCTATCAGATATTGTTGTATTTGTCATCTATCACTTGCAGAAGAAATTGACGTTGGTCATTCGGTAAATTTGTTCGGAAAGCTATATGGCTTTTGGATTTGAGAGGGGCTCGAATCTAGCTAGCGTTAGTATTACAGACTTGATGTACCGTTAACTATCTCGACTTACGTCCCTCAGTGATTATATTTCTAACATTCTAAAAGCTTGTCTCTGGATATCTGTGTTTTAGGAGAAACTCTAACAGAAATGCTTCTAGCTATAGTCTTTTTAGTTCTTAATCACATATATATGCTTGTTTGGTGCGTTGGATAGGATAGGATGAGATGAGATATTATGCTTGTTTGGTGCACTGGATAGGATAGGATGAGATTAGATATAATTGAATATGACTTAAAAGAAGATGTGATAAAGATAAGATTATATTTCGTGACCTCTCATGTTTGGCATAATACAACATTGGATTAAATTGTAATGTATATATAATTTTAACATTAAATTAGGTTAAAGATAATAAAAATGGCCATATATTATTTTAAGTTTAATGGAAAGATATAGACATTACTTTTATAATAATAAAATCATTACTTTTATAATAATAAAATTATATATTTATTTTAGAGTTTAAAACAAGCGAAAATTACAATATCTATACTATTAATCAAATAAAAAATTAGTTAATAATAAATTTAAATTAATAATGTTACTAAAATATTTAAACAAATATAATTACTTTTTAATATTTTATTTTCATGATAAATAAATAAATTTTTTGTTTTATTTTTATTTATAATATTCTATTATTATAAAACGTGTATTATGCTTAGTACATATTTATATACTTGTAATATTGAGAAACTATTAAGTATAAATAATTGCTTTTTAAAATTATTCCCAACTAGTCCTATGGCCACCCATGAGACAACTTTCTTCATAAAGTTGGGATTATCTTGTGGGCTCAGGATAAGACAATCCCAATACTCTTTGAGAGCATCAATAAGGGATTTGGATGAAGTTTAAAAGAATATTCCATTCCCGCATTTTGATCCTTCAACCAAACTCATCCTATACGTAAATATGGTGTTAATTTATCCTTTACATTTTACTATATTATTGCTTCTATTGCAGGCTATCATTTGATAAAGATGCATTTGAAGCTTTCGGATTCGTGCTGAACTTTATAATATAAATTATGTTGAGAATAAATTACACTGAACTTTAAAATACAAACTTTTGGATTTGTATATACTTTGTAATTGTTGGATCATAAACTTGATCCAAGATGAATAAATCAAGCCCAACTCATGGAAGATTCCAAGAGTAGGTATGGTTGGTGAGGTTTGAATTATTTGTGTTAGGTGTGTTAGGTGTGGTTGGTGAAGTAGGTGAGTGGTAGGTTTTAATGGATGGTGAGGATTTGTGTATTAGTTGAATAAATGAATGGTTGTGATTAGTTTGTTTCATGTATAAATACCCCCTCTCCCCTTTGGTTCAAACATCAAGTGAAGTAGCAAAATCTCTAAGGTGTAGAGAGTGAAAAATAAGAGTTGTAATTGGTGAGGAGTGTTGTTGAAGAAATAAAATAGTGTGTTTTGTGTGTCTTATTTGTTAATTCTCCAACAAAGTGGTATCAGAGTTAGTTCTTGATGCTATATATAGTCATATAGCATATCAAATCGAAGATCTCGACGAGAGGAACGTGACACCGAAAAAATCATCCCGATCCGAGACCGGACGCGCCCACACTTGCCGCCGGAAGTTTTCTGTCCTGAAGCTGAGTCGACTCACCGAGTTGAACCAAGCTGAGCCGAACTGAACCAAGCCGAGCCGAGCTGAACCGAATCAAGTCGAACCGAGCCAACTCGAGCTGAACCAATCCGGACCGAATCAAGACTACCAAGCCGGCGTTGACCGTTGACCGACGTTGACCGTTGACCAGCGTTGACCGTTGACCGATAGTTGACTCGCGTCATTCCCAAGGTTTTTTGACGTGCCGGATCCATCTGTGCTTTCAGAATCTCCAAATTCTCACTCAATTTGTAAGTTATGGCAAACGGTGGTATAATGTCATTTCAAGTTCCACAATTAAAGGGAAGTAAGTTTGACAATTGGAGTATTAAAATGAAGGCTCTATTGGGCGCACATGACGTATGGGATGTCGTGGAGAAAGGCTTTATTGTGCCAGAAAATGAAGCCACTTTAACTGCGGCGCATAAGGAGAATTTAAAAGACTTGAAGAAGAAAGAGAATAAAGCAAAGTATCTCATCTTTCAATCATTAGATGAGGATGCTTTTGAAAAGATTGCTGGTACAACCTCCTCAAAAGAAGCATGGGAGAAACTAAAGACCTCTTACAAAGGAGCAGAGCAAGTAAAGAAGGTTCGTCTCCAAACATTACGAGGAGAATTTGAGTCCTTACACATGAAAGTATCAGAGTCAATTTCTGATTACTTTACTCGGGTTGTGACCGTTTCCAATGAGTTAAAAAGAAATGGGGAGGAGTTAAAAGAGGTAAGGATCATTGAAAAGATACTTCGATCAGTAGACTCGAAGTTTGATCATATTGTTGTGACAATTGAAGAAACAAGAGATCTGGAGGATATTACGATCGAGCAACTTCAAGGAAGGTTACAAGCCTATTAAGAAAAACAAAAAAAGAAGCAAGGAATCGAAGAACAACTTCTCAAGATGGAAGTCAATCCAAAGAAAAGAGAAGAAAGCTCCAACAACAAGAGAATGCATTATGTCCGAGGCAGAGGTCGAGGACGAGGTAGAGGTCGTGGTCATAGACGAGGTAGAGGTCGTGGTCATAGACGAGGTTGGAATTTCAACAACAACAACTCCAATTATTCCAAAGGAGAAAACTCAACCAGAGGACGAGGCAGAGGCAATCCAGGATTGAGGTATGACAAATCCCAAGTACAGTGCTATAATTGTCAAAAGTTTGGGCATTATGCTTCAGAATGCAGAGTTCCAAGCACCAGAATTGAGGAGAGAGTGAACTATGCTGAAGAAAAAAATGGTGAAGATGGCACACTTTTACTGGCACGCAATGACACAAGTGGAGGTCAAGAAAATACATGGTATCTTGACACAGGTGCTAGCAATCATATGAGTGGAAACAGAAGCATGTTCGTGCAACTAAGTGAATCTATGAATGGCAGTGTTGCTTTTGGAGATGATTCAAAAATACCAGTGAAGGGTAGAGGTAACATTTTTTTTCGTGCAAAAGATGGTAGTCACCAAATAATTTCGAATGTTTACTCCCAATATGAAAAGCAACATCCTTAGTTTGGGTCAACTTTTAGAAAAAGGCTATGATATTCACTTAAAAGATTATAGTCTTTTCCTAAGAGATGACAAAGGAAATCTAATTACAAAGGTGAAAATGTCGAAAAATAGAATGTTTCCTTTAAATATTCAAAATGATGTTGCAAAGTGTCTCAAAGCCTGTCACAAAGATCCATCCTGGATTTGGCATCTTCGATATGGGCATCTCAACTTTGGAGGATTAGAGCTACTATTCAAGAAGAACATGGTGAAAGGTTTACCATACATCAATCACCCTGATCAACTTTGTGAAGGATGTTTACTTGGCAAGCAGTTCAGAAAGAGCTTTCCAAAAGAATCAAACTCAAGAGCTCAGAAGCCACTCGAGCTCATTCATACTGATGTGTGCGGTCCATTCAAGCCAAACTCCCTTGGTAAAAGTAACTACTTCCTTCTCTTTATAGATGATTTTTCAAGAAAAACTTGGGTGTATTTTTTGAAGCAAAAATCAGAAGTTTTTGAAACTTTCAAGAAGTTTAAAGCTGCAGTGGAAAAAGAAAGTGGATACCAGATTAAAGCCATGAGATCTGATCGAGGTAGAGAGTTCACTTCCAAAGAATTTTTAGAGTTTTGTGAACCAAATGAAATTTGACGCCTTTTGACAGTTCCAAGATCCCCCCAACAAAATGGTGTTGCAGAAAGGAAGAACAGAACCATCCTCGACATGGCAAGAAGCATGCTTAAGAGTAAGAGGCTTCCTAAAGAATTTTGGGCTGAAGCAGTTGCATGTGCAGTCTACTTATCCAATCGATCTCCAACAAGAAGCGTGTGGGGCAAGACGCCACAAGAAGCTTGGAGTGAAAGAAAACCCGGCATCACCCATCTAAGAGTCTTCGGAAGCATTGCCCATGTACATGTACCAGATGAAAGTAGAACCAAGCTGGATGACAAAAGTGAGGAGTTCATCTTCATCGGCTACGACAACAACTCCAAAGGATACAAGCTTTACAATCCAAACAACGGGAAGATCGTGATTAGTCGAGATGTAATTTTTGATGAAGAAGGAGAATGGGATTTTGGCTCTAGTGTGGATGACTTCAACTTCTTTCCCATTGAAGAAGATGATCATACACAGATAAAACAAGTAGACGAACAACAAGAGCCTGCTACTCCACCTATCTCACCAGCACCAACCACATGCAGAGATTCACCGCCGTCTTTCTTAAATGAAAGAACCGAAGAACGTACAAGGAGTCTTCAAGATCTCTATGAGGTAACTGAGAGACATGATAATCTCACTCTCTTTTGTCTCTTTGCTGATTGTGAGCCAGTCAACTTCCAAGAAGCTGCACTAGATGAGAAGTGGAGAATTGCAATGGATGAAGAAATCAAAGCCATTGTGAAGAATGATACTTGGGAGCTTATTACTCTTCCAAAAGGTCACAAGGCAATTGGTGTCAAATGGGTGTATAAAACAAAAAGAAATGCGAAGGGAGAAATTGAAAGGCACAAGGCGAGGCTAGTTGTAAAAGGCTATAGTCAAAAGGCTGGCATAGACTATGACGAGGTATTTGCTCCTGTAGCTCGACTTGAAACTATCAGACTTATTATTTCTTTGGCTGCTCAGAACAAATGGAAGATTTTTCAAATGGATGTGAAATCTGCTTTCTTGAATGGATTTCTTGAAGAAGAAGTTTACATCGAACAACCATTAGGCTATGTGGTGAATGGACATAAAGACAAAGTTTTGAGATTGAAGAAAGCTCTTTACGGGTTAAAGCAAGCACCAAGGGCATGGAATAGTAGAATTGACAAGTATTTTCAAGAGAAAGGCTTCACCAAATGTCCATATGAACATGCTCTCTACGTCAAAGAAAAAGATGGAGATATTTTGATTGTGTGCCTGTATGTGGATGATCTCATCTTCACTGGAAGTAATCCAAGCTTGTTTGAAGAGTTCAAGAGAGTGATGATCAAAGAGTTCGAGATGACTGACATCGGACTGATGGCATATTACCTCGGCATTGAAGTCAAGCAAAAGGAAGAAGGCATATTTATCTCCCAAGAAAGCTATGCAAAGGAGATTCTCAAGAAGTTCAAAATGAATGATTGTAAGCCTATAAGCACGCCAGTGGAATGCGGAGTTAAATTATCCAAACATGATGAAGGTGAAGATATAGATCCAACATTCTTTAAAAGTTTGGTTGGAAGCCTACGTTATTTGACATGCACAAGACCATATATCCTTTATGCTGTTGGACTTGTGAGTCGATACATGGAGAATCCAAAGACCACTCATTTTAAAGCTGCAAAAAGAATCCTTCGCTACATCAAAGGTACAATTAATTTCGGCTTGTTTTACTCATTTTCTAATGACTACAAGCTTGTTGGATATAGCGATAGTGATTGGGGTGGAGATGTAGATGATCGAAAAAGCACCACAGGATTTTTGTTCTTCATGGGAGATATTGCTTTCACATGGATGTCAAAGAAACAACCAATTGTCACGCTATCCACTTGTGAAGCTGAGTATGTAGCTGCTACATCAAGTGTTTGTCATGCAATTTGGCTCAGAAATTTGCTGAAGGAGTTGAGTTTGGCACAAGAAGAGCCAACCGAGATTTGTGTTGATAACAAATCAGCAATTGCCCTATCCAAGAATCCAGTCTTTCATGATCGAAGTAAACACATAGACACTCGTTATCATTTCATAAGAGAGTGTATTGCAAGAAAAGAAGTGCAAATTAAGTATGTAAAATCACAAGATCAAGCAGCTGATATCTTCACTAAGCCACTCAAGCAAGAAGACTTTGTAAGATTCAGAAGTTTGCTTGGTGTCACAGGATCAAGTTTAAGGGGAGGTGTTGGATCATAAACTTGATCCAAGATGAATAAATCAAGCCCAACTCATGGAAGATTCCAAGAGTAGGTATGGTTGGTGAGGTTTGAATTATTTGTGTTAGGTGTGTTAGGTGTGGTTGGTGAAGTAGGTGAGTGGTAGGTTTTAATGGATGGTGAGGATTTGTGTATTAGTTGAATAAATGAATGGTTGTGATTAGTTTGTTTCATGTATAAATACCCCCTCTCCCCTTTGGTTCAAACATCAAGTGAAGTAGCAAAATCTCTAAGGTGTAGAGAGTGAAAAATAAGAGTTGTAATTGGTGAGGAGTGTTGTTGAAGAAATAAAATAGTGTGTTTTGTGTGTCTTATTTGTTAATTCTCCAACAAAGTGGTATCAGAGTTAGTTCTTGATGCTATATATAGTCATATAGCATATCAAATCGAAGATCTCGACGAGAGGAACGTGACACCGAAAAAATCATCCCGATCCGAGACCGGACGCGCCCACACTTGCCGCCGGAAGTTTTCTGTCCTGAAGCTGAGTCGACTCACCGAGTTGAACCAAGCTGAGCCGAACTGAACCAAGCCGAGCCGAGCTGAACCGAATCAAGTCGAACCGAGCCAACTCGAGCTGAACCAATCCGGACCGAATCAAGACTACCAAGCCGGCGTTGACCGTTGACCGACGTTGACCGTTGACCAGCGTTGACCGTTGACCGATAGTTGACTCGCGTCATTCCCAAGGTTTTTTGACGTGCCGGATCCATCTGTGCTTTCAGAATCTCCAAATTCTCACTCAATTTGTAAGTTATGGCAAACGGTGGTATAATGTCATTTCAAGTTCCACAATTAAAGGGAAGTAAGTTTGACAATTGGAGTATTAAAATGAAGGCTCTATTGGGCGCACATGACGTATGGGATGTCGTGGAGAAAGGCTTTATTGTGCCAGAAAATGAAGCCACTTTAACTGCGGCGCATAAGGAGAATTTAAAAGACTTGAAGAAGAAAGAGAATAAAGCAAAGTATCTCATCTTTCAATCATTAGATGAGGATGCTTTTGAAAAGATTGCTGGTACAACCTCCTCAAAAGAAGCATGGGAGAAACTAAAGACCTCTTACAAAGGAGCAGAGCAAGTAAAGAAGGTTCGTCTCCAAACATTACGAGGAGAATTTGAGTCCTTACACATGAAAGTATCAGAGTCAATTTCTGATTACTTTACTCGGGTTGTGACCGTTTCCAATGAGTTAAAAAGAAATGGGGAGGAGTTAAAAGAGGTAAGGATCATTGAAAAGATACTTCGATCAGTAGACTCGAAGTTTGATCATATTGTTGTGACAATTGAAGAAACAAGAGATCTGGAGGATATTACGATCGAGCAACTTCAAGGAAGGTTACAAGCCTATTAAGAAAAACAAAAAAAGAAGCAAGGAATCGAAGAACAACTTCTCAAGATGGAAGTCAATCCAAAGAAAAGAGAAGAAAGCTCCAACAACAAGAGAATGCATTATGTCCGAGGCAGAGGTCGAGGACGAGGTAGAGGTCGTGGTCATAGACGAGGTAGAGGTCGTGGTCATAGACGAGGTTGGAATTTCAACAACAACAACTCCAATTATTCCAAAGGAGAAAACTCAACCAGAGGACGAGGCAGAGGCAATCCAGGATTGAGGTATGACAAATCCCAAGTACAGTGCTATAATTGTCAAAAGTTTGGGCATTATGCTTCAGAATGCAGAGTTCCAAGCACCAGAATTGAGGAGAGAGTGAACTATGCTGAAGAAAAAAATGGTGAAGATGGCACACTTTTACTGGCACGCAATGACACAAGTGGAGGTCAAGAAAATACATGGTATCTTGACACAGGTGCTAGCAATCATATGAGTGGAAACAGAAGCATGTTCGTGCAACTAAGTGAATCTATGAATGGCAGTGTTGCTTTTGGAGATGATTCAAAAATACCAGTGAAGGGTAGAGGTAACATTTTTTTTCGTGCAAAAGATGGTAGTCACCAAATAATTTCGAATGTTTACTCCCAATATGAAAAGCAACATCCTTAGTTTGGGTCAACTTTTAGAAAAAGGCTATGATATTCACTTAAAAGATTATAGTCTTTTCCTAAGAGATGACAAAGGAAATCTAATTACAAAGGTGAAAATGTCGAAAAATAGAATGTTTCCTTTAAATATTCAAAATGATGTTGCAAAGTGTCTCAAAGCCTGTCACAAAGATCCATCCTGGATTTGGCATCTTCGATATGGGCATCTCAACTTTGGAGGATTAGAGCTACTATTCAAGAAGAACATGGTGAAAGGTTTACCATACATCAATCACCCTGATCAACTTTGTGAAGGATGTTTACTTGGCAAGCAGTTCAGAAAGAGCTTTCCAAAGGAATCAAACTCAAGAGCTCAGAAGCCACTCGAGCTCATTCATACTGATGTGTGCGGTCCATTCAAGCCAAACTCCCTTGGTAAAAGTAACTACTTCCTTCTCTTTATAGATGATTTTTCAAGAAAAACTTGGGTGTATTTTTTGAAGCAAAAATCAGAAGTTTTTGAAACTTTCAAGAAGTTTAAAGCTGCAGTGGAAAAAGAAAGTGGATACCAGATTAAAGCCATGAGATCTGATCGAGGTAGAGAGTTCACTTCCAAAGAATTTTTAGAGTTTTGTGAACCAAATGAAATTTGACGCCTTTTGACAGTTCCAAGATCCCCCCAACAAAATGGTGTTGCAGAAAGGAAGAACAGAACCATCCTCGACATGGCAAGAAGCATGCTTAAGAGTAAGAGGCTTCCTAAAGAATTTTGGGCTGAAGCAGTTGCATGTGCAGTCTACTTATCCAATCGATCTCCAACAAGAAGCGTGTGGGGCAAGACGCCACAAGAAGCTTGGAGTGAAAGAAAACCCGGCATCACCCATCTAAGAGTCTTCGGAAGCATTGCCCATGTACATGTACCAGATGAAAGTAGAACCAAGCTGGATGACAAAAGTGAGGAGTTCATCTTCATCGGCTACGACAACAACTCCAAAGGATACAAGCTTTACAATCCAAACAACGGGAAGATCGTGATTAGTCGAGATGTAATTTTTGATGAAGAAGGAGAATGGGATTTTGGCTCTAGTGTGGATGACTTCAACTTCTTTCCCATTGAAGAAGATGATCATACACAGATAAAACAAGTAGACGAACAACAAGAGCCTGCTACTCCACCTATCTCACCAGCACCAACCACATGCAGAGATTCACCGCCGTCTTTCTTAAATGAAAGAACCGAAGAACGTACAAGGAGTCTTCAAGATCTCTATGAGGTAACTGAGAGACATGATAATCTCACTCTCTTTTGTCTCTTTGCTGATTGTGAGCCAGTCAACTTCCAAGAAGCTGCACTAGATGAGAAGTGGAGAATTGCAATGGATGAAGAAATCAAAGCCATTGTGAAGAATGATACTTGGGAGCTTATTACTCTTCCAAAAGGTCACAAGGCAATTGGTGTCAAATGGGTGTATAAAACAAAAAGAAATGCGAAGGGAGAAATTGAAAGGCACAAGGCGAGGCTAGTTGTAAAAGGCTATAGTCAAAAGGCTGGCATAGACTATGACGAGGTATTTGCTCCTGTAGCTCGACTTGAAACTATCAGACTTATTATTTCTTTGGCTGCTCAGAACAAATGGAAGATTTTTCAAATGGATGTGAAATCTGCTTTCTTGAATGGATTTCTTGAAGAAGAAGTTTACATCGAACAACCATTAGGCTATGTGGTGAATGGACATAAAGACAAAGTTTTGAGATTGAAGAAAGCTCTTTACGGGTTAAAGCAAGCACCAAGGGCATGGAATAGTAGAATTGACAAGTATTTTCAAGAGAAAGGCTTCACCAAATGTCCATATGAACATGCTCTCTACGTCAAAGAAAAAGATGGAGATATTTTGATTGTGTGCCTGTATGTGGATGATCTCATCTTCACTGGAAGTAATCCAAGCTTGTTTGAAGAGTTCAAGAGAGTGATGATCAAAGAGTTCGAGATGACTGACATCGGACTGATGGCATATTACCTCGGCATTGAAGTCAAGCAAAAGGAAGAAGGCATATTTATCTCCCAAGAAAGCTATGCAAAGGAGATTCTCAAGAAGTTCAAAATGAATGATTGTAAGCCTATAAGCACGCCAGTGGAATGCGGAGTTAAATTATCCAAACATGATGAAGGTGAAGATATAGATCCAACATTCTTTAAAAGTTTGGTTGGAAGCCTACGTTATTTGACATGCACAAGACCATATATCCTTTATGCTGTTGGACTTGTGAGTCGATACATGGAGAATCCAAAGACCACTCATTTTAAAGCTGCAAAAAGAATCCTTCGCTACATCAAAGGTACAATTAATTTCGGCTTGTTTTACTCATTTTCTAATGACTACAAGCTTGTTGGATATAGCGATAGTGATTGGGGTGGAGATGTAGATGATCGAAAAAGCACCACAGGATTTTTGTTCTTCATGGGAGATATTGCTTTCACATGGATGTCAAAGAAACAACCAATTGTCACGCTATCCACTTGTGAAGCTGAGTATGTAGCTGCTACATCAAGTGTTTGTCATGCAATTTGGCTCAGAAATTTGCTGAAGGAGTTGAGTTTGGCACAAGAAGAGCCAACCGAGATTTGTGTTGATAACAAATCAGCAATTGCCCTATCCAAGAATCCAGTCTTTCATGATCGAAGTAAACACATAGACACTCGTTATCATTTCATAAGAGAGTGTATTGCAAGAAAAGAAGTGCAAATTAAGTATGTAAAATCACAAGATCAAGCAGCTGATATCTTCACTAAGCCACTCAAGCAAGAAGACTTTGTAAGATTCAGAAGTTTGCTTGGTGTCACAGGATCAAGTTTAAGGGGAGGTGTTGGATCATAAACTTGATCCAAGATGAATAAATCAAGCCCAACTCATGGAAGATTCCAAGAGTAGGTATGGTTGGTGAGGTTTGAATTATTTGTGTTAGGTGTGTTAGGTGTGGTTGGTGAAGTAGGTGAGTGGTAGGTTTTAATGGATGGTGAGGATTTGTGTATTAGTTGAATAAATGAATGGTTGTGATTAGTTTGTTTCATGTATAAATACCCCCTCTCCCCTTTGGTTCAAACATCAAGTGAAGTAGCAAAATCTCTAAGGTGTAGAGAGTGAAAAATAAGAGTTGTAATTGGTGAGGAGTGTTGTTGAAGAAATAAAATAGTGTGTTTTGTGTGTCTTATTTGTTAATTCTCCAACAGTAATTTCGTGAAAGATATCATGACATTTAATTTTAATGTTTTAATTTAGTCTAGATTCAAATTAATGGTTAATTATTTCTTACAGCCATTTTATATCTAATGTTCTTCCTTACAATATATGTTCTCAGAAAGGAATTATGTCTTCAGTTTATTTTTTTTTATTCGGTTGTATTGGCCATTCTGGATTCCAACTGTATGTGTCCTAACAGATATGAAGTTTGCATGATGTCTTCTATAATCTGCAGATTGCTTTGCTGGAGAAAATATTGTTGAGTTTGCCATACATGAGGTAAGCGATGAGGTAAGGCATTCATCGCTGACTTTGATTTTTCTTATTCTTATTATTAGTAACAGTAACTCTCTTTATCTGATTTTATTCATATTATCAGGAGCTGGAAGCTTTACAAGAAAGCCAGAAACGGCAGGCCCAGGCCCCTTCTGCCGGGTCTTTACGTCTTAAAGATGACTCGTTTACAAGAAACCACGTGTATTTTTTCCTAGGCAGAGCATTTCAGAATTTGTCTATAGCTCTAGAAGTTTTGAAACAAGTAATAATACAGTAGAGCTGTTTCTGATTGTCATCATCATTTTTTCACCTTATAGGTTCATACATACAACAAAGAATTATATTTGTTTCCCAATCCATCTTCAGACTCCCATGCTTGTGGATGCTTTCTTTTATACATCTGCCTAAATATTCGTACAAACCCACAAATAATTTTGCTTGTGTCATTTCCTTTTCAGATGGGTACATGCACAGAAATATTTTTGTACTTTGTGTTTACATATTGAATACAAGTAAATAGATGTTTTAAGTCTATTTCAATTATTACTTTATCTCTTTTTGCCAGCAAAACTTGCTGACATAATTGCTCTTTGTTGTGCTTCTAAAGTTGATATTCTGTGAATTTTTTTGTAATCATTTTTCTCAGACCATGTTTTAAATACACGTGACAGGTCCATGCTGAACTGAGGAAATGGCTTAAAGACAATGTCAATGCTGAAGTTGCAGCATCAACTCGAATCGTATCCTTTCACTACTTTGTTAGCCATTAATTGTGACCACTATTTAAAATTAATTGTGTATGTTGTAATCGTTATTAATATATATGGAGCCAAGCATGGGCTTATTGAAGCTAATGACTGGTCTTTTTAGAACTTTTTCTTGTTCAGACAAAGTAATAAATAGCACCTTACAACTAAACATACAATATTATTACTCCAACTTGTTTATTGAACTTACTTTGGCCTTTTCTATTTGATATCAAGGAGACGTATTCTCACATATATGCATTCTTTTGCTCTGCTATGTGCTTAATATTTTTCCTTTTGCAACAATAATTTTAGTTGGATTGGTTCTTAAACAGTTCCAAATATTTAGAAAAACGGAAGTTGCTTAAGGATATAATATACAATGCAAACTGTTGAAAACGGATCCAAGAACAGAATTCTCTGCCACTGATATTTTCTTCAGCTTAATTAATTAGTGGGGTAATGAATAATAATGCAGTGAACCAGGCCTGTTTTTGTATTCCTCGTTTATAGGTACTGACAGATTCATCAATATTATCAAGTTTCCACTCATCAACATTTTATAATTAGATGTCGTTCTTGGTTTATCCTACAGTTTCATTTTGTAGTATACTACTTGTTTTAATGCTGAAGCTGTGAAAAACTTTTGTACACTCTCAACAATGGCAAGATACTGAAAAAGAAATTCAATTGTAGGTTGTTGTCCACTGAACGACCGACAAATGTTTGTTATTATTTAGGCATTTCTTCCATTTTTATTTTTGGGGTTAGAATAACAGAACGAGATATATTTTCACAGCTACTTTCAAAATATTTAATGACAACTGCATCATCCAAAAAGAACCAGTGATTTTGAATTAAATTTTTATTGAGATCCGCTTTCTGGCTGTATTAAAGCCTGGTGACCTTCGGAGAAATCTTATATATATCTCCAGTATAGGGAATATATTTATTTGTCTTATATATATCTCCAGTATAGCGAATATATTTATTTGTCTTATATATATCTCCAGTATAGGGAATATATTTATTTGTTGCGCTTCTCTATGCGTGGTTTGGTATAGTCAATTGGTGTTGCATATGCAGGTTGAGAGAAATTGTTGGTCTTGGGAGTTTTGCTGGGTATTTGTTGAGAATGGGAGTTTATCTACTGGAATTTTACTGAGAATATGGGAGTTCTGCGTTACAAGATTTGACGGCTTGTTAGTTTGTAAAATTTGAAACGTTTGCTGGAATTAACTTCTTAATTACTTTGGATGTGTTAACTGTTGGATAAAAGTGTTTTTGGATGATGTTATTAACACAAAGTGTTTGTGGACTTAATAGAATGTATAATTTAATTTTTGGTTCATATTGAATTTGTGATTGAATTTCATATACAAGAATGCATAAATTTAAATGAAATAATTCATAATTATGTTCAGTATAAATTTAGAATTTGTGATAGAAAAAATTAATCATAAAATAAGTCATAAAAAGAATTAATAACATAAAATATCAATCATAAATTTTATCACAAAAGTAATATATTACCCGTCAAAATTGTCCAGACGAAAATTAATTTTCCTGCCAAAATTTCAAAATAAAAAAAATTTGCACATTTCCCCGCCAAAAAATTAAATAATTTATTCATTTCTTTCCATGACTGACATATGACATTTAAACGCTATCATACGTTAATGACATACTTTTTTTCTATCATAAAAGAGTGACAGACACATAGATGATAGATAATTTCATTGTCATCCACCCCGCTTTATGATAGATTTTTGCAGTCATCTATTGTCAATTTTCTTGTAGTGTTGGGTGTATTGGGTATTGTTTTTTTTAGAGTTTTTTCACTTTTGTAAAGTCTCATTATTAGTAAAATTATCTTTCAGTCTTTGCCCACGGATGTAGGTTTTATGCCGAACCACATAAAAATTATTGTGTCTTATTTTCTTTGCACTTGTTTACATCACATTTATATTTATCTAGAAGTTACAGTCACTGTAATATTGGTAATTGCTCAATCTCACGCTTCCGTAACAATATTCACTATCAAATGAATTAGAATAACAAAAGCAATTCATATTATTTGGCACTAAAGTGCTATGGAATAAGAATAGCTT
The DNA here is from genome assembly GCA_029618585.1 of Citrus australasica. Lineage (NCBI taxonomy): Eukaryota > Viridiplantae > Streptophyta > Magnoliopsida > Sapindales > Rutaceae > Citrus > Citrus australasica. The sequence goes on from JARCIV010000004.1 coordinate 8,548,807, forward strand.
ATCGAATCTCTTGCGTCTAATCATTAAGGAGTAGAGACAATCTTTAAGAATCATATTTCAAATGTGAGAGATAAAACCGACAGTAAATTCAATGAGATAAATAAAGAGATTGTATTTTTTCATATCTCTATTTTCTTTACTTTTTAAATTTAAAATTACCTTTTCAACTGGTTTGTTAACCTGTTATAATATTTTAAAAATAATTAAATTTTTTAATTAATAAAAATAATGTGTACTGTTGATAAGATCTAATGATATATAGTTCTTACATTATTAATGCGGTAAAAAAATTACGGCGGATGTTTTCTTTCGATATCTTTCCGGCACAAACAATTCCACATGGTCTATGACACAAGTTAACTAAAAGATTTATCTCTGCTTTATTTTCTTAGTTTTTTTTAATAGGCTGAGTAATGTGTAAAAGCCATATAATTAATTACATATAGATCTCGAAAATTAGTTACTCCAAACCAACTTGTGCTTATATATATATTTTTCCCCAATAAATTATATTTTCTATTTTCTACTTTTGTTCCTTTTCTTTTCTTTCTCGTTTCCTGATCTAACACTAGATCAGAGTAGGCAACAAAATAGTGTTGCGTTAATTAAGACACAAGCACAACTTGAATAAGGACTTTTCCATTTTATAGTTGCTAAAAATAGAAACTATTTTTGTTAACAAAACCTATTTCATTAATTATAACATCCCCAAAGCAAAATCTATTTCTAATATAATTATTGTACTTTCAAACTTAAAAGGGATTTCATGCCATTATTACTCCTATATTTAATTAACATGCTAAATATATAAGAATTGAACCATACGGGGCGTCACCTTCTGAACGTGCAATCTTTTTTCCCCCCTTTTCCTAGCTTTCCCGTTTTTGCAATATATATTTGTCCCCTTTTCGTTCTTTCCCTTTTTGCAACATAATACGACCTATTAAGTCACACAAACACGACATAAATACGGCACATTCATCTCTTTAAATAGTTCGAATTTCTTCTCTATTTGATTCATTGCAATTATCCTCTTTCTAGCCAGCTAGCTAGCACTCCTCTCCTCTTGCAAAAGTTATTTCTCTTGCTAGAATCCCTTATTCTCTTGCTAGAATCCCTACCAAGAAAACAATGGTTGGCTTTTATTTTTATATCTTTAGTTGTTTCTTATAATTTGGATTAATTTTAACTGTATTAATACTTTCCATGCTTTTCAGGACAATGTTGTAATTGTACCTCGTTGGCTAACCGCTCTTCTTAGAGGAAGATTCGACGAGCATTGTGAAGAGCAAGGTCATAATCGAAAACATAAGAACCTTTTTTGTTTGGAATGTCGAACTTGTATTTGTCAAAATTGCGATGATCATGCGAATCATCGACTCTTAAAGGTTACTATCTATACTTACTGATTCTGTACTATTATGATCTTTTATTTTGCTTTGATATTGCTTTACATCAATTTTTAATATTTCAGATTTTCACATATGGCACTGGTAGAAATAAAAGTTGTGCAGTTGTAAAGTTGGACAATACCAACGAGTTGCTTGATTGTAGCCATATCCAAGTAAGTTGTCATCTTATTTTTATGTATGTGATATTCATAACCCATGACTTTTTATTATTCTTTTCTCTTTATTACAATACTTTAAAAAAAAGAAAAAAAGAGAGTATTATTTTAATGAATTAGTGTTTTCATACGGTCCAAAAATAATGATTATATCAATTTCATTTTTAATAATTTGTCATTAAATATTTACTCACTTTCAAAAAAAAAAAAAACTTTTTTCCTTACTTTCCTCGCTTTATACATTTATGTGTTCTAAATCTATGTTACTCTTTAGCCACGCGTCCATAATGGTGCCCAAGTGTTACTTATTAAGCAAAGGCCACAGACAAGTTATGGAGGCAATAATTGTGAACGTGACGGCTGCGATGCAACGCTTGAACATCATAATTCCTTTTGTTCAATCGATTGCAAGGTTAGTTAATTAACTAATTAATTTCACTTTAGTTAAATTATTTTATTCTAACTCTAATATTTATCTGTCTTTAATTATAGGTTAATCATATCATGTCAGTTCCATCCAATTATCGCAACGCCAAATGGCTTTTGAACAGAGTGAATCTGCCATAGCTTGCACTGCATGCGTCATCAAATTCTTCAATTGTTTGTTTTTTTCTCTTCATTAGACATTTAAATTTGTAGTGAAGGGCGCTTTTTTTTGTTTGGGTTTTCGGAACTTATTATTATTAGTAATGAGTATTTATTTGAGTTATCAATCTTTGGTCAGTTATGTGGTTTGACTTAATTACTAAAAATTGGATCCTGTAAACCCTAAGCTTTGTTAAATTCAAAAATACAGAGATGAATAAGTGGTGAGAGTTATTCCATCAAAAGACCCACAAGGATATAAACAAAACAAAAAGTAAAGCAAACAAAGAGATTATATGAATCTTCATTGAGGAAATCCAAAACAGTGCATCTTGAATGCGGTAGGAGTTCCTTAAATCTCTTATCAAAATATCAACATGGCTAACCTTATACGAAAGTGATAGTCCATCTCATTATGTTTAGACCGCGCATGCAAGACTGGATTTACTGTCATATGTGTGTAACGCACTTATATTATCACAAAACGCGAAGAATAGGAAGGTTAGCCATGTGAGCTCAACTGTTGCGAAAGCAAGTGATCAACACTTCATACAGTGGGCCGCTTCTTTTTTTTTTTTTTTTTTTTTGAAACTGATTAAGCATCAGATTGGTTACTGTATTACACAGAGATATATACAACTGCTATGACAGCAGGGCATTACACTGATAATTACAATCAGATATATATACATGGGACTTATATTATGACATTTATCCTATGAAGTACATGCCCATCCAAATACCCCTCATAGAAGAGGGATGCCTCCACTCCACTCGCATTTCGCAAGGGAGAAAGACGTGGTAAGAATGTTCCGCACAATTAAATTTAATTGAGGGAGTTTTTGAGTCCGTGGGGACTCGAACCATTGCCCTCATAGTCATGCTTAACTTTGAGGGCAATGGTCCACCACTGGGCTACAAGCCCAAGTGAGTGGGCCGCTTCTTAGAACACCATGAGATACGGTTTGCATTGAGAAAGATACAAAATCCCGTTGTACTTCATCAAGTCTGATAAAAAAAAAGGGGCCCCAATCAGCATCACAAAATTAAACCATTCAAGCTAAGTGTACAACTTGAACTTAGAAACCGAAGACCATGATCCAAAGTATGTCTACTTGGTTGGCTAAGTGAGGTAGGATGGTTGCGTGAGATGAATAAGGTACCTTCCGGAGGTCATAACTTAGGCTACCGATGTTCGATTTGGGCATATAATATATTGTTTCAAAATTTGTCACTAAACAAACAAAACCCAAAATAGATTGCACATTTTTGGTTTGTGTTTGTACTTTATTGAGTTTGATCAAAGCACCCACCCTAATTAGCATCATAAAATTAAACCATTCAAGTTAAGTTTACAACTTTGTCTTAGAAACTGAAGACCATGATCCAAAGTATGGATACTTGGCTGGCAAAACGATGTAAGATGGTTGCATGAGATGAGTATGGTACATTATAGAGGTCATAACGTGAGTTACAGGTGTTTGTTTTGGGCATATAATATACTGTTTCGAAGTTTGCGACTAGACAAACAAAGCCCAAAATAGATTGCACCGTTTTGGCCCGTGCTCGAGCTAAAAATTCTATTTTTTCTTGGTCTTTTTTAGTTTTAAGATATTTCCTATTTCTCTTTTTTTGGATTTTATTTTTTTTAGAAATCAAATTTGGGTGCCATTTTTTTTTTCTTATTTAGAATAGGAGAATCTTAATATAAAATAATATTTTATATTTGTCTATTTTCGTAAATTTGTGATGTTTAGGGCTACTATGTTAGGGGTGCAAAACCCTAATTTTATTAATTCAAACTTTTTCAATAAAACATTCATTATTGAGAAGCTTTGTTTCTCTTATCAATCAAATTCTTATGTTTTCACATTGTCATTAAGGTAAATCCCTCCATAGAAAAGTTATATGGGGAAAACTCATTTTAGCACTGAACAAGTTTTTTCTTTTAATTTATATATGTATATAAGTTTCGATTTTAGATGGGTAAAATGATGATTTTATATCTTCTCAAGATTTAAACTTGGGTAACCAATCAAATAAAATTATGTAAAAACTACATAACAATGAAGCCCTTGGGGCTAGAAAAAAAATTACAAGTTTATGACTATGAAACACAAATAGATTAACCAAAAGAATTAATGAAGAGAATACGAAGCATTGGTCTGAATCATGAATTATCTATGTATTTCTTTTTGTTGCTTTAGAATAAAAAGTTATTATCTTATGCTTTTATCTAAATTAGTAATTTTTCAAATAGGCACAAGTTGGGATCAAAGAATTTTATTATTTAATTAAGGTTATTAATTTATCATTTATTGTATTACAACATTATTACTATTACTATTACTATTATTATTATTTTTTCTAAAGTCCCCATACTTGATACACCTAATGAAAAGAGTTTTTATTGTTGTGAGTAATTTATATATATATATATATATACACACACACACACAAATAGAAATATAATAGAATCTTTCGGTGTATATAATTTTGGTAAAATCAGTTCCATAATCTGTAATGCAAGTTAAGGGAAAAAGATAGCTAAGCCTCCGAGATTTGGGAAAATGGTCATGAAGAAGCCCAATTTCAATAATGGACATCAAAACCTAATTTTAACTAGTTAATATTCTTTACATATAGTTAGTAAAAAAATAGCTTCAAAATTTTTAATAAATATAAAAGTGTGCTACAGATAATTTACTCTATCTAGTAGACTAATAATAGTAAAAAAATAATTTTTGAAATAATTTTTAAAATATAAATTATTATATTTATTTCATTAATATATTTGTATTTATTATAAAGATTTTAAATAAATCTTTGGTTTAAATAAATTTTACAATGAATAAAATATATCTCATCCATTATTTTAAAGTTAAAAATTATTTTAGGTAAAATTCAAGATAATTCAAACTATTATATAATATTTTAATATTATGTTTCCATTTGTATAAAATTTACTTTAATGTAATAGAATATGTCTAATAGATTGTAAAATATTAAATAATTTTTTAATGTTGAAATTATTTTAAAATGTATATATTATTACAATCATTTTAATATTATATTTCTATTTTTATAAAACATTGAGTCATTTTTTGTGGTTAATTAGCGCCAAAGGATATTATGGCAAAGGAGGATTCCTTTATTGAAAATTGGGAGTTTGTTTGACCATTTTCTTAAATTTTATGGGTGTAGTTATGCTTTCTCCTATAATTAAGAGTGAGACTATTTGAACCCACAAATTTCATTTCTAGAATCATTTTTTTATAAAAATTTTATTATTTATGAAATTTTTGTGGAATTACCGAATGCAATGTGTTCTCTTTCTCTTCCTATTCCTCACATATTTTCTTCTTTCAAAGTTCAATTGCATGTGAATTTTTAATGTTTCTGTCAAAAGTTGATAAATTCGTCTGTCAAAAATTGATAAATTCAAATTTTCTATTGGCCATCATCAATTAATTAAGATACAAACACTACCCAAATAAGACTCAAACGTTTCCTATTATAGTTGCTAAAACAGAAATTAATCTACCCGCGTGCTTTTTTTTTTCTTGTTCATTATACCTATCACATTAATTAATTAGAACAGTGCTACAATTTTTCGGACAGCAATACGACACAAATAAGCCACATACATATATAAAATGCTCAATTCTCTTTGATTCTTGTGTAATTCTCTTTACTAACACTCCTCTCTCTCTCTAAAAAATATACACTCTCCAGCATCAAAAGATAATTATGGTCGGTCTTTTCTTTAATTTTCACTTTTTGTTTAGAATTTAGATTCAGCTTTGATCATATAGTTGTGCTGATCTTTTAATAATCTCGTGTCAAGGGTGATTAGCATATTGAATCCAACTTCGTTTGTTTATTAGGACTCGAAATTTTTGTTATTGAATTTTATCAGTTAATAACATTAATTGTATTTCAATCGTGTTTTCAGGCAGGGAATCAACCCCAGTGGCTCCAAGGTCTTTTGACTCTCTTCCAAGAGAGAAGCTTTGAAAATTGCAATCATGGAAAGGCTGTTAAACAAAGGAACATATATTGTTTGAATTGTTGCGCCAGAATATGCGAAAAATGCTTGTCCGATCACGAAAGTACTCATCACCTCTTAAAGGTTCACATGAATAAATAAATATTAATTGAATTAAATATATTACATCATGAAATTTTTAAAACCATCTGCATGATTTATTTACTTATGCATTTGTTTTGTAAATCTTTAATATTTCAGATCCGCACATCTGACCGAAAGAGCGTTGTACGGTTGGTTGACGCTGACGAGTTTATTGATTGTGGACATATCCAAGTAAAAAGTCAAAGCTTGAATTGCAATCTTATTTATTTCTTCTTCATTGAATATTTTCTTCAAAAATTCTTGTATTTGCCAACGAAGTACTATTCTGAACTACATAATAATGCCATGTACAAACTCAGCTAGGCTGCAAGGGAATAATTATTTCTGTTCACTCTATTGCAAGGTTCATTCAAAATCTCCGTATAATTCGTATATATGTATGTGTGTGTGTGTATATCTATACACATATTACCGGGTAAATTTTTTTAGTCGCTTAGTATCAGTTATACATCTATTTATACATATATAAAAGTTTACATTATTCTTTTTGTAATTATTAATCCTCCCCCTTTTAGGTTTCTTATCTCTGTCAAAATTCATGGAATTCAAGCAATTTTCCTCGTCTATTGAACAAGTTTGGTCTTTGAAGAAGCTCGCTGGTTTAATTTGACGAAGAAATAATGAATAAATGACAAAGAAAATTCTGAAGCTCGGAGTTTTTTCAAATTATTTGTAGTGACAGACTATTTTATTAATTTCTGTTTTATTTGAAATTCCTTATTATTATTATTATTATTATTATGAATTAGAATTTTTATTTTTGAAAGTTCTATCATTGATTGTGCATAGATTTTAGCTACAAATAGAATCATTAATTTTATTATCTTGCCAGTTGAAGCTGTAAATTGTCTTACAAGTTATTTGTTAGTCTGATCACCAATTATACATATTATCAGTTAGTACAGTTTTGATGGATAAATGTTGGCCTATCTTCGCCACTCCAAAACACTGGAATGCTTCTTTTGCTGGTTGCAAGTAAATCTGCGGCGAAATGACTTGAGTTGTACAATTAATCCGAAATATAAAAGAAAAAAGAAGGATACAAGCAATTAAAATTCCAAATCCCTAGTCTCCGAAATTAAGGCATTAAAGGATCCTTTGAACGTTCTCCTTTTTTTACTTGGAATAATACTTCTATATACAAAAGGGACTAATACCAATTTCCAATGATTGAATCTTTTATGGAATGGTCCACTGAAGTGGCGATCTTGGAATTTCTTGAAAGGGCATTTATTCGTTTAGTTATTATACAATGTTGTGGTTATTCTTTATCGATTGCAGAAGAAATTGGGCTCGAAACTAGCTAGCATTAGTATTAGAGACTTGATGCTTCATTAATGATCTCAACTTAATAGTTCATTTAGAGAAACGGACTGTTCCTTAGTAATGATTTTTCCAACATTATAAACGTTTATCCTAAGTAATTATCCCATAAAGAGCGTGGGATAACTTTTCACTATTTTGGGGATTAACCCTCACATGAGGTACCTAACTTTTATACTCGCTCCATGATTCAGGATGGCATTGAGTACCACCCGCAGCAGATTTGTTATTACCAATCCGACACTAACAAAATGTTTAAATTACTGAAGATGCGGGTTTTAATTTTTTTTTTTAAAAAAAAACTATCCGCTGTGGATTTTAACAATTATCAAAACCACCGATAACCTGCAGTAGTTTTTGCCCATAACCCATAGTTACGACAGTAGCAATAGATTATTTCAAATCAGCAGTTTTGCCTGTAACTTGCGGCGGTGGCAACAGTGACATATTTATTCCAAATTATAATACCACATCCAAAATCATAATACACATCCAAAAAATTCATCTAAATATTTCTATAAAAATATACCCTTACTATTGCATATAAATATACAATTAACGTTAGGCTAGGAGTTATGTTTATGCTTGAGCTTTTGACTAGATTAGTAGGCGCGTTTAGGTGGATTTTTGGCCAAAACCGAGAAATCTAAGATAGACCAATTTCAACTAATATGGCTGCCTTTTCATTGATAGCTACAAAAGTTTCTTTAAAAATATATACATAAATACTGTGAAGAGAAATATGTGAATCCAGCTAGCAATAACAGTTATGTATTTTAAAATTAAATATTTTTAAATTAAAAATATTAGGTTAGGTCTTGAGCAACAAGTGGTTGTTTATAACAGGGTTTATGTATTTTTATAATTAAATATTTTTAATGTAATTTTAATAATTAAATTTTATAAAAAAAAATAAAGTTGTGGGTTAACAGATACTGCTGTGTAAATTTAATTGTACTCGCAAGCACACGAATCTATTGTAGTACAGATTTACGGTAACGAGTGTCGATTGAGGAGGAGGTTAATTTAGTTATGTGTAGAGTTAATTTTCTAAGTGTGCATGTGAATTGGCTAGAGATTATTTTTTATCAACACTAATATTTAGAATAAAAACCATGGGAATAAATTAAGGATGAAAATAATTCAACTAAAACACTTGAGCCTCTGAATTCAACTCAACACTTCACCAGGGGCTTAATATTCCTTTTTTACTTCTAATTAGTTTATGAGAGGGTATTTCCAAAACGTAAGCCTCATTTAATAAATATAGTATGAAACACTTAGTGTCCCCAGATATTAATGATCTTCTTCTAAGTGTGGTGTCAAGTATACGTTGTGCTACACGATAATAATCTTTATGTCGACAACGTGGCAAGACCATTTACTAAATAAGTTAGATGCACTCTCGATCAACACTAAGTCAAGAAAACCCACAATTACTGGAGGAGATTTTCTTTCTAATAAATATGGTGTAAAGTGCTTATTGTACCAGACAGTAATGATCTATCACTAGGGAGCCGGTATACCATTCAAAATCTATATAGGATACACTATCTGTTGGCAATGAGTCAGACCATACACATAAATTAGAGAGAGAGAGAAAAATAAGCTTATCAAATTAAACCTATGGATCATGTTGAGACTTTACCTTCAACCAAAACTTGAAATTAAATTAGCCACTCATGATTGAACTAGGAGTAAAATGATAATTTTATTAAAATATGTAGAAAGTATAAGATCAAGAGAGAATTATGAAAAATGGAGCTCAAATTTAGATTCAACGATGTCAAATTAGGGGGAGCCCCTTATTTATAAACGTAATGAGTGAATCATGGGCATCGCATGAAAACAATTCAGATACTCAGGATTGTGCCGTGGCAAGATCTAATTAGTTAAAACATATCATCAGGTCCAATAACATGCTGCTATATCACCAATCAACACCACTTCAACATTTTTTGGTACAATAGGATATTGGCATACTGCCACATCATCGGTAAACGCCACGTCATTGGTCCATGCCACATTAGCATTTTTCGGTCCAATAAACTACTGCCACATCATTTGGTCAACGCCACGTTAGCTAGTCATTGGCACGCTAGTTGGGCCCCACTAAAATCTCAAAATTACAATTTTACCATTTAGTGGTGAGAGTTATTCCATCAAAAGACCCACAAGGATATAAAGAAAACAAAAAGTAAAGCAAACAAAGAGATTATATGAATCTTCATTGAGGAAATCCAAAATAGGGCATCTTGAATGTGGTAGGAGTTCCTTAAATCTCTTATCAAAATATTTGCAATGTTACACCAGCTTATACGAAAATGACAGTCCATCTCATTATGTTTAGACCGTGCATGCAAGGCTAGATTTACTATCATATGTGTGTAACGCACTTATATTATCACAAAACGCGAAGAATAGGAAGGTTAGCCATGTGAGCTCAACTGTTGTGAAAGCAAGTGATCTACACTTCATACAGTGGGTTGCTTCTTAGAACACCATGAGATACAATTTGCATTGAGAAAGATACAAAATATTGTTGTACTTCATCAAGTCTGATCAAAACACCTGCCCCAGTCAGCATCACAAAATTAAACCATTCAAGTTAAGTGTACAACTTCATCTTAGAAAACGAAGATCACGATCCAAAGTATGTGTACTTAGTTGGCTAAGTGGTAGGATGGTTGTAAGAGATGAATAAGGTGCATTCCGAAGGTCATAACTTAGGTTATAGGTGTTCGTTTTGGGCATATAATATATTATTTTGAAGTTTACGACAAGATGAACAAAACCCAAAATAGATTGCACCCTTTTGGTGTGTGCTCATACTTTATCGAGTCTGATCAAAACACCCACCCTAATCAACATCATAAAATTAAACCATTCAAATTAAGTGTACAAGTTTGTCTTACAAACTGAAGACCATGATCCAAAGTATGGGTACTTGGTTGGCTAAGTGATGTAGGATGGTTGCATGAGACGAGTAGGGTACCTTCTAGAGGTCATAACTTGGGTTACATGTTTCGTTTTGTGCATATAATATACCGTTTCAAAGTTTGCAACTAGACGTACAAAGCCACAAATAGATTGCACCTTTTTGGTCCATGCTTGAGCTAAAAATTCTATTTTTTTTCTTGGTTGTTTTTTAGTTTCAAGATATTTTCCTTTTTTTTTAGAAATCAAATTTGGGTATCGTTTATTTTGTTTTTCCTATTTAGAACAGGAAAATCTTAATATAAATTAATATTTTGGATTTTTCTATTTTGATAAATTTGCGATGTTTAGGGTTACTATGTAAGGGGCCCAAAACCCTAGTTTTGTTAATTCAAACTTTTTCAATATAACATTCATAATCGAGAAGCTTTGTTTCTCTTATTAATCAAATTCTTATGTTTCCACATCGTCACTAAGGTAAATCCCTCTATAGAAAGTTATATAAGAAAAACTCATTTCAACACTGAACAAGTTTTTTCTTTTAATTTTATATATGTATATAAGTTTAGGCATTAGATGGGTAAAATGATGATTTTTATATCTCCTCAAGATTTAAACTTAGATAACCAATCAAATAAAATTATGTAAAAACTACGTGACAATTAAGCCCTTGGGGCTAGGCAAAACAAATTACAAGTTTATGACTATGAAACACAAATAGAGTAACCAAAAGAATTAATGAAGAGAGTATGAAGCATTGGTCTCAATCATGAATTATCTATGTATTTACTTTTGTTGCTTTAGAATAAAAAGTTATTATCTTATGCTTTTATCGAAATTAGTAATTTTTCAAATAGGCCTAAGTTGGGACCATAGAATTTTATTATTTAGTTAAGGTTATTAATTTATCATTTACTGTATTACAACATTATTATTATTATTATTATTATTATTATTATTATTATTTCTAAAGTCCCCATATTTGATACACCTGATGAAAAGAGTTTTCATTGTTGTGAGTTTATATATATAGTGCATGTCTATACAAATAGAAACCTAATAGAATCTTTCGGTGTATATCATTTTGGTAAAATCAATTCCATAATATGTAACACAAGTTAAGGGTAAAAGATAGTTAAGCCTCTGAGGCTTGGGAAAATGGTCATGGAGAACCCCAATTTCAATAATGGACACCAAGACTTAATTTTGACCAATTAATATTCTTTAAATATAATAAGTAAAAAGATAGCCTTAAAATTTTTAATAAATATAAAAGTGTGCTATAGATAATTTACTCTATCTAGTAGACTAATAATATTAAAAAAATTAATATTTGAAATAATTTTGAAAATATAAATTATGATATTTATTTCATTAATATATTTGTATTTATTATAAAACTTTTAAATAAATCTTTGGTTTAAATAAATTTTACAATTAATAAAATATATCTCATGCATTAGTTTAAAGTTAAAATCATTTTATGTAAAATTCAAAATAATTCAAACTATTATATAATATGATCTAATAAGAAAGATTAAGAATCAATATCCATGTTAGAGTGTGAGTGAGAATTTAGTTTACAAGATGTTATATTCGAGAGAGAATATGCATCTGTAAAAGAAAGGAAAAAAATGAATAATAATTCTAACATTCTAAAAAATTTAAAAATAAATATACCTTTTATATAAGTGTAGAGAGAGATTTGGTGGGTTCAACTAACCCTACATTATGTGTAGCTCTTTAGGCTAACACTTCATCATTAACAATAGCTTATGGAGTGCCAAATCTCAAGAAAATATTCTTCTGAATGAACTTTCCCATTGCTTTGGCATCATTTGTGGACAATGTTGTTGCTTCTACCCACTTGGATATATAGTCCATAACAATTCAGATGTATAAGCTACTAAAAGAGGATGGAAATGGTCCCATAAAATCTATTCCCCATACTCAAAAAGTTCCACCTCTAAGATGTTGATCAGTGGCATTTCATGTTCCCTATTCTTTTGCACTTGTCACAACATTTAACAAACTCATAAGCATCTCTCAAAATAGAGGGCCAGTAATAACCTAATTGAAGAACTTTTGTTGTTATTCTATGTCCTTCAAATTGTCCACCATATGCGGCAGCATGACAAGACTGCAAAATGTTTAAAATTTCTTCGTCAGAAACACATCTTCTGATCACATGGTCTGAACACATCTTGTACAAGTAGGGATCATCCTACTGATAGCTTCTGACATCATGGAGAAATCTTTTCTTCTACTGGTAGCTCAAATCTGACAGTAGTAATCCACTCACTAAATAATTAGTAAAATATGCATACCATGGAAAACCAGCTTGCTACAACATTTGTGTATGCTGTATTATTAGCAACTGCTTATCAAGAAATGTTTCTGTTACATCTTGCTTAGTTAAAATGCATGCATCTGCTTCCAACCTGGAGAGATGATTTTTTTTTTCATTTTTTATCTTTGATCTCTAGATCAAACTCTTGTAGTAAAAGAATCCACCTAATCAACCTTGGTTTGACATCTTTCTTTGAAATCAAGTACTTTATAACTGAGTGATCCGTATAAACAGTCACTTTGGTGCAAACTAAATAAGCTCTGAATTTATCAAATGTATGAACAACTACCAACAACTCTTTTTTTGTGGTAGTATAATTGAGTTGTGCATCAGCTAGGGTCTTACTAGTATAACAAATAGAGTGAAAAATCTTGCCTTTGCCCTAATGCTCCAACAAAGTGGTCATTAGCATCACACATCAATTCAAAAGGCATACTCCAATCGAGTACTACAATAACTGGTGCTGTAACAAGGACTTTCTTCAACTCAACAAAGACCTTTAGGCAATTCTCATCAAAATTAAAGGGTCTATCATGCTCCAGCAACATGCATAAAGGTTTGGATATTTTGAAAAAATCCTTAATAAACTTTCTATAAAACACAGCATGTCCTAAGAAACTCCTTATGCCCTTGACTGAAGTAGGTGGTGGAAGTTTATTAATCACCTCTATTTTTGTATTATCCGGCTCTATTCCCTTTCTAGAGACCCTGTGCCCTAGATCTATCCCTTCTTGTAACATGAAATGACACTTTTCCTACTTCAACACTAAATTTGTCTCTTCACATCTCTTAATCATATTTTCTAGATTATGCAAACAGACATCATATGATTCCCCAAGAACAAAAAAATCATCCATGCATACTATAAGTGTTTGCTCAACCATATCTGAAAAAATTGACATCATACACTTTTGAAAAATTACTGGAGCATTGCACAAGACAAAATAACATCCTTCTAAAGGCAAAGGTTCCGTAGGGACAAGTGAATGTTGTCTTCTCATGATCCTCTAGTGCTAGCAATCTGGTTGTAGTACTCTTTTCTAGCAAGTCTATCCAGCATCTGATCTATGAAAGGCAATGAAAAGTGATATTTGCTAGTGGTTTTATTTAACCTTTTATAATCTATGTAAACTCTTCATCTAGTTACTGTTCTTGTAGGAATAAACTCATTCTTTTAATTTGCTATGACTATTACTCCACCTTTCTTTGGAACACATTGTACTGGGCTTACTCATAAACTATCTATATTAGGTAAATGATTCCAACATCAAGCCACTTGATGATCTTTTCCTTCACAACTTCCTTCATGATGGGACTTTATCTTCTATGTTGCTCTACTAAGTTATTGTAGTAATCCTCCAGCAAAATCTTATGCTTGTATATGGATGGGCTGATTCATTTGATATTTGCCTCAGTCCATTCGATGGCCTTATTGTATCTCCCTAATGCATCCACCAAGCTCTTCTCTTGTTCTGCAATCAAAGAAGATGAAATGATTATAGAAAGTGTGTCATTGTCACCAAGGTAAACATACTTCAAACGTGAAGGTAAAAGTTTTAATTTTAAAATAGGAGATGATTCAATAGAGGGAATAGAAGACTTTACTTCCCCGTTTGAAAGATTTAAACATTTAAAGTGCTCGTAAGTTCTTCCGGGTTACTTATCTCCTAATGATACTATGTCAGTTGTTTCAAGATCTTCTTCTTCAAGTTCTTCAAATGTTACAGCCTTGATTTCTTCGTTACTACAGTATCTATTTAATCTCTCTACTACAGTAAAATCTATAACACTGATAAAATTACAGTCTTCAACATCATCAATACTCTTCATGGCATCTAGCACATTGAGTATAATTTACTAATCATTAACCCACATAGTCAGTTTTCATTTTTGTACATCTATTAGGGTCTTAACTATGGCTAAGAAGGGTCTGACTAAAATTATTAGTACTTCTTTATCTGTCTTAAAGTCCAGCACTGTAAAATCTACTGGAAAATAAATTTATCCACTTTCACCAATACACCTTCAATCTTACCTTATGAATAGGCATGAGATATGTTAGCAAGTTGTAAAGTCATTGTTGTTAATTTAACTTCTCCAACTCCCAATTGCTTGAACACTAATAGAGGTATGGGATTGATGTTAACTTCCAAATCATAAAACGTCTTGTCATTGTATTTAGTTCATATAGAGCATAGGATTGTAAAGCTTCCTGAATCCTTCAACTTCTGAGGTATCTCGTTATGAAACATATAACTGCATTCTTGTAGCAAAGCAAATGTTTCAAGCTCTCTAAGCATTCTTTTCCTTGCCAAAATATCCTTCAAGAACTTCACATAATTTGGCATTTGTTTTAAGGCTTCCACAAAAGGAATGTTGATATGTAGTTGCTTGAACACTTTTAAGAATTTATTGAATTATTTATCTTATTTTTGTTTCTAGATTCTTTGAGAAAAATATGGCGGGTGTCTAAACTGTTGTGCTATAGCAGGTTGTACAGATTGCTTTTCTTTTGCCATGTTCTGGATTGATGTGGGTGGTGTTGCAGTATCCTCACTAACACATGCTGGAGCATCATTTTTTGCAGATGTTGTAGCTTGCCTATTTACACTAATGTGCTGGAAAGTGGGAGGTTGTGGCTCCGTTTTAACTTGAGTTTCTTCTTAGGTTATAATGGGTTAACTCTTCTTTTTAGTACACTAATTGGAATATGAACATCTTTTCCAGATTTTAAATTAATCACTTTGCAATGTTCTTTTCCTTTTCTTCTTGGTAGCTAAACTGCCTTGAGGTCTGTTGCTTAGTGCTGTGGTAAGCTGTCCAATTTGATTTTTTAAGTTTCTTAAGGATACAAGTTGGCTTTGGACAACCGCTCCATTCTTCACAATATATTCTTTAATCAAAGTTTCAAAAGAACTGAGTTGATCATTGCTGGTATTTCTTTTCCCCTGATTTTACTGGTGAAATATAGGTGGTTGACCAGGCATGTTTTGTCCACTGGGTACTGCAATATGTTGATTCTGATTGCTCTATGAGAAGTTTTGGTGATGTCTCTATCCAATGTTTTAAGTGTTTGAATAAGGATTATTGTAGTTCTGTCTGTTGTAAATGCCCATATAGTTGACTGAAGCAGGATTTCTAAGACTATTGTCGAATATATGTCCTTCTCTGTAATAAACACACGATACCTCAGTAATTTGGTTAAAGTTGCTGAAGTAGTAATTATAGCCTTCACTATATTTGTTAATGAGGTTACTTGGGCTGATAATACTATCAAGGCATCTACATTGTGGACTCCTGCCCATTGTTATTATTAGCATTTCTTTCTAAAATTTCATAAGCCTCATTATAAGACTTAGATAACAAGGTCCCATTTACCGAAGCATCCACCATCAATCTAAGTACTTGGGTTGAGACCATTATAGAAAGTTTCTAACTATATATAATAAGGAATATCATGGTGAGGACATCTCTTGAGTAACTCCATGAATCTTTCTCATGCATCATACAAACTTTCATCTTCAAGTTGATGGAAAAATTTGTGATCTCATTTCTCAATTTTGCATTCATGGCAGGTGAGAAGTACTTTATTAAAAATTTGTCCGCCAAGTCATTCCATATAATAATGAAATCAGGCGGTAGAGAGTTCAACCATACTCTTGTTCGATCCCTTAGAGAAAATGGGAAGAGTATGAATCTTAATGCTTCATGCGATACTCCAGCAATCTTGAACGCATCACTTACTTCTAGAAATAATTTAAGCTGAAGGCGAGGATCTTCTGATGCTAGTCAATTGAATTGCCGCACTGTTTGAAGTATATAAACATCACTAGTTTACGCTCAAAATTAGCAGCTTGCACTTTAGGTCTAATTATTCCAGGATTTATGGCTTGAGGGGCCAACAAGGCATAATCTCTAATGGCTTTGTCTCTTTCATCTGTCATGTAGATACTATTATTGTTCTCTAGTTGCCCATAAATATTTTGTCCATTTTGACCTTCTTTACCTCCATGTGCGTTGACGGGTTATATTTCTCATCAAGGGGTCAAGTTCCTTATATCTTACAAATCATTTATGTTTGCAGCATTTCTTAATTTCTATGATCTTTTCTCAATCTCCTTGCATTTTTTTTTTAAATTTCTAAATCAAACTAGAATTCAACATATTTGTACCTACGCATACAAGGGTTGCTAGAGCACTTCTGTCAACACAGTAAACAAATTATAAAAAAAAAACTAAAATTGGCACCAACTAAAATTAACTTCACAAAATCACAATAAGCATTCAATTCTCGGAAACGATGTCAAAAAATTATTGATATATATTGCTATAGGTGTCAATGTGTAAGTGTACACAACAAGTAATATACTAATGAGTATCCAGATTGTCTCTATAAAGATTAATGTTATAGTACTTGCTACAACAATCTTAACAGTACAAATTCAATCTAATTAAAATAAAATAATGAATGAAATTAATGACCTAACAAAATTAAAAATAAAATAAGCAGAATGCAATAAGGAAAAAATCTCATGGTAAACACAAAGATATACTCAATATGAAAGAAATAGTTGAGTGCTTAAACTCATTCAATTCAATTTATTAATTGTTTTTCAATTACAATATTGTTGCTATGACACATGCTAAAGCACTGGACAGAATCCCTCATGCATCCTCAGCTGTCGCATGTTGGATATTTTATATCTATATGCAACGTAACAGTGACCAGTTGCTATGCTAACATTAGATATAGTATTATATGTTCTAAAATTTAATTACTCTACAAGGTGAATCCCTATGTCTGGTTCTTCACTAATCTTAGATTAAGTATGACCCTATTCAAATCAAGATTAACTCAACTTGGGAAACTCAAACTAAAACCATGTATTGTCTTGATTTGTTCCACTCAGTCAGATCATTTTTAGGCTTCTCCTTAGCTAGTATCTAATAAATGGGTGGTCAACTGAAATAGAGATTTGCAATAAGTAAAATCAAGACAAAATGATGCAGCAGAAACAAACATATATAAGTCAAATAATCATTAACCTTGCTTTCACCCAACTACATCAAAGTTTAGTTCATGATAGCGATAAAATAGTAATAATACTCGTTTTTGCCATCAGATACATTCTCACAGAGAGATGAAAACAAGCAAATAAAGATGAAGAATTGAGTAATGCTAGTATAAGACATCCATCTCTTAGGTTTTTGCGACCTCTCTTTCTTTTTCTTAGAAATCTCTTGCTGCAACGCTCAACTCTCTCTTGTTCTCTTCTTTTTTTCTCTGTTTTTTCTTTGTGTGACAACCACCTTGTTTCTTTCACATGTACGCTTTTTATATCTTGGAATTAGGACAACCAAAAGTATGTGACCATGTGTCTCTTTTTTAGAAACCTTGGATCACATATCATTTTGTGTCGCCTGTCGCTACTTTGTCAATTAACAAGCGAGTAGTCTTGCTTGTAATTTGCTTCTGGATTGCTACAACAATTGCCACAAAATTTTCTCTGATTTAGACTTCTTTTAGTTCATCTGCAGACAAGTTTTTTGTTATTTATGCAAGTCTGCTGCTGCATCCCATCTATAAAGTTTGAGCTTTTTGGTCATCTATAATCATACTCATATTCAGATAACAAAGTAATCTAAAACACAATAAATTTATTAAAATTAAACTTAAATAGATGCTCATGCAAAAATGTAACTAAAAATGCAATAAAAACAAATCATTCACCCTATAAGTAATATTAGTTTAAGTCTAGAAATGTCATGATAACTCTCATTTCATAAAATTATCATTAACCCTAATTATTGGAAATTTACCAAAGTAGGCAAATCTGACAAATTAGTTTATAATATAATTCTCTTAATCTAAATAAGGAAAACAAAACAAGTGGCGCCCAAATCTAAAATCTAGAAAAAAAAAAGATAAAAATCTTAAAAGTAACAGGAAAAATAGGAAAATAACTTAAAATTGTAAAATGACTAAGAAAGAAACTAAATTTCTAGCTAGACGATGTGGGTTGGTTTGTCTTGTCATAAGCTTCGTAATGGTATAGTATATCCCCAAAACGATTGGGCCGGATTTATACTAACCATAAATATGGTAAATTTATCAAAATAGGCACATTTTATAGTAAAATTCTCCTATTGCAAATAAGAAAAACAAAAAAAAGGCATCTAAATTTGATATTAAAAAAAAAGATAAAACTCCTGAAATTAACTAGAGAAATAAAAATAATAACTTAATATTATAAAATAGAAAGGAAAGAAATAGAATTTTGGCTCGATCATGCGGCAGAATGGCATAAACACGGTCTTAGATTTGGTTCATCTCATCGCAAACTTTGAAATTATATTATATGGCCAAAATGGGTACCTATAGCCTAAGTTATGACATCTAGAAAGTTCCTTCCTCACCCCATGAAACCATCTTACAATATTTAGTTTATTTAACATTTTTCTTTCTCCTTAATTAAAGTAAATAGTTCTTTGTCCTAATTGGCGAACACTTGCTTTTAGACTGTGTGAGAGCAAGTGTTCAAAACCCCGTAAACCCAATTTTGGGGGTATAATTTCCTTCGCCAATTATGATATTTGAATGCTACTCTTCACCAAAACTCTATTGATTACAACACTTGTCCTTTGTACCACTCATCAATTCCATTTAGAAAAAGAATTAAAACTCTTCTAATTTTCCTTTTCTTTTAAAAAATTGGAAAAAATAAATTATTTTTATTTGAGAAAAATGAAAAGAAAAGGAGGTATATTAGGAAAAAAATAATTAGATGATAGTGTTCTAACCCGCAATGAAATTATCATGTGCGAAATGGGTGTTAAAAATAATCTATACTTGTTGATTAATTATATAATGATCTATAGTAGTATATAACGGGTATTTTAATATGCAATGTAACTTTTATTAAAACATGAGTGATCTAGTAATTTTAGATTACAAACAATTTCATCCATGAGCTTATTGATGCAATTTATGACATTAACTGAAATATACGTACTTGGTTGTGTCATTTATTAGTGTTACACCATATATAAGTTTTATAATTACAACTTATTTATTTGATTTTTGTTAGATAACTATTAGATGATATATTTTGAAATATTTATGTTAAAAAACGTTATCACATTATAAATTTAAAGGAGGGTTAAAATTTTTTATATGTCTCTTTCTTTAATACAAATATTGTTTACCGTTAATTAAATCTAATGGTACACAGTTGAAACATTATTGATGCCATAAGTTTTTTACTACTTCGTTCAGGGACCTCATTGAAATATAGTAAATAAAAAATAGCTTAAAATGTTTAATGAGTACAAAAAGTATAATACAAATAATTTAAACTATCTAGTAGACTAGTGATATTGACAATTTTAATATTTAAAATAATTTTAAAATGTAATATTTATTTTTTTAATAATACATTTGTATTTAGCATAAAGATTTTAAATAAATACTTGGGTTAAATAAATTTCACAATTAATAAAATATGTCTCATGTATTAATAATATTAAATTTTTTTATAATATTAAAAAAATTAATTTGTTATATGAAATTCTTTCTTATCTAATGCACAAAACAAGGCATTCATAGCTTTGGAGTTTAGAGAGGCTTTCCTCTTTTCAAGTTCATTCCAATCACGTGAAGGTTTTGGAATATCTTCTCCAACTTCATTTTTAGTCAAGGGCATAAAAGGACCATCACTAACAATTTCCCAAATTTCATAATCTAAGGCTTGCAAGTAAATTCTCATCCTAGTTTTCCAATAAGGGTAATCATTACCATCAAAGAAAGGTGGTCTAGTGGTGGATTGTCCTTCTCTAAATGTGGAATCATATTGAGTTGCCATTGATCTTTAGCTCTAGACGATTAAGTCTAAACAAGAGCACCAAGCTCTGATACCAAATGAAATACTAACTAGGCAACCCAAGAGGGGGGTGAATTGGGTTTCTATAAAAAATAGACTAAAAATAAATTATCAAGCAAATTCAAAAACGAAATTAAAGCAATAATAAATAAATTTGATCACAAATTAAAAGGATAGGGAAAGAGAGAATCAAACACAACGATGTTTACGTGGTTCGACCAACCTCGCCTACGTCCACACCTCCAAGCTTTCCGGGCTTGAGGTTTTCACTAAGCAAGCCTCCAAGGCTTCAATTGCTTACACTTGACTTCCAAGGTGTCAATAACCTTTACAACAAGAGATTATCCCCAATCTCTTAACCCAAGTGTATCCCAACACTCACAATCCCCCAAAATGAAAGATTACAATTGTTTTTCTCTCACACTATATTTAAGATTACAAATCAAAGCTCAAAGTGTGAATAGATGAAGTGAAACTATGTTTCTAGCTCTTGTGAAGATTGCAAACTCGAGTATAAGCTCAATGGTTGTGTTGTGATAGGTCTTCTTTGAATTTGAATGAGCTTATTTATAAGTAGAGCTGAAAAACTAGCCGTTATTTGCTGTCTGCCCGAAAACGGTTCACCGTTAGTAGTTAACGGTTAACCGTTTGTTCTGGTCAAAGTTACCGTTAAGCCAGAATTCAAATAAACGGTTTGCCGTTTTTAAGTTACCCTTTCGCCGTTAACGTCCAGTGACCTGAAAGAGAATACTTGTTATCCGTTTCAAGTAATCGGCTAAGGCTTTGCATGAGATGACTCTCTGGACGTTATCGGTTAACCGTTTGTAAATAAACGGTTCACCGTTAGTGTACAATCACCTGCAAAAGGGGCAACGGTTATCCATTTAAGTAAACGGCTAAGGCTGTGGGTTACATTACTCTCTGGACGTTATCGGTTAACCGTTTATAAATAAACGGTTCACCGTTAGTGTCCAGTAAGCTCTTCATTTTCGTTTTTCACTAATCGGTTAAAGCTTAGCAGACTTTTGCTCTCTGGTCTTAATCGGTTAACCGTTTGTAATAAACGGTTCACCGTTAGTTTCCAGTGACCTTGCCATTTTCCGTTCTTCAGTAACGGTTAGAGCTTAGCAGACTTTTGCTCTCTGGTCTTAATCGATTAACTGTTTGTAATAAACGGTTCACCGTTAGTTTCCAGTGACCTTGCCATTTTCCGTTCTTCACTAACGGTTAGAGCCTAGGCAAACCTTTGCTCTCTGGTCGTAATCGGTTAACCGTTTATAAGAAAACGGTTCACCGTTTTCTGCCAGAACCACATTTTAATCCTGTTTTTGCAAAGAATCATTTTCCAAATTAAGATCCATCTTTTATAAGCATGAAAAGAATAGTTTTTATGACTTTCATTTGTTAAGAAATAACTCCAATAAATTTATCAAAAATCATTTAAAGTTTGTTATTATCAAAATCAATATTATTAACATATTTATGTTAACAATCTCCCCCTTTTTGATGATGACAAACTTTGTTCAAAAAAAATTTGGTTCCCCCTCAATATATGGCTCCCCCTTAGTATATGGCCAAATTAAGAAATGGTCAATAAAATGATTTTTGCTCAAGTAAGCATTAGAAAACATCATCATCATTTTAAAATCTTCCCATTTATAAAATGCACCATTTCAAGTTCATTCTAAACATTTTCAAATCATTTTTAAAAACACTTAGGAGGTTCCCAAATTATCTCCCCCTTCATCATCAAAAAGAAAGAAGAGAAAGAAAAGAAATGCAAGTCATTTGGTAAGCAAAAATTTGGACAGAGTTTCCCCTTAAAAACGAGCAAAACCAATAAGATACATGAGAGAAAAACACTTCCAAAATTGTCATTCCAATCAACTCCATCACCAACCCAACAACTCCATAAGTAAACCAAGCACTTCAATAATCAATAATCTACAATTCATATCAATTTCAACCAAGATATCTAATATCAATATCCACCAAATAAGCATAAAACTATGGCATCAAAATTCATAAATAGCATAGAACAGTAAACATATACATGTCAAAATGCAAACAGTCAAAACATGAACTATATGTGCGAAAATAAAATCCAGGCACTAATGAGGAGGTGGAGGAGAGGATGAGCTCCCCGGATCATAGCCAAGAATGCCGAGAAGAATGCGTTGAGCATGGATGATCTCAAGCTGATGATCGATGCTCTGCCGCTGGAAAGTATCAAAATCAGATCGCAGCTGCTGGTGGTCTCGCTGGAGTGTGTCACAAACGGATCGCAGCTGCTGGTGGTCTCGAGAAAGAGTATCCAACCGATCGAGAATCAGCTGCTGCATACTGTCTGGAGCCGGTGGCTGAGCGGGAGGTGGCATAGAGGTAGCTGGCTGCTCGGGAACACCAGAAGGCTGCTCAGGCGCAGCTGATGGCTCCGGAACAGCTGAGGGCTCAGGTGCAGGAGGTGGCTCAGAGGTGGATGGAATGTCAGCATCAGTGGTACGCTCCTCAGGGTCAATGTCAGCGGGAGGCCGAGGGACAAATCGACGACGTGGAGGAGGTGGCTGAGCGCCTAATCTAAAGTCAGGAAGCTCATCGGGCCGATAGACATCGTTAAGCATCCTATCGTCCTCCGGGGCTATCAAGGTGTCCCGGTTTTTAGAGCTGCTGGTTTTGATCCACTTCCCATTCTTCCAAGAAAAACCGATACTCGTCATTGCCTCGGGACCCATCCGTTTAGTCTCCATATGACCGGTATCTTGGAGAGGCACATGAAAATAGCGGAGTATCTTGGTAATAATACTACCATACGGAAGCAAGCGGTGATTAACTGCAGGGGTACTCAGCATGTGCCGTAAAATAATATATGAGAGGTTTATAGGACGATCTGAAAGTAGGCTATCTAGGATGCCCACGTCCAACCTCGTGACCTCATCCGTGTGACCTCTCCTAGGTGTCACTATGTGCTGTAAGATAGAATGAAGAATACGGACTTGGAGAGGTAAGAGTTGAGACCGAAACGGAAGCAGGCAGATATCATCAGTTAGGTCTCTACGGCGACAGATATGACGGACTGCATCCGTGTGCCGAAAATGGTCAAACCACAGAATTTTCCTAGAGGTGTAAATCTTATGTCCCTCATGAGATATACCAAGAATTTCACCTAAATCGATATGATCAAATTCAATAGGAATACCACTAACTTGATTAACTACCCTATGTTGAGTGGTATAGGAAACATCCATGTTCGAGTAAAAAACTCGTACTAAGTTAGGGTAGACACGCTCATCAAAATTTATACCAGACTCCCAAGGCAACAACATATTCGGAACACTTCTATTACACACAATTAAGTTCCGGAAATCAGTAAGGTTAACACAGTAGGAGTCGATTACCTTTCGCCCATCGAAGCGGTCCTCGAACCGTTTCGCTAAGGGAGGAGTGGGGAAGTGAATTCTGGTGAATTCAGAGACTTCCCTAGGCTGAAAAGGGTGTGCAGAAGGTGAAGATTTGCGCCGGACACGTCTCCGAGAGGATTCAGCCATGGAGGAGTATGGTGGAGTGAGCACAGACGAGAGAGAGGAAAAAAAAACGGTGATTCGGATGAGAAATGAGTAAGCAATGTGAATGGAATGCTCAATATGGTTGAAAACGGAGATAAATCGGCTCAAAAATGGAGAAATTCAACCTGCGGCGATTAGGGTTCAAAATTGGGATTTTTCAATTCGGGCTTTGATTTTAGGTTTTGAATCGGTAGAAGTGTTTTAAAGGCTGTAGGAAATGATTTAATCGGTTGGATTTGTCACAAGAAGCAAGAAAAATGAAGATTTAAGGAAGAGGAAAGCTTCGGCTGCGCAGCAATGGAGGAAACGGTGAGAGGGTAACTGAAGAGGAAGAGGAGAAAGCCTTTGAACAGTTTTAAAACACGAAAACGGTTAACCGTTTATAATAAACGGTTAGAGGGTAACGAACAGAGGCTTGATACTGGGAAACGGTGAAAGCCTAAGAGCTTAACGGTTAAGGGGTAACACTTAGGAGAGTTACTGCCAACAAACGGTTCACCGTTTGTAGCAAACGGTGAAAGGGTAAGAAGACAGACACAAAACTCGAGTTTCTGGAGTAAAACGGTTCACCGTTTATGAGAAACGGTTATCCGTTTATTTTAACAGAATTTTCGCACATTTAATTTTAATATTCGGCCAGCAACTAATAAATTCCCAGATCATTTAATTGATCTAACAATATATTATGAGCCATTTTAATGCATGATTCATGAACATGTTTTCAACCAATTTATGCATACAATCAAGAAATAATAAGTCAAATTCATCATTTAACAATCAACCTCAAGCAATTCATGACCATTACTTCACAATTATAAATCAATCAATTCAGTACACTCAATAGCATGGATACATCAATGTGAAAATTTCATCATCCCAAGTTCATGCCGAATTTTTGAAAATTGTTCTTCACAAAGGGGTTTAGTAAAAATATCGGCAAGTTGTTTTTCCGTAGAAATAAACTCTAATGCAATATCTCCCTTTTGAACATGGTCTCTCAAGAAATGATGTCTAATTTCTATATGCTTGGTTCTAGAGTGTTGAATGGGATTCTTTGAAAGATTTATAGCACTAGTATTATCACACTTAATAGGAATTTGTTCAAGATGAATGCCATAATCTCTAAGTGTTTGTTTCATCCAAAGTGCTTGTGCACAACAACTTCCAGCAGCTATATATTCAGCCTCGGTAGTTGAAAGAGCAACAGAATTTTGTTTCTTACTAAACCATGAAACAAGTGAGTGTCCTAGAACAAAACAAGTTCCACTAGTGCTCTTCCTATCCACTTTATGACCAGCAAAATCCGCATCCGAAAAACATGTTAAATCTATATGAGTTCCCCTAGGATACCAAAGGCCAACATCTATGGTTCCAATCAAATAACGGAAAATTCTTTTAACAGCAAGCAAATGAGATTCCTTGGGACATGATTGAAATCTTGCACACAAACATACACTAAACATGATATCGGGTCTACTTGCAGTTAAATAAAGCAGAGATCCGATCATACCTCGATACATTTTGATATCCACTTGTTTACCTTTTTCATCTTTGTCAAGCTTGATGGTAGTACTCATAGGAGTGCTTTTTGCCGTTCCATTTTCATAGCCAAACCTTTTGAGTAGATCTCCCACGTACTTGGTTTGGTTTATAAAAATGCCTTCCTCGTTTTATTTGATTTGAAGTCCAAGGAAGTACTTCAACTCTCCCATCATGCTCATCTCAAACTCTTGACTCATACATGATGAAAATTCTTTGCACAAAAGCTCATTAGTAGAACCAAAAATGATATCATCAACATAAATTTGAACAATAAGTATGTCTTGGTTTTTATTCTTAACAAAAAGAGTTGTGTCCGCTTTTCCCATTGAAAAATTGTTATCCAACAAGAAATTTTTAAGCCTATCATACCATGCCCTAGGAGCTTGTTTTAAACCGTATAAAGCTTTGGATAACTTATACACATGATTTGAAAATTTTTCATTTTCAAAACCAGGAGGTTGTTTCACATAAACTTCCTCCATAATGTATCCATTTAAGAAAGCGCTTTTGACATCCATTTGATATAAAATAAAATCTTTATGACATGCATATGCTAACAACATTCTAATGGATTCTAATCTAGCTACAGGTGCAAAAGTTTCATCAAAATCAATTCTTTCTTCTTGGTTGTAGCCTTGAGCCACTAGTCTAGCTTTATTTCTTACAACCACACCGGATTCATCCATTTTATTTCTAAATACCCATTTAGTGCCTATAATGGATTGATGTTCCGGACAAGGAACTAACTCCCATACATTATTTCTCTCAAATTGATTCAACTCCTCTTGCATTGCCATAATCCAAAATTCATCATTTTCAGCATCCGCAAAAGATTTTGGTTCAATTTGAGAAATGAATGCAGCATGCTCACATATGTTCCTAAGAGATGATCTAGTGGTAACGCCTCGTGAGGGATCGCCTAAAATTACATCTTGAGGGTGAGAGGAAACATACCTCCACTCCTTGGGGAGTGTTTGAGAAGTACCTTCATTTTGTTCCACATTTTGTTCTTCATGATGCTCCTCTTGAACTCCATTTGTTGTGTCTTCTTGGTTGTCATTTGATGCTTCTTCTTGTTGTTCTTCTTCTGCATTATCATCAACAACTCCTTTCTCCGCAGAGGAGGGGTTAGACTCATCAAAAGTAACATGCATAGATTCCTCCACAACCAAAGTTCTTTTGTTATAAACTCTATAAGCTTTGCTTGAATTTGAATATCCAAGAAAAATACCAACATCAGATTTTGGATCAAATTTACCAAGATTATCTTTTGTGTTTAAAACAAAACATTTGCATCCAAACACTTTAAAATAACCAATGTTGGGTTTTCTATTTTTCCAAAGCTCATATGGAGTTTTATTAAGATTAGGTCTAATCAACACCCGATTTAAAACATAACAAGCGGTGTTGACGGCTTCGGCCCAAAAATACTTAGGCAAAGAGTTTTCATTCAACATGGTCCTAGCCATTTCTTGAATAGACCTATTCTTTCTTTCCACTACTCCATTTTGTTGTGGAGTCCTAGGTGATGAAAATTGATGTTCAATGCCGAAATCATTACAAAAATTTTCAAATACATGATTTTCAAATTCTCCACCATGATCACTTCTAATGCAAGTAATAGAATAACCTTTTTCATTTTGAACCTTTTTATGGAAAATTCGAAAAGCATCAATGGCATCATCCTTATTAGCTAAGAACAACACCCATGTGTATCTAGAAAAATCATCCACAATTACAAATGCATAATATTTGCCACTTAAACTAGCATACCTTGAAGGTCCAAACAAATCTATATGAAGTAATTGTAGTGGTTTTGATGTAGAGATATGATTCTTGTTTTTGAAAGATGTCTTGATTTGTTTTCCAAATTGACATGCTTCACAAATTCTATCTTTTTGAAAACTGATTTTTGGAAGACCTTTAACTAAATCATTTTTCACAATCTTTGAAATCAAATCCATGCTTGCATGTCCTAATCTTCTATGCCATAGCCAACTATCATCATGTAATGCGGAAAAGCATTTATCAAGAGTAGATGCACATTCTATGTCAATGGTATAAACATTACCACATCTATTTCCAACAAACAAGATTTTGCCATCACATGCATTCTCAATAACACAACTTGACTTATCAAAGACAACTTTATAACCTTTGTCACATAATTGACTAATGCTAATCAAATTATGTTTCAAATTTTCAACCAAGCACACATTCTCAATTAAAGTTGAAGATACTTTACCAACATTTCCAATTCCAAGGATTTTTCCTTTTGAGTTATCTCCAAAAGATACGTCTCCACCATTTTCAATTTTGGTGAAGCTTGAGAACCAAGAATAGCTTCCTGTCATGTGTCTTGAACAACCATTGTCCAAGTACCACTTATTCTTCTTCTTCTTCAAGCCCTGCAGAGAAAATCTCAAGTTTTAGGTACCCAAACCTTTTTGGGTCCTTGAGAGTTAGCAATGGTTCCTTTTGGAACCCAAACACATTTCATGCCATAATATGCATTTCTCTTCACTGCACATCTATTTTTCATATGACCATCTTGATTGCAATAATGACATGTAATTTTATTGCTAATAGATGTATTCCTCACAAAATAGCTCTTGTAGAATTTTTGTTTCAAATTTGGTTTATAACCAATGCCACTTTTGTCAAAAACACATTTTTGTGAGTTTAGCAAATTATCCAACATCTTTTGCCCATTTGTAAATTTCAAAACAATCTCATTTAACTCATTACTCTTTTTCTTGAGCATTTCATTTTCATTTTTCAACTCATCTATGTGTGATTCTAAGTGCTCATGTATGATGTTAGGCTTCTCATTTGATAAAGCAATTTCATCATGCAAAGTCTTGTTTCCTTCTTCTAGGCATACAATTTTTGCATTCAAAGATTCATTTTCATTTTTAAGCTTTGCAATTTCCTTTTTAAGACATGCATTCTTTTTACCAATCTTCATCAACTCATTATGCAAATCTTTAAAGGCATCATACAATTCATCATAAGTAGGATCACCTACCTCATTGAGATCATCATCATCTCCTATTGCCATAAGTGCTAGGTTTGAGACTTCTTGCGATCCTTCCTCATCACTTGAATCTTCCTCGCTATCATCCCAAGTTGCAACCATGGCTTTCTTCTTGTGTTTGTTGATAAGTGGACACTCCGATCTAATATGGCCAGGCTTCTTGCATTCATAGCATGTGATTGCCTCCTTCTTCTCCCTATAGTTCTTGAAGTTTCTGAAATTTCTTTGCTCTCCGGTTTTCTTGAAGAATTTTCTGAATTTCCTTGCTAGCATGGCCAGCTCTTCATCATCCGGTTCACTTTCCCCATCACTCTCATGTTTTGAAGTTTTGAGAGTAATGTTCTTCTTCTTTTCCTCATGCCCTTTTTCTGCTGCCAAATCTTCCTCATATGAAATAAGAGAACCAATTAAATCATCAAGAGGTAACGTATTTAAATCTTTTGCTTCCTCAATGGCAGTTCTTTTAGGTCTCCATTCCTTAGGTAGAGACCTAATAATTTTCTTGACTTTTTCGCTATTTGAAAAAGTCTTCCCTAGAGCTCCTAGAGTGTTCACTATGTCCGTGAATCTAGTATACATAGAATACACATTTTCATTTTGTTCCATTTGAAACAATTCATATTGCCGAGTGTACCTACTTATTTTAGATTCTTTCACTTGGTTTGTGCCTTCATAGACAACCTCAAGTTTGTGCCAAATCTCATTAGCACTTTCACAACTAGACACTCTATGAAATTCTTTCTTATCTAATGCACAAAACAAGGCATTCATAGCTTTGGAGTTTAGAGAGGCTTTCCTCTTTTCAAGTTC
This sequence comes from Citrus australasica, assembly GCA_029618585.1. Taxonomy (NCBI): domain Eukaryota; kingdom Viridiplantae; phylum Streptophyta; class Magnoliopsida; order Sapindales; family Rutaceae; genus Citrus; species Citrus australasica. Next base: position 8,578,554 of record JARCIV010000004.1, read on the forward strand.
ATTCCAATCATGTGAAGGTTTTAGAATATCTTCTCCAACTTCATTTTTAGTCAAGGGCATAAAAGGACCATCACTAACAATTTCCCAAATTTCATAATCTAAGGCTTGCAAGTAAATTCTCATCCTAGTTTTCCAATAAGGGTAATCATTACCATCAAAGAAAGGTGGTCTAGTGGTGGATTGTCCTTCTCTAAATGTGGAATCATATTGAGTTGCCATTGATCTTTAGCTCTAGACGATTAAGTCTAAACAAGAGCACCAAGCTCTGATACCAAATGAAATACTAACTAGGCAACCCAAGAGGGGGGTGAATTGGGTTTCTATAAAAAATAGACTAAAAATAAATTATCAAGCAAATTCAAAAACGAAATTAAAGCAATAATAAATAAATTTGATCACAAATTAAAAGGATAGGGAAAGAGAGAATCAAACACAACGATGTTTACGTGGTTCGGCCAACCTCGCCTACGTCCACGCCTCCAAGCTTTCCGGGCTTGAGGTTTTCACTAAGCAAGCCTCCAAGGCTTCAATTGCTTACACTTGACTTCCAAGGTGTCAATAACCTTTACAACAAGAGATTATCCCCAATCTCTTAACCCAAGTGTATCCCAACACTCACAATCCCCCAAAATGAAAGATTACAATTGTTTTTCTCTCACACTATATTTAAGATTACAAATCAAAGCTCAAAGTGTGAATAGATGAAGTGAAACTATGTTTCTAGCTCTTGTGAAGATTGCAAACTCGAGTATAAGCTCAATGGTTGTGTTGTGATAGGTCTTCTTTGAATTTGAATGAGCTTATTTATAAGTAGAGCTGAAAAACTAGCCGTTATTTGCTGTCTGCCCGAAAACGGTTCACCGTTAGTAGTTAACGGTTAACCGTTTGTTCTGGTCAAAGTTACCGTTAAGCCAGAATTCAAATAAACGGTTTGCCGTTTTTAAGTTACCCTTTCGCCGTTAACGTCCAGTGACCTGAAAGAGAATATCTGTTATCCGTTTCAAGTAATCGGCTAAGGCTTTGCATGAGATGACTCTCTGGACGTTATCGGTTAACCGTTTGTAAATAAACGGTTCACCGTTAGTGTACAGTCACCTGCAAAAGGGGCAACGGTTATCCGTTTAAGTAAACGGCTAAGGCTGTGGGTTACATTACTCTCTGGACGTTATCGGTTAACCGTTTATAAATAAACGGTTCACCGTTAGTGTCCAGTAAGCTCTTCATTTTCGTTTTTCACTAATCGGTTAAAGCTTGGCAGACTTTTGCTCTCTGGTCTTAATCGGTTAACCGTTTGTAATAAATGGTTCACCGTTAGTTTCCAGTGACCTTGCCATTTTCCGTTCTTCACTAACGGTTAGAGCTTAGCAGACTTTTGCTCTCTGGTCTTAATCGGTTAACCGTTTGTAATAAACGGTTCACCGTTAGTTTCCAGTGACCTTGCCATTTTCCGTTCTTCACTAACGGTTAGAGCCTAGGCAAACCTTTGCTCTCTGGTCGTAATCGGTTAACCGTTTATAAGAAAACGGTTCACCGTTTTCTGCCAGAACCACATTTTAATCCTGTTTTTGCAAAGAATCATTTTCCAAATTAAGATCCATCTTTTATAAGCATGAAAAGAATAGTTTTTATGACTTTCATTTGTTAAGAAATAACTCTAATAAATTTATCAAAAATCATTTAAAGTTTGTTATTATCAAAATCAATATTATTAACATATTTATGTTAACAAAAGAAACCTCATAAATGAATGAAAAAGTTGTAGAAATAGAAAAGCCTTTGAAAGGGAAAATTAAAGAGGAGCAAGAGGTGTCTGCCAAAGAAGATCCTCCTTCTTCCCTTTTCTCAGAAGAAAAGGAAAAGAAAAGGAAGATCCAGACAAAATTAAGGAAATGGAAGGGATCTGAACGAATGGAAAGGTTAAAAAAAAAAAGCATGAATTCCACTTGCGCTTCAAAAGACACGTGATAAGGGTGAGAGTACTAAAACCCACCAATTTTATTTATACACCTATTTTTTTATTTAAATTTCTTATTATTAAAGTTTTTTTGATGGAATTACCTATTGTACCCTGTTTTCTCTTTCGCTTCATGCCTCAGTTTCGCACCCAGGGCTTCGCATTTTTTCTTCTCTCAATGTTCAATTGTAAGTGAATGGTAATGTTTGTCTGTCAAAAATTGATAAATTCAGATTTTCTACATGCCATCAACAATTAAAACCAAAACAAAACATACTATCCAAATATAAACTTCAAACGAAATTTACAAGACATCAAAGTCATTAATTTTTTTTTCCTAAAATCTTTGAAAATGAAAATCATGATTCCAATGACCTCGGCATCCTTCGTCCATATTGAAGAACATGGATTATAGTGACATGAATTGTAAGCCCTGCCTAAAAGACTTTGATTGCCCAGCGGAGATATGCATATGGTTGAGCTCCATGATATTTTTACTTCAATAATACAAGAAATGCAGTAATGGTTTATTAATAATGCAATCATGATCTAATAAGAAAGATTAAGAATCAATATCCATGTTAGAGTACACGTGAGAATTTAGTTTACAGGATGTTATGGCAGAGAGAAAATATACACCTGTAAAAAAAATGAAGAGTAATTCTAACATTTTGAAATTTAAAAATTTAAAAATAAATATAATTTTTGTTCACGTATAAAGAGAGATTTAGTAGGTTCAAGCGACCTCACCCTATAATTGATTACAGATGTTGAAAATTAATTAATCCAAATCAACTTGTGGATGTATCTTTTGTTTCCCATTAAAATTAATCCGAATCAGCTTGCGCATGTACCTTCTATTTCCCATTAACTCATTACAATTTATTTTTCTCCACTTTTATTCTTTGTTAAGTTTCCTGATCTAACTCTAGAGTGGGCAACAAAATAGTTTTTGCGTTAATTAAAACACAAACACAACCCAAATAAGACACAAACGTTTCCTATTATCGTTGCTAAAACAGAAATTAATCTTCCCGCTTGCTAATTTTTTTTTTTTTTTATGCTGACGAAACCTATTACATTAATTAACTAAACAGTGCTAGAATTTTTCGGAAAGCAATACGACACAAATACGATACACACATATATAAAAAGCTCAATTCTGTTTGACTCTTGTGTAATTCCCTTTACCAACACTCCCCTCTCTCTCAAAGAAAAATATACACTCTCCAGCATCAATAGACAATTATGGTCGGTCTTTTCTTTAATTTTCACCTTTTGATTTAGAATTAAGATTTAGCTTTTATCATATAGTTGCGTTGATCTTTTAATAATCTCGTATAAAGGGTGATTAGCATATTGAATCCAACTTCGTTGGTTCATTAGGACTCGAAATCGTTGTTACTTTTTTTAATTAGTTAATAACATCAATTGTATTCAACCGTGTTTTCAGGCCGGGAATCAACCCCAGTGGCTCCAAGGTCTTTTGACTCTTTTCCAAGAGAGAAGCTTTCAATATTGCAATCACGGAACGGCAGTTAGACAAAGGAACATATATTGTTTGAATTGTTGCACCAGTATATGCGAAAAATGCTTGTCCAATCACGAAAGTACTCATCACCTCTTAAAGGTTCACATGAATAAATAAATATTATTTGAATTAAATTTATTACATCATAAATTTTTAATACTATCTGCATGATTTATTTATTTACTTATGTATTTGTTTTGTAAATTTTTAATATTTCAGATCCGCACATATTGCGAAAAGGGCGTTGTACGTTTCGCTGAGGCTCACGAGTTCATTGACTGTGGACATATCCAAGTAATAAGTCAAAGCTTGAGTTCAAATCTTTTCTATTTTTTCTTCATTGAATATTTTCTTAAAAATTCTGCTATTTGCCAATGAAGTACTACTCTGAACTGCATAATAATGCTCACGCACGAACATCCGAATTTTAATCCGAATTGAGCTGTGCCACACAATTTTGTTCTTGGTTCAAATTCGGTATCCAGGCATGAGCATATGACTTGTGAAACTACATTTATATCTGACCACTTTCTTACAAACGTGCTCCATATATTTTCTCTTCAGACATATCAACATAATGGTGAAAAAGTGCTACATATAAACCAAAGGCCAGGAACATATTTTAGAGAATCCACCACCAACAAATGCAGTGGGTGTCCAGCTAGGCTGCAAGGGAATAATTATTTCTGTTCACTCTATTGTAAGGTTGTTTCAAAATCTCTCGTATGTATACAAGTTTAGACACACACACACACACACACACACACACACATACATACATACATATATATAGACACACACACACATAAAAGTTTGCACTATTATTTTTCTAATTATTAATCCTCCCTCCTTGTAGGTTTCTTATCTCTGTCAAAATTCTTCGAATTCAAGCAATTTTCCTCGTCTATTGAACAAGTTGGGTCTCTGAACAAGCTCGCTGGATTAATTTGACGAAGAAATCATTAATAAATGATAAACTCTAAAGCTTGGTGTTTCTTCATATTATTTGTAGTGACAGACTATTTTATTAGCTGCTGTTTTATTTGAACTCCCTTATTATTATTATGAATTAGACTTTTTACCTATACATAGAGTCATTAATTTTATTATTTTGTCAGTTGAAGCTGTAAATTGTGATACAAGTTATTTGTTAGGCTGCTCACTAATTATCCATAACATTAATTAGTACATTAAATATAATAGCCTTGGTACAATTGGTCTATCTCTGCCACTCCAAAACTGGATGCACGTAACCTGCTGCCATGTGACTTGACTTGTGCAATTTAGTTGGAATAGAAACGAAAACGGAAGCATATATAACACATGCAATTTAATCCCCAAATTCCTCCGAAATTAAAGAATTAAGGGTTCCTTTGAATTTTCTCCTCATTTTAATTCCATAAAAACGCAATAGCAGTTTCCTATAATTGAATCTTTTATGGAATGGTCCATTGAAGTTGCGATCTGGGAACTTCTTGAAAGGGAATTTGTTCTTTTAGTTATCATATATTGTTGTATTTGTCCTTTATTACTTGCAGAAGAAATTGACGTTGGTCATTCGGTAAATTTGTTCGGAAAGCTATATGGCTTTTGGATTTGAGAGGGGCTCGAATCTAGCTAGCGTTAGTATTACAGACTTGATGTACCGTTAACTATCTCGAATTACATCCCTGAGTGATTATATTTCTAACATTCTAAAAGCTTGTCTCTGGATATCTATGTTTTAGGAGAAAACCTAACAGAAATGCTTCTAGCTATAGTCTTTTTAGTTCTTAATCACATATATATGCTTGTTTGGCGCGCTGGATAGGATAGGATGAGATGAGATATAATTGAATATGACTTGAGCTATATGACTTAAAATAAGATGTGATAAAGATAAGATTATATTTCGTGACCTCTCATGTTTGGCATAATATAACATTGGATTAAATTGTAATGTATATATAATTTTAACATTAAATTAGGTTAAAGATAATAAAAATGACCATATATTATTTTAAGTTTAATGGAAAGATATAGACATTACTTTTATAATAATAAAAACATTACTTTTATAATAATAAAATTATATATTTATTTTAGTGTTTAAAACAAGCGAAAATTACAATATCTATACTATTAATCAAATAAAAAATTAGTTAATAATAAATTTAAATTAATAATGTTACTAAAATATTTAAACAAATATAATTACTTTTTAATATTTTATTTTCATGATAAATAAATAATTTTTTTGTTTTATTTTTTATTTATAATATTCTATTATTATAAAACGTGTATTATGCTTAGTACGTATTTATATAATTTTAATATTGAGAAACTATTAAGTATAAATAATTGCTTTTTAAAATTATTCCCAACTAGTCCTATGGCCACCCATGAGACAACTTTCTTCATAAAGTTGGGATTATCTTGTGGGCTCAGGATAAGACAATCCCAATACTCTGTGAGAGCATCAATAAGGGATTTGGATGAAGTTTAAAAGAATATTCCATTCCCGCATTTTGATCCTTCAACCAAACTCATCCTATACGTAAATATGGTGTTAATTTATCCTGTACATTTTACTATATTACTGCTTCTATTGCCGGCTATCATTTGATAAAGATGCATTTGAAACTTTCGGATTCGTGCTGAACTTTATAATATAAATTATGTTGAGAATAAATTACACTGAACTTTAAAATACAAACTTTTGGATTTGTATATACTTTGTAATTTCGTGAAAGATATCATGACATTTAATTTTAATGTTTTAATTTAGTCTAGATTCAAATTAATGGTTAATTATTTCTTACAGCCATTTTATATCTAATCTTCTTCCTTACAGTATATGTTCTCAGAAAGGAATTATGTCTTCAGTTTATTTATTTTTTATTGGGTTGTATTTAGGCCATTCTGGATCCCAACTGTATGTGTCCTAACAGATATGAAGTTTGCATGATGTCTTTATAGTCTTTTATCAAAATAAAAAATTGTATATAAACTTCTATCTAAGTGGTTCTATAATCTGCAGATTGCTTTGCTGGAGAAAATATTGTTGAGTTTGCCATTGATGAGGTAAGCAATGAGGTAAGGCATTCATCGCTGACTTTGATTTTTCTTATTCTTATTATTAGTAACAGTAACTCTCTTTTTCTGATTTTATTCATATTATCAGGAACTGGAAGCTTTACAAGAAAGCCAGAAACGGCAGGCCCCTTCTGCCGGGTCTTTACGTCTTAAAGATGACTCGTTCACTGATAGAAATTATTGAAGGATGAAGCTCAAATCTAAGTTTCTGATCGTGCTTGATATGTCGTCTATATATTCAGAATGTATATGACATGTCGGTTCTAGAGCCTCTGGGAGATGTATGACATTTGCAGTAAGTGATGCACATGCTGCTCGCCTCAACAAAGAGCAAATAAACTTCTAGGAGAAGTTAAGTGGAGGTGTTTGGAGGTTATTCAGTGATCTCAAGCAGACTACCTCGATTAAGATGTAATTCGGTGACCTCGATCATACCAACTTGATTATGAAGTAATTTTAGTTATCAACTAGACTGAAGTTTGAACCATCAGACCTAAGCTTTCCGTCATCGTTGACTAAGTCCGATCGCCGTTGACCGGCAGGGGCAATTCGGTAAATTCATAAAACTTTAGGGTGAATTTGTAATTTATGGAATCAGTGGATAATTTGGTAATTTTAGGTTAAGGCAGTGAGGTAATTTGAGATTTCGAGGGTAATTCGGTAATTTAAGTCGTTAATGACATTTTGGTAATTTTACGCTCCGAGGGTAATTTCGTAATTTCTGATATTGTGGTAATTTCATGATATGAATTTAGGATAATTTAGTAATTGAAGATTCTGAGGATAATTTTGGTAAAATAATGATGTTGGGGGCATTTTGGTAATTTTGGCATGCAGGGGTATTTTGGTAATTTTGTGCATGCGGGAATAGTTTATTGTGGATAGATATTCGTTTTGAGAATTATTATGTAAAATCAGTTGTATTTCAAGTTTACGGAGAATGATTGTGACGTTTCCTTGATTAGGAGGATCCGCGAACGAGAATCAACCCGCGGACGTTGTTGATACCGAGTTTGGACTTCGTCACTGTGAGTGGAATATACAAAACCTATTTTTATTGTATATGCCGATTTTATGATACAGTGTAGTATGTTTTGATAAATTAGTATTTGATGCTTCGATTTAATAATTTTCTAGAAAATTGATTTTTATCTGTGTTGATATTTATTGTTATTAAGAATGAGTTTGATTAATGATTTTATTATTGTTTTTGAGTAAATGCATGATATTAGAATTGAGTGGATTTGAGATATGTTGAATAAAAAGAAAATGAGATTTCAGATGTGATTATATGTTTATGTACATGTATATAAATGTTGTTTGGAAAATCATTGGACAGTACCCTTCCCCTCCAGATACAGAGATACAGATAATACGAGATGAATACAGAGATACAGATGAGATGAGATAGAGGCCTTTGGGGCCCGTCTGAACACACATAGAGGCTTTGGGCCGTGTGTTTGGGCGCTTTTGCCTTTTGGGGGTTTTTGCATGCAGTATGATGATTACAGAGATACAGATGTTGAGATATATGAGATATGAGATGAGATTTTCCCGTCTATCCGTTGTAGCTCCGGGGCATGATGGTTCCCTAATTGGCCGTCCGTCGAGGTCCGGATATGATGAGATCATTTCCCTGGGTACTTGTTTGGTGATAGTTTTTGGTATTCAGTATTTGATATTATAAGTATTATGATTTTATTGATTTTATGCAGATTTATGTAATATAGTTATTTCAGTGCATGATTTGAATTGAATATGTTTATATAAGTTCTTATGATATTTTGATAAAATTGATTTGAGAAAGATTAAATCATTTTAAATAAATTTATTTTTCAAAAACTACTATCCACTCACTGAGCTCACTGAGTTTTATACTCATCCTATTTTTATTATATTTTTCCCCCCCACAGGAGATTTACCGGTACATCAGTCGACCCAACAACGATAGTTAGATTTGAAATTGTGGCCACGTGATAGTGCTAGGAACGTAGATTTAATATTTTGATATTTGGGATATTGCGAATTGTATTTATTTGTTATATTTTATAATTAAGGATAACTATTGTATTTTAATATTAGAATGATTTGGGTGATATTTGGTAAGTTGACTTGAGAAGTTGGTTATGAAGGATGGATGGATATTGAATTATTTTGGGAGTATTGTTTTGTAAATTGCAGGTTTGGGGATGTTTTATTTATAGGGGAGATTCTGTCAATTTTTTTTATAGAATTCTTAGATATCATAATTATTATCGATTCGATTATACGAGTTTAGATAGACTCATGCTAGGGGTGCGGGGCGGGTCGTTTCAAGTTTGGATCAGATTATGGTTTTAGATTCTGTAGACTTTAGTGTCGTAAATAGAATAAGTTTTATTGTTATTAAAGTCGGAATTGATATTTTGTAGGCACCATCATGATTCGTCGTAGCAGTAGACGTGGCCGCGGACATGGTCGTGACCGTGGCCATACTAGGCTAGTAGCTGGGTTGACTCCAGGAGATGTACCTGCGAGGGAAAATGATCTCGTAAATGAGGGAATAGTTGAGTCTTCAACGCATGAGGTTGTGCAACAGGCACCAGGAAATGCTCCGAACATTGAGCAGTCAATTGATAGATTAGCTCATATTGTGACTACAGTGTTACATAATCAAACTCATCCGCATGTCGGTCATGTAAATACTATCGAGCGTGTACGAAGTTTAGGGGCAAAGAGTTTTAATGGTTCTGGTGATCCACCTGAGGCAGAGTCGTGGCTTATTAAATTAGAACGTATTCTTGATGTGATGAGATGCTCAAAGGAGGATAGACTTTCATTTGCCACTTTTCTACTCGAGGATAGGGCTTATCATTAGTGGCAGATAGTGGAGCGTAGATACCAAGGGCATGCTGCACTTACATGGGTTATTTTCCGTAAGGAATTCTACGATCATTATTTTCCAGCTGTGTATCAGGATATTAAGCGGAGTGAATTCCTTCGGCTGGTTCAAGGATCTATGTTAGTAGAAGAGTGTGAGAAGAAATTTTTGGATCTTTCTAGATTTGCCACTTCAGTAGTTGGTGATGAGAGAGAGAGAGCAGGCGTTTTGAGGAGGGTCTCCGATTTGAGATTCGTACAATTGTGACGGCATCACGGTACACTGAGTTTACTGAGGTAGTTGAGGCAGCCAAGAGAGTAGAGCATAGTATCTCTGAGGGACGTAGAGTTCAGGCTCTGAAACAAAAACGTAGCTAGAGTTGGAAAGAAGGTGGCTCGAGTAGTAGACTGCCGAAGAGAGGCTCACATATAAATTACTCTACTGGCGTGCAAAAGAATCAGAGTATAAGTAGCAGGGGAGATCATAGACAGGCTGTCAGTTATAGTTCGGCATAGCCATCAGTGGGGAGAAATGTTAGGACTTAGGGGCAGTATGACAGGAATAGCAAAGGAGACCGTAGGAGTATACAGCAGACCTCTTGCCCTTCATGTGGTAGGAACCATCAGGGCCAATGCCGTATTGGAGACAATGTGTGTTATTTATATGGACAACCTGGACATATTAAGAGATTCTGCCCCACTTTGTCTTAGGGTGACAATTCTACTCGAGGGACAGCCCCACAGTATCAATCTCACTTTGGACCAACTCAGGATCAAAGGGGTATGCAAACAGGGGGTTCTATATCTAGGAGTCAGGCCACTATTCCAAGTCAGAGAGGTCAACCTGGTCGACCTTGTACTCAGGCTTGAGTCTTTGCCTTGACACAGCAGGAGGCTCAAGCTACACTAGAAGTTATTATGGGTACATTATCTATCTTTGGCCATAATGCTCATATTCTTATTGATCCTGGATCCACGCATTCTTTTGTTTCTCGTACATTTTTTATGCATATAGAGAGAGAGAGCCTGAATTGCTGGATTATGGTTTAGTTGTCAGCACACCTATTGGAGGGTCACTGTTTGCCGAGAGGGTGTATCGAAATTGCATGATTCAATTGGGTGAGCATGAATTTAGAGAGAATTTGATTATTTTAGATATTCAAGATTTTGATGCCATTTTGGGCATGGATTGGCTTGCATCTCACCATGCTATTGTGGATTTTTTCAAAACAGAAATTGTGTTCAATAAGCCAAGAGAAATTAAGGTGAAATTTTGTGGGGAGCGTAGAGTTTTACCCTCATGTGTCATATCGGCCATTGATGCAAGACGCTTACTAAGAAAGGGTTGCTCGGCTTATCTTGCATACGTGATAGACACTGAAGTTCAGGAGTTGAGATTGGAAGATATTCCAATAGTCCAAGAATTTTCAGATATATTTCCAGATGAACTTCCAGGGATGCCACCTAACAGAGAGATTGAGTTTTCTATTGATTTAGTCCCTAGGACGGCTCCTATATCTATAGCACCGTATAGGATGGCTCCAATTGAACTAAAGGAACTTAAGATTCAACTGCAAGAATTAGTGGATAAAGGGTTTATTAGACCTAGTGTATCTCCGTGGGGAGCTCCGGTTTTGTTTGTTAAGAAAAAGGATGGGGTACTCTTAAACTCTCCATTGACTATAGGTAGTTGAATAAAGTTACAGTACATAATAAATATCCACTTCCGCGTATTGATGACTTGTTTGATCAACTTTAGGAGCGAATGTGTTTTCTAAGATTGATTTGTGCTTGGGATATCATCAGCTTAGAATTAAAGAGGCCGACGTTCCTAAAACAGTATTTAGAATCCGTTATGGACATTATGAGTTCTTGGTGATGCCATTTGGGTTGACTAATGCTCCAGCAGCTTTTATGGATCTTATAAGTAGGGTATTTCGCCCTTATCTGGATCGATTTGTGATTGTGTTTATTGACGATATTTTAGTGTATTCTCAGAGTCAGAAGGAACATGAGGAGCACTTACAGACTGTTTTGCACACTTTAAGGCAAAAACAATTGTACTCCAAGTTCAACAAGTGTGAGTTCTGGTTGGATAAAGTAGTATTTCTAGGTCATGTGATATCAGCTGAAGGAATTTATGTCGATCCTCAAAAGATCGAAGCACTTGTAAATTGGGAACGGCCTACAAATGTGACCGAGATTCGAAGTTTTCTTGGATTAGCTGGCTATTATCGTAGATTTATAGAGGGATTCTCCAAGATTGCTACTCCTCTGACACGGTTAACTAAAAAGAATGTTAAGTTCCAGTGGGATGATGACTGTGAAAAGAGCTTTCAAGAACTGAAGGCACGTCTTAGTTCAACACCAGTTCTTACACTTCCATCGGGTAATTAAGGGTTTGTAGTATACAGTGATGCATCCAGATAAGGATTGGGTTGCGTGCTAATGCAACATGGGAAAGTAGTGGCTTATGCTTCTAGACAACTTAAAAAGCATGAACAAAACTACCCAACTCATGATTTAGAGTTAGCAGCAGTGGTATTTGCACTCAAGATATGGAGGCATTATTTATACGGAGCAACATGCCAAATTTTCACTGATCACAAGAGCTTGAAGTATTTGTTTACTCAAAAAGAGTTAAATTTGAGACAGAGGAGATGGATTGAGCTGATTAAGGACTACGATTGCACTATTAATTATCATCTAGACAAAGCGAATGTAGTAGCTGATGAGCTAAGTAGGAAGTTTTCCAGCTCTATAGCTCACTTGCGAGTGACATAGATGCCTTTATTGATCGAGATATGATCTTTAGGAGTTGAATTGGAAGTTGAAAATGTTAACATATATGTTTTCATAATATTGATTTTGATGATAACAAACAAAATTAAGAATGATTAATCTTTTAAGCTCAAATTATGTTTTATATATTTTAAATAAATCATTATTTTCACATTATAAAGGTTTCATATTTAATGAAAAATGATGTTATGAAAATATGCATGTATCCAGGGGGAGTATGCATGTATGCAAGGGGAGTCTGTTTTAAATAAATTTTTTAACCTTGCATTGATTTAGTGGGAGCTTTTTATAACTAGATTAAATCTTTGTAATGTATTTTGTCATCATCAAAAAGGGGGAGATTGTTAGCTTATATAGCTATAGATATTGATTTTGATGATAACAAATTATATGTATTGATTAAACAAAGATTTACAAATTGTGTTTTTATAATAAGAAAATGAGGCTATGAAATCAAAATGTTTTGGACTAAAATAAATGTGTTTTAAACCTTTGATATTGTTTATGAATTTCGGATTTGGACATATTTGAAACTATTTACATGTTTTGGGTCATACTATTATTTATGAATATTTTGGACTAAAGTGAAAGGTTTTGAGAACTTTGAAAATATGGGTATTATGTTGAAAAGGACCTTTGTGCGAAACAGTAAACTCTTTGGGGTCATATCATAATTTCAGAATGTTTTGGTATTAACAAAGTAATATTTAGAAATTCTGAAATTGGACCACTTTGCAAAGTTTCATAACGTTTTGGGTCATAATATAGTTTTATAAAGTTTTGGGGTCAAACTGTAAATTTGGAAAATAAGTTCACTGTAGCAATCACTGTAGCAAACGGCTAACCGTTTATTTTGAAACGGCTAACCGATAACGTCCAGAAAGCTTGTTTTGTCCAGTTTTGTTAAAATGATGATTCTGGAACAAAACGGTGAACCGTTTACTGAAAACGGTTAACCGTTTATTTTAACCTTGAACCGTTTAGTGAGAAAGGTTAAGCTAAATTTGTTTTGCAGGTTACTGGACACTAACGGTGAACCGTTTACTGAAAACGGTTAACCGTTTATTTGAAATTTGGCCCAACGGTAACTTTTGACCAGCGAAACGGTTAACCGTTTACAGTTAACCTTTAACCGTTTTCGGGCTAACAAATGCATAACGGCTAGTTTTTGAGCTCAAACTATATAAACTCAAAGCCAATTCATTTTTGGCGATCCAAGCAAGGAAAAACAAGATCACACAACATATATTGAGCTTCCATTTCGTAAATCATATTTTGTTGAATTGTCATTGATCTTCAATTTGTATATCCACTCTTAAAGAGAGATTGAGTGTTGTATTTATCATTTCTCAAATTGTGAGATTACAAGTGTGGGAAACACTTGGGGTAAAGAGATTGGGGATATAATCTCTTGTTGTAAAGGTTCATTTGACACCTTGAAGTCAATTGTAAAAACTTGAAGCCTTGGAAAGGCTTGGATAGTGAAATCCTCAAGCGGATGAGCTTGGAGGCGTGGACGTAGGCGGGGATAGCCGAACCACGTAAAAATCATTGTGTTCGTTTTTCTCTTCCCTTACTCTTTTAATTATTGTGCTTTTATTGAACTTACTGTTTTCGATTTTATTAAGACATTAGATTGCTTGTTGTGTGGATTTGCTAGGATAAGTTTTTAAAATTCCAATTCACCCCCCCTCTTGGGTTGCACACTTGTATTTCAGAAAATTGCAGAGCTTTGATAGCTAATTTTCGAGTTAGGCCGACTTTGATTGACAAAGTTCATCAAATGCAAGATCGGGATTTGCAGTTACTGAAGTTGAAAGAGGATGTGCAAAAAGGCTTACGAACTGATTTTGCAGTGAAAGATGATGGAGTTTTAGTTATGGGTAATCGAATTTGCGTACCTGACATTAAGGAGTTGAAAAAGGAGATCATGGAAGAAGCTCATTGTTCAGCTTACGCAATGCATCCTGGTAGTACGAAGATGTACCGTACCTTGAGAGATCATTATTGGTGGCAAGGTATGAAGAGAGAGATAGCAGAATTTGTATCTCGGTGTTTAGTCTGTTAGCAGATTAAGGCTAAACATCAGAGACCTGCAGAGTTTTCGCAGCCGCTTCCTATCCTTGAGTGGAAATGGGAGCACATCACCATGGATTTTGTAGCAGGACTTCCACGTACCCAGAGTGGTCATGATAGTGTTTGGGTAGTTGTTGATCGACTTACAAAATTTGCTCACTTTTTACCATTCAAGACCACTTATTCGATGGACAAGTTAGGGAATATTTTTGTGGCCGAGATAGTTCGACTTCACGGAGCACCTGTGTCTATTATTTTAGATAGAGATTCTCGATTCACTTCTAAGTTCTGGACAAGCTTGCAAAAGGCTTTAAGCACCAAGTTGAATTTTAGTACAGCTTTTCATCCACAGACTGATGGTCAGTCAGAACGTACTATTCAAACCCTGGAGGATATGTTACGAGCTTGTGTTTTGGAGTTTAAGGGTAGTTGGGACATTTATTTACCCTTGATGGAGTTTGCTTATAATAATAATTATCAAGCTAGCATCGAGATGGCACCTTATGAGGCTTTATATGGCAGGAAATGTAGAACTCCCGTATGTTGGGATGAGGTTGGAGAGCGGAAGCGTTTTGGTCCCGAATTGGTTCAGAATACTAATGAGAAGATACAACTTATTCGGGAAAGATTAAAGGCAGCCCAAAACAGACAAAAGAGCTACGCAGATAAGCGTAGGCGGGAACTTGAATTTGAAGTGGGTGATAAGGTTTTCATACGGATATCTCCTTGGAAAGGAGTACTTCGATTTGGGAAGCGTGGGAAGCTAAGTCCACGTTACATTAGACCATATGAGATCGTGGAGCGTATTGGTCCGTTGGCATACCGATTAGCTCTACCCCTGAGTTATCCAGAATCCACGATGCATTTTCATGTCTCGATGCTCCGGAAGTACGTGTATGATCCTAGTCATGTGTTATCGAGACAACCAATTGAGTTGAAAGAAGATTTGACTTATGAAGAAGAGCCCGTGGAAATACTAGAACAGAAGCACCAAGTTTTGCGTTCAAAAACCATTCTATTAGTAAAAGTGTTGTGGAGGAATCACACAAGGGAATAGGCTACTTGGGAACGCGAAAGAACGCGAAGACTTAATGCGAGCCCAATACCCTCACCTGTTCTCATCAGATGTGTAAATTTTGAGGACGAAATTTTTATAAGGGGGAAGGATTTTAACATATGCACTCTGATTTTTCCTAATTAAGTGTATGATTTAATTTTTCCTCTTCGATATTAATTTTAAAATTGTCACAACATTAAATCGAGACAAAATGAGCGTGATTAAAAACTTGAGTACTCGGATTTTATTTTCGTCACGGGTCCGGTAATTAGCTTAATTTGTATTAAGCTTAAGTGCAAATAAAAAAAAAAAAAGAAGCTGGTTTCTATAAATGGAAAGTGGGAAGCTGGTTTCTAAAAAAGGAAAAAAAGAGGGGCACGTGAGAGTACCCTTCCCCTCCAGATACAGAGATACAGATAATACGAGATGAATACAGAGATACAGATGAGATGAGATAGAGGCCTTTGGGGCCCGTCTGAACACACATAGAGGCTTTGGGCCGTGTGTTTGGGCGTTTTTGCCTTTTGGGGGCTTATGCATATAGTATGATGATTACAGAGATACAGATGTTGAGATACATGAGATATGAGACGAGATTTTCCCGTCTATCCGTTGTAGCTCCCGGGCATGATGGTTCCCTAATTGCCCGTCCGTCGAGGTCCGGATATGATAAGATCATTTCCCTGGGTACTTGTTTGGTGATAGTTTTTGGTATTCAATATTTGATATTATAAGTATTATGATTTTATTGATTTTATGTAGATTTATGTAATATAGTTATTTCAGTGCATGATTTGAATTGAATATGTTTATATAAGTTCTTATGATATTTTGATGAAATTGATTTGAGAAAGATTAAATCATTTTAAATAAATTTATTTTTCAAAAATTACTATCCACTCACTGAGCTCACTGAGTTTTATACTCACCCCGTTTTTATTATATTTCCCCCCCCCCCCACAGCAGATTTACAAGTACATCAGTCGACCCAGCAACGATAGTTAGATTTAAAATTGTGGCCACATGATGGTGCTAGGAGTCATAGATTTAATATTTTGATATTTGGGATATTGCGAGTTGTATTTATTTGTTATATTTTGTAATTAAGGATAACTATTGTATTTTAATATTAGAATGATTTGGGTGATATTTGGTATGTTAACTTGAGAAGTTGGTTATGAAGGATGGATGGATATTGAATTACTTTGGGAGTATTGTTTTGTAAATTACAGGTTTGGGGATGTTTTATTTATAGGGGAGATTCTGTCGAATTTTTGATAGAATTCTTAGATATCATAATTATTATCGATTCGATTATACGAGTTTAGATAGACTCACGCTAGGTGTGCGGGACGGGTCGTGTCACTTACTTGTTACAATTGCTAGTATTATCATTTTGAAGGTCAGATTGAATGAAAGTTTTGCCCATGTCTTACAACTATTCAAGAGGCTGTTATCGGCGAGAACTTTCTAAGTTTTGTAACAAACTCATAACTATACTTGAGCTGGCAGTTGGGGGTGAATTCTAGATGATTCTTTCTATGTATAAAAGCTCTCAAGCTTCGTTTTTAGGCTCATGTTGTTCAATTACATTTTTATCAATCTTGTATTTTGAACATTCAAATAATAGTGAAATCTCTATTTAGTCTTCACAGTAGATGTAGACTGCTCAAAGTCAAACCACTATAATTCCTTGTGTTCTTTCTTTGATTCTGATTGCTCTCTTGTGCTTAATTCTTGCTAGGTTTGTGACAGAAGCTAGACACTTTGACAAAATAATTAGATACTTAATTTAAGGATATTAAGTTTGAGATTGGATCTTGGGGGTGACTCTTGAAGTCAGTACGTTGTTGCTTCGACCATAACAAATTGGTATCAGAGTTTCTTTCTTAAGTTTTGCATTATTAAGATGTCAATTTCAAATTAGAAGTGGATAAGTTTACAAGGAAAATGACTTTTATCTCTGGAGGCTCAAGATGGACCACTTTTAGTACGTCAAGGACTGGAAGAGGCTCTTAGAGAATCATCTACATCCAAGAAAAATAAGAAAAGTATCTAATGATGATCTACCTGATATTCATGATAGGGCACATAGTGCCATTATTTTGAGTCTTGGTGATAATGTTTTGAGAGAAGTTGGTGGAGAAAAAAAAAACAGTTGGGTGGTGGAAGAAACTTGAAGACACATAAACCAACAAATCATGACAAAGAGGCTTGAGACCAAGAAAAAAACTATATACTCTACAAATGGAGGAAGATCATCAATTTCAGATCATATTGATGCCTTTAACAAGATCATCCTAGATCTTATTTTTTACTTTTTTCACTTATAGTGTTTATTAATGCACTCATAACCTATAAATTAGCTTAATACTTCCCTAATATAATTTTATGTTAAATTAAATTACATTACGTTAATTTTCTTTTCGTTTGTATTTAATTTCCAGGACACGAGAAACAAATAAGAAAAAAAAAGTTAGGAAAGGAGAGGAGAATTAAAGGAAGGTGCGGGAGGTAGTATGCACTAGAGGGGTGAGAAACAGAAGACTTAGTTTCCAAAAAAAAAATTCTTTTCGTTTGTATTTAATTTTCTTTTAATTTATTTTAGAAGTTTGAATTTTAATTCATGAATAAATGTTAGAGTGCAATTTATGCACTAGTTTTGTATTGTTTACTTCCCTTAATATCGATGTTTTGCACTTAATAATAGTTATTTACTTTTGTAGGTGCAATTCTATTGATTGGTGATAAATTTGAGCTACAAGATGATGTTTAATGATGATAGTTCTCTTGGAGAAATTATGAGCGTCGGAAGAACTTTGTTGATAAGGTGTGGGCGCGTGTTGTCAACTACGGACCTGCAATTTTTAGTTTAACGTGTTTTGTATTTTTTGTTATTTTTGTAATTACGAATTTAATATTTCAGATATTAGTATTTTATTTTAAATAGAATTCTAGAGGAGAAGAGAGAGAGGGCATTTAAGGGAGGAATCTATTGTGAAAAATGGAGACTTTGGAGAAAAGAAAGAAACCCTAGATCTAAATTTTTCTCTTCTTTCTATGAAGAACTAAACCTATTATTCTGGTTGAAGGTTAATGAAGCTTTGATTCATCACTACTGTGAGATATTTCTTATGCTTTAATTGTTTTATTACTTTTTTGGTATTTGTTTATTCTCTGAATTATTATCATGATTATGTTTGTTAATTAGATAATTGGCCACTATTTAATTATTAACTTAATCTATTGTCAATTAAAGGATTCACCGCATGAAGATTTTAATGTTTGTGACAAATAACATAGCAGAGAGTTGTGTTGTGAGAATAAACAATCTAATTTAAATGAACCATCGTATGTGTTTGTTGATTAGGATTTGGGTCTCTTTGGTTTTTCAGGCTGTCAATTGATTAAATCCTATAATCGTATATAGGGTTGTCTATTGATTAGGGAAATAACCAACGATTGTACCTTGGTTATTGACTAGTTAAGGAGAGATTGGCTATTAGAGGGTCTCAGTAGCTATAACCGATTTATTCATAAGTAGTAATAATTTATATTTGAATCAATGATCAGTAGTCGAATAAAGCTGAGTTAATTCCTTCAACCAGAGCTTTCTCCAATTTGAATTACAACTTTAATTTGCATTCTTGTTATTTTAATTTGATTTTTATTAATGTCAACAATTCTCCCATTTTACATTTTATATTTTAAAATGATTTAAATAATTACCGATCTCTGTGGACACGACCCTGCTCAATCACTATACATAATTTATTTAGAGTAGGTATTTATTTTTGCTGGCTTCAACAACCATCAGTAAATTTGGGGTTATTTTTAATTTTAGTTATTTTAATTTTAATTATGTGTAATTTAATTTCAACAATTATTTTTATTTCAATTATAACCCTTAGTACAAAAATAAATGATTTAGTCAAATTCCATTTTAATATATAAATTAAATTAATCATCAGCCTTAGGAAAATGATAGTTGTCCCGAGCCCAAAAACTCAAAACGCACCGTTTCAAAACTAAAGCCAAAAACGGCGTATTTTGCTTGCCAAATATTTCCCTTCACTTCTTCGTTTCTCGTCTTTCCCTTTCCCCTTTCCCCTTTCATGTCTCCTTTTCTTTGACTGCTTAAGAAGAAACAACGAATTTGCTCACATCAAGCTCAAATCATCATCTTCTTCAAAGATGCCAAGATCCTTTGCTTCTCTTTTCTCTCGCAAGAAATCACAAACACTTGCCTTCAAAGATTACTACACAAACGGGTGCAACACTCTGCAAAAAACCTTACTCCCTCTCCCTCATTCACAAATCTGTTCCTTCATCGCAAACCCTCCTTTACTCTCACGTCAACCTCCTCGCCAACCATTTTCTTTCCTATTACGACGCATTAGACAACGCGGCCACCCAAGAAAACTACCCGAACTTTTTTCCCGTCTTCGCATAATAGTCTTGAAATCTCATTCCTCTTTCATGGCATGGAGTAATGTGTCCAAGAATTTAATGTCACATATTGAGCAAATTGAAGGTGGGTTAAGGTTGATGGTGCCAGCATTGATTGGTAGAATCAAGACGGTGCAAAGTGAGGATAATAGTGGATTGGGTGCCTTTTGAGGGAAAGAGTGATGAGGGATTCAAAGGGGTTATTGGGGAGGCAATAAAAGAGGAGATGGATGATATGGTGAGTGTGTTTGTGGATGCTAATAGGTTGAGAAAGAGTGTGATTGCTGAAATTGTTGGTGCCTTGAGTGTTCATTCAAGCGGCTTTGTTTCTTGAAGGCTTAGCCTAATTTCTTGTTGGCTTAAGTGACCGGGAAGTACTTGGCGAATTACATCGATGCAAGATTCCGATTAGTTGATGGTTCTTGGGTTAATGTCAGTCCATTTCATTTGGTTGTCCCGGTATCTTTGATTGTTGACTAGGCGTTATTATCTTCCAGGCAAGGCACTACTAGGTTCATTATCTTGGCGTAATTGTTTGGAAAGGCTTGTGAGAACTTCTTCTACATTCTTAAAGCATATTTTCCTCTCAAATTGTAGAATCTGATATGCATGGAATTGGTATCTTGGTGAATGCTGAATCGATTTCAGTTTCCAAGACTTGTGTGAAATAAATGATACAGAGATGAGAAACACAGCAAACGGCGTAGTTTTGATGCCGATTAAAACAAAAAAAATAAATTCATGAAACGGCGTCGTTTGCATTAGTTTCACGGTTTTACCCGGGACAAACATCAGTGCTGATAGTCTTAACTAATTTATTTTTATAGTTTTACTTAATTTAAATAGCATATATTTAAATTTTATTTAAATTTAAATAGCATATAATAGTGATCTCATTCCCAAAATTAAATTGTATTAGACTAATTAATTAAATGTAATACAAATATCTTGAAAATTTATGAGGTCTCATAAAATATATTAACAATAATCATTAATATGTGTGCACACCTAACAAAATCCCACTGCATTAATTTGACAATTTTAGGATACCAATACGAGACGCTCGTCTGTAATTAAATAGCTCAAGTTCTCTTTGTCCCTCTTGTGTCATTCTCCTTACTCCTTTCCCTCGAAAAAATACTAGATCTCTCCAACATCAAGATGGTTCGTTATTTCTTTTTGCCTTCTTGTTTCTTAATTTTTTATTTTTTTTTGTTACAAAAAATAACTACAACATCCTCTAGTTTGAAATTTCGTTGTTTTCATAAATGGTTACACTGACCTCTCTTTTTGAATAGGGATGGCAAACAGTGGGTCTGGGCCGGATTTTTTTAAGCGCAGATTCAGGCCCACTGTTAGCTAAGCGTGCGGGCCTGAGTCGGGCTCAGGCCGGACTTGGACTTTATTTATTTATTTTAAATTTTTTAAATTATTGTAAATTTAAAATAAATTAATTATTAACAAGTTATTACAATCATAAATAAATTAAAGAAAATAAATATTTCAAATTAAAATAATAAATACAGCAAATAAAAGCTCATAACTTTAATTTTCTTTAATACTGGATTTTCTAATTTAAACGCTCTCTTAATTAATGACACAAAATAGAGAATTTAGTATCATAATTTTAGCTTTTTTGAATCATAATTGATTTATAAGTTAAGAATTTAAGTTTTCTTTTTTATTTTTAAATTACTTTTCAATTTTAATTATATTATTCTAATTTATAAAATTATTTTTTAAAAAAATAGTGGGCCTGGGCTTTTTCCGGGTTTTTTTTTCTTGGGCCCTTGTCCAGGCCCTCATGTGTGAGGGCCGGGCCTAAGCCTGCGGGCCTGAGCTGGGCTTTTTTGCCACCCCTACTTTTGAACAAAATATTTGAGTGTATGTGATCATTTTTTAATAGAAAAAATAACCTATGTATTTATGAAAGCATCTGTATAACCTTTTTAAAAAATAATCAGAATTTAGTGATCTTTTTGTCATACTATAAGAACTCCAGCTTTTTTGGTTTTTTTTATTAATTAATAAAATTGTATTTTTTAATCATGTTTTCAAGCAGCGAATCTATCAATGGCAGATTGGCTCCAATTTCTTCTACAAGAAAAATTCTACAACTTTTGCCGAAGACATGAAAGTCTCCAAACAAACATATATTGTTTGCACTGTCGCAACAATGTATGCAAAAAATATTGCTTGCCCCTTGACAAATTTCATAAACATCGACACTTGTAGGCATGAGCGGACCCAATTAAGACTCAGGAGGAGCTTCAACCCCTTCTGGATCATTAATTTTTTTTAAATGTACCTCAAGCCCATTTTGAAAATGTTACATAAAAAAAAATTGGATACATTTTTCATATATTAAAAGACTTGTAGTTCAATAGTAAGAGTGTTATTTGATGGTTTTAAAGTTTTGGCTCAAAGCTCAATAGCCACATTATTCTTTTTTTTAAATATTTTGTGGAAACTACTTCGAAAAATGATATTTTCACGCAATTAAAATAAATAATTTATTACCATTATTATTTAGAATTTAAAATAAAGTAATAAAATTTGAGTTTATAAGACTTAAAACGTATTCAAGTGAACATTAAAAAAACCCCAAGTTAAA
Organism: Citrus australasica; assembly: GCA_029618585.1. Lineage (NCBI taxonomy): Eukaryota > Viridiplantae > Streptophyta > Magnoliopsida > Sapindales > Rutaceae > Citrus > Citrus australasica. Next base: position 8,600,971 of record JARCIV010000004.1, read on the forward strand.
TAAAAAATTTTGAACTAAGCTCCCTTAATTTTAGTTTCTGGGTCCATCACTGCTTGCAGGTTTTCATAAATAAAAACTAATTTAAATTACATCATTCAATTTCTAAAACCATCTACATCTCTCTCTCTCTCTCTCGCACGCTCTCTTTCCTCTTATCTCTATGATATTATTTTAATATTTTAGATATTTACAAAAGAAAATAAGGATGTTGCAAAGTTGAATGTAGACCTATCCAAGTAAGCCAAATCTTGAATTCATTTTTAATTTATTTCTTCATTCCTATATATATGTATATAAATATCTTCTATGTTGCCAATGAATTATTATTAACTATTTATTTACTCACTTCCTCCGTATATTTTTTAAATCTCTCTCACCAGACACACAAAATGGAGCAAAAGTGTTATTATACATCAAAGTCCACAGAAACAAGGGTGTAGCAAATCCACCGCAAACAAATGTAATGGCTGTTCAGAATGGCTGCAAGAAAAAAAAAATTTTGCTCACTGTACTGCAACGTTCATTCAATTACCTCCTTACTTCTTATATATACACACAAAGTCCAAATTTGAACTATGATTAGAGTTGTACAGCACAATAAAATAAATCTACATAGCTATACACCTCTGGTAATAGCTCAAGTCTATATTTTGCAGTCTAGAAGTTCACACTTGAGCATGACTCTATATAACTTTATTTAGGTCCGAGATCTTAGAGCTTTAATTCAATATTGTTTGCTCCTTAATCCAATGTTGGGCTCATATGTGAATATTTATGCCTTGCGACTGTCATATAAGGCTAAGTCCAATTAAAAGTGATCTAGTAAAGTGTTCAGTAATTTGGGCTTTAATGTATCTGATAGGGCGTGAGTCTTTAATATATAGAGACTTAAAGAAATTTTCTATTTTTATGATGGCTGAAATAGGAATACCCAAAAACAATAGGAAAAGTTATCTATATAAGTGGCTATGATCTCTAGGTCACGCGTATCGTTCTATTCTTTTTGATATCCCATCATCAGAGAGAGAGTAAAAAAAAACTTATAGTGTGTTTACTTATTGGGAATATGAATGGAAATCAAGGAATGAGAATGAATGATGTATTTACTTGCTTAAATGAGAGGTGGGCCCCACCTAAAGTTGAGAATAATTTCTAGAGTTGTCATTCCCATAGGGAAAGGTGGGAATGAAATTCCATTCCCTAAAGTGATCATATTACCCTCATAAATCTTAAAATTCCCATTTTATCCTTTCTTGTATTATTATGATGATGATGATGATGATGACGACGACGACGGTAATTAGTATTAATTATAATGGATAATAATTATAATATTATTGCTATAATAATAATAATAACAACAACAACAATAATAACAATTATTAGAAATAATAATAAGTATTAATTGTAACAACAATAATAATAATTTGTAATTATTGTTGTTGTAATTATTATTATTATTATTACTACTACTTTTTTATTAATATTAATTATAATGATTAACAATTATAATAGTATTGCTATAATAATAACAACAACAACAACAGTAGTAATAAATTATTATTATTGTTGCTATTAGGAATAATTATAAGTATTAATTACAATATAATAACAATAAGAATAATAATTACTATTATTAATATAATGATTATAAACAATTATGATGATGATGATGATAATAATAATAATAATAATAATAATATTATCATTATTATTATTATTATTATTATTATTATTATGACAATAATAAACTAAGCTCAATTTAGTAACTTGTAACTATCTATTTCGATTTCAAGAAAAAGTAAACACATAAATGGCAATACAATTTAATACAATTTCAATTCTCACAACTAAAGTAAACAATTTATTCTTATTCCCATTCCTCATTCTGATTCCAACTCATTCCGATTCCACTCCATTCTAATTCTAGTCCATTCTGATTATTGATTAGTAAACACACCATTAAAGGATTTTTTAGGAGAACGTGTTGATCTGGAAGACAAAACACATGACTATAGAAAGCAATCAAGCATTATGGATTCATATAAGTTTCCGCATATTTTGTTATTGATTCGTGGTGATACAACATGAATGTTCCTAGATTGTAGGTGATGGTTTTCACGAAAGGATTTATTATTCTAACAAGTGGTATCAGAGTCTCTTCATGTTGAATCATTGAGAATCAAATTTATTTTGGATTACTAACTAATTTTTTTTGTTCTTGAATCTCATAATTCTGATATTATTGAATTTGAGAACAAATATGTAGTTGTTTTTTAGTACTACCAATTATTAAAAAATCCATAATTTAAGAAATGTCTTTTGGAAATATGGATAAAGGAGGATTAATGCCAGTAGCAACAATAGCCATCACCAGCATTCGAGCAAGACGTGGCCTAAAGCAAGTCGTGGCCTGCAGATTAAGTAAAAGCGGCTTATCATCAAGAACTGTAAAAAAAAAAAATAGTGGTCGTTTTCTGGCCAGGAAAGGCACGGCCATCAAGACACATCAACAACTTGCGTGAGAGCAGAGGAATGAAAAATGAAAAAAAAAATAGGGTTTCAAGATTTACGGCTAATTCAAGATCCGATTCGGGTTAACCCAAACCAGTCCAGCCCTAAACCGGTCAATGGTTGATGTTGACTTTGACTTTGACTTTGACTTTCACCTAAACTTTTTGGTAATTTTTTAGGGTAATTTTTGGAAACTTCCCCTGAGGTTTTCCCTTGTTGCACTTGGAGAGAATGTATGCATATATTGACATATAGCACCCCTGACCGTGTATCATTGTTAGACTGTCGTTTGCTCTATTACTGAAAGTACAATAATGCCCTTCACTGCACAGTTCAATAACTGACAATACTTGCAGCGACGTGGAGTTGCAGACTTGACGATGCTTCTTGCATTGCAGAAGATAACAAAACAGAAGCTTTTAACTTAATTAAAAGGCCTGGTGAATCAAGATTTTGGCATGATTTTGTGAGGATCTTAGGGTTTGATTGAAAGAACTGTGCAATACCGTTTGCAACACACACGCAACGTTCACAGCACACCCTCTCTCGCTCTCCCTCATAGCTCATGCCACTAATCTCACCAAGCCACCAATCTCCCATTGTTCCTCACCACGCTCCGTCAACAGCTCTCACTCTCTTTCCCCTCCAAATCCAACAGTTGTGGGTCACGGGTCACACTCTCTTTCTCCCCTCGGATCTCCAAATTTAGCACAAAACGCACGGTTCACTCTCTCGCCCCCCTTCAATTCCAGCCGCCGTGGGTCACTCTCTCCCCCTCCAATTCCAGCAGCCGTAGGTCACTCTCTCTCCCCTCCAAATCTAGTAGCCGTGGCCCGTGGGTCAATTTGTGGAGGTAATTTGCCCCCGAGGTTCCACTTGAAGGAGCAAAGAATCTCATTTTGGTTGAAAGAATAAAAAAAGGGAGTAAATTTAGGAGAAATAGAAGAACCAGGAAAACACTCGGCCATAGTCAGAAGAATGGCCTCTAGTACCACAATTTTTGAGATGTGCTTTATAATCAGATTGAACAGCATATAAAACCACCTCTCATCTGGATTTATGCGTGTGTACGTATCAAACAAAAAACAAAAAAACAAAAATTAAAACTTGCAATTCGCATTTAAAAGAATTGAACCCATATACAAAAGAAAATTGAAAAAGAAAGCTACAATGGGTGCCTGCTGGTTTTCTTTCTCTTTTGTTATGAATAACTAGTGCACCATTTTCTAAAGAGGTGAAAGAATCATAAGAAGAAGAAGAAGCATTAATATTGGTGTTATTTTCTAACATGGGGTTAGAATTTTTGTTGACTAGCAAAGCAATACGACAAACTGGTGGAGATGCAGGAATAGTGGCCTTTGTTTTTCAGCTTTACTGATAAAAGAACGAAATGGGTGGAGAGGAAGGGGGGAAAAGAGAAAGAAAAAAAGAATTTTTTTTTCCTTTTCTGCCTCCAAATTCTTTTGAGAGAGAGAGAAAGAATAAGAACGAAGACATGGAGAGGAAGCAAAAGCTACTGCGTTCTTTCTGCAGTCAGCCTCTTTATTTTTTCAATTACGTTATTGCCCTTAACAACCAAACGGCACTCTAACGCTCATACACGGTCAGGGGTGCTACATGTCAATATATGCATACATTCTCTTTAAGTGTAGCAAGGACAAACCTCAAGGGAGGTTTCCAAAAATTACCCTAATTTTTTATGTAATTTTAAATTCAAATTTTGGTATGTTTCTATATATTTTGAGATGAATTAATTGAAGCAACATATCACCAAAGTGACCTCTCTTGTGGAAATTAATTTGTTGTGAAATATAAACTACTTTCTGTATGTAATTTCTGTAAATATCAATCAAGTCTAAAGGAATGTCCATATTTAACATAATTACATATGCAACTGTAGCAATAAATGCGTGATAATTATTCAATTTTACATGTGAATAATAAATCAGCCCAAAGGCAAATTTATTGTTTGACATGTTTTATTATTAGTGTTTGATTACTACACTAAAATATCACTTACAAGTTAATATTTTTTGTCCAAAGATGAAATATTAATGGAGTGTCATGTATCTTCAGATATGGCTTACCTTTATTTAAATTTATTTTTGCTTTGAAACTTATATGGCTTCTTTTAATAGTTCTCGCAGTCATTAATCTTGATCTTGCGTTAAAGTTTGATTTTCCCTCACCTCTTACAAATGAAAGTACCTCTAATGACAAAAGAGAAATAGGAAGGTGGGAGAGATCCAATCGCATGTGTATCATGATCATGAAGAATACCATTTCAGAAGCACCCAGGGGCTCAATGTCTAAAAAGGTATTTACGACTAAGGAGTTCATTCCATAAAATAAATTGAAGTTTTTCAAGAACGAAAATGCTAAAATTGGTACGCTCTTGACAAGCCTAATTTCAATGAGGTCTATGGGAAAAGGTGATATCAATGGAGATGTAAGTGGAGATGTCTCATCTTTCTTATAAGGTGAGAGCACTTAAGTTTGAACTCTTAGAGGATTTGCTAGTGCATCTGGTTTAATATCCTTAACAACCCATTTTAACTAGTTTAAGGTAAGCTATAACTATCAAAAAGAGATTTAGTCTCTGAATAAGCTCATATCATATTGTGCTCAAGAAGAGAATATGATGAAGAAAGATAAGGCAAAAAGCGCTCATTTGGCCTCCACCTCTAAGGGTATGGTTAAGGGCAAAGAAAGGAACAACGATAAGGAAGCTACAGATATAACACCTCAAAAGAAATAACAAAAGAAACTAAGTAATCCAAAAGGTACTGGTTATTTCTCCTATGGAGCTGAAAGACTAAGAAGAAACATTACTATAATTATCACGCATGGCGTGCTAAAAAATGTATGCTTCTTAATTTGGTTTATTTTAAGGTTAATTTAAATTTAGTACCTAAACACACATAGTTGATAGATTCTAGTGCAACCACTCACATAATTGTGTTTATATAGGAATGCCTAAGTTCCTAAAAACCAAGTGATGGTGAAGTTGAAGTTGAAACAATTGGAAGATTTAAATTAATGTTAAAGACTGGATTTTATTTGGATCTTGACGAAACATATATTGTTTCGTCCCTTAGTTGACTTCTATTTCTGTTTTAGACAAATTTGGTTTTTCTTGTTCATTTGGGAATGAAAAATTTTGTTTCTTTCATAATTCAAAATTGATTGGATCTGATTCTTTACTAGGCTATTATAATGTTTATTTAATTGATATAATTACTTCATTTAATGAATTCTTACATGAGGAATAACGAGAAAATTAACCAATGAGAATTCGGCTACGCTATGACATAGAGATTAGGTCATATCTCCAGATAGAGAATAAAGAAACCTGTGTCAGACAAAATTCTCGACCCCTTAAATTTTACAAATTTTGATGTTTGTGTTAACTGTATAAAATGGTAACAAACCAATAAAGGGATATTTGAAGCCAACAAGACTTTAAACATCTTAAAACTCATACATACATATATTTATAAGTTATTTCCTGTTGTTTCTTAGAATAGTCAACAATATTTTATGATATTCATAGGTGATTTTTCTTGATATGGCTATATATATTTCCTTTATGAAAAGTCACAATCCTTGGAAATGTTCAAAAATTTTAAGGATAAAGTTGAGAATCAACTCGGCAAATGAATCAAAAGCATCAAATCTGACTGTACTACTGAATAACATCGTAAATATGACCATTCAGGTGAACAATGTTCAGGATTGATCTTTGAATTCCTAGAGAAATGTAGTATCATCCCACATCATATTATGTGGGGTTTGCCCACTATAAAAGGTATCGTTGAAAGACAAAACAAGATGCTTAAAGACATAGTGAAGAGTATGATTTGTTATTTTACCTTACCAAAATCACTTTGAGAGCTGTGCTTACGACTACAGCATATATCGTTAACAGGGTTCTGGTTAAAGTGATTGCCAAAATCCCTTACAAACTTTAAATAGGCAAAAAATTTAGTCTAAAAAATGGATCGATGCCATTAATAAGGAGATAAAGCCCATGAAGGAGAATGACGTATGGGATCTTATCCCATTGCTAGAAAGTGCAAAACCTATTAGCTGCAAATGGATATATAAGACCAAATGGAGAGGTACAAAGTAAATCTTGTCGCAAAAGGTTTTATACAAAAAGAAGACATTAACTATAAAGAGATTATCTCTCAAGTTTTTTTGAAAAACTCTTTCAGAATTATAATAGCATTAGTGGCATATTTCAATCTTAAGTTACATCAAATGAATGTGAAAACAATGTTTCTCAATGATGACATTGATGAGATGATCTATATAGCGCAGCTAAAAAACTTTGTGTCAGAAGACCCAAAGAATGTAATTTGCAAACTTAAGAAATTCATCAATAGGCTCAAGCAACCATCTTGATAATTGTATTTCAAGTTTTATCAAGTGATCATATCATTCGATTTTGAGATAAATTTGGTCAATAATTGCATATACCATAAGTTTTGTGAGAGTAAGTATATCTTTCTAGTTTTATATGTCAATGACATTTTTCTTGCCAATAATGATATAAGCTTATTGCATGATATCAAAAGATTTCTAGCTAAAAATTTTGAAATGAAAGATCTTGGTGGTGCCTCTTTTATATTAAACATACAACTACACCAGGATCGCTCTCGGGGTATTCTTGGATTATCACAAAAGAGCTATATCGAAAAGATTATCAAGAGATATGGCATGCAAGATTGCAAACCAATGATACCCCTGTTGCTAAAGGAGACATGTTTAGTCTCAATCAGTGCCCCATGAATGATTTTGAGAAAAAGGAAATAAAGAATATTCCTTATGCCTCTGCAGTAAGAAGTCTAATATATGTTCAAGTTTGTATCCGACAGGATATTGCATATGTTACTGGGATGTTGGGCAGGTATTTAAGTAATCCAGGAGTAGACCATTGGAAAGCAGTCAAATGAGTCTTACGATACTTATAGATAACAAAAGACTACATGCTCACGTATCAGAGGTCAAATCAGCTTAAGATCGTTGGGTATGCTAACTTCAATTTTACTAGATGTCAGGATAGTATGAAATCCACCTCATGTTAAATCTATCTAGTATCTAAGGGTGTTGTCTTCTAGAAGAGTGTTAAACAGTCTCTTATAACTTATTCTATGATGACAACTGAGTTCACAACATATTAAATGGCGTTGATAGACTACTCAACTTATTTTGTGACAAATCAACAATGTTGTATTTTAATAACAACAGGAGCTCGACGAAGTCGTAGTATATAAACATCAAGTTTGTAGTTGTTAAAGAAAGAGTTTACAGTGGACAGTTGTCTAGAGCACATTGACACAAACTCCATGATTGCGGATTTGCTTGCTAAAGGATTGTAACCTAAGATGTTTTATGAGCACACTACTTGCACGAGTGTTGTGTCATTAAAGAATATTCAATTTTAGTAGGAGTTTGCGATTTTAAATGCTCTTATAATGTGAATGCTTTTTAGTTATTTCAGTTCATGAATATTTAAAGTTATTTTCTGCATAAATAAAGTTTTTGATTTATTCACAATCTGATTTTAGTATAGTTTGATCTCACTAAGATTTAAGGTAGACCATTTGAAAATAAGCATGTTAAGGTTTCATTGCATGATATTTTCATGCTACGCATACACATCGTGAGTAATATCATTCAGTTGTATTAGCATAAAGACCATTGATGGGTCAAGATACAATAGTTATAGTGAAAGCTGCTTTGATTCTATGTTGCTATGATTGATGGATCAGATTAATTATAAATACATTTCGGTAATGACAGTAAAGTTAAGCTCATATGGTTATTTTTTGTAAAGAATAATTATAAGGTTACATAAATTGCTCAAGTGGTTTATAGTATTTCCTTTTTTTCCCTTTGTACTTTCATTAAATAAATTAAAAAAAAATTACTAGCTGCCCTACCTAGATGGTTTTGGCATTAAGTAAATAATATCACCAAAGAAATATGTACTTGAAGAGAATGGGCAATTAAGACAAATTTGCAAAGGATTAAAAAAACAGAGCACCAAACTATTATAGTTAGAATAAATTTGATAAATTTGAAAAAACACACACCAAAGCTAGAAAAGAAGATAGCATTAACAAAATTATAGTTAGAATTAGTATATGTAATAAATTGGTGCAAAATTATTTTTAAAATTCCTAAAAAAGAAAAGTATTTCCAATAATGTGTATTTTAACATTACGTAGCCCTTGGTTTACGTAAACCACGAAACTCAACACAATGGGCCAAGCACAATTCACAAGCCCAGTAGTCCATTAATAAAATTTTTAAATGGCTAAAATACCCTCAACAAATTCTCCAAAATGCTCCTTTTGCCACTCATCCCTCTCCTCTCAAATAAGTTCATAACACGAGTCGCCGTCTTCACTTCTCTTCAGTTGAACCCCAACCAAGTTTCCATTTTTTTCCTATGTAAATATTATACAGTAGCTACACGCAGATTTTACACAACAATCTTGGTCTTTTTTTTTTTTTGTGTGTTGAGATGACGAAAGGTGACGATGCAGTGATGAGAAGAAGGAACAAGGCAAAAATAAAGAAACTGAATAACAAAAACACTTCTTCTAATGTTTCTGCTCGTGTCGCCGCTGTTATCGCCGCCAAGAAACGTCGCAAGTCCGGAAAACGTCGCCAGTGTCAGGTGCTGTACTTTTCTTTTTGCTTATATATATATATATATAAAGAGATATATAGAGCAATGCTAGTTCATAGAACCCATTTTGATTCTTGTCCTTTTTTGTTGTTTTTATGATTGTTTTTCCGTTTTCAGAGAATCTAGTAAATGGATTTTAGCAAAATAGCTTCAGCTTCAAGAAAATGCTTAGTCTTGTATGAAGAAATATGTTTTTGGAGCAAGACGAAAGCGTTGTGTCTTGGATTATTGCTGAGTGCTGATTGTGGAATTTATTTTGTTTTTAATTTTTTGTGAAACTTGGATTGCTTTACTTTTTATTTATCTATTTTACTTAAAATGCTTTAGAAAGAGATTAGTAGTGTATGCTCTCAAACTTGATAGTAATTTAGTATACATATTGAAGCTCCCACTTTGTAGTTTGTAGTTTGCTGATTGAATGCTACACTGCTTGCTCTGCTAACTGATTTTTCATCTGCATTTTTGTTACTTGAGTTTGGGAAATGTGTGTTGTATGATGAAATTTCTCAATTAATATTATGTATATATGACATTATCGTTTTGTTTCAGGGGATGTGTTTTAGCCTACCCACACTGGATGATCCTTTCAATGATAGATATGATAAACGTGAAACTGAAACAAAGGCAACCAAGAAGAGAAACTCTTTGCAATTGGATAAGAATAAGAATGCATTTGTTAAGGGTAAGAGTGCTGTGTCCAAGAAAGAAACTAAAAGGGACAATAATGAAAAGCCAGGTCATCTAGAACAGACAAAAGAGAAGGCTATAAATTTGAAGAATAGTCAGGACAAATCTTTGTTGTTTATTGATGGTGTGGAGAAGAGAACTGGTAACGTAGAAAGGGCAGAGGTTCATTTGAATGGCAAGAGTTGTGCTAATGGTCATCACGGACAAGCCTGTGAAAAATTGGATTGTCCGTCCAAGTTTCTTATATTGTGCTTGAATGCCATAGAGAATGCAATGCGTCATGACGGTGTTGAGCAGGATAATCCTTTGTTTGTCAATTCTTGGGGAATTGAATTTTGGAAATGTTATTCATCTGCAAAGGATATATTGGAGACAAGTGGATCTTCTTCTACCATAGTGCAAATTGCATGGATAGTTGCTACTGCTGCTGATAGTATTGCAAGAAAGGAGAAAGAAGGTTTTTCATTCACTGGCCCTTTCCTTCTGTTTCTTGTATCATCTCAAGAAAAAGCTGCTAAGGTTTGTATGCTACTTTCTTGTTAGCATATTTGTCCTTATTTGTTTATTTCAGTTAAGCTACCCAATATTTCATGTTAGTATTGTTTTTTTTTTTTTTTTGAACTTATAATGAGAGACCCATTTGAAAAGAAAAGAAATAAAAGGAAGGCATGTGGTTTTCCTTTCTTCCTTTTGTCACTACATGGAAATAAATTAACACTATTATTTATCTATCCAAATTTTTCATTTGTAAAATTGGATAGATAAATAATAGTATTAATTGATTTCCATGTAGTGACAAACTCTCGTCGTTGAAGGCCTAATGTATTTATTTCAAATGATATAATAAAAGAAAGGCCTGTGGTTTCCCATTCTTCCTTTTTTCCATCTGAAAAATTGGATAGATAAATAAATAGTGTTAATTTATTTCCATGTAGTGACAAACTCTCGTCGTTGAAGTCCTAATGTACTTATTTCAAATGATTTAATAAAAGAAAGGCCTGTGGTTTCGCATTCTTCCTTTTTTCGATCTGAAAAATTGGATAGATAAATAAATATATTGGTTTTGGCGTCCTTGTTGTGACAGATTTTCATTGGCAGAGTTGTAATATATTTATTAATCGATTAAAAAAGGATTTTTGTATTTATGCTTTGACAGAGTCAGATTTATTATGCTATCTATTTGAATTAGTAATTTTCCTTCAATTTTTTGCAGGTACGCTCGGTGTGCAAGCCTTTGAAGGCCTTTGGAATACATACAGTGAGTCTTCACCGTGGTGCTGCTATAGATCATCAGATTAATGGGTAACTATGTGAACTAAAACTTTTTGTAGTAAGAGTTTGATGTTAGGAGCATAGTCTTGATGGTGGACAACTGCCTATTCTTCACGTCATTTGCTGCTGTGTATCTATCCTCTGGGCATTCTTCTATCTTATACTACTGAATATGACTACTGATGGAGTTAATAGCAACTTAAGACTATTCTAGTGATGTCATTTGATGCTGTCCTGGAAATAATAGACCATAATGTTTTGCCTTTTTATCAGTGCTTGCTAGGAGAAAAGGGAATGTTATTTGATCTTCTTTTACTTCTTATGCATAGCAATGGCATCATCTCTTTCTGCATGTGTGTGCATGAAGAGGCATACATGCATATGTGTGTACTTTATTTTCTTTTTCATTGCTCTTTGTCATGTATATGTATGCATATGTTGTTAGTAATCCACCTTCGTACTGTTATTATCATAATACAAGTCTTGTCCCTTGATAAATAAATAAATGATAGTACACTGTCACAGCACATGCTTTCTACAGCTTGAAACTATTTGGATTTAAGTTTTGTTTTCTTTTTCCCATTTTCTATTGAAAAGATTCCTTGTTGTAGTTTGAGGAGTTGTGAGCCTGAGTTTCTTGTTTCCACGCCTGAGAGGCTTCTTAAGCTCGTTTCCTTGAAGGCCATCGATGTATCAGGGGTCTCTTTGCTGGTACATTCTTCATATCTATATCTTTTTTTGGAAAATTAAATACCTGTTAGTTAATAGTTTATTAGTTAATGGTTTATCTATGTTCACTATTTGTCCTCATAATCATGACCATGTTGAAGTAAACAATCATGAATAACAGGATAACTAAACGCATATTGTCATCTATCATTTGGACATTATTCATAAGATTTTGCTTTTCTGTTTGTGGAAAGTGGATCTTCGGTTGATGTTGTCTCTTAATGTCTCTTCTACAATACTTTTCTTGCATTCCAAGTTAAATAATCCTTTATTATAGAAAATTAAAATTTCTTCTTGCTTTATCAGCGTCAGATGCTATAATATGCTGGAAGCTGTGAATATTAATATTTCTTCTCTTTGACATGCATATATGCACAGCAGTCCTGATTTTTGCTGTCTACATCTGACAGTTATACGCTCCAAAAGCTTGGCAGGAATTGTGTGTATCGACGTTGTGCTACATTCTATGCACTCTGTTTCGAAAGTGTTCCCTGCTAAATTAATCTAGGGAAGATGGGCAGTTGTCTTTCAATTTCCACGATTGAAATTGTCAACAATCATCTTCCCGATATCACAGATAAATTGTCAACAATCATCTTCCCGATATCACAGATGTACCATGAACATTACTTATTAAGGAACAGATCAGCGAGTCTTGTCACTGACTTTGGTTGGACTTTGTTGTGGTTGACTGTTTGGAATCGCTTTTTCTTTGTAACTTGGTATCAGTGGTGCTGTTTTGTCACCGTTGGTTGTGTTTGTGTTATGTAAGAGCAGTCACTAGCTATATTTTGTCGTTTTCTTAAAAAATGGAGTAATTCAAAGTCACCACGATGAAACTTATCCAGGAAGTTTAATTCCTGTATTTCTTGTGTGGAGTTATTTTGAATGCATGAAATATTTCCCATGCGTGTGTTTTCTTAATATAATGGGTTAATGGTCGTTTTAAGTGAATACAGCAAATATTGATTTTTCAAATTTGCTGTTCTTGTTCTGTTGAGTTGCTTGTTGGAAGTCCATAATTTAATGGCCATGAATATTGCTTGTTGCACGCGCTTTTATTTGCTGTCTCTTTCTTATTTGTTGTTTTGACACTTGAATAGGTTGTTGACGGACTAGACTCTCTTAGTAAGGGTGATACTTTGAGTTCGATAAGGCAGTCTATTTCTGGAAAACCCCATACTGTGGTTTTCAATGATTGCCTCACTTATACCTCTGTTCCAGCAGTGCAAAATCTTCTGCTTGGATCAATCAATAGGTTGTCTCTTAATCAGTCTGTTGCCAGTCAAAGTGCATGCATCATCCAATCTGTTAATGTTTGTGCATCTGACGAAGAAAAAATATTGAAGGTATGTACATTGTTTAACACATTTTTACTGCAGTTACTAATTTAATTATAGTGCTTAAAGCAATTTTATTCAGCGCTCTTCACTTTTTGATTCATTTATTGGTAATCTAAAATATTGCATTGTATCGTTCCCGCCATCTGCTTTAACCTTTTTCCAGTATACCATTCATTAATTCGGAAGGTTCTCTCTGTTACTTTCTTGATACAAAGATCTGTAGTCATATATATGCTAACAATATCCAAAATGCATTAGTTGTTTGATTTGCAAAGGCGACCTTTTAGGTTTTGAATTCCCCCCCCCCCCCCCCCCCTCCCCCGCGGTTTGGGAGGGTGGGTATTAGTCCATTCTAATTTTAAACTATCCTTTTATTATTATTGAGTAAAACAAACACACATGGACAAGGCAAGAACAAAAGTTCACACTTTAGTGGCTTACAATAGGATAAAAAAAATTCATCACCCAGTGATATCCTGCAAGAGATATAGGGCTTTTCACCTCACTACTTTAAAGAATCCAACCATGAGACACAGAATTTAAAGAAGGAACTCCAAAGAAAAGCAGTCTCCTAAGTTACACTCTCAAAATTACACACATTATTTCTTAAAGTTACAACATATTGCCTTTATATTGATAACTTGGAACATCCCTTCTAACTTAGGATAAGATTTCTATTATTTTAGAATTCAAATGAAACTTGAATTGTATGTCTTAGTTGTAAATAGGTGAAAGAGAACAAAGCAAAACACAATTTGATTTCAAAGTCGGTTTCAACAGTAAATTTGAGCAGTCAACATTTATTTAATTATATCTTGATGTAAAAAAATTCAAGTCAAACATTACAAAATTCATTGAACTCTTGACTAAAATTCAAGTCGAACACCGTAAAATTCATTGAATTCCTAATTCAAGTTACACCTAAGACCTTTAATTCAAGTTAGATTTGAGTTCTAAAATGATGTAGATCTAAGCTTGAAGGGATGTTCCAAGTTATCTAAATAAAGGTAATGGTTGTAACTTTAGGAAATAACATGTGTGATTTTGAGATGTAAATTGATAGAGTGCTCTTGTTAGTTTCTTTCATTTTTGTTCTTGTATTGTGGTTAACTTTAATAAATGAAGTTTATCTTTATTCCGATGTCAAATTTAATATCAGAGCTTTAGATTTCGTAATCTATGATTAATCAATGATGCCTTATCTCATTTATAATTGGAAACAATTATAATGATGATGTTTGGTGTGATGTTGTACCAATGGATGCTTGTCTTTTATTTTTTGGTCGTCCTTCGCAATACAATCAAAAAGTGACTCATAATAGCCGCAAAAACACCTACTCTTTCATCAAAGATGGTGTGAAAAGTTATATTAATGCCTTTAAAGTTGAAAATTGCTCTAAAAAAAGAATGACATAATTTACTTATTTTTGTTCAAGGCGAAGAGGAGTTGAAGAAAGATGCCTTGAAAAATTTAGAATCGAGAACAAGTCTTTCTCAACCAGGGGAGATTCACACAAGAGTGTTCGAAGAGACAAGCACAGCCTAAGATTATAACTCTACCTGTTTGAATTAACGTATTTTTTTAGAGATTTTGTCAACAAAAGTCATAGCTGTAAAAAATTTTGCCCAAGGTAGTAAATTCTTAATACAGTAGCATCAGTGCATTAAAGTTAATACCCAATGATATCCTACAAGAGATATGGAGCTTTCTAACTCACCACTCTTAAGAAACCCACCCAAGAGATAGAGTTAAAAGAAGGAACTACAAGAGCACTATTCTAAGTTATACTCTTAAAATCACACATTATTTCTTAAAGTTACAACCTATTACCTTTATATGAATAATTTGGAACATCTTGTGTACGTTGGATAATATTTTTATTATTGTAGGACCCAAATCAAATTTGAATTGAAGGTCTTAGTTGTAAATAGATGGAAGAGAACAAAACAAAATATGATTTGACTTCGAAGTTGATTTCAACAGCAAATCTGACAGTTAGCACTTATTTAATCATATTTTGATGTAGAGAGCTCTAAATCAAACACCATAAAATTCATTGAACTCGACTCTTAGTGATATGCAACTTACGTATTGATTCAGGCAAGTTGATGCCAGTTTATTTAAAACATTTGACCCTATGCAGAATTCCTGACAACTGTAATCTTTGTTAACAAAATCTTGAATATCTTTAAGAGAAGAAGTCAGAATTTGATTCCACAAAATTCTTCAAAGACTAGGCATTTATCTTTCTAACGGTATATGATACATAATTTAGTTACCTCTAAAAAAATATAGTTAATTTGAAAAAGTGGAGTCATAGTTGGCACAACAGAAAAAGTAGCTTACTGACATTGGCATAGCAAAGACTATCCTTTGCTTTCCTCTTATCTGTTGATTCCCAACTCTCTAATATCAAAATCGTTTTCATGGGATCTCTTGCAGTCAAAGTGTTATTCCTATAGCCTCTTCTCGTTCATTTGCACCCTTCACTACTGAAAGTTGACCTTATCATTCTTTTGATCTGCTTATTCTTGGGTTGTGCTTGTCTTTTGGACTAAATCCGAAAACATTGTTGTGTCAATCTCCTTTGGTCAAGAAAATTTGTCCTCGAGTCTAAATTTTCTTAGGCATCTTCTTCAAATTTTTTTCAGTTTGAACAAAAGTGAGTAGATTATGTCACTCTTCTTTTCACACCATGCTTAATTAAAGAGTAAGTGTTTTTGCAGTTATTGTGAGTCACCCTTCGATTGTATTGCGAGGATGGCCAAGAAGTAAATGGTAAGCATCCATCGACAGAAAATCACACCAAACTTTATCCTTATAGTTGTTGCCAATAGTAAATGAAATAAGGCGTTGTTGATTAATCATAGATTATGAAACCTAAAGCTCTGATACCAAATATGACACTGGGCTAAAGATAAACTGTATTTATTGAAGTTAACCATAATACAAGAACAAAAACGAAAAAACTCTAACAAGAGCACTCTTTTTATTTACATCTCAAAATCACATAAATTATTTCCTAAAGTTATAATCATTACCTTTATATAAATAACTTGGAACATCCCTTCAAGCTTAGGATTAGATCTATATCATTTTAGAACTCAGATCTAAATTGAATTGAAGGTCTTAGTTGTAACTTGAATCATGAGTTCAATGAGTTTTACGGTATTTGATTTGAAGTTTAGTCAAGAGTTTAGTGAATTTTACGCGTTTGATTTGGAGTTTTCTGCATCAAAATATAATTAAATGAACGTTGACTGCTTAAATGTACTGTTGAAACCAACTTTAAAATCAAATTGTGTTTTGCTTTGTTCTCTTCCACCTATTTACAGCTAAGACCTTCAGTCCAAGTTTGATTGGAGTTCTAAATAAGAGAATTCTTATCCTATTTTAGAAGCAATGTTCTAAGTTATCAATATAGAGGTAATAGGTTGTAATTTTATCAAATAGTGTGTGTGATTTTAAGATTATAACTTAGAAAAATGCTCTTGTTTCGAGTTCTTTTATTCAATTCTGCATCTCTTGGGTGCATTTGTTAGATTGGTGGGTTGAGAAGCCATGTATCTCTTGTAAGATATCATTGGGTGTTAAACTTTAATGCATTAATGCTCTTAAATTCAAAACTTTCGGCTTTGTGCAAAATTTGTGACAGCAATGACCTTTGTTGACAAAATCTCTAGAAAAAATACATTTAATTCAAACAATTGGAGTTATAATCTTGGATTGTGCATGTCTCTTGGACTCAATTTGAAAACACTCCTGTGTCAATCTCCGTTGGTTGAGAAAGACTCATCCTCAAGTCTAAATTTTTTGGGACATCATTCTTGAACTCCTTTTCGTCTTGAACAAAAGTGAGTAAATTACGTCCTTCTTCTTTAGGAGCGAGAATCGTTGTTATAGTTTTTCCTTTCCTAGTTTATTTTATTTGATCAATTTGCTATGTAATTGGCTGGTGTAATTTCCTTCGACTTTCATTTTCCTTAATACCTGTTCTTAATGATTATTTTCAGGGCATCCAAGTTTTAGATCATGCTTATGGTGATCATTTCCATTCTGAGCCTCTAAAGGTCCTCTATGTTGTTGGTAAAGACAGCAAGTTTGAAAACCTCGTTTCCACTCTTAAATGCAAGGGTTATTCCATCTCAACTGGCTCAAATTGTATTGTTTCACACATTAAGAACAGGTGAATCTCCACCCTGTTGGATATAAACTACTGGTTTTAATCATACTATTTTACAGTATGTTGATTGAAGTAGGTAGTAGTACAGCTGCTAGGTTTCTGCTTGTTATGTTTGCCCTTTGCTATTCCGCCAAAGATGCCTTTGCTTTATGACTAACAGTAATATATAATTGGTCCAACTGAAGTTTGGTTTGGTTGGTTTGAAAGAAATAAGAAATATAAGATTATATGCGGTTGATTTTCTGCTTGAGTTGTTTAGTAAATGATTGCAAAGGGGAAAAAGGGGGGATTATTGTAAATGATGGCACATATGACGCAACTGATCTTCTTTTTAAATTTTGTATTTCTTGTCAGTGTGGAAGCTGATGGCAGAAAGAGACCTGCAGTCTCAATGATTGATAAGGATCACATAAGTACGGCTGAGTTAGAGGAGTACAAAGTTGTAATAGTCCCGGATTTCATTATATCAATGAAGAATTATGTTGAAATCCTGACAAGCATGGCCCGTCACACTGTCAGTGGCATATTGCATAGCTTCTTCACAAAAGATGATGCTGCACACGCAGGACAAATGATTGAAATCCTTGAACAATGTGGGCAGGTTGTGCCTGATGCTCTAAGAGACTTGTGTCATACATCACCCATGTTGGAATGATGAAGTTTTGAAATGCTTTTGTCGATTGTAAGTTTCCTTTTTTTTTTTTATTGTTTGTGTTTTACTTCTAGCTCCCTGATTCTCTTTGCCAGAAAACATGTTTTGCTGAGATTTGAATGAGTAGCATCACCACGAAATTCCGGTGAGCAAAGGATTAGAGTCTTTAATTTAAAGAAATTCATATTCAAAACCGGAATGTACCTCACATGAAGTCGTCAACTAATAAGATGGACCAGAAAGTGGTGGCTATAATTGATTTCTTTCTTGTAGGACTGAAGTTAATTCTCATGTAAATGCTTCTTTTTTTTTTTTTTTTTTGGTTTTGACCACGAAGTATCCTGAAGAGGGCTCCAATTGTGGGAGACACCTTTAAGCTCGTACCATAACCCAGATTAGAAGTTCCCGCTCGAACTGAGAGGCACAAGTTCTCCCAACAAAGGCGACTTTTCTGCGACTCGAACTGGGAAGCAAACTCAATCAAGCCACTTAAGGGGACTCCATTGTCAGAGGAGCCAACACTTTGTTGGTTCTAAATGCTTCTTTTTTATGAAGCTACTCGGCTTTATCAACAAATTTAGCTTTTAAGTATCATAATTGCATTAATAATATTCATCGTACAAAGCATCTTAAGAGTAAGAAAGGACAAGAAAATTCAATCATTTATATTTCTTTTTTCTTTTTCCCTGAAATTGTTACAATCTAGATACATTACAATACGAAATCTATTATTTAGAATTTCAGATTTTATATATATATATATATATATATAGAGAGAGAGAGAGAGGCCGGTAAAAATCTATCCTCTAATTTGAGAGATAGAGGTTGAAACTAGCCAAACTCAGAGTCCTAAATACCTTTGAGCTATATAAGCCAAATGGCAAACATTTTCATCCTTAATTTTCATAAAATAGATGTTGAAATTGAAATTAAATAATGATCACTTGACAGTTTCAAACTTTCAATAAATATGTAAGTTCAATACGAAGAATATATGGGTGTGTATATATTACCAAGAGTCATTCATGATAAAAAAAAAAGGATATATTACATTTCTTACCAATTATCACGCATTGTTATTTGAATGTATATACACACACATGCATATGTTTATATATACTCTCTCTCTCTCACACACACACACAAGTGTTGACCTTAAAAGTCATCATGTTTAACTTTTCTTCTTTTAATTCATTAAAACCATCATATCAAAGAGACGATAAAATGTGATTAATTTTTAAAAATTTCAAGTTTTAGTACTAACTTGAGCAGAATAAAGTGCTGGGGTGCATCTTTCTTCAAAATTTAAAAAGGAATCTCGGATCCATCTCAAACAAAATTTTTACAACTCTCTCAAGCATCGTTGTAACGAGAATGCAAAATTTATAATTTCTTGCTTTATTGCAAGAGGCTAAACCAATCTAACAAGGTTAAAACAATGCAAAAAAATATGGTTTAAAAACTAAAAAATTGGGTCAATGCAATAGTCTTCGAACTCAACCAAGAAAAAGAAAAAATTACGATTATGTTTGGTGTACTCTTAAGATTTTGTAGAGCAAGACTTGCGGATGTAACCTAATATCTTGCTGAATGCTGTGGGACAATTATGGTTGGTTACTGAGGATAATAGTCGGTTGCTGGTATTGTATTCTATACACACACGCACACCAAATTATATACAAAAATGAAATGCCATCAACCATAATGGCTAATATGAAATGACATTCAATATATAAAACAAATTGAAAGAAATGGAAGTTGAGATTTGATATATATATATTCTTGGTCCAATTCGCATGATGATTCCTTTACTTCTCTTACTTCTTGTTTGTTGATTAGGAATTGGACACCACAACTCTCTATCCCATCTAACACTCTAGCTTTCTAAACTTATCCCTCAAGGTTGACCAAACATTTCTCTTTCTAATAATATCAATAATGATGATGACGATCTAAGTTGGTATTGCAATGACCCTACTAGTTAAGGGACACTCAAAAATGTGCTTAGTTTTTTACTCCGTTTTAGTTTAATTGTTTGGCAGTTGTGCTGGTAAAGTTAAGTTGTGAAAGTGTTTAATAAACATTTGCAATTTGCTTTTGGTAACACTTCTGAATATTTCTTACAACTGATTAATTGAGATAATGTAATTTTTTTTTTTTTTTTTTTTTTTGGGCGACAATTGTGGATTGGTATTTTTAAAGTTTAAACTAGTACACTTAAATACTAAACAAAACGCTAGTCAATAGCCTTATGGATTATTAGTTGCCCAAACCGGGCGCCACTAATTAATAATTAGGAACTTTATTGCTTTTATTTCCACTTGATTTGTTTCGTAAACAATTTGATTTTTTCATGATATAATCTTCCATGCAAGTTCTCTGGCTATAGCTGCTTTTCAAATGATTCTTTTGCTTTTTCCAATTTTTATATTGGTCTATATGCAGTTACAAATTCATGATTATGCATGCAACTTCCATTATTATAATATTAAAACAGTCTTTAAAATTTTCATTGGTAGGATTATCAAACTAAGCATCCGATACCCATTTCAAATTTTCAATGGCCATCAAAACAACCTTTCGCATTACTTTAATATAATTTTCCTGTCTTTCATGACTTTATCGATAATTTGGTTAATTATTCTCTAAATTAATGATTTTTATTTGCCACTTAACATGAGTTCGAGCCCCCACAATACATTGTAGGGATATAATTTCTTTTCTTAATTTGAGTGAAGACAATATTCTCTCTTTTAAAATGTAAATAGAATAATAATCTTATGAAATATGAGTTGTAATCTTAACAATAATCTCATGTAATTCTAAAAAAAGAAAATAATCTTTATTCAAGTTATGGACCCCATATATAATTTGATTCTAATTAACTTAGAAGAGACATATTCAAAATGTGAGGTTTTTCTTTCTTTCTTTCTTTTTTTTTAATTAATTTTTGATTGGCCATGTTTCTGTCGGCGACACAACATATGTTTCTTGTGGGCTATTTTTTTTGTCAAATTAATGTTAATTTGATTATATTTCATTATGTAGGGTTCAATTCCTGTAGCTACCATTGGAAAGTAAGGTATTCTTTATATTCTTAACTCAATTTTCTATTTTGTTATGATGTTTGAATGGTTGGGCTGTGTCAATCTTGATAGGTGATTTGGCTAATTCTACCTAATCAAAGTGCCACATGATCATTTGAAAGCCTAAAATTATATAAATATAAAATTGACCAAGATTTTAGCATATAATATATCGAAACACTACTTGCATGACGATCAGAATTCAGAAGTAAAGTACTCAATTTCTTGAAATGGTTTCATTCTTGACTACAAATTTTATAATATTTTACTCAAAAGGAAACAGGCAGATTAACAATTTCTGAAAAGCAAAGCATTTAAAAATATATTCTGTTAGAGGCTATTGCAAAGTGTTTGACATATTCCAATTACACACCGAGACATGCAAAAAATGAGCCGAAAAATATACTTTTTTTTTCCTCTTTTAGTGAAATTATTCATTCTCTCTTGCATGAATGACTTAATCAATAAGACGCTTTTACAGGTCATACGAGGGAAATTGCTTATCCAACTACCATTTTCTCATTTTTATTCGGCTTACACTACATTATCTTTCAATCAAAGTCACCAACTAAACTCACATGCACTTTCCTTTCTTTTGTTTTTGTATAATGTTTTTAAGTTTTATTTCGAAAATTTTTATTTAGTGATAAAACTGTCTCAAATACTATTGTTGAATCAGAACGTTTTACCATAAATTTTGGGTCAATTAATTATTAATACAATATGCCAAATCCTCATCTGCTCGCTTGCGTCAATTAATTTATGCTTCAATTCTTATTGATTCGTAGGCTTCTGTTTCGATCATACTCCGTATTCTGAGCTTCTATCTTGATTCGTTTTTTATTTACATGACCCTAAAATTGGATTAATTAATATTTCACAAGGGCTTGTATCAGATTTAACAGTTTCTCTAACAACTCATTTTTTTTATGAAGATTTCATTTTCCTAAGAAAGAAAAGGAAACACAACTTATATTCTGTCTTTGGTGGTGTTGTAGGCTAGCTAAGCTTTATTATTGTTGTAATTTGAGCTAAAAGAGACAATCAAATCATTATGCATGTATTCTACGAAGAGTAATAATGAAATTGACATTTAAGCGTTTTATTTTCTTGAAAGTAATTTTTGACGAAAATTAGTAGCAGCATTTTGTATTATTACAAAGGTGTCTTGTCCATTTCTAGTATGTCCATTAATTATTGACACAATGACACCCCGTATCAAGCAAACATTATTATGAGAATCACTTGTTCAGAGAGCTAATCATTCAATGTAGTGTAAAGCACTTGAAATGTAGCTTTTATAAATAGATTACTAGATTGACACATTTATGCAATTTGAAAATTTATAAAACTAATTTCTTAGTAAAATAATTTTAGAATTATACAATATAATATACTAAAATTTATGATAAAAAAATTTACCAAAACCTCATATACAGATCAAATTTATTATAACATAGTTTTGATATGTCTGAATTTAAAATAGATTAGCTCAAAATTTAAAAGAATATCAATCCCTACAATATACAGTCAAGAAGACTCGAAACCATAAATGAACGAGAACTGAGGTGATTAACTCTAAACCATTTAGTGGTCCTAATTTTGGAAATAGTTTGGGAGTTGACATATATCTTCTGTAAGTTAAAAGGGAGATTGCCAATTTTTCCCCTATTATAATCAATATATACAATTTGTCTCCCTACTATTTTTATAATAGCCAATAACCTCCTTAACAACATAAGTTTACAATATTATTCATATTTGCAATTACTCTTTTATTCATATTTATTATAGATTAAACAAATCATATGAATGGAAATTAAAATAAAAAATTAAGTATTAAAAATAAGAAATGTATGTTTTGATGTGAAAAAATTAATAATAAAATATTTTTCTTGTACTTTTTTATGTTATAAGCATTTTCTTATAATAAAATATATAAGAAAATTATTATAAAATGATAAAAATTTTGTTGTAAGAAAACTTGAATGATAAATAAAAAATTATAAGAAAATAAATAATAAAATATTTTTCTTGTACTCTTTACATTTAATTTTAAAATATTATAAAATAT
This sequence comes from Citrus australasica, assembly GCA_029618585.1. Classification (NCBI taxonomy): domain Eukaryota; kingdom Viridiplantae; phylum Streptophyta; class Magnoliopsida; order Sapindales; family Rutaceae; genus Citrus; species Citrus australasica. The sequence goes on from JARCIV010000004.1 coordinate 8,624,215, forward strand.
ATTTTACAAGAAAATGTTTACAGAGTAAAAAGTAAAAAAAAATTATTAATTTTTTACATCAAAACATATATTTCTTATTTTTAATACTTATTTTTTTATTTAATTTCTATTCATATGATTTATTTAATTTATAATAAATATAAATAAAATTGTATTTGAAAATATGGATAATATTATAAACTCATGCTCTCATGGGGGTTATTGACTATTATAAAAACAACAGGAGGAGTAAGTGGTATATATTGATTATAGCAGGGAGAAATTGGCAATCTTCCTAAGTTAAAATACCATCATATATACATAAAATTTAGGTTTAATTAAATTAAGGTTATGAAAGTCGCTATGTATACTTTCTTGTGATATAAGATTTGTCATTTCTCTCACACTTTGGTCATGAAAAAAATTGCTTGACGTGATTATCAACTTATGTTCCTTTTAAATCATGCATAATTGCTAAATTATTGCCTATTTGTCTAGTGATTTTTCTGGTGGACACACGGGCAATGTCATATCAGTAGCCCATCAAATTGTACATAATTAGTTGTTATTATATCAATTGCAATTAGGAGAATCCAATAGCTTTGCTATTCATCCATGAATAACCATTAATCACACAATGCAAAGCATTATCTATTTAAAAGAAAGAGAGAGAGAGAGAGAGAAATCAATCACACCTTGAGGACTGTTAATTTTACGGAAAAAAGAATCATTATATAAAAAAATATAAATATTTCCGATAACAGTCCAATTTAAAAAGCTCCTTTAGCTGGAAAAATACTCAATTTCCCAGAGAAGTATGTTGAGGTCAATTCCTATAGAAACATAATTAGCAAAGTTAGCAAAGTCTACTTTAACATTATTAATTAAGCTTATAACCATAGTTAAGATCCGTACCACTGCAGTAATTATTTTTCCTCTTCACATGCATCAGTGTGTGAATGTGTAAGCTAATAACTGACCGACTTTCTGGTTAAAGTAATTGACATGTGAATTGATAATAAATTAATTCTTGATAAATTTTTTCATAAAGAAAGCATCCTTTAAAAAGCATAATATATGAAAAAATTTATTCACACTTACAAAACCCATTATTTGTATTGTCGGCTTTCAGACCATTTAAAGAAAACTGAAAGTGACAGCTAAACTTGTTTTAATTTTTAATTTTTATTGTTTTTCTTTTAAATCCAATGCTAGCTAGCTGCTTGATTCTGACTGTTACTTGCCGATCGTAAGTCCTTTTCAATTTGACCAATTATAAAAATTTTGCTTCTTTCACTTATATATTTGTACCCTCCAAGCTTAATTAATTGCATAGCTCCAAACCTTGGCTTGGCCTCTCTCTTTTCTTCTGAGAATCCCCAAGAAATTAAAAATTAAAAACACAGTTGGGTGTGTCTCTCTGTGTAATGATTTGAGTGCACAAACTGACACACACTTGTTTATTTTTCTTGAATTCAACTTCTCTGCTTAGTGATGATATAAAGTGTGGTGTCTCACTGTCTGGTGATCAATTCACTGTCAAAAATTCCATCTCTTGTATCACACACATTGCCTAAACGTAACTCACAAGCAAAAATCACAGCAATTGAAACTCTCTTTCTTTTTGTGTGTTCTTTTCGCAAACGCAAATCAAAAAGATTTTTTTCTTTGTTTATAAAAACCAAAACAATTCTTTAAACCTCGACACTCGCAAGCCACAACTACAATGGACGCAGCTTCAGCAGCCACCATTATTTTTCCTGACAGGATTTCGGGCCAAATGGGATTGATGTGGCAGCAAACGAAGGCGCCATTGATCGTGCCATTGTTGAAACTGTTAGTGTACTTGTGCTTGGCCTTGTCAATAATGCTCTTCGTTGAAAGAGTTTACATGGGGATTGTCATTGTCTTGCTGAAATTATTTGGCCGAAAAACCGAAAAAAGATACAAATGGGAGGCTATGAAGGATGATGTTGAGCTTGGTAACTCAGCTTATCCTATGGTCTTAGTACAAATTCCAATGTACAATGAAAAAGAGGTAACAATTTCTTTTCTTTTCTTTCAATTCATGGCATCTAATCTTGTGTTGTATAGATATAATGATATGTTTACTGTTCCATTGTGATCATTATCTTCAGGTTTATCAGCTATCTATTGGAGCTGCATGTGGGCTCTCATGGCCGTCTGATCGGATTACAATTCAAGTTCTTGATGACTCAACAGACCCAACAATTAAGGTTAACTTTATAATTTGCCAATTCACATGCATGGACAATTAACAATCCGTGTGTGTGTGTATCATTTTTTGGACTAATTAAATTAAATTAAGTGCAGGATTTGGTGGAGCTAGAGTGCCAAAGATGGGCAAGCAAAGGCATAAACATAAAGTATGAGATAAGAGATAATAGAAATGGATACAAAGCTGGGGCTCTAAAAGAAGGCATGAAGCATAGCTATGTTAAGCAATGTGACTACGTTGCCATTTTTGATGCTGACTTTCAGCCTGAACCTGACTTTCTTTGGCGCACCATTCCATTTCTTGTCCACAACCCAGATATTGCTCTTGTCCAAGCTCGCTGGAAATTTGGTAAATTAATTAATTTTTAATCTTGTTCACTAATTAATTAACCTTAATTAAACTTTTGGTTTTGGGGTCTTTAATTAGTTACTTAACCACCATGCTAAACTTGAATGTCGGCCTGTCGGTGATCATTTTATAAGAAGCATGTGCCCAAATTTGCTTTGCTTTTTCCTTGTTCTTTTTCTTTTACTATTTGATTTTATTTTTTATTTTTATATTAAAACTGAATGATATCATTGATTGAAGAATATTGTAGAGGTGGTGGTTGTACTAGTATTTTTGTTCTCGATATTTCTTTAAGCAAATAATACGAGTCACACATCACGCCACGTATTTGTTATTAGTTATCAACCCCCACAAGTAAACTGAGATTTTCTCTTAATCTAGTATGTTTAACCATGGGATTAGAGCAATTTGAGGTCTTTATAACATGGACCAACGAATCATAGTAGAAGAAGCAGAAGCCGGTGCCAGCTTTTTTAATCATTAAAAAAATCAGGAAAAGTTTTGGCCAAGTGTTTCACTTTTTGTTTAGATTTGGGGGCATGACATTGAAGCTACCATAGCTGGCAATTCAATTAAAATAAAGTCATGGTGAATAGGCTACCGGTAAAAGAAAGTGATACTTTTTGTGATTTGTCTTTAGAACGAAAGATTTCATTGGTTCAAACCACCGATCCTTATTAAACATGATTTTCTTTTAAAGGGCAAAAAACAATCAAATAATTAAGATATTAAACTCTATGTGATGTGATGTGATACATTAACCAAGAATAAATTGAGTGTCACACTTTTAGGAAAACTAATCAGTCGTTTTCAAATAATTGGATCTTTGGTTGGCCTTTTCATTTTGATTTCTTGAGTTATTTAATGGAGTACTAATTAATTAAATATATGTTGATAAAACGGTTAATGTACTATAGATGTTACACGTGACCTAATATCAAAGTTAAGGTCTCGTAACTTTGTAATATATTTATTTCTGTTTCTAGTTTCATTGGATTTAATTTACGACGAAATTGGAGTTTTGAAAATTTTAAAATCAATTTGTAACAATAGACAAATTATTGGGTGAGCATTTGGTTTGTGATGATGGGTTTTTTTTTTGTTGGTGGCACTGCAGTCAACGCAGATGAATGCTTAATGACAAGGATGCAAGAGATGTCACTAGATTACCATTTCACTGTGGAACAAGAAGTTGGCTCTTCAACCTATGCCTTCTTTGGTTTCAATGGTGAAACCACAATCCCGTAACTATTTTATAAATAATGAAACATTTTATTTATGTGAAGAATTTTTGTAACTTAAAAGCTAGATTAAATGTGTTACAGGGACTGCTGGTGTATGGAGAATTTCAGCACTCAATGAGGCTGGAGGGTGGAAGGACAGAACCACTGTGGAGGATATGGATTTAGCAGTTAGAGCCAGTCTCAAAGGCTGGAAATTTGTTTATGTTGGTGACCTCAAGGTATACTGTTTCTATTGAATGAATTTAAATTTTGTGTTAATTTGAGTTGTGCTGATTATCTAAAAGATCTTATGACATGTGTACATTCACGCAATGCACTGTTAAGATTTAATTATACATATTCTTTTTCAATTATTACCAATCGGTACCTTATAAAAAGATTAGCAAAAACCTTAAATCAGCCTGTAATCTAAATTCCTTTTTTAAATGATTCATAAATTCATCAAATGTTTGTATAAATTGATAGGTGAAAAATGAATTGCCAAGTACGTTCAAGGCCTATAGATATCAACAGCACAGATGGTCTTGTGGCCCTGCCAATCTCTTCAAGAAAATGGTAGGAGAAATCATCAGAACAAAGGTATGATTAATGCTTAATATGCTTAATGCCCTGGTTACTTTCCATATTTTCCCTTGTACCATTTTGCCTAATATTGTTGTTTCTTTCTTGTTGCAGAGAGTCACTCTGTGGAAGAAGTTGTATCTGATTTACAGTTTCTTTTTCGTCCGGAAAATTGTTGCACACATTGTCACATTTGTATTCTACTGCGTCCTTTTGCCGGCAACTGTTTTGTTTCCTGAAATTGAAGTTCCCAAATGGGGAGCTGTCTATATTCCTTCTATCATCACTCTCCTCAATGCCGTTGGCACGCCAAGGTCTATTGCACTTCTTGTTGCTCATATTGTCACATTTATGATTTAATTATTTTATGAGTTTCTAACAATACTTTTCTTGCAGATCACTCCACCTATTGGTTTTCTGGATCCTATTTGAAAACGTCATGTCGTTGCATCGAACCAAGGCCACATTCATCGGCTTGCTGGAGGCCGGAAGAGTTAATGAATGGGTTGTCACGGAGAAATTGGGAGATGTCAAGTCAAAACTAGGCGGAAAAACTCTCAAGAAACCTCGTATTAGGATTGGAGAAAGGTATGTTTTAGTTAAACGCAGTCGTTTAATTATATGAGAGAGGTTTAGGGTTCAAATCCCGCTCACATTATTTGATAGTGAACAGGGTGCATTTGCTAGAGCTTGGTGTTGGGGCTTACCTCTTCCTTTGTGGCTGCTATGATGTTGCTTTCGGAAAGAATCATTATTTCATATACCTGTTTCTTCAATCCATTGCCTTCTTCGTCGCCGGAGTTGGTTATGTTGGCACATTTGTTCCCAATTCTTAGCAGAATTTTATGTGAAGATTAGTCATCTCCACAATGCATTGTTGCAACATCTCTCTTTCTTCAACAGATGATGTGTGATTTAATTCATTTGAAGCTTCATTTGTTCAGATTGTTACATTTTTAGACTACTACACAAAAGGTTGGTTTATTCTTTTATAGTGAATTTGAGCAATGGTTATAAATTTTTACATGTATAGATATAGAAAAAAGAAATTTGAAGGGAAAGTGAAGTATAAAATTTTCTCTGATAGCAGCAAAGGGGTTTTCAATTGAGTAGATAATTAATGTAAACATTATTGGATTGTTTGTAAAATAATGGGTTGAGGTTTTTGTCATGAGAAAATAAAGATGGTGACAAAGATTTTAAAATTAATATCATTGAGATCACTTCTAATATTTTGTTAATTCTGTATAGATATTACTCGCTTTTTTTTTAAATCTTTCATTTGTAATTTTATGGTAATATTTTTTATTTGAAAAAAAATAAAGTAGATAAAAAATGCATCTTTTTTTAAGTCAAATCATCCCAAGCAATCATAGAAGGTAAATTTATAAAAATAACTTTAAAGTTTTTCCATTTTTTAAATTTAGCCCCCGAAATTTTTTCATATCATAAATAGTTAAAAAAAAGTGCCCTAAATTACCTCCACATTTCCACACTCCAAACTCTCTCTAACCACACTCTAAACTTTTGCTCTTGAACGCCAAATAACGAACAGCGAGTGGTGACAACAACGGTGATGGGGACGGTAAACTAAAATCCAACCCAATCCACCATAGTCTATCTGAATCAGAAACAAATCCAAGAAATTGAAAGAGCCAAAACCCTAGGTTAGCAAACCTCAGCATTTTTTAATTATTTGAATTTGATTAGGATTCTAGATGATTATAGGTTGTTAGAGTGATATAATGAAACAAAATTTACCTAAAATGATGAGTTATAACTATTACACATTAGGTGTTTGATAAAATTCCTCTTAAATAGTTTATGTTTAGTTTTTGTATAATCAAAGTGTGACCAGGGGTTTGTTGAGTTGTGTACATTGTTTTTCGTATACTAAGTGTGATGGAGAGTAAATTTGGTGATCGATGAAAGAACGGAACGCGCAGCTATTGCATGTAGCACACGCACACGTTGCATGCAGCGCCCCTGCACTCACGCCTATCACGTGCATGCAACAGGGTGTGCAAGCACCCTGTCGCACATGTTTTGTGCAATAGGCACCCAATCTCACCAAATGGCAATCTTTTTTTTGTGTTGTTGTTAATGTTGTGGATTTATTGACATGTAATTGTGTAATATAACAATTTAATTATGTAACTTGTATCAGATAAATGGTGAAACCGAAAATATCAAAGTATAATCCACTAAACCAACGAATTAACTGGCATGACGAAGGTACCTTATGGCAATCACTTCCTTCCTTGGGCGTATGATAAGTATGTGTAAATTAGATAAAGTTGTAAAAGCCATCCGAGAAAAATTAACAAAACGACAATTGAAATAGTTCAAGGATGAAATATCTGGGTATTTCACGGAGTGCCAAAACTTTCCATTCAGTAGCATAATTGTGTGTAAGGTGTTGATTAGGCAAGTGGCCCATGGAGAAAGAAACAAAAAAAATTAGTTATGCCAAGTGGCCCATGGAGAAAGCAACAAGAAAGATCAGTTATGGTTTCAAATTAGTGAGAATTTGATATGTTTATCAGTTAGAGAGTGGTGTCTAGTTACAAGACTTTGTTATGGTAAAGATGTTGTACTAAAAAAAGCAAAAAATGGTGCACATTATTCTATACCTTCTATATAACAACCCAATTCGAACTTGAGGACAAATCTGACCACAACTCACGTATGAATTTAAATAACTCTTTACAATCAATAACAATTCAAGCATCAAGTAAATTAGACAGTTGAATAATTTAAGAGTTTGGCCAAACCATCTACCATCGTTAATTCAAGTCATTCTTCTCATTCATCACGAATTAATCCTGACTTTTGGAAACTGAATCACAATAAACTATAATGAGTATAAAACTTAATAAGCAAATTAGTTTTTCTTGTACCAAAATACACTCATACTTATACATAATGTAAATAGATAATATACCATGATCTTTTCAAAATACAGTGAAACAATTTCATCAAAACTTTTTTTTTTGTTGCTTTCAAACTTTCACATTTTCATTTAACAAAATATATTATGCAATGTGGCACTTTGCACTATGCGTGACACTTTACACTATGCATGGTACTTCGCAACACATTGGCCCTCGAAAGATGGCCCCCCATGCAAAATCTCATAAATCATAAATTCCACTTGTTAAAATCCACTTCTCATTCATAGAAAACTTAATGCATTTTTGCACTTATACTAATGAAATTTCACACGTACATAATCACGCTCAACACATAATAATACATCACATAAGCATATGGGCAGAGACATATAAATCCATATTCGTACATATAAAAAATAGACTTTTCACACAAGTCAAACATATGTATTGTTTATTGTGATTCATTTGAACGTCTAGTTTACTTACCTCTTGCCATCCACACTTAACAAAAGTGTATTGACATCATCAACCTAAAAATCATTAGTAAAATTCTTATAAGATATAATTGAGTTATAATCATAAACTCCAATATCCTCAAGTATCCAATTTTAAATAGCTCCTAGACTAAATCTCAAATGCCCTCAATATTTGTTCCTCAAAACTAAACAGTCCATCTTCTTTGATTTTTAATAAGTTATTACCTTATTGGAAAAATCTCAATTTTATAAAGTATATGCTGACATCTTGGAATTCATTAGTAAAAATGTCATAGCTTAATTCCTTCAAAAAATATTGAAAATAATTTACGTTTCAGATATCATCAATTCTATAAACATTTTTATGTTCTGGACATGCTTGCTTTAAAAATATAAAAAAAATTTATTGTTTTACTATAAAATCATAAAAATTTCTAGAATCACACTAGACATATATAAAAATTTCTAGCTATGGTAAAAATGATTTCGTAATCAATGTTCTTCATTGAAATCAGAAATTTTCAGGTTTTCTGACTTTATTTCAAAAAAATCGTAATTAATTGAAATCTTATATGATCAGCTTGGAAAAAATTTCAAAACATTCTAGAAGACGTCTAGTTTAACATGTCCAAAATCAAGAATCAAAATCAATTTTTACAAATTACTATGATTTTCAACATAACACACCGTCAACATATTTTCTGCAAAATCTTAGGTTTCTATTTCTGCAAATATCTAATCATGCTTCTCCATAACATATTAATGAAAACCAAGAATTAAAACTTACCTCCAATCTTCTCTCAACTTGATCTTTTTTTTCCCTCTCTATCTTTTTTTTAAATCATATCTCTCTCTCTCTCTCTCTCTCTCTCTCTCTCTCTTATAATGGGAAAGACATCTTTTTTTTTATATTAGAGTAAAAAGATTACTAAAAAATTAAAAAGACTTATATACTTTCAGGAGAATTGGGGTATTACATTCTACATTCAAACTCAGATCTTGCTATATATATATAAACATATTTTATATTAAATTTAATAATTTTCCATACTCCTCATGTCCTAATTATATCTTGTTACTTTAGTGGAATATTAATAATCATAATAACAAACTACTACTTATACATTATTAAAATACAAAAAGAATTGTATAAAAATAATTAAAGTTAAATTGAATTTTTAGATATTCACTTTTACCTTATGAGGGTAAAATAGTTATTTTATTTTATTTTAAGGCAACCTTATAGATCACACATAATAAAAAAACATAGTCTTAAACAAATAAATGAATATCAAATAAATTACCACTTACACGTCATTAAAATAGAAATTTCATAAAAATAATTAAAGTTAAAGTAAATTTTTTTGATATTTTATTACTTTTACATGAGGGAGAAGTAGTCATATTAATTTATATTAAAGCAGCTTTATTGATCAAATACTCAAAAAAATGAATATGGATTTAATTGATTAATTTTGGAATTTCTTCTTAATTTGAACTTTAAAAAATAATGTGAACTTGTTTTAATAATTTTTTGAAAATGGGATGGGTTTATAAAAATTTTGTAGAGTGGAAATATCACCACCTTAATTTAATAGGATAAATACTCTTCTAATCCTTATAATTGAAGCTAATTAATTATTCAATCAGTGCATTTGTTTTCAGAAACTTTTTAATCAATACACACTTGTCGTTACATTCACGATAGCTATTGAATCTAACTAGGGATCACAATTCTTCTGTTGCAGAATCCCATCTCATTTGGAACGATATTAGAATATTTTTTTGTCCAAAAAAAATACTAAAGAAACAGGAATGAAATTTTTTTTGTCCCATTTACACATGTGGGATAGGATTGAGATTGGCAAATCCCTTCCCGTCCCAGCCAATTCCATCCCATTGTCAACCCTAGTTATTGGTTTGATTTATTATCATATTATTGAATTATTGGATATTTAACATGGTTAAAGTTGGTTACTCTCCAAATCTATAGTTTTTAAAACGTAAGTCTTAATATTAATGTGCAATGAAAGCAAACAAATAGATAAAAAAATTTAGCATGAAATTATATTCGAACATGCATGTAGTCAAAATGAAACTATTATTTGATTATTTTACTTTATATTTATTCAAAAAATTTGCTATATTAAATTATGATGATCTTTTAAAAAAGTCAAAATTTATTTATTTACATTTAAAATTATTTAGGATAATGAGATGGGACAAGATATTTAACGGGACAGAACTCGGATAAATTTTTATCTTAAAAAAAATAAAAGAAAGGAAATGAGAATTTTTTTTATCCTACTTTTATATACTGAACTAGACTATAATTGACAAATCCCGTCATATTTCATCCCATTACCAACTCTAAATCTAACTAATCCTAAAGGAAAGAATATAAATTTTATTTAATAAAACGTAAAATTTAAACAAACCTGGTATGCAACAGTTAAACATATATTCAGAAATCAGAACGTACATTGTGTGAAATTTCCCACCAGAATTTATGCAAATTGTTTATCCCTTCATAGCTATCATTGTCGCTTACAGGTTCACGTAAACAAATATTAATTTAATTGGATAAATGTTCTTTCAATCTTATAGTTAAGCTAATTACTCAATTAGTCACTGTATTTTCAAAACTTTTATAATTAAATCACTCTTGTCGTTATGTCTCTGGCTGTTGGATCTAATTAATTTTCGACGGAAAAATTAAGGAATGGGTGCGACAACAGACGCGTCTTTAGAGAATTCTTATGCACCCTATTTTTTGTGTCATTAAACAAGATGGTGACTAACTGGTCGTCCATAATGAACTTGACTTTACCCCTCCCCTTTGGTGCACCGTAGATGGGCCTCATGAGAAAGGGCCCTTTTGAATGTTACGGCCCAGAAAAGGCATTAATTTCCCATAGCTTTACGGGGGCTCCAACTGATGGTTCTCCCCACCTCTTTCTTTGAAGCGGAAAGGCAAAGATTCTTCGAAACCTCTTGATTAAAGTGAATACGCCTTGATCCCAAGACTAGCTGTGGATTGGGTTCTTCCTTTTATCCGGACTAAAACTAATTGTGTGATTTTGACTCATATAACATAAAATTTAAATGATTTCGACAAAAAAACGTGTTTATAATTTAAATGATTTCGACAAAAAAAACGTGTTACTGGCCCATCTTTGACAATGACATTCCATTGTAATGACGCAGACGTGATGCACATTAAGCCTATCAAGGCCAGAGACAAGTTTTGATAAGAAAATGCCACGGGTGGGTCATACAAAGCTGAAATCGGATTATTTCTTCGGTTCAATCTATTGCAAGTTCGTTTTCTCTGTTAAATCTATCAAATATTCTCTTGACCTATTACTCAATCATGCTTCTGTAATTGTGTAATGTAACAATTTAATTATGTAACTTATATTAGATAAATGGCGAAATTGAAAATAGAAAAGTATAATCCACCCAGGCCGACGAATGAACCAGGCATGATGAAGGTACCTTATGGTGATCACTTCTCCAGACGTATCACAATTATGTGTAAATTAGATACGGTTGTAAAACATATTTAGGAAAAATTAACAAAACGATAGTTGAAACTATTGAAGGATGAAATATTTGGGCATTTCATGAAGTGTCGAACTGTCCATTCAATAGTATAATTGTGCACAACATGTTTCTTAGGCAAGTGACCCATAGAAAAAGCAACAAAAAAGATCAGTTGTGGCTTTAAATGAGTGAGGATTTGATACGCTTATCAGTTAGAGAATGGTGTCGAGTTACAAGACTTTACTATGGTAAAGATGTCATACTGAAAAAGAAAAAAAACGGTGAACATAATTCTATACCTTCTACATTCAAAGTAAGAATATATATATATATATATATATATATATATATATATATAATGGGCTTAATATATATCCCAGCACCTACGTGTGCTAGGGCCCGCACCCTTGTGGTGACTCATCCTAGCCCTTCATAAAAGTGGGGTCCGCGGCTTAATCCTAACGTGAAAACGTTCCCCTGGTTGGTCGGTCCTTATAAGTATAAAGTAGCGCCTCTACTACCAGCTTAAGCTTTTAGTAGAATGGTAAGCGCCTTCATTTGGTATCAGAGCCACCAGGGTTCGAACCGCGAGGGGGGAGGAATGGGTTTAATATATATCCCAGCACCTACGTGTGCTGGGGCCCGCACCCTTGTGGTGACTCATCCTAGCCCTTCATAAAAGTGGGGTCCGCGGCTTAATCCTAACGTGAAGACGTTCCCCTGGTTGGTCGGTCCTTATAAGTATAAAGTAGCGCCTCTACCGGCTTAAGCTTTTAGTAGAATGGTAAGCGCCTTCATTTATATATATATATATATATTTGGGAATTTAGTTTTATATTTTATAATCTAACATATTTTATATAAAATTTAATAATTTTCCATATTCCACATGTCCTAATTATATCTTGTTAGTTTAGTGGAATATTAATAATCATATTAACAAATTACTATTTATACATTATTAAAATACAAAAAAAATTGTATAAAAATAATTAAAGTTAAAGTAAATTTTTAGATACTTTGGTACTTTTACCTCATGAGGGTAAAATAGTCATATCACTTTATGTTCAGGCAACCTTATTGATCAAACATAATAAGAAAACATAATCTTAAATAAATAAATGAATATCAAATAAATTACCACTTACACGTCATTAAAATAGAAAAAAAATTGCATAAAAAATTATTAAAACAATTTTTTTTGCATAAAAAATTTATTGATCAAATATAATAAAAAAAAAGTCTCAAAAAATGAATATGGATTTAATTGATTAATTTTTGAATTTCTTCTTGATTTGAACTTTAAAAAATAATGTGAACTTGTTTTAATAATTTTTTAAAAATGGGATGGGTTATAAAAATTTTATAGAGTGGAAATATCACCACCCTTAATTTTATAGGATAAATACTCTTCTAACCCTTATAATTGAAGCTAATTAATTATTCAATTAGTGTATTTGTTTTCAGAAATTTTTTAATCAATATACTCTTGTCGTTACATTGGTGATAGCTATTGAATCTAACTAGGGATGTCAATTCTTCTATTGGGATGGGATCCTGCAGGGGACGGGATTGAAATATATTTTTATCCAAAAAAAAAAAATAAAGGGGAGGGAATTAGATCTTTTTTGTCTCATTTACATATGTGGGACATGATTGAAATTGGAAAATCTCGTCCCACCCCATCCCATTGCCAACCCTAGTTATTGGTTTGGTTTATTATTATATTATTGAATTATTAGATTTTTAACATGGCTGAAGTTGATTACTGTCCAAATCTATAGTTTTTAAAGCGTAAGTCTTAATGTTAATGTGCAATTGAAGCAAACATACAGATAAAAAGTTTTGAATATGAAATTATATTCGAACATGCATGTAGTCAAAATGAAATTATTATTTGATTATTCTACTTTATATTTATTCAAGATTTTTGCTATATTGAATTATGATGATTTTTTTTTTAAAAAATCAAAATTTATTTATTTATATTTGAGACTATTTAGAATAATGAGATGGGACGACCGGACGGGATATTTAACAGGACGAGAGTAGGATAAATTTTTGTCTTCAAAAAAATAAAGGGACAGAAATAAGATTTTTTTTTATTCCATTTTCATAAATGGGACTAGACTGGGATTGACAAATCCCATCATATTCCTTCCCATTACCGACCCTAAATTTAACTAATTTTTAAGGAAAGAGTAATAATTTTATTTAATAAAACATAAAATTTAAACAAACCTGGCATGCAACAATTAAACATATATTTAGAAATCAGAACGTACATTGTGTGAAATTTCGCACTAGAATTTATGCAAATTGTTTGTCCCTTCGCAGCTATCATTGTCGCTTACAGGTTCACGTAAACAAATATTAATTTAATTGGATAAATGTTCTTTCGATCCTTATAGTTAAGCTAATTACTCAATTAATCACTGTATTTTCAAAAAAATTTACAATTAAATCACTCTTGTTGTTATATCTCTAGCTGTTGGATCTAATTAACTTTCAACGGAAACATTAAAGAATGGGTACAAGGTTCAGTTATGGTGCAACTGTAGTACCATACCATAATTATTTTCAACCATTGGATCTAATTATGGTGAGTACAAATGGCTAGATCCGATGGCTGGGTGCAACTGTGATATGGTACCATAATTGCACCATAACTAAGTCCATGGTTGCGACAACAGACTTGTTTTTAGAGAATTCTTATGCACCTTTTTTTTTTGTCATTAAATAAAATTATTACTCTTTCCTTAAAAATTAGTTAAACTGCTCGTCTATAATGAACTTGACTTAGCCCCTTCCCTTTGGTGCACCGTAGCTAGGCCTTTTGAGAAAGGTCCCTTTTGAATGGAGCGGCCGAGAAAAGGCATTAATTTCCCAAAGCTTTATGGGGGCTCGAATCCCCACCTCTCCCTTTGAAGCGGAAAGACAAAGATTCTTCGAAACCTCTTGGTTAAAGTGAAAACGCCTGATCCCAAAACTAGCTGCTGATTGGATTCTTTCCTTTACCCGGACTAACTCTAATGGAGGTTGCTTCATTACCTTTCTTGGTGAAGAATATTTCTTTCCTTGCCTCCGGAGAGTAGCCTTATTATTAATCTCCCTTTAGTGAGTGAACCCGCCGGCAGGGGGGGGGGAGGGGTGTGGGGTTGTGGGGTGATATATAATAAGTTGTGAAAGAATCATAGTTTTATCTAATATAACATAAAATCTAAATGATTTCATCAAATAGATGAAAAATATATGATGAAATCATTTATATATAACAAGGACTTTTTGAGCAATTTAATTTTAAAAATATATGAAATAAGGGGCTTTTGTTTTTTACTTAATAACTTAATTGACTTAATTTTAATCAGTTAAATCATTAAATCCGTTTATTTTTTTAACTTAATGAAAATTTTTAATCATTAAATTATTAAGCCAATTTTTTTTTTATTTTTTTCCTCTAAAAAGTCTAAATAATATCATTAAAAGATATTCTCCAAAATATCCCTATCTTATTAATTAATTTTTATCCTTACTAGATAAATTTTAATAATTAGCATTATTAACCATCTCTATAGCTTTTGAAAATATAATGGTGGACTATTATTATTTTCATTTTTTCATTTTCTTCAAATTAACATTACTTATCTTCATAATTTTTTACGAATATTTTTACATAAAAACATCATAAACTACAATAAAATTTTCACTTTAAAACTTTCGGCATCAACAGCATGACGCGATTTTATGATAAGTGTGAAAGAGTAAGTGGGAAAAGCTAAAAGCATCTTTGAGACTTCGACAATGACATTCGATTGTAATGGCGCAGACGGGATACACATTAAGCCAATCAAGGCCAGAGACAAGTTTTGATATGAAAATGCCACGGGTGGTTCATACAAAGCTGAAATCGGATTATTTCTTCTGTTCAATCTATTGCAAGTTATTTTTTTATTAAAATTTTGTAAAATTATAATTTTTTAATAAAAATAATTATTAAAATTTTACAAAATTTAAATTTAATAAAAATTAGCTGAGCACCTCTATTTGTAATTTATTTTTATTTAATTTAGGGGTGTTTTTATAATTATAATTTTTTTTATTTTTTAAAGATTTTATAAGGTTGGTCTTTTAATTTATGTATGGATAAAATTATTATTTTATTTAAATTATTTAATGATGTTAGTGTAAAAGTAAATAATTGATACAAATTTAAAAAGAAAGATAATATAGAAAACATGTTAGAACTTTATACTGGTTGGATTAATATAAAGTGAAACAGAGGTGGTGCAGTGATAATTGCCCTAAATACTTTGTTATTTTTAATGATTTAACGATAAAATGATAGTTATTAAAATATCAAATAGTATATAATTGTTAAAAAAATCTTAATGGTAAAATGACATATTAAAAAAGTGGATATTTGATCATATGTCCATATATATCTTGATTTGCACAGCATTTAGTTGAAATTGTTTGTCTTTATTAGCCTTTAAAGATATGAGAAATTATCCCTCCACCGTCTTACGTTTATCTAAAATTGCAAATATCCATAGTTTTTTCCACAAATATTTGTATGGCACATCAATTTTTGATTTTATTTTAACGAATCGCTTTTTTTTGAAAAAAAAAATCGTCAACTACTTTTTCTAAATTAACATATTTTTAGCGGTGAGGTTATTTATTAGTCCATTCCTATTTTCTTTTTAAGGTTTTCATAAAAACCTACCTACAAATTAAACGTATCTTAATGGAATTGAACCCTCAAATCTCGTACTGATTTACAAACTCATGTCTTAACTTACATAAGTACAACAACAACAACACCAACAACCAAAAAAAGGTGATCGGTAACATTGCATGAAATAAAACTTGGAATACCCGTTGGGATACGCCTGATCCTCATAACTTTTCTTTTCTTTTCTTTTCTTTTTTCCCCTGAAGCTAAGGAAACCATTGCTTTTGCTTTGGGGCACTATCCAGCATCTACTTTTGCTTTTCCTTTTTTTTCTTTTTTCCGTACACATTCAAGTCAAAATGGATTCTGTTACATTTCTTCCCGGGTCAATGACCCCAACTAAAATGCAATTGATGAAATTTTTTCCAAATGTGCCAAAGCAAAAATGAACTGCAAAATGGTTATGAAGAAAACAACTCTAGAGTAAAAGCAGTTAGAGAACTACACCTACACCTACACCTCCTCTATTATCGGATTTCATATACAAATGAAATATTATCATTGAAAAAAGTTGTCATCAGCAGGAAACAAGATATGCAAAGCATCATTAGTATAATCCCAACAATTCCAATCCCCAGTAATCTACTCATATTTGTAGTTATATTTGCTTCAAGCTCAAGTTGAGAGAGAGAAGAGAAGAGAAGCCGAAAAAAAAAAAAAAAAAAAAAAAGATAGATACTTTCACAGGCAACTAAGGAGAAATGGACAAACCAAAATAAAATTGTTAATAATTTGACATCTTGATTGAGTTTCACAATCACAATAAAAACAATCACGGCACCTACAAAAATTTAGGAAGCTCAATTGTTGCTTGAATTGACTGGCAATGCTAAACCAACCTTATTGATCTTGAGAAAGCTTCCAGTTTTACTGGAATGCACCATTATGAAAATTACAAGCTCTCTACTTAAAATGAAATGAAACACAAGTAAATTTCTACAAAAACATACCCCAACTCATGCTTGTTTAGCTTTTTCATTACTTTTGCTCTGAGAAAGTCTCCAATATGTCGTAATGACCATACCCATGAAACAGCACGTTAATGGGAGATTCTTTATCCTTCTGATACTCTTCCCCATAGTTTGCAATGTTTACCAAATTACCTGAGCTTTGAACGACCATGAAGACTGCTATAGGCTTCCTGTGCTCACAGATTGGGAAAGGTATGTTAAACACAATGATGAAGCACAAGAAATAAATAGAACACTAAATATGAATCATAAGAGAAGGTCAAGGGGAACTTTGACTATGAAAAAATTGGATACGACTTGTTGGAAATAAACTGATTTCTTATGTGTTGACATCTGCCAATAGCCCACCCTAACTGACAAACAAACTTCTGATTTCAACAATGAACATGCTCTTCTTAAAGGAAAAAAAAAGTGCTTAACCTCTACACCAAGCCATCTCAAAGAATAATTATAAGAACTTTTCCCTTCTCTTTTGGGTAAATGCCATCTGTGCCTATCGCTCTAACTCCACAAGCAAGGACATATGGGGATGGTTTATTTGATCTCTGATAAGGAAGTGCCACGCATGGTCACATGCACATCGAAATTTTTGAATATGAATTCACATAAGAAAACTAGTAAAAAGCGGCAATACAAATGGTTACAAGACGCACTTCAGAACATGAGAAGCCATCAGCAATTCAGGCTCTCCACCCCATACATATGGCTGTTGAATTTCCTTCACATATGTATCGAAATCTCCTTCAATAAACCTGAAAACAAACCAACCCATCAATAGAAAAACATTTTCTCCAAAAAAAAAAAAAATCAATAGAAAAACATTTACAAATCACCATATCTCAAGCAAAGGCCTACCATTCTGTTTCTTTCCGCCTCTTTAAAAGTTCATCCACAACCTAACATAATATAACAAAATCAGCAGACATTTTATAAAATTTCAACCTTATAATTACATAAATAAATAAATAAATAAAATTGTAAAAATTGCAATTACTTGAGCTCTTAGTTCATCAGCAAGTTCTCTTTGACGTTCCTCATCTTGCACTTCTTCCCCGCTTCTCAAGCACGCTCCATGCGCTATTGCTCTAAATAAACACCTCCCATCCGCTAGCACCCCTAAATAAAATTGATTAATTGTAATTAAGATTATGCAAAACGATTAATTTAATAAACGTAATTAACTGAAACAATTAGTGCGTTGTAGAAGCATAATAATACCAGTGACTTTAAAAGGCCTCTCATTTATAATTTCACATCTTTTTACATTCAAATCATCATCACCACCACCACCACCACCACCGTCGATCTTACTAATTTTTTCTTCATAAAACGTCACCGTTTCGGGATTCGAGTCATTCGAGTCAGTCCAGTACTCAATTGGCGCGAGGCAGCTGCAGACTCCGAACAGCAGCCAGGCCGAGTCCGCTCGGTGCAGCCACCGCGCCGGTCTCTCGTCCGACGCCGCGTTCCACGACCCCTCCCCCGGCTTCCTCCTCCCATTCCTACGGCGACGACACCCGCTGCATCCGTCGGAGGGAAGGATCGCGTGCCATATCGACGCCGCGCCGCCTCCGACGCTCAAGCCTCCTCCGCCGACGCCGAGTCGACACGCGGTGGAGTGATGTCTACGGCGTTCGGGAGATTGAACATGAATCGGGGAGTAAACGAACCGGTTCTGGTGGTGAGCCGCGAATGAACCCTGAGCGAGCAAAGAGATTGAATTCAGGATCCACGGCTTGTGACGTGCGCAAAGAACTCCAAGCATCACCGGATTGGTGAAGTATTATTTTTTGTTCGACGCTAACTTGCGCTGCCAGAGGAATGCGGCTTAAACTACGCACTTACTACGCCATCAGCTCGAAATGATACTCTCTGTTTATAAACCTCTCCAATTTTACAGGTACACTGTTTGCTTCTGAATTTTCTTTCTTTTTTTTTTTTCCTTTTTCCAGCTAACTGCGGGTCCTATTAAAATAAAGGAGAATATTATGAACATCTCCGAAACTTCATGAAATGACCAAAATACCGATCTTATATAACGTTTTTTTCTTAATATATTAAGGACATAAACGTAATTTATGGAAGAATCAGTTGAGAGCATCAAGGTGGTACACGTGCATTAAGAGTCACGTGTTCATCCGAAGAGTTAAAAAGTTAGGGATTAGAAACAATAGAGTGCGGAGAGACTCATAGTAATTAGCGTGGAACAAAATGCAATGACGTGTGTAATGACGATTGCATTTGTTGTGGGATAATCGACGGCGTCGGTGCGGGCTTGTATTTATTTGTTTGGTTGCGCGAGCTCATTCACAACTTTCAACATAATATTTTATCTTTTATATTTTTTGGAAAAATTATTATTTTAAATTTTGGGAGCCCGTTGAGCCTAATTTGTCGATTATTTAATTTAAACTTTTTTGGGTTGGTGAGGAGACAAGTTGTTCAATGCTGACCCGTCTGATAAGGCAATCCAACAGTTCACTTTTCATTTGCTTAATATGCTTTGACATGTTTGAGGTCCGATTATTTTATATATATATATATATATATATATATATATATATATATATATATATATATATTATCCCATCTCTTCTAATTAGAAAATCATTAAAATTTAATTATATGATGATATTCAAGTAATACTGTAATCACAGATATTATTTATATTAAAGGAACCATATTTTATTCGAATATGAGCGAGAGGTATATACGAATACGAGTACTGCTATGCCAGCTTTATTCGAATTAGAAGGAAGATTTTATTTGCACGAAAATGTGAAATTTAAAACTATTTATTATTTTCTGGTCCATGGGGGAGAAAATGACGTGGAGGTAGCACGACGGCTAATTGGTTGAAGAGTCGTTGAAGCCAGGAAAAGCATAAAATCATAAAATCATAAAAAGAAAGTGATGTGAAATTCTGACACCAGTGTTATATATCTACGTGGCAACATATGAATGTCAGTCACATGACGTGGCACTTTGTGCTTTTCGTTTGTTTTGTATCCGGGTCGCTATTTCTTCCACGGCCATTCAATATTTGGTTTCGTCAGTTTTGTACTATATTGTTGAAGGCATATGCAGGAAGTATTTCTGGTCTAATATGAGTAATATAAATGATAAAAAGACAAGGGCTCTTTTTGATATAACCAAGGGAGATTGGCTATTAAAATTTAATGCATTTTATGCCTAAAACCGAATTATCATCACATATTTATGGTATTTGACGACCAATAGAATTTCAACACCTTTATAACCAGTACATGTGCGTAGCTATTTGGTAAAGGCAAACCTTCCTTGCATGTGATATGATGGACGACAAACCACAGCCGTACACATTCATACTTATTTCATGTAGTGCAAGAATCTCAAAGTGATTGAAGCATGTAATCACAAGAGTTTGTTTCGCAAATTTCTAAAAAAGCACTGTTTTATTATAAGCAGAAACATATCTCATTTGTGAATGAACTTTATGAGAATTAAATAAATAATAATATCTACATAATCAACACATGACCTAAATTTTTTGTTATTTTATTAGAATAATATAAATCTAAATCAATAGTTTTACAAAGATAATGAAAAATATGTTGAACACTATTCCACTATCATTTAGTTGGTTCTGAACTAAACCTTATCAACAGTTTTATTGAACAAGTTATGTCCAGTCTAGTACATTAGATAAATATATTATAGTATCAATGACACTAAAATATGATATTTTTAAATCAAGTATTTATTCATCATCCTCTTTAGGATGAGATTAATCTTTCTTTAGATTAAGAAACTAGACTATCCATGAGGTAGTAATAAAAATAGAGTTGAGAGAGAGAGTCCTTTAGTGAGAGCTATAAACTAGACTATCAATAAGAACTATAAAAATATAAAGAGTATAAATGAAATTTTCCTAGGCTATATCGAGCTGAGAGAGAGAGTCCTTTAGTGAGAGCATACCCACTTTAACAAAGTGAAGATATACACTAAAATACAAAAAATACATATTTTAATACACTAAAATTATTTTTTTTGTCTATTATTGATATCCTCACTTTGTTAAAATGAGTATGTCTTCACTAAATTATTATATATATAACTGTTTAGGGAATAAAACAAGGTGACCATGATCTCCTCAAAGAAAAAGAGAGCAAATAGTTGATAGGCTATTAGGAGAAAATTCAGGTGACTTGAGCAGATCACCTCGACCAGATGGTAATCTTGAAGACTATGAGCAGAACATTTCGACCAGAAGGTAATTTTTTAGATCATGAGCAGACCATTTCGACCAAAAGGTAATTCTTGAGACCATGAGCAAATGGGTTTGATGAGACCAGAACCAAGTTAGACCAAAGACCCCAATTAAGTTCAACTGACAAGTTCTTTTTGAAAAGTCGGGCATAATGTCCATGCATGCTCAGCTGCCATAATTACAGCTCAATAACTACGCTGTAGCAGGTGCATTCAACCCAGTAACGCCAACGCATTAAAGATGGTTCGACAATTTCGGATGCCTATAAAGGTACTAAAAAATCCGAAGTAGGGGGACTCTCCTTCTCAATTTTGATTTTTCTGTTACATTTACTTAAGATTATTTTATTAATAAAAACTAGAAATTACATATTTTATTTTTCCTGTAAACACATAAACTAACTTGGGCGTTAGAGGGTTTACGTCGAAAAAACTTTCGGCACCTCTTACCTTTCTTTGTGATTTCAGGTGTTTGTGAGTTATCTGCTAGTGATCGTAAGCCGCTTCCCCAACAAAGATATTTAATGCTGACACATAGATTTGATATCGAGTCAGTAACCAACTAGTCCAAAATTTGACGTAAACATTTTGTGCCGTTTGTGGGGAATGATACAAAAAGTCATCTTTGCCTCTATCAACTTTTCATCCGGCTAAAGGAAAGGTAGAATATTATCATGCACGAATGTTTGAGCTCAATATAACAAGGGAACCAAACAAGACCAAATGGAATGCTACCCATGAAGGTTTTGACATATTTATATGTTTAAGTAAATTGTCATTAAAACTTAAATTGCAATTGCCATGATGGTTAGTTTATCGAAAGTGTAATGCCTGGAAATTCTTTAGTAACATGCATGTTTCAATAACATGCATGATATCCTTGATGAAATTGAATATTATCACTTGAAATTCGTTGATAATATTTTCTTATGAAATCAACTTGATAGAACTAGCTTTATTTATAATTCATTCAGTAAGATTACATGTTATTACACTTACGAATGAAATGTTTTATATATGCCCACTACATGCTTGTCATAATGTCTTAGACAAGTGATAGTTGAGCTTTGTTCTAGCTACTTAGATCTATGATGTTAGTACCGTCATTATTTTGCTAACATATTAATACTCCTTAATTGATTATTCTCATTTCATGAGACTCTGGAAATAAAGTATGCCGAAAGAATAAATGATTTGCGGTATTGTCAACGTTCAATTTCTTAAATAAAGGCTACTCGTATGGTTAAACTTATTTGGTGATAAGTGTTGTGCAAATTTTATTGAACTCGCAAGCGCACGAATCTATCGTAGTATAGATTAATGGTGACGAGTGTCGATCCCACGAGGAGGTAGATTTTAATTATATATAGAATTAATTTTGTAAATGGGTGGTTGGATTTGTGATGAAAGTGGTTTGGATTATCCTAAAATTGGAATTGAAATGGCGAGAAGAAATTAAAGTGTAGATCTATTAAATTGACGTACTTGGGTATCTGGATCCGTATCAACATGCATCATGGGCTAAATAATCCTTATTAATGCCAATTAAATCATGAGGGGGAAATCCACACCTCATGAACCACGCTCTAATAAATATGGTGCTAAGGGCTTATCGTGCCAAATAATAATAATCTTATACTAGGGAGCCGGTGAAACCAGGGCGGTACTAGACAAGATTATTATTATCTGTCAACGAAAAGTCAAAACATCCACAAAAATTAGAGGGGAAGAGAAAATAAATTTACCAAATAAAGCCCATGACACATGTTGAGACTTCACCTTCAACCCAAGCTTGAAAGAAAATTAACCACTCATAATTGAACTAGGGGCAAAATGAGAATTTATTAAAATACGTAGAAAATACAAGATGGAGAAAGAATTACAGAAAATAGAGTCCAAAAATGGATTCAGAGGTGCCAAATTAGGGGGGAGACCCCCTTTTTATAGATACATCGAGTAAATCATGACCATCGGATTAAAAACAGTTTGGACGCTCAGGATTGCGCCACGTCATCAGTCAACAGTTCAGTCAACAGTACGCGTGAACAGTAACACGGTTTGACCACGGTTTGAACAGTAACACGTTTTGCACACGGTTTGAACAGTAACGCGGTTTGCACAGTAATAATCCCATGTGTTGCATGTACCGTACGTGCAGTTTTTTAATCCACTAATATGCTGCCACGTCACCATCAACAGTACATAAGAATTTTAGTCCAACAGGATCATGACACATCATCAGTCAATGCCACATCATCGGTCAATGCCACGTCATCGATCCGTCTATGTGAACAGTGCCGTGAACAGTAACGTAGACAGTATCCGTACTTGTGAATAGTACCGTACATGTGAACAATGTCATTTTTCCTTTTATGCTCCTCCTAAGGTTTTCGACCGTCCTGAGTTCAAAAGTGATGTCTGTTTTGCCGTTTGATCTCTCGTTTATTGTGAAATGACTATAATGCCCCTAAAATACATAAAATATTTAATTAAAATAAAACACACATAATTAAATTACAAAAAAGGTAAAACACATAAAAGTAAGGATTATTAGTAAGACTTGAAATGTAAAATGATGGTTTTCTCCTTTATAAATATGTATTTTCTAACACTCAACAATAAGTATAAAAAATCCACAGATCTTTGGCTTATTTAAGATATTTCCTGTTGGTTTTACATGCCATTAATAAACCATGTAGCTCGTTTTCGTGTGAAGAATATGCAAGGAAGAGATTCAGAACAATTCTGGCTATACACTTAAAAGGAGACCTTGATGCTACAATTGCAAGCTAATTAGATAAAAAATTCTAACAAATTTATGTCTTGATGTCTACAAGAAAACATGCATGTGCTGCCTTTACATGCAGGTATAGTATTTACCCAGCTTATAGTTTGTAACATAAAGACAGCTCATATCTAGCAAACATAGATTTTTTGAACTCACATAAGAGGTAATAGTATAGCTCAATCAATTAGATCTCTTGAAACCCATTCGATAAGATGACAGTTTATGGTTGAACTCAATAACTCGACTTAATTTTTATTGATGTTTATTTATGTAAGGCCGAGTGAAGTTTAGAACTCTATGAAAATTTTAGAAGGCTCAAGGAAAGTTGAAATACTTATAAGAATAATAACATAAACTTATTCAACCTTGAGTCTTGATCTAAATTGAGTAAGAGAAATAAAAACACTAAGTCTATTTAAAGTTAAAAGCTTTAAAACCTGCTCAATGTAAGGTATAAAAGCTTAAATTGACAAGAGTTGTTTAAAGTTACTTAGGTCAGTGCAAGGTTAAAAGCCTTAAAGCCTATTTCAGATAAGGCATAAGACCTTAAACCGAAAAGAGTAGCTTAAAATTGCTTAAGTTAATTAAAGGTTAAAAACCTTAAAATTTGCTCTAGATAATGCATAAAATGTTAAACTAACAATACATACTTACCCATGACATGGTTAGCAGAGAAAGCAAAATAAGTTGCTTAAGGTTTTCAGTTTGTAAAAAATTATAAACTTTATAGTTTCTAGTCTTGATTTGTTTCACTCTCAACAGTAGAAACTGGAAGACTGGTGTTTAGAGAATAAAATAGGTGACCACAATCTTCTCAAAGCAAAAGAGAGCAAATAGTTGAGAGGCTATTAGGAGAAAATTCTGGTGCTTTGAGCATATCAGCTCGACCAGGTGGTAATTTTGGTCACCTCGACTAGGTGGTAATCTTGATGACCATGAGCAGAACATTTCGACCATAAGGTAATTCTTTAGACCATGAGCAAACTATTTCGACTAGAAGGTAATTCTTGAGACCATGAGCAGAACATTTCGACCAGAAGGTAATTCTTTAGACCATGAGCAAACTATTTCGACTAGAAGGTAATTCTTGAGACCATGAGCATATGGGTTTAAGGAGACTAGAACCGGGTCAGACCAAAGACCCCAATTAAGTTCAACTGACAAGTTCCTTCTAAAACGTTGGGCATAACGTCCATGCACGCTCAGCTGCTATAATTACAGCTCAATAACTACTTTGTAACAGGTGTATTCAACCCAGTAACGCCAACGCATTAAAGATAGTTCGACAATTCCAAATGCCTATAAAGGTACTAAAAAATCCAAAGAGGGGGGACTCTCCTTCTCAATGTTAATTTTTTTGTTACATTTACTTAAGGTTATATTATTCATAAAAACCAAAAATTACATATTTTATTTTTTCCGTAAACCCATAAACTGACTTGGCCGTCGAAGGATTTACGCTGGAAAAAGTTCCAGCGCCTCTTACCGTTCTTTGTAATTTTAGGTGTTTGCGAGTTATATACTAGTGATCGTAAGCTGCTTCCCCAACAAATAAATTTAATGTTGACCCAGAGATTTGATATCCAGTCTGTAACCGACCAAAATTTGACGTCGACAATAACCAATGAATGTTAGCCAAACGTAAGGACAAGGCATCCACATCTGCTCTTATTTTTTATTTGTTAATTTAAGAAAACAACTATAACCGTATTGTTTCTCAAATTGCTTAGCCAGGTGGCTGATGAATCTAGTAAGACGAGATCGTGCATGCAAGCGGTATGCACGTGGTGAAAAGCCACCAATATCATAACATGGTTATATATTTCACCACATCACATGGTTATATATTTGGGTGTTGAATCTTTCTCTAGTGCGGATATCAAATACAATAAAACACATATTTTAATACATTGAATATTGTGTATTTTTATTAGTTAATGTATTCAAAATTGACATCTTTACTTTAACAAAGTGAAAACACTCTCATTAAAAAATGACCTCATACATACATATGTATGTATGTATGTATGTATGTATATATGTATGTATAACAAAATTCGTAATATTAACAACAAAATATTTAATTCTTTCGATTTAGTGTTTTGAATTTCACTTGTAAGAAATTTACAATTTTAGCACAACAGTCTTTTAAGATAACAAAAATAAATGTGGCCCAATACTATTATGCCATAAATAAAGCTCATAATTACTCTCTATATACATGTTAATATTTAATACATGTGACCCCAAAAGGAAGTATGATTATGGAAAAAATTTCAGTGCTTAATTTAGATCTAGAGTTAACTTGTACTTATCTTTTCATGATTTTTTGTTATTCGTACATTTATAATAATATAAAGTTAAAATTTAATAACATATTTTCTTACCTAATAATTAATAATCTCATTTTTTTAAAAAGATCTATACAAAGTTCGGCTTAATATTGAATTAGTTTAGAAGATTGCTCGTCACAAAAGAAATATAGTTGTATTCGTTCACTAAACAACCTTTTAATTGCATATGGCCGGTTTTTAACATTCTTTATGGTTTTTATTGAATTTAGGAAGCTATAACTACAATAGTTCACATTTTTTTAAATTGGTTATTGTCTTTTTCATGCTTTGCGGAAGATTCTAGAAAAATGATATTTTGAATATATATTATTCCTCCTCATCTTACTATGGAGAAAAAAATTCTAACATGATCTTTATTTTGAGAGCAAAATGAAAACGAAAACCAAACTGAGTCCAAATAAATATGGTAAAGTAATGACTTATCTTCATATTATATATCAAATGGGTTATAAGCTTTTTTATTTAAAAACTCCAGACTTGTCAAAAAGTTAGTGTAAGGAAAGAGAGAGAAAAAAAGAAAAAAGTAAGAAAGAAAGTGGCAAACCGCTAAGGAAAAGAAAAAATAAAATAAAAATAAAATATTAAATGAATAATAGCCAATTTTGGTTATAAAAGGAGGCGCTTCACCTCATTTGCATTCATCTTATTTTCTTCAGCTTATTTCTTCTCTTAAGAGTAAGAAGCAAAGAGAGTTGAGAGTGTCATACTTTTAAACTCTTATTTTAGTGATTTGAGAGATTGGGTGTATTAGAGTTTTAGGTAGTGAGCCAAAATATTACAATACTTGTAATCCTCATTTGACTAGTAAAATATTTTTCTTCTGTCTTCGCCCGTGGATATAAGCTAAAAGTCGAACCACGTAATTTTTGGAGTTCCTGTGTGATTCTATTGTCTCATTATTTCTCAATTTCACTTTAGTTGCATGTCTGCTTCACCCATCAATTTTCTAATAATTGTATCAGAGCTATTGATTGAATTTTTTGAATCGAGTATTGTTCACGTGAATGGTAATGTTCACGTATATGGTACTACTTACATATACGGTACTGTT
Organism: Citrus australasica; assembly: GCA_029618585.1. NCBI lineage: Eukaryota > Viridiplantae > Streptophyta > Magnoliopsida > Sapindales > Rutaceae > Citrus > Citrus australasica. The sequence continues at coordinate 8,651,649 of JARCIV010000004.1, forward strand.
CACGAGAAATGGCAGGAGCGATCCAAGAATTTTATAGTGCAAAACAGGGAATAGTAGTGTGAGTGGAGTAATCATGTGGTTTTATATATACCTAGGAAAGTTCTGTCACAAAACCAATAAGAGCCGAAGGAGTCTGGATTTTAAGTGAAACCGTTGTGACCCCTCCAGTCTTTCCTAGGAATTTTCTTAGTGTGCATTTTCACACATACAACTATTCAAGGTGGTACACTAACTTGTGTGCGGTATTTATCAACAAAATGACAACAAAGTATGAAATTGAAAAGTTCAACGAGAACAATTTCTCGTTGTGGAAAATGAAGATGAAGGCTATATTGAGGAAAAATAATTGCTTGGCAATAATTGGAGAAAACCCCACGGAGATAACTGATGATGACAAGTGGAATGAGATGAACGACAATGTCATTACTAATCTACACTTGGCACTTGCAAATGGGGTATTATCCAGTGTGGCAGAGAAAAAGACAACAAAGGAAATATGAGATACTTTCACAAGACTAAATGAAGTCAAATCACTACACAACGAGATCTTCTTGAAAAAGAAACTTTACATTGTTCGAATAGCGGAATCTACATCGGTGACCGACCATATCAACACCTTGAAGACTCTATTTTCGCAACTCACAATGCTGGGTCACAAAATAGAGGAAAATGAACATGTGGAGCTTCTACTTCATAGTCTACCAGATTCATATGATCAACTCATTATCAATCTGACAAATAACAATCACGCGAACAATCTAGTTTTCGATGATGTTGTAGCCTTCATATTAAATTGAGAGAGTAGTCGGAAAAATAAGAAAGACAAATAATTAAGTTCATAACAAGCAGAAACACTATCAGTGATGAAATGGAGATTAACAGAATGTGACCCCAGTGGGAGTCACAATCATGGTAAATCAAAATCCAGAAGTAAAAAGAATGTCAAATGCTACAATTATGGTAAGAAAGGGCATATCAAGAAAAGTGTTGGAACTACCAGAAGAGAAGAGAGAGTAAAGATTATGAGTCATCAAATGTTCAGGGGTATGTAGCAAGTACCTCGAATGATGGAAAAATTCTTTACAGCGGTGCATCAACTATTTTAGAGGGTAAAAATGGCTATCTGACGTTTGGCTTATACACTTAGGAGCTACCTAGCACATGACCTCTCGGAGAGAATGGTTCCATATATATAAACCTATCTTAGGAGGATATGTATACATGTGAGATGATCATACCTTGGAGATTGTTGGTATTGGTACTGTTAAAATCAAAATATTTGATGGTACAGTTCACAAAATTAAGGAGGTACAACATGTCAATGGCCTGAAGAAAAATCTATTGTCTTTGGAACAAATAGATAGTCTTGGGTGTAAAACCTACATTGAAAATGGGATCATGAAGATTGCTAGAGGCGCGCTTGTGTTGATGAAGACAAAAAAGATCAATGCTAATTTGTTCATGCTTAAAGGGAAAATCTACATGAAACTGATGCATGTGTCGTGTCAAATAGAGAAGAGTCGACAATAATGTGACACCTCAAACTCGACCACATGTCAGAACAAGGTTTGAAGATTCTCTCTGAAGAAAAGTTGCTTCCAGGGTTCAAATCGGTGAACTTACTATTTTGTGAGCATTGTGTTATAAGTAAGCAGTATATATTGAAGTTCAGCAGATATGTTGCTAGAAGTAATTGCATTCTAGACTTAGTTTATTCTGATATTTGGGAATCACTGGACATATCCATGGGAGGTGCAAAGTACACAATGACTTTTATTGATGATTATTCCCGGAGATGTTGAGTGTATCTAATCAAGAAAAAGTCAGGTGTGTTTTCAGTATTCAAACAGTACAAAGCGCGGGTTGAACTTGAATATGGGAAAATGATTAAGTGCTTGATAACAAATAATAATGGAGAGTATTGTTGATTAATTTGTACTCAAGTGCTATTGATGGCAATGTGCAAGTGTACACAACAAGTAATAAAGTGATGAGTATTCAAGATCGTCTCCACAGGAATTGATGCTACTCACAATGTTATAGCAATCACAATAGTGCAATATGATTTTATCTCAAGTTGAACAAATTTAAAGTTGATTACTACCGAACCTAACTATTGTAAAGAAATAAAACAAATAAATGTAGTAATAAAATAAGTTAAATAAATTGCGTAAAAGAATCAAATGAGAATGAGATAGTTGAATGATCAAACTCTCTTTATGAGTTGATTGCTTTTCATCAAATTAACACCAGTTGCTACATCAATTTCTATAGCACTGGGCAAAATTATGTTGTATCCTCAGCTATCGCGTGTTGAACTTCTCATACCCTTACGCATCTTAATAATGACAAATTGCTATTCTACCTAAGGCATGGCATTATAAGCATATTCTCTCTCTACCCTAAAAGGTGAATGCCTATATCTAGTTCTTCACAAATCTTAACTCTAAGTATAGCCCTTATGGGATTCAAGATAAACTTAATCCAGGAAACTCAAATTAAGATCAACTATTACTCTAATAATATCCACTAAGACACGCCCTTTTGCGGTTCTATCTTAACTTGAACTATTAAATGGGTGGTCAACCGAAATAACAGTTATAATCAAAGCTATTAGAGTAAAATGCTACAGCAATTATATAGCAACTCATAAGAACAGTCAAAGACCCATTAGATTGTTTGTCATCAAACTACAAGCAAGTTTAGTTCATACTTTGCAAAAGAAAAACAAACAACAAAATATTGGTCATGCAATACATCGGTTCAATCAAAGAGTAAAGAAAAGAACAATTGGAGAACGATAAAGATTGAATCCAGATAAGTCTGCTGAATTTGTCACTGATACAGAATCGGTTCCCTTGAATTCTTGTTGTCTTCTCCTTTTCCTCTTGATTTTTCCAATGTGGATTCCCTTTTTCCACTGTTTTATGTGATGCGCGCCTTCTTTTATAACTGAAAACTAGGGTAAACAAATGTATAGGGTGTGCATGAGCCAAATTAAGAAACTGTAGATCGCTATTCTGTAGATTTCCCACGCTAAGCTTTCTCTGTCGTTGTTTCAGGATTGCTACAACAATGGGTTCTCCCTCAACTGCTACAGCACTGCACTGCTCCAGATTCTATTTCACTTCTTTGGTGGCCATATTCTTCCTCCCTTTTGCTATTCTACTGCATCAGCATCCCTTCCATGATTTATAAGCTTATGAAAACCTACAATTATGCATATGTTTTGAGCACAAATTACTCTAAATCAAGCAAAACTTATTAAGACTAAACTAAAATAAATGTTTATGCAAAACGTAACGAAAATGTAATAAAAGCAAATCATTTACTCTCTAAGTGATCTTGATTTAAGTTTAGAATTGCCATAATAACTCTCATTTCATGGAGTTATCACACCCCCCAAACTTAGATCGTTACTTGTCTTCAAGTAATGACAACATACTAACATTTTATGTACACAATCATGTAATAAAAAACTTAGCTCTGTCATCAAATTTGCAAAGATTCTTCCACCCTCATATTTCAATTTTAATCATGCAACATAGCCATAGCAGTTCAGTTCTAAACTTAAGCTTCCTTCTGTCCAGAGTGTGTGTGTGCCACTTTGATCATATTCTAAAGGTGCTACAACATTACCAAAATATTGTATGTAATTCAGAGGTAGAACACAATTATATTCATATATGAGGTAAAAGACATCACACGTACTCAAACTATGCTATGATAAAAACAAAAACTTAAGAATACTCAACCATTTTCACTGCAACATTTATTTTTCATGTGAATGTCAATTACTTGTAATAATGACACCTAATTACTTAATCAATACAAAAATCGGAGTTCCTGTAGCAATGTCTGTACCATCGCCTTATCTAAAGATATATTTTAACTCAAGGCTGAACACGGAGCTCATAAACAGACATGGCTACTCAATATCCTAGACAAATGGTTTTTTTTCTCTTTTTGTTTGTTTTGTTTGTGCTACAACAGTACTCATAACTCTTGTTGCTTTTGGACTCAAGTTTGCATGTGGGGTACATACCCAACCCTGGTTACTCAGCAACTTGAGTCATTGGAGCCAAATTCAATTCATAATCAGCATAGTTTAACCAAAATTTTCCCCCCAATTTGAGATATTCTAATCTTTCTTGTTTTCTTGGCTTTGCTATGACATCCTCATAAAACCCAATCAAAGTCTAAGTGTCAGGACAAAATTTCGACATCCACCTACAACTATCTCTACTTGGCTTCTCATAAATACTGAATAACACACATTTTATCTTCATTAGGTTTTCAAATCCATACACAAATATTAGATAACAGAGCATCACACAACACAATCATAAACATACATTCAGAACACACAGAAACACACCCCCAAATTTAAATGGTGTTGTGTCCTCACAAGCACACAAAAACAAAAACACAGAACCAGACAAGGACATGTAGAATGAATCAGAAAATGAAAACTTAACGAAAGAAAAGTTTTGCAAAACTAAATAAAATAACTAGCAAGAAGAGGATACTCCCCTGTTGTTTGGACATTGATGCAACATTGTGTAGTGACATCAACATTTTTTGGATGCACTGCACAGCTTATCCTTAGAGGATTCTTGTGGTGAGGTAGCTAGCAACGCCTTTTTCTTTTTCGACAATGGGCTGGTGGGAGGGGTTGCAGTTAGGGCATCATACTTGGTTAAACCAGATTTGATCATTTTTTGTTCTGGTGATGCTGCTGCAGTAACGCTTCCAAAAGTGCCTTTATTTCTTTTGATGGGTCCTCTAGGACAAGCACGAATAGGTTTACTGGGAGTTTGTTGTGGAGGAGCTGAGGTTAGGGCATCAGCTACATGTCCCTCAGCTGTGATGGCGGCGATGATGTCAAGCAGCTGCTTAGCCTCTATGGTGAAATTCTAACTAGGCAACCCAAGAGGGGGGGTGAATTGGGATTTTATAAATTATTCGACTAAAAACAAATTATCATGCAAATTCAAAAACGAAATTAAACAGTGATAAATAAATTGTTCACAAATTAAAAGGATAAGGGAAGAGAGAATCAAACACAACGATGTTTACGTGGTTCGGCCAACCTCGCCTACGTCCACGCCTCCAAGCTTTCCGGGCTTGAGGATTTCACTAAGCAAGCCTCCAAGGCTTCAATTGCTTACACTTGACTTCCAAGGTGTCAATAACCTTTACAACAAGAGATTATCCCCAATCTCTTAACCCAAGTGTATCCCAACACTCACAATCCCTCAAAATGAAAGATTACAAATTATTTTTCTTTCACACTATATTTAAGATTACAAATCAAAGCTCAAAGTGTGAATTGAAGAAGTGAAACTATATTTTTAGCTTTTGTGAAGATTGCAAACTCGAGTATAAGCTCAATGGTTGTGTTGTGATCAGTCTTCTTTGAATTTGAATGAGCTTATTTATAAGTAGAACTGAAAAATTAGCCGTTATGCACTGTCGGCCCGAAAACGGTTCACCGTTTATTGGTTAACGGTTAACCGTTTGCGCTGGTCAATGTTACCGTTGGGCCAGATTTCAAATAAACGGTTTGCCGTTAAGATTACCCTTTCGCCGTTAACGTCCAGAGACCTGCAAAATGAATACCGGTTATCCATTTCAAGTAAACGGCTAAGGCTTTGCATGAGGTGACTCTCTGGATGTTATCGGTTAACCGTTTGTATATAAACGGTTCACCGTTAGTGTCCAGTAACCTGCAAAAAGAACAACGGTTATTCGTTTAAGTAAACGGCTAAGGCTTTGTGTGAAATGACTCTCTGGATGTTATCGGTTAACCGTTTGTAGTAAACAGTTCACCGTTAGCTTCCAGTAAGCTTTCCATTTCTGTTTTTCACTAAACGGTTAGAGCCTAGGCAAACCTTTGCTCTCTAGTCGTAATCGGTTAACCGTTTATAAATAATCGGTTCACCATTTTCTGCCAGAAACACATTTTAAACCAGTTTTTGCAAAGAATCTTTTTCCAATTTAAAAACATCTTTTATAAGCATGAATGGAGCAGTTTTTATGACTTTCATTTGTTAAGAAATAACTCCAATATTTTTATCAAAAATCATTTAAAGTTTGTTATTATCAAAATCAATATTATTAACATATTCATGTTAACAATCTCCCCATTTTTGATGATGACAAACTTTGTTCAAAATTTGGCTCCCCCTCAATATATGCTCCCCCTTAATGTATGGCCAATTTAAGAAATGGTCAATAAAAAGATTTTTGCTCAAATAAGCATATTCAAATCTTCTCATTTCAAAATGCATCATTTCCCATTTTTTTTTAAAAAAAAACATTTACAAATCCATTCTAATCCATTAAGACTCCCAAATTATCTCCCCCTTCATCATCAAAAAGAAAAAGAGAAAAGAAAGAAACGCAAGGTCGGTTTGTGGCGAGCAAAAATTTGACCAGAGTTTCCCCTTAAAAATGAGTAAAACCATTTATACATAAGAGAGAAAAACACTTCCAAAATGTCATAATAATCAACTCCATCACCAACCCAACAACACCATTAGCAAATCAACACTTCAATAATCAATAATCCACAATTCATATCAATCTCAATCAAGACATCCAATATCAAGAATAAGCATAAAACCACGGCATCAAAATCCAGAAATAGCATATAGCAGTAAAAACATACATGGCAAAATGCAAATAATCAAAATATGAACTGTATGTGCGAAAACATAATCCAGAAACTAATGAGGTGGTGGAGGAGAAGATGAGCTCCCCGGATCATAACCAAGGATGCCGAGAAGGATGCGCTGAGCATGGATAATCTCAAGCTGATGATCGATGCTCTGCCGCTGAAAGGTCTCAAAATCATATCGCAACTGCTGGTGATCTCGAGAAATTGTGTCCAACCGATCAAGAATCAGCTGCTGCATACTGTCGGGAGCGGGTGGCTGAGCTGGAGCATGAGGTGGCATAGAGGCAGCTGGCTGCTCAGGCGCAGCTAATGACTCCGAAACAGTGGATGGCTCAGGTGCAGGTGGTGGCTCAGAGGAGGACGGAATGTCAGCATCCGTGGCACGCTCCTTAAGGTCAGAGTCAGCAGGAGGCCGAGGAACAAATCGGCGACGCGGAGGAGGTGGCTGAGCTCCTAATCTAAAGTCAGGAAGCTTATCAGGAGGATAGACATCATTAAGCATCCGATTGTCCTCCGGAGCTATCAAGGTATCCCGGTTTTTGGAGTTGCTGGTTTTAATCCACATCCCATTCCTCCAAGAAAAGCCAATACTCGTCATTGCCTCGGGACCAATCCGTTTAGTCTCCATATGTCCAGTATCTAGGAGAGGCACACCAAAGTGACGCAGTATCCTAGTAATGATACTACCATACGGAAGCAAGCGGTGATTAACCGCAGGGGTACTCAACATATGTCGCACAATGATATACGAGAGGTTTATAGGACGATCTGAAAGTAGGCTATCCAGTATGCCCACGTCCAACCTCGTGACCTCATCCGTGTGACCCTTCCTAGGTGTCACTATGTGCTGTAGAATAGAATGCAGAATACGGACTTGGAGAGGTAAAAGTTGAGACCGAAATGGAAGCAAACAAATATCATCAGATAGGTCTCTACGGCGACATATATGACGGACTGCATCCGTATGACTAAAATGGTCAAAACAAAGGATTTTCCTAGAGGTGTATATGTCATGTCCAGCACACCGGATACCAAGATATTCAGCTAAATCCGCATCATCAAATTCAATTTGGATACCACCAACTTGAGTAATTATCCTATGTTCGCGACTATGGGAAATATCCATGTTTGAGTAAAATACTCGTACCAAGTTAGGATACACTCGCTCAGCAAAGTTAATGGCAGACTCCCAAGGCATAAGCATATCCCGAACACTTCTATCACAAACAACTAAGTTCCGGAAATCATTAAGATTAACACAAGAGGAGTCAAGTACCTTTCGCCCATCGAAGCGGTCCTCGAACCGTTTCGCCAAAGGAGGAGTGGGGAAGTGAATTCTAGCAAATTCAGTGACTTCCCTTGGCCGTATGGGATTCGCCCGAGGTGTAGACTTTTGCCGGACATTTCTCCGAGAGGTTTCAGCCATGGAGGTGACAGTGGAGTGAAACACAGCGAGAGAGAGAGAAAAGAATCGGTGATTTGATGAGAAATGAGTAAGGAATGTGAATGTGAGGCTCAATTTGGTTGAAAAAAGGGGACAAAATGGATCAAAAATGGAGAAACCCAACTCGCGGCAGTTAGGGTTCAAATTTGGGATTTTTCGATTTGAGGTTTTGAATCGGTGAAATGGTTTTAAAGATGATAGAAAATGATTTAATCGGTTTGATTTAGCTCAAGAAGCAAGAAAAATGAAGATTTGAGGAAGAGGAAAGCTTCGGCTGCGCAACGATGGAGAAAACGGTGAGAGGGTAACTGGAGAGGAAGAAGAGAAAGGCTTTGAACAGTTTTAAAACGCGAAAACAGTTAACCGTTTATAATAAACGGCTAGAGGGTAACGAACAGAGGCTTGAGACTGGTTAACGGTGAAAGCCTAATTGCTTAACGGTTAATGGGTAACACTTAGAAGACTTACTGCCAACAAACGGTTCACCGTTTGTAGAAAACGGTGAAAGGGTAAGAAGACAGTCACAAAATTCTAGTTTCTGGAGCAAAACGGTTCACCGTTTACTGGAAACGGTTATCCGTTTATTTTATCTAAATTTTCGCACATTTGATTTAATATTTGGCCAGCAATTAATAAATTCTCAGATCATTTAATTAATGCATGATTCATGAACAAGTTTTTCAACCAATTTATTCATACAAACAAGACATAATCAAGGCAAATTCATCATTTGACAATCAAGCTTAAGCAATTCATAACAATTATTTCACAATTATAAGTCAATCAATTCAGTACATTCAATAACATGAATAGAGACATTAATGTGAAAATTTCATCATCCCAAGTTCATGCCGAATTTTTAAAAATTGTTCTTCGCAAAGTGGTTTAGTGAAAATATCGGCAAGTTGTTTTTCCGTAGAAATAAACTCTAATGCAATATATCCCTTTTGAACATGGTCTCTCAAGAAATGATGTCTAATTTCTATATGCTTGGTTCTAGAGTGTTGAATGGGATTCTTTGAAAGATTTATAGCACTAGTATTATCACACTTAATAGGAATTTGTTCAAGATGAATGCCATAATCTCTAAGTGTTTGTTTCATCCAAAGTGCCTGTGCACAACAACTTCCGGCGGCTATATATTCAGCCTCGGTAGTTGAAAGAGCAACATAATTTTGTTTCTTACTAAACCATGAAACAAGTGAGTGTCTTAGAACGAAACAAGTTCCACTAGTGCTCTTCCTATCCACTTTATGACCAGCAAAATCCGCATCCGAAAAACATGTTAAATCTATATGAGTTCCCCTAGGATACCAAAGGCCAACATCTATGGTTCCAATCAAATAACGAAAAATTCTTTTAACAGCAAGCAAATGGGATTCTTTGGGACATGATTGAAATCTTGCACACAAACATACACTAAACATGATATCGGGTCTACTTGCAGTCAAATAAAGTAAAGATCCGATCATACCTCGATACATTTTGATATCCACTTCTTTACCTTTTTCATCTTTATCAAGCTTGATGGTAGTGCTTTTTGCAGTTCCACTTTCATAGCCAAACCTTTTGAGTAGATCTCCCACGTACTTGGCTTGGTTTATGAAAATGCCTTCCTCGTTTTGTTTGATTTGAAGTCCAAGGAAATACTTCAGCTCTCCCATCATACTCATCTCAAACTCTTGACTCATACATGATGAAAATTCTTTACACAACAACTCATTAGTAGAACCAAAAATGCTATCATCAACATAGATTTGAACAATAAGTATGTCTTGGTTCTTATTCTTAACAAAAAGAGTTGTGTCCGCTTTTCCCATTGAAAAATTATTATCCAACAAGAAATTTTTAAGCCTATCATACCATGCTCTAGGAGCTTGTTTTAAACCATATAAAGCCTTGGATAACTTATACACATGATTTGGAAATTTTTTATTTTCAAAACCAGGAGGTTGTTTCACATAAACTTCCTCCATAATATATCCATTTAAGAAAGCACTTTTGACATCCATTTGATATAGAATAAAATCTTTATGACATGCATATGCTAACAACATCCTAATGGATTCTAATCTTGCTACAGGTGCAAAAGTTTCATCAAAATCAATTCCTTCTTCTTGGTTGTAACCTTGAGCCACTAGTCTAGCTTTATTTCTTACAACCACACCGGATTCATCCATTTTATTTCTAAATACTCATTTAGTGCCTATAATGGATTGATGTTCCGGACAAGGAACTAATTCCCACACATTGTTTCTCTCAAATTGATTCAACTCCTCTTGCATTGCCATAATCCAAGATTCATCATTTTCAGCATCCGCAAAAGATTTTGGTTCAAATTGAGAAATGAATGCAGCATGCTCACATGTGTTCCTAAGAGATGATCTAGTGGTAACACCTCGTGAGGGATCTCCTAATATTACATCTTTAGGGTGAGAGGAAACATACCTCCACTCCTTGGGGAGTGTTTGAGAAGTACCTTCATTTTGCTCCACATTTGGTTCTTCATGATGCTCCTCTTGAATTCCATTTTTTGTGTCTTCTTGGTTGTCATTTGATGCTTCTTCTTGTTGTTCTTCTTCTGCATTATCATTAACAATGGCTTTCTCCGTAGAGGAGGGATTAGACTCATCAAAAGTAACATGCATAGATTCCTCCACAACCAAAGTTCTTTTGTTATAAACTCTATAAGCTTTGCTTGAATTTGAATATCCAAGAAAAATACCAACATCAGATTTTGGATCAAATTTACCAAGATTATCTTTTGTGTTCAAAACAAAACATTTGCATCCAAACACTTTAAAATAACCAATGTTGGGTTTTCTATTTTTCCAAAGCTCATATAGAGTTTTATTAAGATTAGGTCTAATCTACACCCGATTTAAAACATAACAAGCAGTGTTGACGGCTTCGGCCCAAAAATACTTAGGCAAAGAGTTTTCATTCAACATGGTCCTAGCCATTTCTTGAATAGACCTATTCTTTCTTTCTACTACTCCATTTTGTTGTGGAGTCCTAGGTGATGAAAATTGATGTTCAATGCCAAAATCATTACAAAAATTTTCAAATACATGGTTTTCAAATTCTCCACCATGATCACTTCTAATACAAGAAATAGAATAGCCTTTTTTCATTTTGAACCTTTTTATGGAAAATTCGAAATGCATCAATGGCATCATCCTTATTAGCTAAGAACAATACCCATGTGTATCTAGAATAGTCATCCACAATTACAAATGCATAATATTTGCCACTTAAACTAGCATATCTTGAAGGTCCAAACAAATATATATGAAGTAATTGAAGCGGTTTTGAAGTAGAGATATGATTCTTGTTTTTTAATGAAGTCTTGATTTGTTTTCCAAATTGACATGCTTCACAAATTCCATCTTTTTGAAAACTGATATTTGGAAGACCTTTAACTAAATCATTTTTCACAATTTTTGAAATCAAATCCATGCTTGCATGTCCTAATCTTCTATGCCTTAGCCAACTATCATCATGTAATGCAGAAAAACATTTATCAAGAGTAGATGCACATTCTATGTCAATGGTATAAACATTACCACATTTATTTCCCATAAACAAAGTTTTCCCATCACGTGCATTCTCAATAACACAACTTGATTTATCAAAAACAACTTTATAACCTTTGTCACACAATTGACTAATGCTTATTAAATTATGTTTCAAATTTTCAACCAAACACACATTCTCAATTAAGGTTGAAGATACTTTACCAACATTTCCAATTCCAAGGATTTTTCCTTTTGAGTTGTCTCCAAAAGATACGTCTCCACTATTTTCAATTTTGGTGAAGCTTGAGAACCAAGAATAGCTCCCTGTCATGTGTCTTGAACAACCACTGTCCAAGTACCACTTATTCTTCTTCTTCTTCAAGCCCTGCAGAGAAAATCTCAAGTTTTAGGTACCCAAACCTTTTTGGGTCCTTGAGAGTTAGCAATGGTTCCTTTTGGAACCCAAACACATTTCATACCATAATATGCATTTCTCTTCAATGCACATTTATTTTTCATATGACCATCTTGATTACAATAATGACATGTAATTTTATTGCTAATCGATGTATTCCTCACAAAATAGTTCTTGTAGAATTTTTGTTTCAAATTTGGTTTATAACCAATGCCACTTTTGTCAAATACACATTTTTGTGAGTTTAGCAAATTATCCAACATCTTTTGCCCATTTGTAAATTTCAAGACAATCTCATTTAACTCATTACTCTTTTTCTTCAGCATTTTATTTTCATTTTTCAACTCATCTATGTGTGATTCTAAGTGCTCATGTATGATGTTAGGCTTCTCATTTGATAATGCAATTTCATCATGCAAAGTTTTGTTTCCTACTTCTAGGCATACAATTTTTGCATTTAAAGATTCACTTTCATTTTTAAGCTTTGCAATTTCCTTTTTAAGACATGCATTCTTTTTACCAATCTTCATCAACTCATTATGCAAATCTTTGAAGGCATCATACAATTCATCATAGGTAGGATCACTTACCTCATTGAGATCATCATCATCTCCTATTGCCATAAGTGCTAGGTTTGAGACTTCTTGCGATCCTTCCTCATCACTTGAATCTTCCTCGCTATCATCCCAAGTTGCGACCATGGCTTTCTTCTTGTGTTTGTTGATAAGTGGACACTCCAATCTAATATGGCCAGGCTTCTTGCATTCATAGCATGTGATTGCCTCCTTCTTCTCCCTATAGTTCTTGAAGTTTCTGAAATTTCTTCGCTCTCCGGTTTTCTTGAAGAATTTTCTGAACCTCCTTGCTAGCATGGCCAGCTCTTCATCATCCGGTTCACTCTCCCCATCACTCTCATGTTTTGAAGCTTTGAAAGCAATGTTTTTCTTCTTCTCCTCATGCCTTTTTTCTGCTGCCAAATCTTCCTCATATGAAATAAGAGAACCAATTAAGTCATCAAGAGGTAAAGTATTTAAATCTTTTGCTTCCTCAATGGCAGTCCTTTTTGGTCTCCATTCCTTAGGAAGTGACCTAATAATTTTCTTGACTTTTTCGCTATTTGAAAAAGTCTTCCCTAGAGCTCCTAGAGTGTTCACTATGTCCGTGAATCTAGTATACATAGAGTACACATTTTCATTTTGTTCCATTTGAAACAATTCATATTGCCTAGTGTACCTACTTATTTTAGATTCTTTCACTTGGTTTGTGCCTTCATAGACAACCTCAAGTTTGTGCCAAATCGCATTAGCACTTTCACAACTAGACACTCTATGAAACTCTTTCTTATCTAGTGCACAAAATAAAGCATTCATGACTTTAGAGTTTAGAGAGGCTTTTCTCTTTTCGAGTTCATTCCAATCCCGTGATGGTTTTGGAATATCTTCTCCGACTTCATTTTTAGTCAAAGGCATGAAAGGACCATCATTAACAATTTCCCAAATTTCATAATCTAAGGCTTGCAAATAAATTCTCATCCTAGTTTTCCAATAAGGGTAATCATTTCCATCAAAGAAAGGTGGTCTAGTGGTGGATTGTCCTTCCCTAAATGTGGAATCATATTGAGTTGCCATTGATCTTTATCTCTAGACGATTAAGTCTAAACAAGAGCACCAAGCTCTGATACCAAATGAAATTCTAACTAGGCAACCCAAGAGGGGGGGTGAATTGGGATTTTATAAATTATTCGACTAAAAACAAATTATCATGCAAATTCAAAAACGAAATTAAACAATGATAAATAAATTGTTCACAAATTAAAAGGATAAGGGAAGAGAGAATCAAACACAACGATGTTTACGTGGTTCGGCCAACCTCGCCTACGTCCACGCCTCCAAGCTTTCCGGGCTTGAGGATTTCACTAAGCAAGCCTCCAAGGCTTCAATTGCTTACACTTGACTTCCAAGGTGTCAATAACCTTTACAACAAGAGATTATCCCCAATCTCTTAACCCAAGTGTATCCCAACACTCACAATCCCTCAAAATGAAAGATTACAAATTATTTTTCTTTCACACTATATTTAAGATTACAAATCAAAGCTCAAAGTGTGAGTTGAAGAAGTGAAACTATGTTTTTAACTTTTGTGAAGATTGGAATGGGAGGCTCCTCTACAGGTTTATATTCTTCCTCATTTTGTATGATGTGCTTTTTTCTGGACTTGAAAGAGGTCCTGACTGGGGGTTCCTCACGTTCTTTCTCAGACTCTTCCTCTGCCTCTGTTGGTGAGCTGTCAGTTGCAGACTTGTCACTTTTTTCCTCAGGTTGGTCAGATTGGTCAGCAGCTTCTGAGTCAGCCTCTGCTTGTGGTTCTACTTCAGCTTTCTCTTCTGGTTCATCTGTGTCAGTGGCTTCTGTTGTGCAAATTTTATTGAACTCGCAAGCGCACGAATCTGTTGTAGTATAGATTAATGGTGACGAGTGTCGATCCCACGAGGAGGTGGATTTTAATTATATATAGAATTAATTCTGTAAATGGGTGGTTGGATTTATGGTGGAAATGATTTGAAATATGCTAAAACTTAAATTAAATTGGCGAAAATAAATTCTGAAATTGGAATTGAAATGGCAAGAATAAATTGAAGAGAATTATATTGAAATGACGTACTTGGGTATCTGGATCCGTATCAACATGCATCATGGGCTAAATATTCCTTATTAATACCAATTAAATCATGAGGGGGGAATCCACACCTCATGAACCACGCTCTAATAAATATGGTGCTAAGGGCTTATCGTGCCAAATAATAATAATCTTATACTAGGGAGCCGATGAAACCAGGGCGGTACTAGACAAGATTAGTATTATTTGTCAACGAAAAGTCAAAACATCCACAAAAACTAGAGGAGAATAGAAAATAAATTTACCAAATCAAGCCCATGACACATGTTGAGACTTCACCTTCAACCCAAGCTTAAAAGAAAATTAGTCACTCATAGTTGAACTAGGGGCAAAATGGGAATTTATTAAAATACGTAGAAAATACAAGATAGAGAGAGAATTACAGAAAATGGAGTCCAAAAATGGATTCAGAAGTGCCAAAATAGGGGGGGAGGCCCCCTTTTTATAGATACATCGAGTAAATCATGGCCATCGGATTAAAAACAGTTTGGACGCTCAGGATTGCGCCACGTCATCAGTCAACAGTAAAGTCAACAGTACGCGTGAACAGTACGCCGTTTGCACAGTAACACGGTTTGAACAGTAACGCCGTTTGCACAGTAATAATCTCATGTGTTGCATGTACCGTACGTGCATTTTTTGATCCACTAATATGCTGCCACGTCACCATAAACAGTACATGAGAATTTTAGTCCAACAGAATCTTGACACGTCATCAGTCAATGCCACGTCATCGATCCGTACATGTGAACAGTGTCGTAAACAGTAACGTAGACAGTACCCGTACATGTGAATAGTACCGTATATGTGAACAGTGCTCCTCCTAAGGTTTTCGACCGTCCTGAGTTCAAAAATGATGTCCGTTTTGCCATTTGATCTCTCGTTTATTATGAAATGACTATAATGCCCCTAAAATACATAAAATACTTAATTAAAATAAAACACACATAATTAAATTACAAGGAACTTAAACACATAAAAGTAAGGGTTGTTAGTAATACTTGATATGTAAAATAACGATTTTCTCCTTTATAAATATGCACTTTCTAACACTCAACAGCTTCTTCACTGACTTCTGCTGGAGCCTCTGTAATGTTGGTGTCAAAATTGTACTGCTGGAGCAATAAATCAGAGAAATTTCAGTGGGTACTTTTCATGTATACATCAAATTGGTTTAGATGGCTTTCCAGGTGCTGTAAATAGCTCCAAAACTGATCGTTTTCCCTTTGCTGAGCTTCAGCACATTGAGTCATGTTGGTGTTAGCTTATTTAGCTATACATATTGATTTTGATGATAACAAACCACATGTATTGATTAAACAAAGATTTATAAATTGTGTTTTATAATAAGAAAATGAGATTATAAAATCAAAGTGTTTTGGACTAAAATGAACATGTTTTAAAATCTTTAATATTGTTCTTAAATTTCAGATTTGGACCTATTTGAAATTATTTAAATATTTTGGGTCATTGTATAATTTCACAAAGTTTGGAAAAAATCATAATTTCAGAAAGTCTTGGGATTAACAAAGTAATATTTATAAATTCTCAAATTGGACCTATTTGCAAAGTTTCATAACGTTTTGGGCCATACTACAGTTTTATAAAGTTTTGGGGTCAAACTGTAAAATTGGAAACTATTTCACTGTAGCCGTTACTGTAGCAACCGGCAATCCGGATGTGTAAATCCGGAAATCCGGTTTCGGGGCAGATTGTTACCAAAATACAAGCGGCAATCCGGTTATCTCAAACGGCAATCTGGTTGCTGGGCAAAATTCATGCAAACCGAAAGCGGCAATCCGGATGTCAAATCCGGCAATCCGGATGCGGGCAGAATGTAACCAAAACACAACCGGAAATCCGGTTTCAACAAACGGCAATCCGGAGGTTTCAGAATTTCAAATTTGTGCTTGTAACGGTAACATCAAGCGGCTATCCGGTTTCCATATCCGGCAATCCGGTTCCGGCCAGAAATGAACATAACGGCTAGTTTTTTAGTTCTAACTATAAAAACTCAAATCCAACTCATTTTGAAG
This sequence comes from Citrus australasica, assembly GCA_029618585.1. NCBI lineage: Eukaryota > Viridiplantae > Streptophyta > Magnoliopsida > Sapindales > Rutaceae > Citrus > Citrus australasica. The sequence goes on from JARCIV010000004.1 coordinate 8,668,420, forward strand.
CTCTCCAACAAGCAAAAACAAAAAGCACACGTGATATCTTGAGTCTTCAAACTTCCAAGCTACTAGCATTAAATCATTTTCTTGTTCTTCATTTTTGAACATCTACTCATTGAGTGAGTTTCATTGTACTCTTCATTTATTTATCTTATTTGTGAAAGTTTGAGTGTGTGAGACACTTGAGTGAAGAGATTGGGAGATAATCTCTTAGTTGTAAAGGTTTATTGACACCTTGAAGTCAATTGTAATTGGTTGAAGCCTTGGAAAGGCTTGGATAATGAAATCCTCAAGCTTGGATCGCTTGGAGGCGTGGACGTAGGCGGGGTTTGCCGAACCACGTAAAAATTCGTGTGTTTGTTTCTCTTCTCCCTTACTCTTTAATTATTGTGCTTTTATTGAACTTATTGCTTTGAAGTTTTATTAAGACATTAGATTGCTTGTTGTGTGGATTTGCTAGGATAAGTTTTAAAATTCCAATTCACCCCCCCTCTTGGGTTGCACACTTATATTTCAATTGGTATCAGAGCGAGGTGCTCTTATTTAGACTTAACCGTCTTGAGCTAAAGATCAATGGCAACTCAAAACGATTCTCAATTTAGGGAAGGACAATCCACCACTAGACCACCTTACTTTGATGGGAATGATTACCCATATTGGAAAACTAGGATGAGAATTTACTTGCAAGCCTTAGATTATGAGATATGGGAAATTGTTAATGATGGTCCTTTCATGCCTTTGACTAAAAATGAAGTCGGAGAAGATATTCCAAAACTGTCACGGGATTGGAATGAGTTTGAAAAGAGAAAAGCATCTCTAAACTCCAAGGCCATGAATGCCCTGTTTTGTGCTTTAGATAAGAAAGAGTTTCATAGAGTGTCTAGTTGCGAAAGTGCTAATGAGATTTGGCACAAACTTGAGGTTGTCTATGAAGGGACAAACCAAGTGAAGGAATCTAAAATAAGTAGGTACACTCGACAATATGAATTGTTCCAAATGGAACAAAATGAAAATGTGTACTCTATGTATACTAGGTTTACGGACATAGTAAACACTCTAGGAGCTCTAGGGAAGACTTTTTCAAATAGCGAAAAAGTCAAGAAAATCATTAGGTCACTACCTAAGGAATGGAGACCAAAAAGGACTGCCATTGAGGAAGCAAATGATTTAAATGTATTACCTATTGATGATTTAATTGGTTCTCTAATTTCCTATGAAGAGGATTTGGCAGCTGAAAAATGGCATGAGGAAAAGAAGAAAAACATTGCTCTCAAGGCTTCAAAACGTGAGAGTGATGAGGAAAGCGAAATGGATGATGAGGAGTTGGCTATGTTGGCTAGAAGATTCAGAAAATTTTACAAGAAGAATAATGAGCAGAGAAAGTTCAGAGGCAACAAGAATAAGAAGAAGAAGAAGGAGCCAATCACTTGTTATGAATGCAAGAAGCCCGGACACATACGACCGGAATGTCCTCTTCTCAACAAACTCAAGAAGAAAGCTATGGTGGCCACATGGGATGATAGTGAAGAGGAAACAAGTGATGAGGATGAGCAACAAGAAATGACAAACTTAGCTCTCATGGCCGTTGGGGAAGAATCATGTGATGAACTTGATGAGGTAAGTATTCTTCCTACATATGATGAATTACATGATGCCTTTAAGGATTTGCATGATGAGTTGATGAAGATTGGTAAAAAGAATATATGTCTTAAAAAGAAGATGATAGAGCTTAAAAATGAAAATTAATCATTTAGTGCAAAGAGCACATGCCTAGAATTAGAAAATAAAACATTGCATGATAGCATGGCTTTATTTGAGAATTCTAGCACTTCACATGAGCACTTAGAGTCACACATGAATGACTTGAAAAATGAAAATGAAATGCTTAGAAAGAAGAGCAATGAATTAAATGAAATTGTGCTAAAATTCACAAACGGTCAAAAGATGTTGGATAATTTGCTAAACTCACAAAAATGTGTATTCGACAAAAGTGGCATTGGTTATAAACCAAATTTGAAACAAAAATCTTACAAGAGCTATTTTGTGAAGAATACATCTATTAACAATCAAATTGTATGTCATTATTGTAATCAAGATGGCCATATGAAAAATAGATGTGCAGTGAAGAGAAATGCATATTATGGGATGAAATGTGTTTGGGTTCCGAAAGGAACCATTTCTAACTCTCAAGGACCCAAAAAGATTTGGGTACCTAAAATTTAAAATTTTCTCTACAAGGCTTGAAGAAGAAGAAGAATAAGTGGTACTTGGACAGCGGTTGTTCAAGACACATGACAGGGAATTATTCTTGGTTTTCAAGCTTCACTAAGATCGAAAATGGTGGAGATGTATCATTTGGAGATAATTCAAAAGGAAAAATCATTGGGATTGGAAATGTCGGTAATGTATCCTCTACTCTCATTGAAAGTGTGTGTTTAGTTGAAAACTTGAAACACAACTTGCTTAGCATTAGTCAATTATGCGATAAAGGATATAAAGTTATCTTTGATGAATCAAAATGTGTTATTGAGAATGCATGTGATGGGAAAGTCTTGTTTGTGGGAAATAGATGCGTTAATGTCTATACCATTAATATAGATTGTGCATCATTACATGATAAATGTCTCTCCGCATTGCATGATGATGGTTGGTTGTGGCATAGAAGATTAGGTCATGCAAGCATGGATTTGATTTCAAAAATCGTGAAAAATGATTTAGTTAAAGGTCTTCCAAAAATCTCTTTTCAAAAAGATAGTATTTGTGAAGCATGCCAATTTGGAAAACAAATCAAGATTTCCTTCAAAAGAAATAATCATATCTCTACTTCAAAACCACTTCAAATGCTCCATATAGATTTGTTTGGACCTTTTAGATATGCTAGTTTGAGTGGCAAATATTATGAATTTGTGATTGTGGATGATTACTCTAGATACACATGGGTATTGTTCTTAGCTAATAAGGATGATGCCATTGATGCATTTCGAACTTTCCATAAAAAGGTTCAAAATGAAAAAGGTTATTCAATTACTTGTATTAGAAGTGATCATGGTGGAGAGTTTGAAAATCATGCATTTGAAAATTTTTGTAATGACTTTGGCATTGAACATCAATTTTCATCACCTAGGACTCCACAGCAAAATGGAGTAGTAGAAAGAAAGAATAGGTCTATTCAAGAAATGGCTAGAACCATGTTGAATGAGAATTCTTTGCCTAAGTATTTTTGGGCCGAAGCCGTCAACACTGCTTGCTATGTTTTAAATCGGGTGTTGATTAGACCTAATCTTAATAAAACTCCATATGAGCTTTGGAAAAATAGAAAACCCAACATTGGCTATTTTAAAGTTTTTGGATGCAAATGTTTTGTTTTGAACACAAAAGATAATCTTGGTAAATTTGATCCAAAATCTGATGTTGGCATTTTTCTTGGTTATTCAAATTCAAGCAAAGCCTATAGAGTTTATAACAAAAGAACTTTGGTTGTGGAGGAATCTATGCATGTTACTTTTGATGAGTCTAATCCCTCCTCCACGGAGAAAGCTATTATTGATAATGCAGAAGAAGAACAACAAGAAGAAGCATCAAATGACAACCAATAAGACACAACAAATGGAATTCAAGAGGAGCATCATGAAGAACCAAATGTGGAGCCAAATGAAGGTACTTCTCAAACACTCCCCAAGGAGTGGAGGTATGTTTCCTATCACCCTAAAGATGTAATTTTAGGAGATCCCTCACGAGGTGTTACCACTAGATCATCACTTAGGAACACATGTGAGCATGCTGCATTCATTTCTCAAATTGAACCAAAATCTTTTGCGGATGCTGAAAATGATGAATCTTGGATTATGGCAATGCAAGAGGAGTTGAATCAATTTGAGAGAAACAATGTGTGGGAGTTAGTTCCTTGTCCGGAACATCAATCCATTATAGGCACTAAATGGGTATTTAGAAATAAAATGGATGAATCCGGTGTGGTTGTAAGAAATAAAGCTAGACTAGTGGCTCAAGGTTACAACCAAGAAGAAGGAATTGATTTTGATGAAACTTTTGCACCTGTAGCAAGATTAGAATCCATTAGGATGTTGTTAGCATATGCATGTCATAAGGATTTTATTTTATATCAAATGGATGTCAAGAGTGCCTTCTTGAATGGATATATTATGGAGGAAGTTTATGTGAAACAACCTCCTGGTTTTGAAAATGAAAAATTTCCAGATCATGTGTATAAGTTATCCAAGGCTTTGTATGGTTTAAAACAAGCACCTAGAGCTTGGTATGATAGGCTTAAAAACTTCTTGTTGGATAACGATGTTTTAATGGGAAAAGCGGACACAACTCTTTTTATTAAACATAAGAACCAAGACATTCTTATTGTTCAGATTTATGTTGATGATATTATTTTTGGTTCTACTAATGAGTTGTTGTGTAAAGATTTTTCATTCTGTATGAGCTAAGAGTTTGAGATGAGTATAATGGGAGAGTTGAAGTACTTCCTTGGACTTCAAATCAAACAAAACGAGGAAGGCATTTTCATAAATCAAGCCAAATACGTAAAAGATCTACTCAAGAGATTTGGCTATGACAATGGAACGGCAAAAAGCACTCTCATGAGTACTACTATAAAGCTGGACAAAGATGAGAAAGGTAAGGAAGTTGATATCAAGACATATCGAGGTATGATCGGATCCTTACTCTATTTGACTGCTAGTAGGCCTGATATTATGTTTAGTGTATGCTTGTGTGCTAGATTTCAATCTTGTCCTAAAGAGTCTCACATGCTTGCTGTCAAACGCATCTTTCGATATTTAATTGGCACGATTAATCTTGGTCTTTGGTATCCTAGAGGAACTCATATTGATTTAACTTGTTATTCGGATGCCGATTTTGCTGGGTATAAGGTTGATAGAAAGAGTACTAGTGGAACATGTCACTTCCTAGGTCATTCTCTTGTCTCTTGGTTTAGTAAGAAACAAAACTCGGTTGCGCTTTCAACCACCGAGGCAGAATATATTGCCGCAGGTAGTTGTTGTGCACAAATTCTTTAGATGAAACAAACCCTTAGAGACTATGGTATTAAGCTTGATCAAATACCTATCTTATGTGACAATACTAGTGCTATAAATCTTTCTAAGAATCCTATTCAACATTCTAGGACTAAGCATATAGAAATTAGACATCATTTTCTTAGAGATCATGTTCAAAAAGGAGATGTTGTAATCAAATTTGTTTCTACTGAAAATCAGCTCGCGGATATCTTTACAAAACCTCTTAGCGAAGAGCATTTTATAAAGATAAGACATGAGCTTGGTATGATGAATGTTGCATCTTGATCTATGTTTTACTACATGGCTTGATATGTCTGTTATTATATGGATTTATGCCTCATGAGTTAGATTGCGTGATATGCTTGTGATTTTATGATTTCATGATCTCATGTTTCATGCATTAAAAAGGCTTATTGAAAAATTTTAAATCTCAAAATGATTTAAAATTAATCAATTTTAAAGCCAAAAATAAAATGGTGTGTGTAATACAAGCATAAAAGCTAGCAAATATTTTCTTTCTACTCATCCGAAAAAAAAAAAACATTCTTTCTCTTATTGATTTCTCTCGGAACAAATTCCGGATAACCGGATTAGCTTTGGTAACTCTCGGGACAGCATTCGGATGACCGGATTTTCCATCCGGAAAGCCGGATTTACTAAGCTTTTTCTCTGCCTTAAACCGGTCTACCGGTTAGCCACATCCGGCAAACCGAATTTTCATGCTTGCTTACTGGAACAAACCGGTTTTCCGGTTCAACAAATCCAGAACACCGAATTCGTTTGAAATCTTTGCTGACCGAAACCGGAGTTCCGGTTCTCCTCAACCGGCAAGCCGGTTTACGCTTGCTTTGTTTCTGGTCACAACCGGCTAGCCGGTTAGTGACAACCGGCAAGCCGGTTTCGCAAGATATATAAACTGTTCATCTTCCTCTTTCTTTCGGTAATCCGGTTCACTCTCTCTCTCTAAAAACTTATTCCTATCTTTCTCTTTTCTCTTCACAATCCACCGTTTCCACTCCTTTTTAATGCAAATCATTCCATAAATCTTACTCCCTATGTGTTCTTGTACCTAAAATCACTCTCAAAACTTGTTTTTAACATCCAAATCATTAGATCCTAATCTCAACCTAGGGTTTATCTTCATATTTTATCTCTCTAAATTTGTTCTCCTCAAGCCGTTTGTTGAGCAAATTGTTTCACCAAACCCCTTTCAATCCTCAACATCTTCATTATCTTCATCATCTTTTACTTCAAATCAACCAAAAATCAAATGTCTAGTTCTCGGCCGGTTCGAAGAAAAGGCAAGGACCCGGTTCACCAAACCGATCGGCCACAAGAAGCACGGGGCACCTCCAATCTATCTCATTTCGAGTCTACACATTTTCAGAATCAAAAACATCTTGCCAAACGTTTTCGTCAACAATTCATGACTCGTGAGGTACTCCCAAGCTTTTTTATTATACCGAATAGTTTATATCATCTCTGTATTAGTAATAGTTCCTTGGTGCAATTGTTGGAAGTTGTTGGTTGGTTTAATGCCCTTGTTGTTGAGGAGAGTGTTTATCCCGACTTGGTGAAAGTATTTTACTCGAATATGGATTGTTCCGCGGAGAAAGAAAATCGAGTAATCACCACAGTTGGAGGAGTTTCGATTGATTTTGGTGTTTCGGATTTAAATTCTATTCTAGGATCTTCCAATGATGGCCTACGCTTTTTTTCTCCTAGGAAAGCCCCTGAAATTGCTGACTATGTTTATATTGATGCTGTTAAGAACATATGTCGTCGTGTCGATCTTTCCGATGAAGACTGTACTGTTCATCTTCGCACTCCATGTCTTTGTCTTCAATCCCGGATTTTACTCCGTTTTATTCAGGGTATTGTTCTTCCTAGATCCGGCCATTTGGACGAGGTCTCTAATATGAATGTGGTTTTGCTTGATTGCATTCTTAAACGTCGTCCAGTCAACTTAGGCTATCTCATTATCCGAAACATGCTCAGCATTCCTAGACTGATTACTCGCTCCCTTCCTTATGGTCTTTTCATTACCCGAATCCTGAAATTCTTCAAAGTACCTATTAAAGAACCTTCGTGTAGACCGTCTAAGGGTATCGGGGAAGACGCTATTCTCAGCTTAGGCTTTGCGTGGCAAAATGGCACTTGGGTCAAATACTCGGAGAACAAGTTTACTTTTCTGGCTCCAAGTGATGATCGGCCACTTAATGATGTGGTTCCAGCCGATCAACTACCCATTTTCTCACTCTCTTTTCGAGGGCAGCGTAGACGTCGAGATCATACTATGACTGCTCCAGCTCCTGGTGTCTCTGCATCAGCTTCCTCACCTCCGCAACCTCCTCCCTCTACAGAGGTTACACTTCAGCAGCTTATGGATGAGGTGCGGACACTTTCGGTACGGCAGACTGAGTTTCAGCAGCAGCAGCAGCAGCTCATTCATGGACAGCGCCTTCTCTTTGAGCATTTCGGCCTTACATATCCATATCCAGCTCCATCACCACCATCTTCACCACCTCACTAGTTTTCTTATGCTTGTACTTGGACACACCTACATTTCGTTTACTGCATCATGTTTTTGTATTTTCGACTCTATGGATGATTATTATGCTTTTGGATGATATGTATTTGTTTTGGATGATATGGATTTGGTTTGATTGTTTGTTATGGATTTTATGGATTTCCTTGTACTTATGGCTATTTTGTTGGACTAATGTGCTTATATTGTGATGATTGATGATTGATAGGGGGAGCTCTCACTTCTCTTATTCTTTTTGATGATGAAGGGGGAGAATTATTTAATTTGTGTTATAAAAAGTGTTTTAAAAATATGCATGTATCCAGGGGGAGTATGCATGTATGCAGGGGGAGTTTGTTTCAAATAAATTTTTCTTGAACCTTGCATTGATTTAGGGGGAGCTTTTTATAACTAGATTAAATTTTTGTAATGTGTTTTGTCATCATCAAAAAGGGGGAGATTGTTAGCTTATTTAGCTATACATATTGATTTTGATGATAACAAACCACATGTATTGATTAAACAAAGATTTATAAATTGTGTTTTATAATAAGAAAATGAGGTTATAAAATCAAAGTGTTTTGGACTAAAATGAACATGTTTTAAAACCTTTAATATTGTTCTTAAATTTCAGATTTGGACCTATTTGAAATTATTTAAATATTTTGGGTCATTGTATAATTTCACAAAGTTTGGAAAAAATCATAATTTCAGAAAGTCTTGGGATTAACAAAGTAATATTTATAAATTCTCAAATTGGACCTATTTGCAAAGTTTCATAACGTTTTGGGCCATACTACAGTTTTATAAAGTTTTGGGGTCAAACTGTAAAATTGGAAACTATTTCACTGTAGCCGTTACTGTAGCAACCGGCAATCCGGATGTGTAAATCCAAAAATCCGGTTTCGGGGCAGATTGTTACCCAAATGCAAGCGGCAATCCGGTTATCTCAAACGGCAATCCGGTTTGCTGGGCAAAATTCATGCAAACCGAAAGCGGCAATCCGGATGTGAAATCCGGCAATCCGGATGCAGGCAGAATGTAACCAAAACACAACCAGAAATCCGGTTTCAACAAACGGCAATCCGGATGTTTCAGAATTTCAAATTTGTGCTTGTAACGGTAACATCAAGCGGCTATCCGGTTTCCATATCCGGCAATCCGGTTCCGGCCAGAAATGAACATAACGGCTAGTTTTTGAGTTCTAACTATAAAAACTCAAATCCAACTCATTTTGAAGCTCTCCAACAAGCAAAAACAAAAAGCATACGTGATATCTTGAGTCTTCAAACTTCCAAGCTACTAGCATTAAATCATTTTCTTGTTCTTCATTTTTGAACATCTACTCATTGAGTGAGTTTCATTGTACTCTTCATTTATTTATCTTATTTGTGAAAGTTTGAGTGTGTGAGACACTTGAGTGAAGAGATTGGGAGATAATCTCTTAGTTGTAAAGGTTTATTGACACCTTGAAGTCAATTGTAATTGGTTGAAGCCTTGGAAAGGCTTGGATAGTGAAATCATCAAGCTTGGATCGCTTGGAGGCGTGGACGTAGGCGGGGTTTGCCGAACCACGTAAAAATTCGTGTGTTTGTTTCTCTTCTCCCTTACTCTTTAATTATTGTGCTTTTATTGAACTTATTGCTTTGAAGTTTTATTAAGACATTAGATTGCTTGTTGTGTGGATTTGCTAGGATAAATTTTAAAATTCCAATTCACCCCCCCCTCTTGGGTTGCACACTTATATTTCAGTTGGTGCTCAGTGTTTGTATTCTCTGTTCTATCCCAATAGCTAGTCTTGCCCCTGCTACAGCAGTTGGTTCAGATGTGGATTTCACTAGCAATTCTCTCGATGGTGCGTGTAGTAAGGGCACCATCATTCTTGACATGTTCATCTTTTACATCAAGACGAACTCCCGATACCACACAGACGCTGGTGATGAGTAAAGGGAAAAGTGAGGCAGCTACTTTGTGGTTTTTAATGGCACAGTCTTGAATTTCTTTTTCGATAATGCTTCACACATCTATAGGAAGCCCTCTAACGATAACATACAACAGTACCAACCTTTCTTGTGAAACAATAGTGGTGTGGGTGGTTGGCATAAGTCTGGATTTCAGAAATTTCACACACACCTTAGCAATGGGATTTAAGTTTATCCTGTTAATTGCCCGCCCTTCCTCATTAGCCCACGATGCACCATCTACTGTAAGTGTCATGAAAATTTTATTCCATCTTTGCGAGGTTAATTTGTCAAGAAACTTGGCATACTCACAATTAATTTCAGCAGGTAAATTATAGAAAGCATTTATAACCCGAGAATCTAATGAAACAAGTGAGTTTCTTACCCATATGTTGTACTGGCCGAGGCTTACCAAATTGGCGTAAAATTCCTTCACTACCAGCAACACCGGGTCTCGAGGGTGGTTGCAAAACTCTAGCCACAGCGCTTTGCTGCAACATTGTACAATGATTGCACAATTCCTGTGGGTTGAGGTAGAAACTCAAACCCTTTTTCTTCCAAAATCTTGCGTGGTTCAATTAATTCTTCATATTTTTATTCTGCATGGTAACTTTGGAAGCGTGAAGGATCTTTTAGTTGGATGGCTGTCTTTTTGTACCTTGGCATTACTATAGCAGTAAGAATTTGATGGTAATATGCCCAAAAATAAAATTGAGGAGAAGAAGTTAAGAAGTATTGGAGTCGTAACTGCGAATGAGAGGGAAAATAGTGTCAGAGGTCACTAAGCACAGTAACTCCATTATATAGGGTGAATTAAATAAAAACAAATCTGGTAAAAATAGATAAATTAGGGAAGAATATTTTTCAAATTCATTAAGTGTATCCCATAAAAATAGGCAAGAGAAATTAGTGCATTAATTTCGGAGATATTCTTCCTTAATTTCTATCCAAATCCATTCACCCATCTGTCACATATTATTTCCAACGGTAAGTGAGAGGCTCCATCTTTAAGTTATTGTATCGGTAATATTGGTTGCTGCAGCACCCAATTGTGTGCTCTAGCAACGGTTACATACTCTCTTTCAATAGCTACTGACGCGTGGCTGGCCTTTGTGCTCTATTAACAGTACAGCCCCAATTGTTAGCATGGAATCCATTTGTCACACACATTTCTCTTGAGAAATTCAAAAATAAAATCAATCCTAATTTAAAGAGAAAATCAATCCTTAAAAAGATAAAAATAAAATAAAAATAAAAGTTAAATAATTCTAAATACGAGAAGTAAAAATAAAAAAAAATGAATTAAAATAAAAGGAAAAACATTTAACAAAACCAATGAGGATCCATCTCATTTGAAGTGACTGCCTCCACAATGGATTGCCTCCCATTAAGCTCTTGATTTAAGGTCCTTCATCCTGACCTTACTTGAGTGCTCATAAACTTGGTTCTTTGAGGAGTAAGACCTCCTTTGAATAATCTGCAGCTGAGTGTATGTAGTGCTTAATCCTGTGCCCATTGACTTTGAATTCTTGACATGTTTTTTCATCTAGAAGATCAACATCCCCATGAGGATAAATTTTGAGCAGTTCCAGACCATCGAGATTTCAGTTTTCCTGGAAACTGTCTTAGCCTAATATTATGAAGCAGTACTAGTTGACCAGGGATTAATTTTCTGTGTTGGATGTGTTTGTCATGCAAGTGCTTTGTTCTCTCTTTATAAATTCTTGTATTTTCATATGAGAACATACGTAATTCATCAAGCTCACATATTTGAAGTTTCCTTTACTCTGTTGCAGCATTGATATCCCAATTTAATTGCTTCAATGCCCAATATGCTTTGTGCTCTAGCTCAAGTGACAAGTGACAAGCTTTCCTATACACAATTCGGTAGGGAGACATGCCAAGTGGTGTTTTGTATGATGTTCTGTAGGCCCATAGGGAGTCATGTAAGAGCAGGGACCAATCCTTCCTTGATGGATTCACTACATTTTCTAATATTTTCTTAATCTCTCTATTAGATACTTTTGCCTGGCCATTGGATTATGGGTGATATGTTATTGCTACGTTATGCTTGACTCCATATTTTACCATAGCTGCAGCAAATACTATGTTGCAAACATGAGTACCCTCATCACTAATAATTGCTCTTGGAGTACCAAACCTGAAAAAATATTTTTCTGAAGAAAGTTCACTACTACTCTAGCATTATTGGTTGGTAATGTTGCAGCTTCTACCCATTTGGAAACGTAATCTACAGCAACCAGGATATATAGGTTTCCAAAGGATTGTGGAAAAGGCCCCATGAAATCTATTCCCAATACATCGAAAACCTCCACTTCCAGAATGTTAGTCAATGGCATTTCATGTCTTTAAGTTATGTTTCTGTCCTTTGACACTTGTCACAACATTTAGCAAACTCATAAGCATCTTTAAAAATAAAAGTCCAGTAATAACCTGATTGCAGAACCTTAGTAGCATGGTAGGATTTCAGTATGTGAGGAATTTCTTCCTCTGAAGCATATCTTCGTATTACTTGATCTGAGCATAACTTATACAAATATGGGTCATCCCACTGGTAGTTTCTGACATTATGAAGGAATTTCTTTTTCTGCTGAAATTTCAACTTAGGTGGTAGCAATCCACTTACTAAGTAGTTAGCAAAATTTGCATACCATAGAGGTTTTGATTGCTGCAGCATCTGTGCTTGTTGTACTACTAACAGTTGTTCATCAAGAAAAGTTTCAGTGATGTCTTTTTTTGTCAATGTGCTTGTGTCTACTTATAGCCTTGACAGGTGGTCTGCTACTTAATTCTCAGTCTCCTTTCTATCTTTAATTTTCATATCAAACTCCTGAAGCAATAAGATCCATCTTATTAATCTCGATTTAGCATCCTTTTTTAGATTAGGTACTTGATGGCTACTAGCATTATCACTTTAGTACCCACCAAGTAAGCTCTGAATTTATCGAAAGCAAATACTACTACTAGCAACTCTTTCTTTGTAGTGGTGTAATTGATCTGAGTTTGAGTAAGAGTTCTGCTGGCATAGTATATAGAGTGGAAAATCTTATCCTTTCTCTGCCTCAATACTACCCTAGTAGAATGGTCACTGGCATCATACATCATTTTAAATGGTAAAGTCCAATATGGTGATATGACCATTGGTGCAGTGATCAAAGCTTTCTTTAATTCTCCAAAGGCTTGAAAACATTCTTTATCAAAATGAAACTGCTTGTCATGTTCTAACATTAAGCATAATGGTTTCGCTACCTTGGAAAAATCTTTTATGAATCTTCTGTAAAATCCAGCATGACCTAATCCTCTTGATTGAAGTGGAAGGTGGCAGTTTATCTATCACTTCTATCTTTACTTTATCTACCTATATACCCTTCTGGGACACCTTATAACCCAACATTATGCCTTCTTGCACCATGAAGTGACATTTTTTCCAATTAAGTACTAAGTTAGTTATCTTACAACTTTTAAGAACATCTTCTAAGTTGCGTAAACAATCAGTATATATCTCTCCAAAGACTGAGAAATCATCCATAAAGACTTCTAATGTTTGCTGCACCATATCTGAAAAAATAGACATCATACATCTCTGAAAAGTTGTTGGAGCATTGCATAAAACAAAGGACATCCTTCTGAAGGCCAAAGTTCCATAAGGACAAGTAAATGTAGTCTTTTCCTAATCCTCTGGAGCTATAGTAATTTGGTTGTAGCCTGAATACCCATTTAGAAAACAGTAGTATTGTTTTCCAGCAAGCCTGACCAACATTTTATCTATGAATGGAAGTGGGAAGTGATCATTCCTAGTAGCTTTGTTGAGCTTCCTATAATCCATACATACCCTCCATCAAGTCACTGTTCTTGTGGGAATAAGTTCATTCTTCTCATTTGCTATCACTGTTATTCCTCCCTTCTTTGGTACACATTGAACTGGACTAACCCATGAGCTATCTGATATCGGGTATGTGATTCCAGCGTCCAACCATTTGATGATTCCTTTCTTCACAACTTCCTTCATAATGGGGTTTAACCTTCTATGTTGCTCCACTGAGTTGTTGTAGCAGTCTTTTAATAGAATTTTATGCATGCATATGGATGGGTTAATCCCTTTAATGTCTACCATAATCCAACTAATTGCTTTTCTGTATTTCTCAAGCACATTTACCAGGCTCTGTTCTTGACCTGCATCCAAAGTAGATGAAATGATTACAAGGAGTGTATTATTTTGACCAAGATAAGCATATTTCAAATGTGAGGGTAACAATTTTAATTCAAGAATATGAGGTGATTCAATAGCTGGTAAAGTTGTTTTGACTTCCCTGTCTGAAAGATTCATATGCTCAACAAATCTGTTATGTCTATTAAATTGTTTTCCTTCCATCCAATCTATCTGGTTTGTTGCAACATCTTCTTCATCAAAGCTCTCAAAGGTGGTAACTTTGATGATCTCTTTACTGCAGTATATGTTTATTCTGTCTGCTATAACAAAATCCACAACACTCAGGAAATTGCAATCTTCTGCTTCATCAGGGTTCTTCAAAGCCTCTAATATATTGAATATGACTTGTTGATTATTCACCCTAATTGTTAGCTCTCATTTTTGCACATCTATTAGAGTCTTCCCGGTTGCTAGGAAAGGTCTTCTAAGTATAATGGGCACCTTTTTATCAACCTCAAAGTCTAATACAATGAAGTCCACTGAAAAGATGAATTTGCCAACCTTCACCAGTACATCCTCAATTTTTCCTTCAGGATATAAATGAGATCTGTCAGCTAATTGCAGAGTGACCGTTGTTGGCCTGCATTCTTCTACTCCCAACTGCTTAAATACAGATAACGGCATCAGATTAATACTGGCTCCCAAATCACAGAGTGCTCTTCTATTGTACCTAGTTCTAATGGAACATGGTATTGTGAAGCTTTTTGGATCCTTCAATTTTTTAAAAATCTTACTCTGGAGCATGTGACTACTTTTCTGTGTTAAAGCAACAGTTTTAAATTCTCCCAACCTTCTTTTTCTTGCAAGATGTCTTTTAGAAATTTCACATAATTAGGCATTTGCTCTAATGCTTCCACAAAATGGATGTTGATATGTAATTACTTCAGAACTTCCAAGAATTTACTAAACTGCTTGTCTTGTTTTTACTTCTGGAATCTTTGTGGGAAATGAAGTGGATGTCTAAATTGCTGGGTAGCTTCAGGAGGTACCAATCTCTGCTCATTTGGTTTATTGTAAGATGTTGCCACTGGTGTTGCAACTTCTTTGTCATCATTTATTGGTTGATTCCCTTCCATAGTTGCTGTAGCTCGACCACTAACACCACTATCTTGATGGCTGGGTTGCTGTAACATGCTATCATCTTGAAGTGATTCTTGTGAGGACTTAAATTCTACCCCTTTTTTAGTCACTTCCACAGGGATATTAACATTCTTTCCAGAACTTAATTTGATTACTTTGCAATGTTCATTTCCTTCTCTTATTGGATCTTCTGTGTTGCTGGGCAAGCTTCCCTGAGATCTACTACTCATTGTTGTGGCAAGCTGACCAACTTGGTTTTCCAGGTTTCTTATAGATACAGCTTGACTTTGCACAATTGCTTCATTTTTCGCAATATATTCCTTAATCAGTGTTTCTAATGAAGTGAGAGGATTGTGACTGGTGTGTTTTTGCCCTTGATTCTGCTGATGAAAACCAGGTGGTTGAATACTTCTGTTCTGTCCACTCAATGCTAGAACATTTTTATTCTGATTACTCCATGAGAAATTTGGGTGTTGCTTCCATCCAGGGTTGTGACTATTTGAGTACGGGTTGTTTTGAGGCTGTCGGTTGAAATTACTCACATAGTTTACTAATACTAGATTTCCAAGATAGTTATCAAATTCATATTCTTCACCACAGTACACGCAAGATAGTTCAGCAACTTGCTTTACTGCTGCTGGAGCAGACGCCATAACTTTCACCATGTTAGTCAATGAGGTTACTTGTGCTGATAATGTTGTAATTGCATCTATATTATGTACCCATGTTGCTCCTCTTGCTGCTGGCTGTCTAATTAATGGCCACTAATAATTATTGTTCGCAATTCTCTCCAGGATTTTATAAGCTTCAGTATAAGATTTAGATAATAAAGCTTCATTTGCTGAAGCATCAACCATCAATCTTGTACTTGGATTCAACCCATTGTAGGAGGTTTTTAATTGTATGCAACAAGGAATACCATGATGAGGACACCTTCTGAGCAGTTCTTTAAATCTCTCTCAAGCCTCATACAAACTCTCATCTTCCAGTTGATGAAAGGAAGTGATCTTATTCCTCAATTTTGCATTCTTGGTTGGTGGAAAATATTTCATTAGAAAATTATCAGTCAATTCATTCCATATAGTGATGGAATCATATGGTAATGAGTTCAACCATGCTCTTGCTCAATCTCTTAAAGAGTAAGGGAAAAGCCTTAGTCTTAAAGCATCTTGCGTTACTCCAGTAATTTTAAAATCATCACTCACTTCCAAAAGTAACTTAAGATGGGGATGAGGATCTTTAGTTAGTAGTCCATTAAATTGACCCATTGTTTGTAAAATTTGAAACATCAATGGCTTCAGTTCAAAGTTTACAGCTTCCACTTCAGGTCTGACTATTCCAGGATGTACAACTTGAAGAGTTAACACAGCATAAACTCTGATAGCCCTGTCTTTGTCATTTGCCATGTAAATTATATTGTTGTTGCCTGGCTGTCTTTGATTAACATGCTCATTCTGCTTCTCTTGAATGTTGACAGGTTGTAATAGCCCGTGAGGGTCCAAATTTCCCACATCCTATAGATTATCCATGTCTGAAATAATTTTTGAATTCTTTTGTTCTCTTCGCAGTCTCCTTACAGTCCTTTCAATCTCATGATCAAATTGAAATACAACAGATCTATCTTTACGCATGCAAGTGTTGATCTATCAATAAATAGAACAAATCAAATCAAATTGGCACTATCAAGATTTACTTCACACGTTGAAAATAAACAATCAATCCTCGGCAACGGCGCTAAAAACTTGTTGGTTAATTTTTACTCAAGTGCTATTGATGTCAATGTGCAAGTGTACACAACAAGTAATAAAGTGATGAATATTCAAGATCGTCTCCACAGGGATTGATGCTACTCACAATGCTACAAAAATCACAATAGTGCAATCTGACTTTATTTCAAGTAGAACAAATTTAAAATTGATTACTACCGAACCTAAAAATTGTAAAGAAATAAAACAAATAAATGTAATAATAAAATAAGTTAAATAAATTGCGTAAAAGAATCAAATGAGAATGAGGTAGTTGAATGATCAAACTCTCTTCATGGGTTGATTGCTTTTTATCAAATTAACACCAGTTGCTACAGTAATTTCTATAGCACTGGGCAGAATTATGTTGGACTTCTCATACCCTTACACATCCAAATAATGACCAATTGTTATTCTACCTAAGGCATGTCATTATAAGCATCTTCTCTCTCTACCCTACAAGGTGAATGCATATGTCTAGTTCTTCACAAATCTTAATTCCAAGTATAGCCCTTATGGGATTCAAGATAAACCTAATCCAACAAACCTAAATTAAGATCAAGTATTACTCTAATAATATCCACTAAGACAAGCACTTTTGCGGCTCTATCTTAACTTGAACCATTAAATGGGTGGTCAACCGAAATAACAGTTATAATCAAAGCTATTAGAGTAAAATGCTACAGCAATTATATAGCAACTCATAAGAACAGTCAAAGACCCATTAAATTTTTTGTCATCAAACTACAAGCAAGTTTAGTTCATACTTTGCAAAAGAAAAACAAACAGTAAAATATTGGTCATGAAATACATCGGTTCAATCAAAGAGTAAAGAAAAGAACAATTAGAGAACGATGAAGATTGAATTCAGATAACTCTGCTGCATTTGTCACTGATGCAGAATCGGTTCCCTTGAATTCTTGTTGTCTTCTCATTTTCCTCTCGATTTTTCCAATGTTGATTCCTTTTTTTCACTGTTTTATGTGATGCGTGCCTCCTTTTATAACTGAAAACTAGGGTAAACAAAAGCATAGGGCGTGCATGAGCCAAATTAGAAAACTGCATATCACTCTTCTGTAGATTTCCCGCGCTAAGCTTTCTCTGTCGTTGTTTCAGGATTACTACAGCAATGGGTTCTCCCTCAACTGCTACAGCACTGTATTGCTCCAGATTCTATTTCATTTCTTTGGTGGCCATATTCTTCCTCCCTTTTGCTATTTTACTGCATCAGCATCCCTTCCATGATTTATAATATTCTAAAAACCTACAATTATACATATGTTTTGAGTACAAATTACTCTAAATCAAGCAAAACTTATTAAGACTAAACTAAAATGAATGTTTATGCAAAATGTAACGAAAATGTAGTAAAAACACATCATTTACTCTCTAAGTGATCTTGATTTAAGTCTAGAATTGTCATAATAACTCTTATTTCATGGAGTTATCAAGTATACAAAAGGCGAGTTTCTTACTTTCTATAAGCAAGAATGTATTCAGAGACAGTTCACGGTGGCATACACTGCTCAACAAAATAGAGTGACGGAGCGAATGAATAGGACTCTTACAGAAAAAATAAAAGTTATATTGAGGACTGCAAGCCTACCAATTCATTATGGGCAGAAGTAGCCAAAACTACTTGTTATATAATAAATTAATCGCCATCCACAGCAATTGGGTTGAAGACTCCGATGGAGATGTGGATTGGAAAGCCAACTGATTACTCTCACCTACATTCATTTGGATGTCTTATGTATGTGATGTACAATACTCAAGAAAGATTAAAGCTAGATTCAAAATTCAAGAGGTGTATCTTCTTAGGGTAAAATAATGGAGTGAAGGGGTATCGTCTGTGGGACCCCACTGCCCACAAGATCATCATCAGCAAAGATGTTATCTTTGTAGAAGATCAACTACAAAAGAGAGATAAAGATGAAACACTGTAAAAGAAAAGTAAAAAAATGTATTGGTATATGTGGAAAATAATCTAGAAGATTCAAATTCTTCTGAAGCAGCATCAGAGCATGAGAAATAAGTGCGAGTTGAGGCCGAGGCTCTAAAAATTCAACGGTCAACTCATGATAGATGAATGCCAACGTGGCACTCGAAGTATGTCACAAAGATTAATATTGCATATTGTCTTCTAGTAGAGGATTAGGAGCCATCAACTTTTCATGAAGCTTTAAACAGCGCAGATGTTGCTTTGTGAATGACAACAATGCAGGAAGAAATTGAAGCTCTACATAAGAATAAAATATAGGAACTTATACCACTACTACATAGAAGAAAAACAATTGGAAACAAATAGGTCTACAAGATCAAGCATGATAGCAATGACCAAGTGGACTGGTATCGTGCAAGATTGATGGTGAAATGATATGTTAAGAAAGAATGTATAGACTTCAACGAAATATTTTCTCCAATGGTTCGACTCACAACAGTCATAGCAGTTTTGGCGATGTATGCTATATGTGACCAACATCTAGAGTAGTTAGATGTGAAAACTACGTTACTTTATGAAGAGCTTGAAGAAGAAATTTATCTACTCTAACCAGAAGGTTTTGTTGAAAATGGCAAAAAGAACTTGGTTTGCAGGTTAAACAAATCTCTAAACGATCTCAAACAAACGTCGAGGTGTTGGTATAAGAGATTTGATTCCTCTATCATGAGCCTTGGATACAACAAACTCAGTTCAGACCATTGTGCATATTACAAGAGGTTTGAAGATAATGATTTCATCATTTTACTGTTGTATGTGAATGACATATTGCTAACAGGCCCCAACAAAGATCGAGTCCAAGAATTGAAGGCACAGTTAGCTAGGGAGCTTGAAATAAAGGACATGGAACCAGTAAACAAGATTCTAGGGATGCAAATTCATCAAAATAGAAATAATAGAAAGATTTAGTTTTCTCAAAAGAATTACTTGAAGAAAGTATTGCGGCGCTTCAACATTCAAGATTGTCAGCCAATTTATACCCTATTTCCTATTAATTTTAAATTATCCTCAAACATGTGTCCTAATAATGAAGTAAAGAGGAAGGAGATGTTTTCAAGTACTTTATGCATCAGTAGTGGGAAGTTTAATGTTCGTTATGATATGTACTAAACCGGACATTACACAAGCAGTGGGAGCAGTCAGTCGATGCATGGCGAATCCTAGTGGAGAGTATTAGAAAGCTGTGAAAAGGATTCTGAGATACATCAGAGGAACCTCGAATGTTGCATTATGTTTTGAGGATCATAATTTACTGTTAAGGGCTATGTGGATTCAGATTTTGCAGGAGACCTTGATTAAAAAAAATCCACTACTAACTATGTGGTTACACTTACATGAAGAGTTGTAAGCTGGGTTTAAAAACTGCAGACCATTGTGGTCTTATCTACAACATAAGTAGAGTACATGACAGCTACACTAGATTGGAAGGAAGCTTTTTGGATGTAAAAGTTATTGGAGGAGTTTGGGCACAAACAAGAGAAAATACATGTGTTTTGTGACAGTCAGAGTGCCTTTCATATTGCAAGGAATCTAGTCTTTCATTTAAGGACAAAGCACATATGGGTACAATATCACTTTGTTTGTGAAGTAATGAAAGACAGAAGTGTGGATTTGCAAAAAAAATTATATGAATGAGAACCTAGCAAATCTTTTGACCAAGCCAATCAATGTAGACAAGTTTATCTGGAGTAGATCCTCTTGTGGCCTAGCAGAGACATAAACAACATGACAATGGCGAAGCAGAAAGAATGGTGTGGAGATTGATTGGTTCTCAATCTAATCTCCATGTAGGAGAATGTAAAAAAGTTAATGTGCGGTGGGCACAAAGGAAAGAGAAAAAAATAAAAAAATAAAAAGAAGAAGAAAGGAAGAAAGTGGCAAGCCGCTTAGGAAAAGAAAAAAATAGAATAAAAAAACATTAAATGAACAGTAGCCAATTTCACCCTATTTGCATTTATCTCATTTTCTTCAGTTTATTTCTTTTCTTAAGAGTGAGGAGCAGAGAGTTGAGAGTGTCAGAGTTTTAAACTCTTATTATAGTAATTTGAGAGATTGGGTGTATTAGAGTTCTGGATAGTGAATCAAAATATTACAATACTTGTAATCTTCATTTCATTAGTAAAATTTTTTTCATTATGTCTTCGCCCGCGGACATAGGCTAAAAGTCGAACCACGTAATTTCTAGTGTCCCTGTGTGATTCTATTATCTAATTATTTCTTAATTTCACTTTAGTTGCATGTTTGCTTCACCCATCAAATTCTCAACAAGACTAAGTGTTTTTATAAAAAAAATTTCCAAACAGAGATGTAAGAGCATCTCCAAAAAACTCTTCAAATAAGATTTTATTACTTATTTGAAGAGCTACATCAATATTTAAGGCTCCAAAAGACACTTCAATTAAAAATTCTTCAATTAAGAAATGATTCTCTCTCTTCAAATTTGGAGAATTGGTTTCTCTCTCTTCAATTCATATTTCATTACTTTTCATTGGAGAAAGAGAGAGAAATGTTTTAATTGCTATTGATTTTTCCTTTAAAAAATTAATTATTTGATTAAAATAATATTAATTTATTTCTATTTAAAAAGTCTTTTAGAGAATATCATATTTTTTCACCCTTCTATTTGCTACATAGGTAAGCAAATAAATATTTAAAGAGTAAAATTTATAAAAAAATTTGGAGACGCTCTAATATCTTGTGCGTGTGTATGTTACGTTTATCAATCAAATCGTAAAAATTTCTTGAAATTATTTTGAGCTTATATAAGATAGATTCAGTTATTTCATAATTTCACAAAATTATTATTATTATTATTTTTTAAAGAAAATGGTCATATGGGTTTGAATCATAGGAATCAAAGAAAAGAAACATAGATATGTTTTAAAATTTTAATGAGTTGTTTTAATAAATAAAATTCGTTGGGAAGAAAGGTCCGTTTTAATTTGTTGGTACCCCGTACTTTGGGCAAGAAAATGAGGGATTTTTATTTAGGGATGGCAAAAATCCCCACGGGGACGGGTACCCTCGGGGATTTTCCCCATTCGGGGAGGGTACGGGGATAATTTTATACCCAATTTTTTATTCGGGGAGGGGACGGGGAAAATTTTTTACCTAATTTTTTATTCGGGGAGGGGACGAGGATGAGGTGGAATCCTCATCCCCTACCCATTTCCCCATTTTAATTTTTATTTTTATTTTTAAAATTACTAATAAATAACAAAATTATAAATATTGTTAAAAATAATAAATATCAAAATAGTTGTATGTTGGGAAAGTGGTCACCCTTTGCCGGGAATTAGTGGAAGAGTATTAATTGAAGTTTTCACCAACTGTTTATTGCTTTGATTATACTGGTAGTAGTTCTTGTACTAGATCTACAGGGGATTCTTATAAGAAAACAACCAAATGGATGACAGGTTTTGATGATTATGTAAACAATGGAGATTGTGCAGTTGTTGCAGATGAATTAGATTCATATTTGGATGAGAAAGTTATACCCCGGATGAAAGATTTTAATATTTTGAGTTAGTGGAAGACAAATGCTAATAGGTATCCTACATTAGCTCGAATTGTTAGAGATATTTTGGCAATTCTAATTACAACAGTTGCTTTTGAATCAGCTTTTAGCACCAGTGGTAGAGTTGTGAGCCCATACCGTAACAAACTTCATCCAAGCACATTGGAGGCCTTAATGTGCTGTCAAAGTTGGTTACGAGCTTACAATAGCAGTATGAGTTTATTTTACATTGTAATTATATTATACAGTTATTAATATTTGCACTTATAAGTTACGTTACTTATATTATTTTCATTGTTTTAGGTTTGAAATATGAGGCTATCTCTCAATTTTCCACATTTCTCGAGGAAGAACAGGTGGAGCAGGACGAGCAGGAGGTAAATAGTTTTATTAAAAATATTAATTAAGTATATACATTTATTTCATTTATTTTATTACCGATATAAAAATAATTTTTTTTTTCTTTTTATTGTAGGATTATGAAGATTGAGTCATTGACAAAGATAATTATTTTAATAATTTATATTTTGAATGTGACTTTGTAATGGATCAATATTAATGTAAGATATATTTTGAACTTTATTTTTATCTGAATTTTTTATTTTAATATGATTAATTTAAAATCGAAAATAAAAAAATGTATTAGACTATTAGTTATTGGGGGACCGGGAACCCTCGGGGATCCCCTGTTATTATTCGGGGAGGAGATATGAATTCTCTCAAGCAATTCTGACGGGACGGGGAGAGGACGGTGACATATACAAAATATCGGAAATGGATATAAAGAGATTGGTCCCCTCCCCTCTCCTCCCCTCTCCATTGTCATCCCTATTTTTATTAGGGAAGCAGATGACATCAGATGTATTTAAGGAATAAAAGCGGCTGTAAACAGAAATTATAATATATTTAAATTATTTAATGGGGTGCCGTTAAGGAAAGGGGTTTTAAGAGGTTTTTGTAGGGGTGTGAATAGGCCAATTCTTAAATCAGTCAAATCCATTTATTCCAAAGTACACAACTCCATCTCGAAGTTCTGTGAACAAGCACGGGCCGCATTCATGCTCAGGAAATAATGGGCCGAGAGGGGTGGTGATATTTTAGGCCCCATTCCTTTTTTTTTTTTTTCTCCCCCCGAGTAATTGCTCACCCCCATTCATAATGGCTAAACATTCGATAAATGAGCCTCATTTAATACCAAAAATATCAATTGTTATCGCCTATATCCCGACCTAACCCATCGGTACAAAGTCTCTATCAAATACAACAATAACTAATTAACTATAATATCTAACTCTAAAGAGAATTCCATATATCCTTATACATGTGTCATCTCTTCAAGTATTTTAAATAAGTAATTGATTCTAAAAATTATTTTAATAAAAGGACCCCTGCCTACAAGGTAAATTATTCTATTTTCAAGTAGAAAAAAAGTAAATTAGAGCTTTCTCTCTCCCTTAGCTTTTTTTCATCCAGTTGTTATCGACAAGGCTCCCGATCTCTGACTTAAGCATCAAAGAGTCTCCGTCAGTATCAGCCCTAACACATTTACTATTTTCTAATTGAAACACCTAAATTTTGAAGTCGTACAACTCTATCTCAAGGAGGTTTTATAGCCCCCATTCAACTCGATCACTTCATTGAGCCACATTTTGGTATCAACATCAATCTTTAAAAACCTGCCCTATTGCCATCCATAATATCAGCCATATGTAACAAGATGCTTAAATTTCTCGCCTAAAAACAATCAGCCCCACAGATAACATTGTAAATGGAAATTTAAAATAATATGCTTTTGGTGTTGTTGATACTTGCAGAAAGTGAGCGTCCTGAGTTATTAGGTTGGTTAGATTAGAAAATATGTGCTCGAAATCGACACCGACTTGTCAACGATGCGTTTGCAAATAGAAATGATTTTTAATTTTTTGGAATCCGAAGAAATGAAAACAAGCTCTCAAAATGATTCAAGCTGTCCAATTGCTTTCAAAATATGCAGTCTTCTGATATTTGTCAAGCATTCATTTTCTTCCTTTCTTGAAAGCGGACAGATTGGACTTCAACTTTGACAAATCGAACGTCTCATGTGTAACGTATTAGACTGAATTTCAAGTCCCGACGGGACTGCTTCTACGTAAGTTATCAATCAATTTGTACTGTAACAGATAATGTAATATTACACTAAATATATAAATATATACATAAAACCAAATCTGCATAAAAATTATCATTGCCGTAGGTGAAATAATTTCAGTTTGATTGTTTTTTTTTTGGGGCAAGAAGATAGGGGACCAAATTGGATCAGAGTTGAAGACTGAAGGAGACAGCCCACGAGGAAAAATGGTGTTTTTATAATTTATCGGTAGCCCAAACTTGACTGACCAAACTCCGCATATTTTTTGTGTTTTTACCATTTATTTGCTTTTCAATCATTTTTGAGGACTACAATCTTTTGGGGTTAAAAATTACTTTATTTTTAAAAAAAAAAATGGGCTTTTGATTTATGTTATTGAAGGGAAGGACTGAAATCGACAAAAATAAATAAATAAATGAATAAATGCTGAAAAGGATCAAACAAGAATTACTTTTCATGCAAAGGATTCGACCCCTAAAATTTCATAGATACAAACGCGAGCCTTGTGAGAGTTTTATTCAATCCATTGTAAAATTGATGGTGATGATATTTTCGGCTCACGCTTCTTGTCCAACCCTGAAGTCCTGAACTCGTTTACTTAATGAGCCCACACTATTAAAATTTAAAAACTTTTAACTTTACTCTATAAAAACTAAGTATTAAACCAAATATAACATTACTAAATTAAATTACCATGATAACTTTGTATTTGCTTAATTAAACCCATTAAAAATATGTAAACATTCATTAGTTATTGCTAAGGCATGATGAATTATTTGAGACCTACTTACTAATAAATTCTCCGGTCTCATAAAGATTGGAATTAACCCAGAAAACACCAATTCTTGTCCCTTATTATTTATTAGACTAAAGTAACCGTGAGTGCAAAGACACATTCATGGCTACCAAAATAATGCTTATTTGTCTTGTTGTTTGTGTGTTTGGGGGGGGGGGGGGGGGGGGGGGTGAGGGTTGGCAAATGTTGAAATATAGTTGAAACATAATAATGAGAATAATTTATGTATAATGTTCAAGTGAAATTCATTCAAATTTTTGGAAAATTTATGCTTCAACCTTCTTAATTTACATATATTTGAATTTGGTCTCCATAGTTTTATAATTTTTCTTATTATGACTTTCATTAAATTAAATTTCTGATTCTACCTTGGGGTGTAGTCACTTGTAAATACACATTTGGAAACAACCATATTATCCAAATTGGAGGAAAAAGCAAAGATAAACATGCTAAGACAAGATAAATACTTGTTTAGTCCATATATTTTGAGTTAAATACTTGTTTAATTTTATATTAACAAAAAAAAACTCAAGACCCTTCCTGTTAAATATATTATGATCCAATCCTTACTTTTTTTTACAATAATATTATTAGGAATATTAATAAAAAAATGATTCTTTGTTAAGTAAACCTTAAAAGTAACATAGCAATTTATGCAAATTTTTATATTAGCAAAGATAATTTGGTAAATTAATTTGTAATAAAATAATTATTTACAAGATTTTGTTTTAAGGATATTAAACATTGTTTTAAGTTGGCTGATATTAATTTATAAATAGTCATTCATAAGACTGTTGCACAGGTACAAAAAAAAATAGTTCTTTCACACTAATATTTATTGGTTAATTTACTAATAAATAATTATTAGTTAATTTGCTAATTAATTTTTTATAGATAAATTAATTAATGTCAAGAATATTGTTGGAAGGGTATTATTGTAAAGGAATGAAAAATGATGGTAAGAATGTAACATATTTGATTGTTAGGGTACTTTAAGGTATTTTTTACGATATAAAAATTAAACGGACACTTCATTTAAAATATAAACACTAAATGGGCATTTACTCTACTTAGACATAACATCACTTATATCGTTTCCATGTTTATACTTTTTATGTTTAATTTTTTTTAATCTTATTATATGTGCAAGATATAACTATTGTATACCTCCTCTCTTTTTTTTTTTCATGCGAGGGGTTCACTCTAAACCTCTTATATCATCCCCTACATTCACTCTTTGTTATTAAAGCATTTATTTAATATGAACTTAGAGTGTTCAACTAAGATTCATTGAGATTCTTAATAGATTTTCAAATTATCTAAAGAGACAAAATAGTTGCATTCCTTGCACATGACATCACCTCTTGTTATCGCTTTCAAACTTTATATAATTTAGTGTTTGAGTATAGAATGTTTTATGGGTCCATATGCTTTATTTTTAAAAATTATATTAAATTATATACTTTCATCAAACTAGTAATTGAATGACATATTAATTTATATAAAAAATTTATCGTTTGTGACTCTGGCATCACTCTTCTAATTTAATATAATTTGTTGATTTTTTAATTAAACAACGATTAAATCATTCTAAAATTTATTAGCACCCACCGTTTACATAAAGTGACCAAACAATTACCTAGAATTCTTTTTCCTTTTTCTCCCTTTTTGCAAGGTAAAAAAAGTTTCATCTTCCAATAGAAAAACTATAACACACAAAACACTTTCCCCAACTACAAAAAAGGAAACCTGCCTTTAAGTTTTTTTTAATGAAATTTTGTATTAAATAAATCATGATTGGTGGGAAGAAAACTCTTGATGTTGACTTTGAAAAGGTCCGCTCAATGACCAGTCTAATCTACGTGCCTCGAAGTTTGTTGTGATTATAATTTATAATTAATTACTTTTAGCATCCGGAAACATGATAGGGTCACCGATGGTCATATGATAGACCACCTATGGTCATGGGCTCATGGCTGCTAAAATTTTTATGCAAAAGTGCATTTTCATATTTCATTGGCAAAACTAATTTGGGATGTTAGTATATTCTCGTAACACCATTTTTCAGAATTTTATAAGATGACATTTTTGGGTATCATGCTATATATTCTGCATTTTATCAAATAAACAAAAAGCTCATAAAACTTAATTATTTGATGTTGACTAAATTGTGGGGTACAATATTTTTAGAATATCGTACCTTACTGTGTGGGCACACTCAAATAATTATAAAATTAATTATAAGAAAAAGTCTAAATTATGAGATATAATACCTTGCTATACTTATAGTCACAGCCCTCGGCCCATCTTTTGATGCTAAAAAAGGAAGGTTCAATATAATCTTCAAAAAGTTTTCAATTCAAATGATTAATTCAAATTTAAAAAATAAATGAAAAACACTTTTAAATATTTAAATTATGACATATGGCACTCCTGATATTCTATAGTCATAATCCCTAGCTATAATTTTTTGCACCATACTACTCATACCCAAATGAATTGACATATAACATCAGGCACCTACATCATTCTGCACTATGCTTTTATTTCCGTTAAAAAGTAGTTAATTCTAAATGTTTAGACTGTTATTTACTTAAAAGACTATACTACCCTAGTTTGAAATGAATTGAGTAAGTCAGTACTAAAATACCCCTTAAAAATTATAAAATTTACATAAGAATATACAAATTTGTTATAATAATATTTATTTTGTATTTTTAAATTACATTGAAATGATTTTTTAATGGATTTCATTATTAAAACAAAATCGTAAACCTAGTATATTAGAAAATTAGAGACAAAGCATGATTGCAATATGAGAGGAGAAAATCAGACATAAAATCATCAGCACATTACAAAATAGTTCCAATAGTTTCACCAAAACAAGCAAAACCTAGTGATGAAGAAACCCTAAAATAATGATACCACACCCCTAATTGTAAATTTCTATTACAAAAGAAATCCAAGCCAAGAAAATTCAACTAAAAGAAACCTAATAATAAAATATCCTAAAACCAAAGATATCAAACCCTAAATTAAATTATAAAAGTGGCGGAGATTGCCACAGCTTCAAACGATGGCGTCGGTAGTTTTGCGTAGCAGTAAAGGCAATGCTTTTGAGTAATGGCGACTAAGGTGGCAGACCATGCCACGTGCACATTTTTATTATTGTCCATTCAAGATGGCGGCAAATAATGCCGGCAGGCAGCAGTAGTGAAAGGCGAGAAAAAGAAAAAAAAAATAAAAAAAGAAGAATAATACGAAGAAAAAAGAACGAAGGACACACCGAAAAGAAGAAGAATGAGATTGAAGGGAAAAAGATGCGAAGAAGAAGAAGAAGAAAAAGAGAATGATAAAAATGAAGGAAAAAATGTATTTTTTTAAATTTTATATATTATTTTAATCTTGTACAAAATTATCCTTCTACCCTTTGTTTTGTTAAGTTAACGTTAGATTTGAGAAGCGTAGTGTTTAGTGTCGAAAGAAGTGGGTGCACGATACTATACGTCAATTCAAAAAGTTTTCAATTCAAATGTTTAATTGAAAATTATAAAATAAATGAAAAACACTTTTAAATAATAAACTTTTTTTAGGGCAATTATTATTTTCCTACCAAAGTTATTATGACATATCAAATCAGTACCATTGTTTGCCAAAAAATACATTTTACTACCAAATGTTTACTATTTTATTGTTTTCCCACCATTCCGTTAGACTAGTTAAAAATTTACTAATGATTTGCTGATATAATAAGGGCATTTAAGACATTTCTCTTTGAAGCTGAAACACTACTTTTGCGATGGTAAAATAAATAATAAATAAATTATCAGATAAATAATTTATAAAAAAAAAGAAATTTGCAACCCTAAAAATTCGCCTCTCTCTAGCTCCATCTCTCTCTCTCTCTCTCTCTCTCTCTCTCTCTCACTCACTGCTCTATTCACCGTAGTGTTGTCACTAACTTATTGCTGTCTCCATTGCCATCTGTTCTCTCCACCGTGGTTTATCAATTTTTTTTACTTATTGTCCATTACATTTTTTCCTTAATTAAATTGTTTTAAGTTGTAATTAATACTTGAATTTAGTATATTATGATCTTTGCTTCAGTAGTAAAATTGACTTTTAACTCATTTTCTGTTAAATATTATCATATTTTTAACAAAGTAATGATATAATGATAAAATGATAAAAAAATAAATACTTAGTGGTAAAATGTATATTTCTGTAAATTAAAGTATTGATTTGACATGTTAGAATAATTTTGGTGGGAAATGATTATTTCTTTTTTTTATTATTATTACTCTGAATCCGAGAACGATAGCGCAGCGAAGAAACGTGCTCATTGCATCCATTTTAGTGTGATTTATCGCTCGTGTCAACCGTCAAAAAATCCGTTGCAAAATTATCCCTGGAATGCTGGAGCTCTGCTTTATTCACTGAAAATATTTAATCAGTACTGTAAAGAGCTTGACCGAATTATTTGGAAATTTTGAAATATTCCAAAAATCTTGAATTTTAGGAATTAACAGCAGTTGATTTAATCGTGTGGATATTTTTAGTTTTTTATTATTTTTTAAAACTGATGTGACATTTGACCACAATTCTACTTCCATTAGAAGATTCTAGTCATTTCATCATTTAGGCTAGTCATTCAGTTAGAATTTCGAGCCAAATACTATTTTACTTTATTTTTCAATACTAAGACTTGACAGCCGCCGAATTTACATCACAATTCACCAAACCTTTCCCAATATACTACTACTACACTTTAATTATGTTATTATAAGTCATGTCACAAATTTCAATTGTGATTGCATGTATTTGACACGAAGTGAATAATTTTTCACAATTTTTTTTGATAATTTATGGTACTAGTTTTGTAATTTTTATGATGAGCATTGTTTAATTGACGATATAAAGGATATTATATCTCTATAACTCAGACATTGTTAGGTAGTCAAATTTTATGGACTTCTCTTAAAATTTTAATCTTGTGACATGTTAAGATTATATGATATGTGTGTGTAAATACAGATTCTCTATCAAAAGAAATACATGAGGATACATAGTAATTGGTACATATTTAATTCTAGGAAATTGGGGTGATACTTTGATTTTAATTTAATAAAAGCATTGAATACAAAAAGTTTCAATATAATAAAAAATTCATCTGATCAATTGTGCTATAGAGTACTTTCTGACAACTGACACTAATACTATTAGGCAAACACTATCTTACAACTAATGTAAGGTACATTCCTCTCACATAATCAGTGTATGTGTGGGACCCACTCACTATTTATGTGAGGGGTGTATCTTACATTATTTGTAAGATAGGGAAATCCATACTATTATGGCTATTATATTATTTAGCCTTCAATGTCTTTGTCATTAACGATGAATCTATTCACTTAATTAGACAATAACTTTACAGTCGTACTCTAATGAATTTTTTGTTTGTTATTCTAAAGGATCTTGCTAAGTTACATTTGATCTAATGCATAACTCACTAAACCAAGTCATTTCAGTCATTGGGTCACATGTTATTCATTCTCCATAAATAATATCTCGTTACACGACCTATTTTAAATACTATTTACTTAATGTTTTTGGCAAGTGAGAGTATTAGAAATAATTTTTGTTCGGGTGTGCATTTTATTCATATAGATATGTTACGATTTTAATTTTTAATACAACAATATCAGTTTCTTGTCATAATATATCAAGAAAAATAATACTCCACAGTCAAAAATTGATGTCAACGTGTCAAGAATTGAATAATGAGACTTTGATTTCTACGTTGGCAAATTTTTTTAATAATGCTTAATGATTTTCCTCAAATTATAATTACATATAAAAAAAATAGAGAAACCATTGAAAATTTAATTATATTAACTCTGTACTAATTTAACTAATGGCAGGGGTTTTCGAGGCCAATTTCAAAATTGGCAGAAACGGTATTGAGCCAAACTGCAAGGGTTCAATTGAAAATTTTCTTAATTGAAAAAAAGGCTAATAAGGTCAAATCTGTCTCATTCGGACACCAAATAATAAAGTAAAAAATATACAGACTAAGCTTTGTTAACTGGTCAAGATAATGTTAGATAGTATTAGTAATACAATACTAATGTTTTCTGGAAAATATCATATTTTTATGTATTATGTAGTGCCTTGAAAAAGTTTGTAAATTTGTTTAACTAAAAATTTCTTGGTGAAATAAGAGAATTGGGGTTTGAACTTTGCTTGCACCATTGGATGGGAGGAGATTAAACTACTATTATACTAAATTGGAAAAACCTACAAGTGATCGTATAGCTTCAATGTTTTATAAGATTTTTTTTTTACTCTCTACTATTGAAAAGTACTTAAGATGCGTCAATTAAAATGAATTTACAATATTCAAGTAATGTTTAAGAATTTATGGATCTATAAATTCAAAGAAAAATCATTCTCTATGATAGTCAAATTTATATGCTCAAAGAGGATAATAAACATAAGAAATTCATTCAAGAGAAGATTGATAAGGTTAGCTCAACACAATTTTAATAATGTCTTGTTTGGTATTATGATTGGCGGTTGTAACTTAAAAAATACGTCATCAAATATTTTAATAATGTCTTGTTTGGTATTTGATAAAAACTTATAATATTTTTATTTTTTTGTCAAAATTATTATTTGAAAGTCATTTTCATCACATACTATTAATTTTTATTTCATAAGTATAATTTTTTTCACAACAATTGTAACTTCACTTCAACACCAAAAGGGGCCCAAGAAGCACGTTTGCACATATAAATCTTATTTTGTAAGTATAAATTTGGTAAGAAAGCATAATTAGAATCATAATCCTCACAGTGGAGTATGAGCAGTACCAAGAGTGGTGTAATCTAAAACTCAATTACTCTTAGGTGGCGTTTATTTTTTAACTTAATGACTTAAAGTGACTTAACTTAATTAATTAAGTTAATTAGAGGTGTTTGTTTTTATAACTTAATGAGACTTTTTAGATAATTTTGACTTAATAAAATAAGCCAATTTTTTTGGTTTTTTACTTAATGGAGAAATCTGAATTAAGTCAATTACTTGCTAATGTCAAAAATATCCCTGTTTTATAATTTATTTTTCATATCTATCCCAAAACTCACCCATAAACATTTACCCCACATAAAAATATCCTTATTTTTTCTTTCTTATATTATATACAATAAAATTTAAAATTTATGGTATTTTATATATTAAAATTCCAAAATAATTATGTATTCACTTGAATATAGTTTTACTTATAAATGTTAAAATATTATGGTATTTAATTTATTATTTATTTGACATTCAAATTTAATAAGGATACAAATGTAAAAATATATATTTTCAGCTTTTTAAGTTGAAAAAAACAAACAACTTAATACTTATTTTCTGAGATTCGGACAAAAACACAAACATATTATTCAGATTCAGACATTCAGGTCTATTCAGATTTTAGACAAAAAAACAAACGCCACCTTAGCGTGCTTCAGAAGAGAAAAATAGATGGCGCCAGCTCATTCTGAAAACAGAAATGAAATTAAAAAAAAAATCTTAAACAGTAAAAATATAGTTTCTTAATATGAATTTGGTATGAAAGCATAATTGGAATTATAATCTTCACAACGAAGTAACAACAATAGTAAATGTGGCGTAATCTAAAATCATCTTATCTGAGTGGGCACCAGACAGAAAACAGCTGGAGTCAGTTTATTTTGGAAAGAAGGATTGAAGTAAAAAAGAATATAGACTAAAATTGCGAAAATATAATGTCCTAATCTAGACTAATTCGATAAGGACAACCGTAATTTTATATATATTTTAAAATAAATATAACTAAATAAATCACTCCATAAATACCGTAGAAATTTTATTACCGTCATTTTTAGTTCTCAAAAGTCATAATAATTCTATAATATTTTTACATAAAATTTTAAATATGTATATTTTTAATAATTTTATAAAAATATTCTCAAACGCATCATGCAACGTAAAACCGCGAATGTATATATATATATATATATAAATAATACGTACTCATGCAGATTTTATATGGGCACTCTCTTTTTCAACTGCCAATTTGTTTTTATTCATTATAATTCTTTGATATTTATATTTTCTCTCTTGTGTGGGATCCTCTTTGTTAGGTTTTAGTTTTGCCCAAACTTCAAGGCAGCAAAGACCAAATCACGTGTTTGGCTCATGTCAAAACCCCACCCAAAACACGCTTTGAAGGCTACACGATACACAATAAATATGGCAAATATTTATGAATTTACTAAAATAACCCCCACCCAGTTTATTCAGATTCGGCATGTACTTTATAACTTTGTCTCGAATTAATTACTGAAAGCTAGCCAAAAACTTTGGAGTTACTGAGACAGTCAGTTTTTACAGCATATTTACTTAATTTAAATATCTTACTTTTATTAACAAACTCCTTAAATACAAATAAATTTACAGACAAGGAAACAAGGATGTTACTTTTGTATATCCTTGGCCATACTTGATAATTGATATAATTGTTTGAGTCATTTTCAAACAATCCATTGATATAGAAGGGGCACTCCTTTTTTGACCCAAAAATAAAATTAGGTCTTATCATTTACAACATTTTTTTTCTATAAAAAATTTTAAAAGAGGAGATGTTCATTAAATCAAACAAAATTAGAGGACAAATTCTATTACAAGGCACTATTTTATTATCATATTAGGTTTTAAATCTTATACCATATTTCAATTTAGAATTTACTCTTTAAAGATGTGTAAACAAACCCCCCCCCCCCCCCCCAAACAAAAAAAACCAAAAAAAAAATTTCTTTTTAATATTTGCTTGACGAACTATATATCATTTACTTCAAAAGTAAAAATAGCCTACTTTTTTAGTTTTAAGTTCCGGAGATTTTTTTTTATTAAAAATAAAACAAAGTTCAGCATATTTTATCTCACCCTCTATTTTTTTTTCCCAAAAAGTTAAATTATTAAAAAAAATTCTGCAAGTGTCACGGCATTGTAATATTTCTGGTTTGATAAAGCTAGTTCATAAATTATCTGATTTATAATTGGCCAAAGGATTTTTCAGTTGTGTTACTATGTACTCTCAGATATCCTTTTCAATACAAGCTCACTGTTAAAAAAAACGCCTAATTAAAAAAAATGCATCCTATAATTTTAAGTTAGAAAGATTATTTTATTTATTGAAAACAAATATTATATAACCTATAATGTTCTTAAAAATAATTAAAGAACTATCAAATAAGACTTTTGTGTAATCTACGAGATTTTATTAAAAATAGCAACGTCATAAAACAGTTCTGGATGTTTCGTAACATAACAATATTTTAACTCACGTCTTGACAAAGTTAGCTCATATGATTTTATAATTTGGCTAGAGGATTTTCCAGTGGTATTACTATATACACATATTTTTTTTAATACAAACTTTCCTATTCAAAAAAAAAAAAATAATACAAACTTTCTATTTAAAAGAAAAAAATTACCACCTACCTTATAAGAAGAAACAACTCATCATTTTTTTTTTTATCTTAAAAGGAAGACTTTTTATAAAAAAAAATTATTTTAAACAAATATAATATGATAGATTGAAGCTCTCCACAAAATAGCTTTACATAATCAACAAAAATTTATTTAAAGAAAATTCAAAGCTCAAAATTTTGAAAAGTACATGAAACTGTTATCATTGGTGTTTTTTTCTTTACTTTTCTTAACTTCCTATTCACGTTTAATCTTCAAAGCATAATAAGCATGTATGTACGTGACAGCAAAAGCATTTTTTCCCCTACTTAAAAGTATTAAAGGGGGGGAGTGCTCGTTTTATAAAAACAAGAAGGTGGTGCCCAAACTAGTATAATTTGTTTTATTTTTATTTTTAATATATAAAAGAATATAGGCTTCAGTTCGGTTTCCTTTCTCTCTCTCTCTCTCTCTCTCTCTCTCTCTACTTTCTTTCTTTCTTATTTCTAGTTACCGTGAAGACTGACTCAAAATTTTTTTTCTCCGGCATTTCCAATAACAGCTACCAGGCTCAGTGTCAGATCGGTGAGCTCACCTGCTAATGTTTACATTTTTGAATATTTTCTTATTTTATTACTTAATTCATGCATATTAACTGATACCCATCTCAGTTATTACATTTCTTGTGTATCAAAGAAAAAGATTCTTTCAAGATTTTGGCAATATCTTTTTATTTACAGTCTTATTCATTGTTTCAGCTAATATAATCTGATTCTGTTTAGTTTTGTTGTTTGCTATATTATTCTTGTTTGCTTTTACTTTATTTCCATTGCTATTCATGTTTTCCATGTTTTCTAGCTAAGGATAAGGATTATAGCTGGCTCTAGTTGAGCAATCTGGGCATGATCATGCGGCATTTATAACAAAAATTTACGTTTTTTTTGTTTGTTAACTAAGAGGAGCTTATTGCCTATTTTCTTGTTTATTTGGTATGTTTAGGTGGGGAGTGTGTGAATTGACAAATGTGCTTTTGGGTTTTGGCGGATAAATTTAGGCAATGGGGTGACAGTAAAGTGCAGTAAAATCAAAATTTCAGAAATTTGCCGTGAAATTTAGCCAATTAGCGAATTAGAGCTGGGAGAGAGAGGGAGAGATATTGGTTGTCATAAGTGTAGAAGAGCAGAAGAAAGAGCGATTCTTTTCCGTTGGGTGTGAGGGTGGGGAAATGAAGTTTGGGGATGGATTTCCTATTCCACGAGAGAAAGAATTCCAGTTGATGGGCCCTTGGATGCCAGTAACACCAGAAAAGCCGATTGCAACAAGATCCAATCCCCAGCAAGTAGACAGATATGCAGAATCCCAGGGAAGAGCAAATTGGCAAGAGTTGGCAGGGTTTCCTGGCGGACATGTTCAAGAGACGCCAAATTACAACAGAGCTGTCCCAAATTTAAGTCCAGTTGGACAAGGAGGTCAGACTGAAGGGTATAATGGCGGTAATATGTGTGTGACTGACAGACAGCGAATAATCAATCACATTGCATCCTCCTTCAGACAGGACTTGTATAATGAAGATGGAGGTTGGAACAATAACCAATTAGGTCCTATGTTGGCAAGAACGAATGCAGCTGCACTTACCTCTGCAAACAGAAATGTTGTCCTGAGTGCGGGCATGGTAAATCGATCTCAGCTTCTGAATTCGCACTCTCAAGCCAATAAATGGGGGGAGTCCAGCTGGAGTCATTTTTTGCTTCACAACCAAACTCAAAACTCAGGTTCAAACCTGTTACGAAAAACCGACAACTTCCATCAAATGCCCCGAGCTCAGTACTCAGGTTCAGACATGTTACTGAACAGTGACACCTTTTACCAGACACCGCAAGTTCATCACTCAGGTTTAAACCTTCTACAGAACGGTGACAGCTTTCACCAAACACCTCAATGTAAGTGATTTATCCATTTGTCTTTTAAGCCAATATATGTTGCTATGATTGATAGGCCAGAATCTACCAATTATGTATTGACGATAAACGAGCATAAAGGGAGAATAGAAAATTACCTGCATTTGATTTTATGTCAAAGCGCACAACTACTAGAATCAGCATGTACTAACTAATTGTCACCAAATTACAATAAAATAATTTCTTACAGATGAAATAATTTCTTCATGTACATTTCTAAGCGACCACACAGATTGAAGCATTAATTACAGATGTAATCATTTTCTTCATGGTGCATTTCAATCAACCATGGAGGTTCACTCATTTATTCATTGTTTTCTGATAGCCTCTCAGGAATTGTAGGAACTTGAATCATTCAAAAACCAATCAGAGAATAAATAATCATAACTATTTTGGCAATAATACATCTCTGTTGAAAATCCATAGGATGCAGCTAGTTTTGTCTGATAGCAAAGAAAATAGCAGGTTGGCTGAAATCCATTCGGACACAGCCTAGAACACACACGATCATAAATTGCCATAAAACACATTGATTCCATATCTCATGCAGCAGAGAATAGTACCCACTTCCCACCTCGCAGGTTGGGTAGTATATGCAATATTGTTAGTCATTACAACTCAGTATCCTGTAAGGTGAAACTACTTATTGACAAACAGATATAAGGCACCGTATTATAAATAGGTGTGAAAAACAAGATTACTTCAGTACCATGCATAAGAAAATTAGAATTCATCTTCACATGGTTCCAATTATCTCATCGTTTTAAAGTAATATGCATTTTCTGCAGATGGATTCCCTGTAACTTACCTGCCCAACTACAAACAAAATTCATCATCAAGAGAAGAAGCTGATGAAGCTTTGAGCGTCACCGCCGCATTGCCTTTCTCACCTGTAACAACTGATCCGTTGAAGAAGTGGGAGAACAACCAGTTTTCAAGGAAAGAAAATCTCCCAACGACGGGAAACTCGCCTGCCGAGAAAGACAAGCAATGGAATTTGGTCACATCCATAGGAAATGAGACTATTCAGCACAATCACAATGAAATCTTGCAAAATGTTGTGCCATCTGAGATCATTTCAACACCACTTGAAGAAAAAAGGGATTCTGAGAATATAAGTAATGAAGGCATTGATCTTAACAAGACACCACAGCAGAAACAGCCCAAACGAAGAAAGCACAGGCCAAAGGTAGTAAAAGAAGGCAAACCCAGAGGGACTCCAAAGGCTGAAACTCCTAAAAGTGCTAACCCTGGTGGAAAGAGGAAGTATGTGCGCAGAAAAGGCCGGGAAGAATCAGCAACTCAAAAGGCAGATATTATGAGGGAGACAACCGATGCTAGTGCGAGACCTGCTGAAAGATCATGCAGAAGAGAATTGAATTTTGACTTGGAAAATCCTGTAGATGAAAGCCAGATCGAAGTAATTGGTGAGCAGGCAGAGATGCAACAAAGTTACGAGAGGACTCTTAATTTGAATTTGGATTTCCAAACCACAGAAATGGATAGCAGAACTAACAGTGGGGGCAGAGCGAAGTTGACTCTGCCTATAGACCAACATAAAGGATTGCCCACGAAAAACCAGCAACCAGGAACAGACAATAGCGATACCTCTATGGTAAATGAAATCCCAGCTTACATGTCAATGCAGGAAATGCAACCGGTTGCAGCCTCACAACCTCCAAGAAAAGACCAGCACATGGAAAATTTAAAAGTCAATCCAAGTAATATAGATACTAGCATTGCCGATCCATTCCAACAGTGTCACAGAACCGGTTACACTCGTATCCAGCAACATACATCTGCAAAAGGAATTGGCCACACTTTCTGCCCAGAAAATGACAATTTTGAAAAACTTGGGAGGACTAGACAACTGATGACCCAACGTTCTCTGCAATCAGCACCATCGACTTCGTTCAGTTCAAAAGAAGTTGGCGGATCAAAGAGACTGTATTCTCATGCAATGGGTCAGATGCAGCCTTATGCTGTAAATGTAACAGGATCGTCGTATCTGAACCAAAATATGGTTCAGATAGATGGATGCCACAGGTACACGTGCATGGAGGGTGCTGATTGTTTAGAGACGCACAAGAAAAAGAAAATTGACAATGAACTACGGACAATCATAACAGGCAAGCCTCCTGGTATTACAGCAGTTCAAGATGGCTCAAAGCAAACTCAAAGCAAAATTGTGAGTGATGTCAGAGGAAATGGATTTGTGTATCAAGCACATTATGATATACTGAAATCTTGCCTCAGAAGCAGTAACATTTCTAGCAGAGAACAGAGTGGGTACAATAAACTTTTCTTCGACTGGAATACTCAATCTATGGCTTCTAACATGCCAAAGCAACATAATTCTTCTGAGAAACATCCAAGCACAGAAAAAATGGGTGAGACTAACAGATTGACTTCACCAGATGCCTTTGCATCATCAATTCCAACCAAAAATTGTGATTTGTTCCCACTGACTCCCCCTGGTAAAGCTCCTGCTCCTGTAGACAGGCAACCTAAAACTTGCCATACTAATATCTCGGTAAAGAAAAATCTGGAATCCGCATTCGGTAAATCAGTTTCCTCAGAAATGGATCAGGCAAAGCTCGTACAGAGGGAAGCCTTCCTTGACAATCAGCAATATTCAGCAAAAAGAGGAGGTACTTTCCATGATAAGGGACTTTGTTCAACTGCGGCATATCAACAGGCTAAGCTACTTAGTTTCTCAGAACATTCTACAATCAATTCTTATATAAAATTCTATCATTGTTTGATGCAGGGCCAGAAATTAAACAGATGTACCCCATTCCTTCAGTGGACGAGATCACACATAGATTCAAAGATCTTAATATTAACCAGGTGCAGGACCAAGAGCAATATGCAATTGTTCCATACAAACAAGGTGGTACTGTTGTTCCATATGAAGGTTTTGAACTCATCAAGAAACATAAGCCAAGGCCAAAAGTGGATCTTGATCCAGAGACAAATAGAATCTGGAATCTATTGATGGGCAAGGAAGCAGGTGAAGGCCTTGAAGAAACAGATAAGGGAAAGGAGAAGTGGTGGGAAGAGGAAAGGAGTATATTCAAAGGACGAGCTGATTCATTCATTGCACGGATGCATCTTGTACAAGGTATAGTTCCTTATACTTTTGGCCTCCAAATTCATATCATTATAAAGTAACTCCACAATGATAATAATATGCAGCCTTGAGTTACCTTCTCCACCTTAAGTCCCTTTGAACTTGAAATGTCACTACAACATGCTCTTATAATCACAAAATTATAATTAAACAAGAATGAAGTTTTCCACAGTATCCCTGCACCCCTAAAGAGGAAGAGAGGAAATTACCAATGCATGAACATACACTGAGCGATGTCCTTGTGAAGATAAATTGTTTAGCAAAAAACAGATAAGGAAATGATATGAAATGTGTGTAAATTCACTTGCTGTTCTATGTTTTAGCATCGATTTTCTAGCAAATATAATTTACTCAAGGCAAATTTTGACAGTAAATATCATATTATGTTTTCATAAAATGTCAGTAGATGGCAAGAGAGAAATTTACCAGTCAGGAAAAACACTTTCTGGGTTCAGGGGGATTCTTTAGTCAGATCAATGCATAAAAGAAAACAACATTGAACTTGACTATCAATCTGGAGATAGTCTAGAAGTATTCTTTGTTCTTTATTTTTTAATTTTTCTAAAAATTTTTGGTAGTTGCTAAGGAGTTTTCTCATTCTGGCATATGCAACAAACTTTCTTAGGTAGCCTCTGTACTTTTCTGTAATTGCAATGGCCATATTTTTATATAGATTAAAACATAATATGCACTAATAATTAGCATAAAATTAACATGAGTTTTGCCAATCAGTGCTATATAAAAGTTACCTTCATTTTTGCTAACGGAAATTGCAACCAATTTCTTACAGGAGATAGACGCTTCTCAAAATGGAAGGGATCAGTTGTTGACTCAGTGATAGGAGTTTTCCTTACCCAGAATGTTTCAGACCATCTCTCAAGGTAACTTAATGTTCAGTACAATTTACCAAACTTACAGAAGGAAAATTTTTTTGCAATTAGACAATTTCTTTGACTTCTTCCCTTTTATGCAGCTCTGCATTCATGTCCTTGGCAGCACGATTTCCTCTTAAGTCAAACAAGAGAACATGTAACACAGATGGTACAAACTTATTGGTTGAAGAACCAGAAGTGTGTATACGTGCAAATGAAAGCATCCAATGGCATGAACTTTTGAGGCATCCAGGAAGCAGCCAAAGCTCTATTACACCCCACGAACCGACAGAACATCAGAGGGTAAGAGAGATGTCAGGGGTAGGAAAAACAAGCTTACCAGAGCCACATGGTATTGGATTGGAAGAGGAAATCATATCATCACAAGACTCTCTTAGTTCCACTATCCTCCAAAGCAGTGGAGGAATTAGATCCTGCTCAGGCTCCAACTCTGAAGCAGAAGATTCTCCCCCTGGGTGCAAACTGGATAATGGTTCTGCAAATTTCCAACAGGTTGGAAATGCCACCTTGTTTCAAGACTTCTACAGCTGCATAAATGATAGCTCACTATTTCAAGAGGGGTATCATAGGTTTAAGCAAGCAGAAGATGGAGGAAATTTCCAGCAGGAGTCCGGATTGGAAAGCATAGACAACCTCGGTAGCTCTTTAACATTTACTCAATTGCTCAATTTTTCCAGTGACTATGAGCCGCACATGACTTCATACTCAGAACTATTAGAAGCAGCAGGTTCTGAAATATATAATGGAGAATGCTCTTCTTGGCCTTCAATCAGTTCCGAATCTTCTAAGGCAAAAAATGAAAGCTATGCAAGAGCTCAACAACCGGCAGAGGACATAGGTGAAACAATGGTCCAACAGAATGGACTATCAACACCTGAAAAAATGCTATCAGCAAGCCCATATGTTTTATTGAAGAAGCCCACAATGCAACAACCAAATGCTTCTCAGACACGAAGTCCACCGAAATATGACCAATCTTGCTGTGATATTTACCAACATGAGAGGAGAACTTTTCAATGTGAAAGCATATCAATCGCAAAGCAAATGCATCATACTGACCTGGCTAAGGAACAGAATGTCCCAAGTGGTTCAATGCTTGCAGAAAAAACTCGTAATCTTGGGGATGATATCTCTGTAGCAAATAAGCTCTCAGACAACAAATTGATCAAACCAAATTCAGTGGAGCAAGTACTTTCTGCCCATAAAGTGTATGATGAGACAAATCCCAACATTTCAAAATCAAAAAAGAGAAAGGCTGATGGTGAGAAGAAGAATGCAATTGACTGGGAGAGTTTAAGAAAAGAGGTTCAAAGAAATAGTGGAAAACAAGAAAGAAGCAGAGACAGAATGGACTCTCTAGATTATGAAGCAGTGAGATGTGCAAATGTTAAAGAGATTTCTGAGGCTATAAAAGAAAGAGGGATGAACAATATGCTAGCTGAGAGAATGAAGGTATACATATTCTGTTCTACCTCAAAGTATGATCCACTCCAAATGAGTTTATAGAAATATATCATGATATAAGTTTAGATATATTTGAGACAGATTATGAGTGCACCATGTTGCAGGAATTCCTAAACCGACTGGTCAGAGAACATGGAAGCATTGACCTTGAGTGGTTAAGAGATGTCCCCCCTGATAAAGCAAAGTAAATTCTCAAAGTTTATAGAACTTCCCAAATCTCCAAATTTCTGCTCTACAGGACTAATACTTTTATTTCTCTTATGATTTGTGCTGCAGAGATTATCTGTTAAGTATACGCGGATTGGGGCTGAAAAGTGTAGAATGTGTGCGGCTTTTAACACTTCATCATCTTGCTTTTCCGGTAAGGTTAAACTAAGATGACAGAAATGTGAAGCTTATGAGACTAGATCAACATCTGACAATCCGTATCATATTTATATTTTCAATGAAGGTTGACACAAATGTCGGACGCATTGCAGTTAGATTGGGATGGGTCCCACTTCAACCATTGCCTGAGTCGCTTCAGTTACATCTCCTGGAACTGTAAGTATTGTTTGTCAACTAATCTTTTAACCCTGAATTTTCTTTCCACTGAGAAACACTGATCAGATTCCTGTTGTAGGTATCCGGTATTGGAATCAATACAGAAGTATCTCTGGCCAAGACTGTGCAAGCTAGATCAACGAACACTGTAATACAATGCTCCTTTGAAACACCTGTATTCATAAGATTAGTGTTTCCTGTAAATAAAGTAAATGAATAATAGCTCTTCATTTTGCAAAACATTTTACTGATTGCTTTACTATCTAACACAGGTATGAGCTACATTACCAGCTGATTACATTTGGAAAGGTATATTGTCAGTTCATTTTGGCATTTTCCACTGCACCAATAAGAAACAGTAACTGTTAATAAACATTTTATACTTGAACATCTATGCAGGTTTTTTGTACAAAGAGTAAACCAAATTGCAATGCATGTCCAATGAGAGGAGAATGCAGACATTTTGCTAGTGCTTTTGCAAGGTCTGAATCCCCCATCCTGCCCAATTAATATTTTTGTTGCCACTTTATTTCGGCAGATAAACATATAAGGACAGTTATCAGATGTCCTAGTAATCAAAACTATGTCACAAAAGCCTTGAGTGCAGATAGAATAAAGTAGAGAACACCATATCAGCTATTTAATTAGTTAGAGGGAGACAAATTCTCTCCTCTAGGCAGCTTGTTTCCTCTTCCCATTTGGATGATTTGTACATGCTCAAAATAACTAACTGTTATTCTCTGGTTTGATCAGTGCAAGGCTTGCACTGCCAGGACCAGAGGAGAAGAGTATAGTGAGTTCAACCATGCCTACTATGGCTGAAAGAAACCCTTCTGTAGTTATCAATCCTATGCCATTACCTTCACCTGAGAAAAGCTCACTCGCTGAAGTACGACGTGAAATTGGCAAGTGTGAACCCATCATTGAAGAACCAGCAACACCAGAACAAGAATGCACAGAAATAACAGAAAGTGACATTGAGGATGCATTTTATGAGGATCCTGATGAAATCCCCACAATAAAACTCAATATTGAAGAATTCACAGTGAATCTACAGAGCTACATGCAAGAGAAAATGGAACTACAAGAGTGTGACATGTCCAAGGCTCTAGTTGCTTTGAATCCAGATGCTGCTTCTATTCCAGCACCCAAACTGAAGAACGTGAGTCGGCTACGTACAGAGCACCAAGTGTAAGTGGATATCCTCCATAATTTTATAAAAAGTAATTTCTCCAAAAGGAATCAGAATTACATCTCAGATAGGCTAATTTGCATAAAGTAGAGTTTATATTAATCCATGTGACTGAAATCCCAATCTAAATTAGCTTTGAATAAAGTTGAAGCAAGTTCAATTTAGCACAAGAAAAGCTTGTCATTACTCAACATATGGTAAGTAGCACATGAAAATGGCTCACAACAAACTGCAGTTTCTAGTCAATACAAGAGCTCCAGATAACTAATATCGATTATCAATAACTGAAAAATGGTCCATTTCAACAATTATTAAGCTTTAATAGTGAACGGAATCCTGCATGACTTTTTCTAACTCCCTGGTATGATACAGGTATGAACTTCCAGATTCACATCCTCTACTAGAAGGGGTTAGTTTCTCTCTAATTCCAGAAGTCAAGTGTTTTTACATGACATTTGTTTGACTATGAGTCTACTGAATTTACAGATGGATAGACGGGAA
The DNA here is from genome assembly GCA_029618585.1 of Citrus australasica. Lineage (NCBI taxonomy): Eukaryota > Viridiplantae > Streptophyta > Magnoliopsida > Sapindales > Rutaceae > Citrus > Citrus australasica. The sequence continues at coordinate 8,712,622 of JARCIV010000004.1, forward strand.
CCTGATGATCCTAGTCCATACCTCCTTGCTATATGGACCCCAGGTGCGCAAATGACATAGTTGATCCCCGGATATAAAAGTGTTCTCAGCAATACTGAGCATGGAACAATTCACAGTACCGCTTTGTTTGGATATATAAGATATACAGAACATGTTAATGTGATGTCAGCCCAGTAATACTGAAATATAGAAAATGATAGGTGCTTATATATGCTTGTTCCTAGCCTGTAAGGTGAAACTATTTTGCATGATTACTAAGTAATGTCTCATATTATTGAACCATGTTACTAGGGGAAACTGCCAATTCCATTCAACTTCCTGAAAGTAGATGCAGGTCCAAAGAATCTGGTAAATTGTGCGATGAGAAGACTTGTTTTTCATGCAATAGCATAAGAGAAACTAATTCACAGACTGTCAGAGGAACTCTTCTGGTATGGAACTCCATTTTGATCTCATCATACATAGATAACCATTCAAACTGACTCAAAGACTTACCGTCATCTTTCACTAATGTGTAAATATCCTTACCTTCATCCTTCACTAATGTGTAAATATCCTCATCTTCAGATTCCTTGCAGAACAGCAATGAGAGGAAGCTTTCCACTCAATGGCACGTACTTTCAAGTTAATGAGGTAAGACTAATTAAGCGCCAACTCTTATTTTCTTGGAAGATTTTAGATAAAACTCAACCCCATCTAAACGGACAATGTATGGGTTTGTAAACACTGCACCCTAGCTTACCCAACCCCCTAAAAAGAGTAATGTTTTACCATTCAAGATATAACTGCATAGTCCATTATGATGCAGGTGTTTGCAGCTCATGACTCAAGCCTCAACCCCATAGATGTTCCAAGAGAATGGCTATGGAATCTGCCTAGACGTATGGTTTACTTTGGAACATCTGTATCATCAATATTCAAAGGTGAGACCGATAATTAAAGTTAAGCTTTTTCCAATTGATTCCCAATCTAGTAATCAAATTGAAAAGGATATACTTAGAGAACATTTGTCCACCAGGCCTTTCAACGGAGGGGATACAGTTCTGCTTTTGGAAAGGTAAGAATTATGAAATCCCTGTTCAATCATTATATTAGTTTATCTGCTTTGGTTGAGAGGAAATGACAATACCCATTAACTGCATAAATGTTCTAGTTCTTTCGATAATCTTATCTGCTTTTGGTGAAAGAAATAGATTATCCTACTTAAAGTCGTACATCACTTACAGAGAACAAGCAACAGCCATGTCTTTCTTTTCCCATCTGCATTGATCAACTCATTTTTATGTTAGTTCTCGCTCAACAAATATTCTCCTGTAAGGAAGTTGAGGTCACCTAGAACTCATATATTACATAAACACCCATCAGTTTACGACCAGAAAGCAATGAGGTTAAAGAAACAACTAAATAAGGTATATACTCCCACAAGCTAACTCAGCAGTTGGCTGAGCACAAAAAGAGGAATTTTTTATTAGTGTGGATCATCAAAAATAGAGTCTGCACTACAGAGTTAAAATGGATAACCCTTGTTTACTCTTCACTATCAGCAAATTGACATACTAGTAGGTAGCCTAGTTAACTCCACTGCAATATGGTAACTCTCTATCTTCACTGACGCAATCCAGAAGAACATAACTTATGAGTTTAAATAGAGCCTATGCCAACATAACATATCAATCACCCTAGGGATAGATATATAGGGCATTGTACACTAAATATAAATTCAGCCAAAATGGACTTTAAAAGTTGTTATTTATCACTTTCAAGCTGACCAATACAATGTGCCTATTCCTTTGTCAATAAATAAATAAATTAATAAATAAAATAAATAAAAACACAATATGACTATTTAAAATGTAATTGCCAAGTCCAATAACTCCTGTTTTGAGTTTAAATTCTCCTTTGTTTCTTCTATATAGCTTTAACTTATCTTAATGGTATGATATAAATAACACAATTTTCATTTCTTGAATGATTTTATACAACGATCATGGTTCACTCTTCAAGATTTCAAAAGTTTTATTCACCAACTACAAAACCGAAAGTATGTAAAGAAAAGAACAGATAGAGAAAATTTTTCAACATAAAATTATTGTAAAGTTAACCTACGTACCTATCCTATTGTGATTTCTTTGTATTCATAAAGAATTGTATTTAGTTGTATATAATAGGAAAATCTGTTAAAAAAAAGAGCAACAAATCATTTTAACTAAATGAATCTACATAGCTATTGATGCTTCCAGATACCTTTGACCTTGAATTCATTCACCCATTAGATTACAACCTATTTCTGAAGACATCAACGGGTTCAACTCAAAAACCTTTCATGCATTGACCAACCAATTGCTTTAATAACTTCAGTACAAGACCCAATACATCCTATGTCCATCATAATTTTATCCACAAAGCACAAAGAAGAAAGTCTCCTTTAAAATTCAAGTGTATACTTTTTTGCCTCCATTCTTCTGTTCCTTAATTACCTCCTCCTTTTAAAATTAAAAAAAATAAATAAATAAAAATCTTTTACACAAAAGAGAGCTTTATATTTTATTCTGCAATTTATCTTATCTCCTCTTAAATATAGATACAAAAGAACTTTATCAAAACCTAAGCTTATCCTTAATCATTTAGTGCTGCGAGCAAAAATTAAACTACTTCCCAAATTTTGAAAGATCACATATTCTTGAGAAATAAGAAGCTAATATAACATGGCTCATACCAAACCCCTAGATAGGAAAAGGAAAACTTCTATCATCTTCGACATGGGCAAGTGAAGAAATGACTGCTTGAAGTCTTAAAATTAATATTGAACATGCAAACTTTATACTAGTCAAGCCATAAAACGTCATTAGAGCTCTAAAAGCCAATGTTGTGATTTGACACATACCATTTCCAACTATCACTGTTTGAGCGCATAGCATGTGTTCATCTTATTTGGGCCCAAGCAACATTGGCATGCTCTAAAAGTTGTAATTCAGACATGTCACTAACTGTTTAAAATTTATTTGCAGGATTTGTTTGTGTGAGGGGTTTTGACCAAAAATCAAGAGCACCCCGACCTCTTATGGCCAGATTGCATTTTCCGGCTAGTAAATTGGTGAAAGCAAGAAACAAAAACAAACCATAAGCAGGCATAACGCAGAGAAGATTGCCGGAAGGAAAACCAATAAAGATCCAGCAGACAGGAAAGAAAGATTGTTGACTTCAGGGAGGAAAATGAATTTCAACTAACACATTGTTGTACATTCAATTATTCTTTTCCTAACATAAAATGCATTCACCGCATGTTAATCCCAGAAAAATAATTTTAAGATGAATGGTGAGATCTCATGCTAAGCATGATGTAAGATTGTACATTATTAATTCCAATTCATGCTCAAACGAGCGATTCTTTTTAAGTGCTAGCAAATAAATAAGTACAGCATGAGTGATGCAAGAAAAATGTTGCATGTTGAATTTAGCAGTTGAGCAAAGAACATAGAGGAAGAGAATATTACGTTTACCTGCCCTTTATTTTAGTGATTACTTCTTACTCTACAGAACAAAACTACATTTGCAAGAACCTGGAAAACGACAGTAAGCTATCAAGTCTTTTGAGAAAGAATCTGCAAATGATTATCATATTATGCTATATAAATCATCCCTCTATTGTTAACAAATGCAAGTTCATATTCACAGAGAAGATGCAAAGACACTGAACAGTATAATTGATTCATAGACATGGAAAGAATCATCCACCTCAAGAGCAGTAGTCTTGAAGATGCATCTATTACCCAAATTCTGTTTCAGCATCTATTTAGAAACTTTTGAATTCTGTGAGTATTTTGATAAAACACAATTCTATTGTATCACAACCTGAAAATTACTTAAAGAAGTCCAAGTGGTCAAAAACTAAATTTCAACTCAAGTATACAAGTGCAGCCAAACAAGAATATAAGGAAGTCTAGAAACTATAAAATTGAAGATTGATTATCACTCCATGTGAAGTTTAACTAGCATGCTAATCAACTGGTACCATTGGCTAACATCACTACCAACCAGGTCCCCCACCTTTATCATCATAAAACATTAACACCACTGATCAATCCATCACACCCAACCATCATCTTTAATTCGGAGACGACTAACTATCCCAATTATCCATGCTGTTGCCATACCACAATTTTCATAATTTACTGTCAATATAACCACAAAACATAAGATTTCATATGATTCAATTATTGTTCCTTTCATTTCAATTATATATATATATATATATATTTTTTTTTTTTTTTGTGGTTCAATGAATAATAGCAGTAGTTATTCAGTCCCACCATTTAAATCCCTAAATCTACACAATTTCTTTAATGCTAAAATTTTCAGCTCTAAATTTTTGCCTCCAAGGATCTACACCTGAATGATTATTTCTATTGTGTTATAGAAAGAGACACTAATTATCCACCAGCAACGAGACAAAAAAACAAGCCATTCACGCCAATGTGTATTTACTTCTGAGTATTTTCTTAATGAGAAATTTCCAAGCTGGAAAACGGTCAAAAACTGTTGAAAATTAATATTGGAAGATCAATAATACAAACATATGTTCACCAATGTCCACCACTATCATTGAAGAAGACAAAAGAGGCAAGCACACTAACCTGAGAATAGATATTGGAATAAAGCTTGGTCCAATTCTCAAACTTCATTTAGGACAAATCTCAATTAAACTGTCACGATTACGAGCCTTGTCAACCTATCACATTGAAAATATGCAAGCTTTTAGATTCAAATCTTGAATATGTAACCGATATTTGTTCACAAGTCATTGTCACTCAATATCAAATATGGAAATCCAAGAACAAGTTGGCACCTAGACAGCAACATTTCCAAAAATTGGCAATCTTGCTCAGAAAATCTCCCCAACGTAATTTTCGGATCCACCATCTTTCCTCCACCACGTTAGTTAATATAAACCATAAGTCAATAATGCCTGTATAATTTTCACTCTTCTAATATCAATTTCATGATAGGAGACGCATAGGCATTTCTCCACAATCTATAACCAAAATTGCTCTTGACTAATTTAAAAAGCTTTTGCTCCTCATGGTAGACCCTCTCGTACTTAACCAAATAAAATAAATCGTCTAGGGACATGGAACATACGGCCTTAATTGGTGATTCCTGTGATGGCTAGAATTTTTAAATATGATGTAACTAGCAACAACAATCTTAAATTGATAGTCAATAGAATGCTTCATTTCACAACGAACTGAACAATGGCAGGAGTTGGTAATGCTAACCAACTCAACATAATAATTCACTAAAATAAACAAAACCTAGTGCATTAACAATTGCAAGGTATCTAATTCCACCTGTCAACGTCTCTCCTAAGAATTGTCAATTTGAGCTATAAGATTACTTGTTCGGTCTGGCGGAACAAAAAAAGATCAATAAAGTTGAACATGATCCCCTATCTCCACGCTTCACTTGCCTCTCTGGTACTTTAAATTCTCCTCATAATTCACTATTTCTTTTGAATTGATAAAATCATAGTTACATACAGTAAAAAACATTTACAAACATAAATGTATGCAAGCAAGACAAACACAGATCTTGCAAGGTGGCGAAGATACATTTATACAATTTGACATGTATGTGCTTGTAGTGCCCATCGATTTCCACATTCCATTTAAAACACTCAAACCTTCTATATCAAAAATATCCATCCACTGATCTTATGGTTTCAAATAATACTTATCAATTCCTAATTGAATTTTTCTACATCTTAAGTCCAATAACCACTGATATTGGGTATCTTTATAACTGCAAATGTAAAATAATTGCATTTAGCACAGAGGAACATTAAACTTTGTATCACTGGACATCAAACTTGTAATGTCGTAATTCATTTGTCAAACTTGTAGCATTGAATGCCAACCTTATGCATAAATGAGTTGCCATATAGAACATCAACATTGTAACATTGAAATTAGAATCTGTAACCGAATGCTCAATATCAGGACCTGCATGATTTGTGGTTTGACGCACTCACATTACTTCAGTTGCCAAATTAAGCCTAATAAAAGTACTTATATTTCTCAATTAATTATCCTTTATTTAATTTCTCAACTATCAACTAATATTTAATTTCTCACTTTATCAAGCAGTCCTATTCCCGCATCCTCTTTCTTCACTCATCGACTAGCTCATGGGTAAAACAAGAAGAATATATCAATCTGCTACAACTCAAACGATTGTAATATTCAAAAAAGTATATAATTGTCTACAAATAAAAAAATTCAGTCCCAGAACTAAATATTTACTGATATTCTGTGATTTTAACGAACTTTGTGAAATCTTATGAGACATGAGCTGCAAACGCAGTAATATAAACGGCAAATAGTTCAATAAACAATTTTAACACAATCGGCCATTATTTGATTCAAATCTAAACAATAAGGCATAATCCACATGAACATTACAAATCTTTACAATTTCAAGGTCACTTCGAAAAAAACCAACGTAAGGAAAAGAAAAAAAAAAGATCAAAGAATTATTGATCTGAAATCTATCATTGATGCTTCACTCAAACAGAGATTTCACATAAAAGAGAATTAGAGAAATATTAATTAAACATTAAACAATAAATTAAAAATAAAAAGAGCGTACCCGTGTGTGTAGAAATTGATAGCTGATAGTTTAAACTATGGAGAAAAGAGAGGGTTTTATTTGGGGGCAAAGTTTGCCGCCTTTACCTCTTCCCTCCATTTTCTCTCTCTCTCTCTCTCTCTCTTCCTGTTTTGTTTTTAAATTAATTGTACACGTTTTTTAAGGATTATTTCGCCTCTATGAATTTTCTTTTTCTATCTTTTCTTTCTTTTTTTTTTAATTTTTAATTTTTATTTCTTGAATATTATGTAATTTTAAAAAAAAGTGATTTGTTGAGGTACTTCTAATTTCTTTTTTTTTTCAAAAATCTTAGTGTTCCAAAAAAAAAAGGTCTTCTAAAATATGTAACTGAAGAAAGATCGATGAAAATTTTTTATCCAATAATTAAATAATTTTCTCCTCTAAAGTTAAGGAAATATTGAGCTACAAAGTCAAAGAAATAGGCTGCCCTTAGGGATCAATTAAAAATTATGTCAACTTTTATATTATTTAAGGATTTGTCGGGATGTCTTTAGGGATGAATTAAAAAAATAAAGAGAATTTTGTTTTGAACCGGCCACTAACCAGTTCCGGTTACCCTTCAAATAAATATTATTTTCTATATTCAAATCTAAAAGAATGTAAGAAGTTGAAAAATTAATTTTGATTGGATTCTATTGAAAAGGTTGGCCAACGCACGGAAGGCCCGTCAAACTAAGGACCACTAGGGTTTATAGGCGGGCACGGCATGACCCACAAGTGAATGCATGTCAAAATTTTTTTCTAAGGCCGCACAGTCCTCAACATGAACTTATGCACGCCGTGCCCAAAAAAATCCACCATCCGTTTTTCCTTTTTTTTTTTTTTTTAAGTCCACATGTCTAGCGTATTTTTTTAAACTCATCAACCCATGAAATAATAATAATAATAATGATAATAATAATAATAATCATCATCTTATAATAATAACAACAACAATAATATTTCATTCACAACCGAAACATATATCTTTTTTTTAAGTAAGTTATGATTTCATAAATAAAATACTAATGCTATAAAATTTTAGATTTATCATTTATAAAATCATGATATTTATAATTTTATTTATTAAAATCACGATATCATTTATTCATTTAATAAATTTTAAACATAAACAATTAGAATTTTTTTAAACTAAGACTTAAATTAAATTTTATAAATCTATGCTAATAAAATATATTAAATAATTTAATTTCAAGAAATTTATAAAATCATAGTATTTTATGTTTATTTTTATTAAAAAAAATTGCTTTGATATACTTTGTTTTACATGCTATTGATGGCCAACGGGCTGCGTGCTAACCCACCAATGAAGCGTGCTTATCACTTGTCTTTTCACGTGTCGTACTTTGGTACATCTCTAATCGTATTGTGCTTTTAAGGTTCATGTGCCTAAAATTCTTAGCCTGGCCCAACCCTCGTGTGTGCCATGCAGTGCCGCATGTCGTACCGAAATATGCTTGTACTATACTGTGCTATACGAACATATGTCATGTTCGTGCCATGCCACATGCCGTCTGACCCATTGGCCACCTTTAAGTGTTGACATCGAAAAGAAGCAAGCTACTAAAATACATCTTTTTTTAAACAATTTTATGATCTCTTATTTCTTCGTGGACATTTTATTTTTTATTTTATTTTATAAGAGTTTAGAACTAGAACTATCTAACAGAACTAATATGCTATCATTAAGTGAATTTTAACAAAATGGGAAAACAAACGGAATAAAAGGGAGAGAATATCATTTGCACTAATGTACTAGTACAATACAACATTACAATGTTAGCTTGCTGGCCATGAGCTTGCACAAGTGGCACAAGTGCCCAACAACTTGCAAATAGATGGCACCTAACTTGATTCAGAGCATCTTCAAGTTGCTGAATTTGTTGATTCGTTAAATTTGCTGAGATCACTTCCCAGTTAGTTGGCTTCAAGTGCTAGAAAACCAATCCGAGGACAACTTCTAATGGCAATAAAATATATGACTGAGGTATGGAAAATTAGCATGTGTGTAAGCTTTAAGAGTCTTTCTTGGGGTCAGAGAGTTTGTGAGTTGAGCGAACGGTTTACAAGGGATAAAGGGATTTTCTAGGATTAAACTTAAGCAATAGGCTTGTACAATTATTCTATATTGTTAGCATTTACATTACGCACCGTGGAGGTAGGCAATTTATTGAACCTTTGTGTCTACTGAATTGTGTGATTGTTTACCTTGCCATTCATATTTAACTACTGCCGCCTAAAATTCACAACAGAAAGAAACTAATAATAAGAGATATATTGAACTGAAGATTGGTTCGTTACTAATAAGAGATTTGAGATCTAATATTTTCATTGCAAATACGCCTTGTTTGGCCCATAACTTTTGAAGTCACGCATCCCCGTTTACCACTTATGACCTCACCAATTTCTCTCTATTTAAGCTGTCCAAATGGCCACACAACATACAGATCATCAAAAGATCTCTTGAAAGCTTTCATAAGCTACAATCTCTAATTTCTCAATCGATCTCTTGATTAGATAGATAACGTCGTTGCCTAAGGAAATTACAAGCACATCGCGATGCCGAAGGACACAATCTAAGAGATCATTATATCGATTAGTTGGATCATAGTCTCTAATCATAAAAATGGTTGCATTCTCAGCAGTGCCAATAATGAGAAATACACTAATCTACATGTGATGTGTGAACAATGATAGTTGTGTACCCTAGTCAGTAGCTAGATATGGATAAGGGGCATGAAATACATATGGTGAAGCTGAAACAATGGTTAAATTGTTAGGTTAGGGACAATTAAGCATGCCATGATGTTGTTAGGATCTCATATAAGAAAGAAAGAAAAGTAATGAAAAGAAAGGAAAGGGAGATTACTTTTTGAGTTCTGTAGTCTCTCTTCATTTCTCTCATTTACGTGAGTTCTCTGTGTTCAGGAAGCCAAAATTCAAACGAGTTCTGTCTCTGCATCTCACAGTCTCTGCATCTCACAAAATTCGTCTCTGCATCTTAGTTATCAGAAGGAATAAATTAGATCTAGATCTACAAACAGAGGTGAGAGATATTTAAATGGTTAGAATATTTAATTTAAATTGCAAAAATTGGTAGATTTTTACTTTTTATATATTTAAATTGTTATGAATTGTTATGATTTTTTAAATTTAAATGGATGGAAATAATGGAATAGATTATAATAATTTCTGAATGTGTTTTATATATGTTAGGATTTTTTAAATTTAAATGGTTGGAAATAATGAAATAAATTATAACAATTTTTGAATGTGTTTTATATATGTTAGGATTTTTTAAATTTAAATGGTTGGAAATAATGAAATAAATTATAACAATTTTTGAATGTGTTTTATATATGTTAGGATTTTTCTTAATTTAAATGACTGGAAATAATACAATAAATTATAACAATTTCTAAATGTGTTTTATATATGTTAGGATTTTTTTAATTTAAATTGCTGAAAATAATGAAATAAATTATAACAATTTCCGGATGTGTTTTATATATTTAAGTTGTTAGGATTTTATAATTTAAATTGTTGGAGATAATGGAATAAATTATAACAATTTCCGGATGTGTTTTATATATTTAAGTTGTTAGGATTTTATAATTTAAATTGTTGGAGATAATGGAATAAATTATAAAAATTTGTGGATGTGTTTTATATATTTAAATTGTTAGGAATTTTCGTTACTAGACAAAATGTTATATAAGTTTCTTAATACAAATGTTAATTATTTTGTAGAAATGGAGTATTTGGAAAATGAGCATGCATTTGAAGAGTTGCAAGAAACAAGAGCTAACGATATAAATGAAATTGTGGAACCGAACAAATGTGAGCCAGCTCTTGGAATGTTATTTGATAATCATAAAGAAATGTTTACATTTTACAAAGCTTATGGTAAACAAGAGGGGTTTCCTGTGAAGGTTCGAAGTACTAAGAAGGGGACCGATGGAATTGTAAAATATGCGACATTTGCATGTGGGCGTAGTGGCAAGTCAGAAAGTAAATATGCTAATGCATTGAAGCCGAAACCGAATGTGAAAAATGGTTGTGATGCAAAAATTGGAGGTTGTCTAAATGAAGATGGAAAATGGGTTCTTCGAACTTTAAATCTTCAACACAACCATGGATTGAGTCCAGACAAAGCTAGGTATTTCCCATGCAATCGCAGAATTAGTGCAAGCGCTAAAAAGAGAACTGAAATGAATGATTGTGCAGGAATTAGAATTGCCCAAAATTTCAATTCTATTGTTGTTGGAGCTGGTGGGTATGAAAATGTGCCATTCTTAGAAAAAGATTGTAGAAATTTTGTTGACAAAACAAGGCGATTACAGCTTGAGGAAGGAGATGCTATGACACTTTTAAAGTACTTCCAGAAAAAGCAAGCAGAATGTAATGGATTTTATTTTAGCATTGATTTGGATGAAGAGGATCGATTAAAAAATGTGTTTTGGGCAGATTCACGGAGTAGGGCAGCTTACAAATATTTTGGAGATGTCATCACATTTGACACTACATAGCTGACCAACAAGTATGACATGCCATTTGTGCCCTTTGTTGGAGTTAATCACCATGGACATTCTATTTTGTTGGGATGCGGATTGATTTCACGCGAGGATACAGAGACATTTACGTGGTTATTTGAGACGTGGCTATTATACATGTCTGATTCTCCTCCCCTTGGTATTATTACAGATCAAGACAGGGCAATGCAAAAGGCAATTGAAAACGTTTTTCCTACTATTAGGCACCGATGGTGTTTATGGCACATAATGAAGAAGGTGCCTGAGAAGTTAGGGGCTTTCAAAGAACGTGAAGGTATTATATCTTCCCTGCTCTCTGCTATTTATGATTCACTGAGTTATGATGCGTTTGAGGAAGCTTGGCATTGCATGATTACAGAATATGATTTGTGGGATAATGATTGGTTAAATGGTTTGTACGAGGAGAGGCATCGTTGGGTCCCATGCTATTTAAAAGGCTATTTTTGGGCAGGAATGTCAACAACTCAGCGAAGTGAAAGTATGAATGCATTTTTTGATGGATTTGTTAACTCAAAAACAAATCTGAAACAGTTTGTAAAGCAATATGAAAATGCATTGAGGAGGAAAGCTGAATTAGAATGGCAAGTAGATGCCAAGTGTTTCAGTAAAAGGACACCACGCGTGTCAAGATATGAGATGGAGAGGCAAGTTGAAGAAGTGTACACCATTTCCAAGTTTAAAGAATTTCAAGAAGAATTGACTGCTCTGATGTATTGTGATATCTCGGATTTTGTGGGATCAATATATCAAATAATTGAATCATTTGGGCAAGGTCGGAGAGGCTTCTTTGAGGTTGCTTTTGAAGAAGCTGAGTGCGAAGTTACTTGTATATGTTCAAAATTCCAGTTTAGGGGGATTCTTTGCAGACATGCCCTTGCAGTGCTGATACGTAACTCAGTTGAATTACTTCCAGAAAGATACATCTTATTAAGGTGGAGGAAAGATGTGAGGAGATGTTATAGTAAGTTGAAAATTTGTTATGGTGTGCAAAATTTGACCATCCAGCAAGAAAAATATGAAAAAATGTGTAACGCTTTCAGTGAGGTTGCAGACATAGTCTCTGATGATGAAAATAGCTATAAAACGGTGTTGGATTGGATTGAAAAGCAATGAAGGATCTGCCCAAGCAAATTCATTATGAAAGTGTGGGAAAAACTAATACTGGTGGAGCAAGTTGTAGCAACAACAAACAAATTAACAGTGAGAGTGTGGAAAGAACTGTTATTGGCGAAGTAAGTTTTGGTAGCAACAATGTTCAACTTGCACTAAATGATCCAGTAGTGACACGTCGTAAAGGCCGTCCACCTTGCCTGAGGAAATAATCTTCAATTCGAAAGAAATCCATTCAAAAGAACAAGTCCGTACAAAAAAATAAGGTATGATTAAAAACAAAGATCTATTTTCTAATTAATTTGGTCTTAGTTTAATTGTCTTTAATAATCCTGTAGGATTTACAACAAACTGCCCCATCATCTTATCATGTGCCTAATGAAATCTCCACACAAGGGAGCAACATAGCCACGGCAAATTTTGTGAATTTTTTCTTTTAAAATTTTCTTTTATTTTGAAGATATGTAATTAAGTATAAGATTGTGCATATATAGACGCTACAAGAAGGAAGTACTATTTACAGAAATCTCAACCAATGCGGCACTATGGGCTATTATAATGTAAGAATTAAATTATTTAAATTTTAGTTTTAAGATTTTTATATGAATTTTACATATATTTTATTATTTGATTAGGTACCTATGTACCAATCCCAATTCGGTGGAAGCAACATTTATCAGCCATTTCCTTATAATTGGCACACAGTAAGTTGTTGTTTACAAATTGTTAATGAATACATATATTTTAATATTTCTGTAATGTAATATGATGTTTATTTTTATGTATTATAGCAACCAGTCCCATCGTATACTTCGCAGTTGCATTATTCTTCTCCTTCGATGACTTATCAAGGATCTCAAATGAGAATTTCCAACAGTTACTACAGCAGCAGCAGCGTAATGAAGATAACAATGATGATACTTGACTAGTATTATGGCTTTAAATTGTAGTGATGAAATAATGTTGTGTTAAATTGAACTTTAAATTTTTAAAATTATGTTAGATTTGACTTTAAATCTTTGAAATTGTAGTGATGGAATAATGTTTTGTGTTAAATTGAACTTTTAATTTTTAAAATTACATTAGATTTGTTTAAGGTAATATTTGACTAGTATTACATTAGATTTGTTAAATTGAACTTTTAATAGTTGTGGCCTCGCTGCTTTATTAGATAATTTAAAGAGATTAAAAGATTTGCTAGCCTAGATAGGTTTCATCCGCGCGCTTTCCTTTAAGCCGGGGTAATTAATTTGATTAAGTAAAAAAGGCACACTATATATTTTGCAGGAAGCATTAATTCAAGCAAATGAGGAAAAACTTAGGAAATTTGAAACCGTGGGAACAATTCATACACAACAATCATTTTATTTAAATTATTTAAATTTATACATAACACGGGGTACAATTTCATTTATGCAAAATACATATAGCAACAATTATCCCTAAAATACAACATACAATGGATAATATGGGCAGAATAATACAATCATTTATGCCTTTATCAGTTTGCACAGCTTTGTCACATGTAGGCACTTCAGTTTGCACCCCCTTTTCGAGTGTTTCCACAATAAATTTTGTAGTTTCTAACATATTGGATGTCTCTGGCAATTTTTCATGCCTTTTTATGTAATCATTGTAGGCTAGTTCTGCATCCAACAAAGATTTATAAGATTTATAAGATTTATAAGAATTCCCTTTGAATCCATTTACTTGCATCTGACATTCAGGCCAAGAATTGTATATGCCCGGCTTTCGTCCTTTGAAAACAACATAACAACTTTGAGTAGGCATTTGAATTCTACATTGGAAAAATTTAGATCAATATTCTAGACTTTTATGCTAAGAATTTCAACTGCTAACAATAAGAGAATTTCAAAACCAGGAGGGAAAAAAGAGTAACATTTTAACCTTCTGAAAAAGAATGGGAGAAAATGAAACCGAGAAAATGAAACCCTCAATTTAAAACCTCTTAATCCACTGGCAGGTATAGCATCTTGGTTGTCAGACTAAACCATCAATATCCAACAAACAAATTCATCTCCTCAACCATTACCAATTTATCATAAGGCTAAAACGTTGTTGGAAGTCTCTAATCAATTTAGACCTGAAACAACTCAATACACAAAAGGAAAGAACAACATCACCATAAGTAAGTTAAAAAGAAAGCAATGCCAGCAAATCCCATTGACAAAACCTAAAAAAGGACACGACCCATGTGATTTTTTTGGCTCAAAAATATAGAAATTTGCATCTAGGTCAAACATTTTCTGAACAATTAATATTTCCCAACATAGTACCAAGTCAAAAGAAGGGCAAAAAGAAAAAAAAATCAAATTTTGATCTAAAGCAATGCGGAGCGGGATCCGATCTGAGTTAAAAACAAAAAAAATGAAATAACTTAAAAGCAAATTTGGTCTGACTCAAAAACAGAGTCGAGAAATAACTTAATAACCAAATAAATGAATTTTCACAGAGTCGAGACTCAAAAACAGAGCAGTGAGCAGTAATAAATGCCCTCTTAGTATCTATGAAGACGAGTGAGAAAATGAGAACCAGAGGCTGAGGCTCTGACGTTCAGTGTCTCTGAAGAAGAAGAAGAAGAAGGAGAAGCACTGAAGCAACGAATTAAATGAACACGAGGCCGTACCATGTGAGCTACGGTACACATTCACAAACGAAATGAAGACAAAATCAAATCCAACACCACCAACAACAACTCACCCATGTTTCCAATTTTTTTAATACAGTATTTTCAATTATTTCTCTTTTTCTTATCATCTTTGTCCAATGATGCAAGAAAAAAAGTTATAATTATAAATTTAAAAAGAGAAATGCTTACGGATGCAGCAAGCAACAACTACAAGTCTCCACAACATCTCAAAATTTCATCATCCACAACATAAAAAAATAAAAAAATAAAAAGAAATGCTTACGGATGCAGCAAGCAACAACTACAAGTCTCCACAACATCTCAAAATTTCATCATCCACAACATAAAAAAAATAAAAAAATAAAAAGAAATGCTTACGGATGCAGCAAGCAACAACTACAAGTCTCCAAAGCAGCGACGTCGTAGTAGATCTGGGCTGGGCGATCGTGTCCGTTCTAGATCTGGGGCTGGGCGAGAAAAAAAAAGGGGCTCGGCGAGAACAAGAAGCGGCTGTCGTCCAGGGGGAGTCCGATAACGAAGCAAATGGAGGGGGAGTCTTGAAAAGTAACGAAGCAAATGAAGAGAAGTCTGGTAATGAACGAAGCAGACTCAATGTAGGGGAGTCTGGTAACGAAGCAAACTCAATGGAGGGGGAGTAAAATGAGTGGTTGGGGAAATGAGTTAATTTTTAAATGACCATCGTTTTCTCTTTTTTTTTTTATTTCTTGTGGGTCTACAGAATATTAAAAGAAGCATAAATCAACGCTTGAAACGAGTGAAACGGCAACTCAAAGTTGCGTTTCTGTCGTCCCTCTGTCTTCATTCAGTTCGTTTATCATTTTCCGTTGTACTTTCTCTCCATCATCAGCTGATCTCCATCTTTACGATGGTTCGCTTGGAGATATCCAATGGGCTAAGCAAGGTGAGGCATGGCACAGGCTTGTTGCATCCTTATAACACGGCAAGAGCGCAATCATTTAATTGCTTTCAAAGAAACTGATGTGAGTGCAGAGAAAATAGCATTTAGTCACATGACTTATTTATATCTTTAAGTAGTCACTATAAATATGTTATTTGTGTTGGGAAAATATGTTCTTTAAAAGCATATGTGTTTATTTAATTGTAATAAATATTTTTTCTGATTAATAAAATTAATGAGGTATTTATTCAAATATCTTGATTGCATTAATATTTGTATTAAAATCCATTTAATCATATTATATGTATTTATGTGATCACCATGTGGATTCACAGAAGACATAAATACAAGTTATCTTATGATTAAATAAATTTAGTTCGCAGTTGATAAATAAAGTTGGGCACTTTATTTAGGTATAGACTGTAATAAATTCATTGAATGATTTGTCTTAATCATGTATGAATTTATTGATGTAGTACGACTACATTGAACAGGATCACATCTGAAATTTAATTAACTTTATAATAACTGTCAGACTTATTAAATCTCATAGGCGTTGATTTTACTGTAATCTTAATCTTGAGTTAATTATGATTTCATGATTGTGATTGTTATTCCATTTGAGTTACCAATGGGCACGACACATCCTTGTGGTCAAGATTACCCGGCATCTTGGTGGGAGCAATTATGAGTATTGGAGTTATAGATTAATAATATAGAATTTGTACAACACATCTCTTGATAAGTTTTCGGCACTTGATCATAGAATTCTCTGGCCAGAGTGTGTCAACATATTTAGTATGTTGAAAATGATCATTAGAGAAAACCAGTAAGGATCAAGGAATAAGATGTTATTAAATTGATTGGACAATTGAGATATCAATTTAATTAACGATGTGGTACAAAGGATTGTGCAGTAAAGAAATCAATGTGCCTTGGGACGAATTATTATTCGAGCATACAATTATAGAAGTCAGTTCCAATCTTTTAGTGGAGTAGATTTGGAATTAAATAATTGGGCTAGTTTAATTACAGGCCTAATTATTGTAGCCACTATTGTATGTTCCCAAATGATCCTCGGGTTAGCTCATTTAATTGACTGCACCACTACTGGACTAATAAGCAAGATAACTAGCTATTTGGGTCAAAAGCCTAATTATATCATTTAGTGGGAGGCCCCATTTAATTAGCTCATGTGTAAGGAGCCTTATGTTTTTTTATATGGTGGGTCCCTTATTAAAAGAAAAAGAAACGTGAGTTTTAAAAGGGGCATTATTTGGAGCCTAGGGTTTTCACTAAAGGGAGATATATAATGCTTATTTTCTCTAAAGAAAAAATGAGAAGCCACTTTATACAGATCAGAGAATAAGATTTTTCTCTCCATTGTTGAGAGAAAAATTTTCTCGTGCTAGTTGCTTTGGTAGTGATAAAGGCGCCCACACGTCAAGTGCAGATCGAACCTGAGTCATAACCTGGAAGATCATTGGGGACAGTTCGTGATCTAACAAGCGTGGTGGTGACGGATCGTGATGTAGGAGCCTAAATCACTTCAGCGGAAAAAGCCAACTCGGATTTTCAAGGTACGATTTCTAGATTACGTATTCTTATATATTATATGAGAGCGGTCCTTAATAGGTTTTATAAAAATTTAAAAACCTAATTTTTCCCCAACAATTGGTATCAGAGCCATCTCATATTAATATATAAGAATTTCGTATGAAATTAATCTTGAAATTTATGTATTAGAGTGGCACATTTTATTCAGATATATATTATTTGTTTAATATATGAATAAGACATGTTATGGTTTGTCTTAATTCATGGTTAGATTTTCTGTTGTATTTTTTGTTTGAATATGTAACAAGAGGGGTGATTTTTTATCACCATGTTTCCCTCTTGATTTATTTTAATGTAATTGAAATTTTGTAAGCAAAATTTACGTTGAGAATTTGTAAATTACTGAACAATCATCATTGGAAAACAAGATCAAAGTGACGGAAGCTGGAATTTTTTCACCAGCAGCGCGCGGCCAGCAACGCGCGGCCAGCAGCGTTCGACCAGCAGCGCGCGCTGCCAGCCAGTAGAAACGCGCAGCAGTAGCACGCGACCAGCGCTGCACGAACAGCCGGTTGTGCGCGCGGGTTTGGCTTGTTTTCCGGTCAGGCGGCAGCGGTTGGTTTGGCGTCGGCGTCGGAGATCGGAGGCAATAGTGAACAGTGGCTGGAGGTGTTTGGAGATGGCGGCTGGGGAGGGAAAAAGATGGATTTAGGGTTTTAATGGTTTTTATCATTACGATCCCTATAGTTTTATAGATTTTTTCTTTGGGCTGATAAGTTTTAATTTTTTGCATTTAAGTCCAAAAATGATTTTGGGCTTAATGAATCCTAGTTTTAGGCCCAATTTCAAATGGACTTAATGGATTAAAAATGCATAGACAAAATTAAATACATTAAATTTATTTTTGGTCCAAAAGTTTTATTTTAATAAAAAAAATTAATTATTTATTTATTTCCTTTAAAAATTAAAATTGGACCAATTATAAATTTAAAAGCCCAATTTTCCCTAGTCCATTAACAAAGACAACTTATGGAAGATAGACATTGACAATAAGCCCAATGAAGATTAGACTTAGAGTTAATGTATTTTTCATTAATAGGAAAGCCATGAATTAAGATTATTTAATTGCTTTTCTATATGTTATGTTTTGGATGATAACATGCCATGATAACATGTCATATAGAATAGGTAGTGCCACTATATGCATAATGATACATGTCATTCATTAATTATGAATTTCATTATATTGTTTGAAATTTGCATTTGCTTAATAATATTTGATATCATCTAGATAATATTATAGGAAGCATGCAATTAACAATATGTATGTTTTAAAAAGGAAAAATCAATTTTAAAATATTGAGTGGGAGAGGGAAAATTCAAGATAATTTTTCCCACGGGCTCCATTGTTAGTTCAATAATAAAATTATATATATACCTCGACTTCATGATACGATGATGCTCCCTACGGAGGGTATATATATTAGATATTTTATTTGATGAACTTCTTCAAAGATAAAATTGAAATATTTTTCAATCAATTGTTCGCCCCAACGGTGACTATTGATATGAAAAATACGTAGATTGAAACAATAGTTATACACTCAACTAATATTTGTTATTAACCTTCCCAACGAAGCTCTGTTAACAAATTTAGGCCCAAAAGGATAACGAGAATTATTTATCATGTCTCTACATGAAAGTAAATAATCCAATGGATAATTGGGTCTAGTAAGTGTAGACATGACTTCCCCAACGGATAGCTTGTCAAAGCGGTACTAGATTATCGTTACAAATAAATTAAAATGCATTTATGGTTTTTTACATTTTTGTCATTTATTGTGAATATTATTTCAAATTATTTATGCATGGATGTTTTATTTTTCAGAAAATGTCTTCCCTAAGCCCACTTACTATTATTCTGAGTCAAAACAAACTCACTGGAGAGAACTATATAGATTGGAAAAGAAATCTATTCATTGTCCTGACTGCTGAAAATTATAAATATGTCTTAACCCAGTCATGCCCTCCAGTTCCAGCGGATGATGCTCATAGAAATCAGAGGAGGCTTTATGAGAAATGGCAAAAGGCCATTGAAATGACAAAGTGCTACATTTTAGCCTCGATTTCTAATATTATGCAGACCAAACATCAGAACTTGGAGACTGCCACTGAAATAATGGATAGTCTCCAACAGATGTTCGGGCAGAGTACTCGCTCCGCGAGACAAGCAGCGCTGAAAGGAATTATGAACAGTAAAATGGGGAAGGGCACAAGAGTTCGTGATCATGTCCTCAAAATGATGGACTATTTGAATGAGGCTGAGATTCAAGGAGCACAAATCGATGATAACTCAAAGATTGATATGGTGCTAGAATCTCTGCCAGAAACATTCAAGGAGATTAAGGTCAATTATAACATGAACAAAAGAAACATGACCTTAACTGAATTGATGAACGAACTCCATTCTGCTGAAGAGATCTATCGTGCTGAGAAATCTCTGGGAAGCATAAATATTACTGAAAAAAGGGTCAACTTCTAGGCCTAAGCCGAAAGGCAAAGGTAAGAAGAAAGCTGGGAAAAAGAAACCGTCTACCAAGCAAGATGGCAAGCCGAAAGGCAAATGCTTTAAGTCTGGACAGAAAGGTCACTGGAAAAAGGATTGCCCTAAGATTGTGAAATCAGGTATGGGAAATATTTTTGTAATTGAGGCCTGTTTAGTTCAGAATCCTATTAACACTTGGGTGTTGGATTCAGGAGCAACTAATCATATTTGTAATTCACTTTATTGGTTTTAGGAAACCAGGAAAATAAGTGAAGGAAGCGTCAAGCTGCAGCTAGGGATAGGATAGTTCGTGTCAGCAGTGAAGACTGTATCTGTTTTATTATCTTTTAATAATGAGACTTTAGTTTTGAATAATTGTCTTTATGTTCCAGACATTAAGAGGAATTTAATTTCAGTAGCTTGTTTGTCAAAGCAAGGGTACACTGTAAATTTTGGATCCTTTGTTTCTATTTCTCATAATAAGAGACTTATTTATTCTGGTACATTGGAAGATAATTTATATCATTTAAGTCCAATGATCCATTCTATGCATGACACAGTGATCAATAATGATGAGCATACACATTTATCTAAGAAAAAAAAAATTTCTTCCAATCAATGTTACCTCTGGCATTTACGCTTGGGTCATATAAACCAAAATATGATACAGAGAATGATTAAAGATGGGCTCTTGGGTCCATTAGAAAATGAATCATTGCCACTCTGTAAATCCTGTTTAGAAGGGAAAATGACCAAAAGGCCATTCTCGGCCAAACGAGTACGTGCAACAGTACAACTTGAATTGGTACATACAGATGTATGTGGACCAATCAATGTACAAGCTCGAGGAGGTTATGAGTATTTCATCACTTTCACTGATGATTACTCGAGATACGGTTATGTTTATCTGATGCGTCACAAGTCTGAAGCTCTTGAGAAATTCAAAGAGTATAGGGCTGAGACAGAAAAGCAATTAGATAAGAACATAAAGAAACTTCGATCTGATCGAGGTGGTGAATTTCTCTCAGGAGATTTCAAAGAGTATCTGGTTGAAAATGGGATTATATCTCAATTGACTGCTCCGGGAACACCACAACAAAATGGGGTAGCTGAAAGAAGAAATAGAACTCTGTTGGATATGGTGAGATCTATGCTTATTTATTCGTCATTACCAATCACTTTTTGGGGATTAGCACTGGAAACTGCAGTTTACCTCTTGAACTTAGTTCCATCTAAGTCAGTGCCTAAAACCCCAATAGAATTATGGTTAGGTCGCAAACCAAGTTTACGACATGTCCGTATTTGGGGATCACCAGCACATGTGCTGAAACCAAAGGCAGACAAAATGGATTCACGTTCTGAAGTTTGTATGTTTGTAGGATATCCCAAAGGAACAAGGGGAGGTTTATTTTATAGTCCTCAAGATAGGAAAGTGATTGTGAGCACACATTTCACTTCCCTCGAGGAAGACTATATGAATAACTTCAAACCTAAGAGTAAGGTAATACTTGAAGAACTGTCAGGTGATTAGGTTGATGCTCAGCTTTCAATGCCTGTTACAGAACAGGAAGAACAACAACAACTAGATGATCAACACAGGATTATCCATGAACAACCATCACTTTTAGAACCTCGTCGTAGTGGGAGGGTAACTAGGTTACCTGCGAGATACATGCTTTTGGGAGAAACCTATACGGCTATCTCAGATGAACATGTAAAAAATCCCACTAGTTACAACGAAGCTCTAATAGATAGAGATGTTGAATTTTGGAAAAAGGCCATGAGTCAAGAAATGGAATCTATGTATTCCAATAAAGTCTAGGAACTTGTAGAGGCACCAAATGGGGTAAAACCTATAGGGTGCAATTGGATTTACAAGAGAAAAAGAGGAGTAGACGGAAGGGTGGAAACATTTAAAGCAAGATTAGTAGCCAAAAGGGTTTACTCAAAAAGAGGGAATCGATTATGAGGAAACTTTTTTTCCGGTTGCTATGCTTAAATCCATCAGGATTCTGCTCTCCATTGCTGCAGTGCTAGATTATGAAATTTGGCAAATGGATGTCAAGACTGCCTTTCTTAACGGGCATCTTGAAGAAAACATCTACATGCAGCAACCAGATGGATTTATACAAAAAGGCCAAGAACACATGGTATGTAAGTTGCATAGATCCATTTATGGATTGAAGCAAGCATCCCGGTCATGGAACATCAGATTTGATCAAGCGATTAAATCGTTTGGATTCATTCAGAACATTGATGAACCATGTGTATACAAGAAAATTCAAGAAAAATCTGTATCATTCCTAATTCTTTATGTAGACGATATTCTCCTAATTGGAAACGATATAGGAGTATTGACTACAATAAAGAGTTGGTTAGCAAAACAATTTGATATGAAAGACCTGGGAGAGGCAAGTTATATTCTTGGTATCAAGTTACTACGAGACCGGAAGAATAAAACTTTAGCCTTGTCTCAAGCGGTCTATATCGATAAGATATTGGCTAGATTTAGCATGGAAAATTCCAAGACTGGTTTATTACCATTCAGACATGGAATTACATTCTCTAAGGATCAATCACCTAAAACATCTGAAGAGATAGAGAGAATGAGACAAGTTCCCTATGCAGAAGTTGTGGGAAGTCTTATGTATGCCATGCTTTGCACTAGGCCAGACATCTGTTTTGCGGTAGGGATGGTTAGTAGATATCAATCTAATCCTGGACCTGAACACTGGACTGCGGTCAAGTATATAAGGAAGTATCTGAAAAGAACCAAAAATTATATGCTTGTGTATTCTGGTGATGAACTCATTCCAGTGGGTTATACTGATTCTGACTTTATGTCAGATAAGGATTCCAGAAAATCAACTTCCGGCTATGTGTTTACATTGGGAAGTGGAGCTATTAGTTGGAGGAGTGTGAAACAATCTTGTATCGCAGACTCCACAACTGAAGCTGAATATGTGGCTGCATCCGAAGCTGCAAAAGAAGCTGTATGGCTCCGCAAGTTCCTACAAGATCTTGAGGTGGTACCTGCTGTATCTGCACCCCTGAAACTATTTTGCGATAATCGTGGTGCGGTAGCTCAATCTAAGGAACCAAGGAACCACAAGAAACAAAAACATATTGAGAGGAAGTATCATCTTATAAGGGATATAGTGCAGAGAGGTGATGTGGAGGTTACTCAGATTGTGTCACAGCAAAACTTGGTAGATCCTTTTACTAAGGCCATACCTGGGAAACCTTTTTACTTGCACTTAGAATCCATGGGCATGCGTGAGATGCCAAATATGCTTTGAGAGCTAGTGGGAGATTGTTGGGAAAATATGCTCTTTAAAAGCATATGTGTTTATTTAATTGTAATAAATATTTTTTCTGATTAATAAAATTAATGAGGTATTTATTCAAATATCTTGATTGCATTAATATTTGTATTAAAATCCATTTAATCATATTATATGTATTTATGTGATCACCATGTGGATTCACAGAAGACATAAATACAAGTTATCTTATGATTAAATAAATTTAGTTCGCAGTTGATAAATAAAGTTGGGCACTTTATTTAGGTATAGACTGTAATAAATTCATTGAATGATTTGTCTTAATCATGTATGAATTTATTGATGTAGTACGACTACATTGAACAGGATCACATCTGAAATTTAATTAACTTTATAATAACTGTCAGACTTATTAAATCTCATAGGCGTTGATTTTACTGTAATCTTAATCTTGAGTTAATTATGATTTCATGATTGTGATTGTTATTCCATTTGAGTTATCAATGGGCACGACACATCCTTGTGGTCAAGATTACCCGGTATCTTGGTGGGAGCAATTATGAGTATTGGAGTTATAGATTAACAATATAGAATTTGTACAACACATCTCTTGATAGGTTTTCGGTACTTGATCATAGAATTCTCTGGCCAGAGTGTGTCAACATATTTAGTATGTTGAAAATGATCATTAGAGAAAACCAGTAAGGATCAAGAAATAAGATGTTATTAAATTGATTGGACAGTTGAGATATCAATTTAATTAACGATGTGGTACAAAGGATTGTGCAGTAAAGAAATCAATGTGCCTTGGGACGAATTATTATTCGAGCATACAATTATGGAAGTCAGTTCCAATCTTTTAGTGGAGTAGATTTGGAATTAAATAATTGGGCTAGTTTAATTACAGGCCTAATTATTGTAGCCACTATTGTATGTTCCCAAATGATCCCCGGGTTAGCTCATTTAATTGACTGCACCACTACTGGACTAATAAGCAAGATAACTAGCTATTTGGGTCAAAAGCCTAATTATATCATTTAGTGGGAGGCTCCATTTAATTAGCTCATGTGTAAGGGGTCTTATGTTATTTTACATGGTGGGTCCCTTATTAAAAGAAAAAGAAACGTGAGTTTTAAAAGGGGCATTATTTGGAGCCTAGAGTTTTCACTAAAGGGAGATATATAATGTTTATTTTCTCTAAAGAAAAAATGAGAAGCCACTTTATACAGATCAGAGAATAAGATTTTTCTCTCCATTGTTGAGAGAAAAATTTTCTCGTGCTAGTTGCTTTGGTAGTGATAAAGGCGCCCACACGTCAAGTGCAGATCGAACCTGAGTCATAACCTGGAAGATCATTGGGGACAGTTCGTGATCTAATAAGCGTGGTGGTGACGGATCGTGATCTAGGAGCCTAAATCACTTCAGCGGAAAAAGCCAACTCGGATTTTCAAGATACGATTTCTAGATTACGTATTCTTATATATTATATGAGAGCAGTCCTTAATAAGTTTTATAAAAATTTAAAAACCTAATTTTTCCCCAATAATTTGAGCATTAAAAAAATACACATTATTTGAAAAAGATAGTATAAAGAACTTGCGGAATTAATACATGGTGTAAAGTTATTAAATTAATGATAAGAGATAATTAGATAGAAAAATTTGGCAAAAATATGGACATAAAGAAGATAAAAACGATGTCAATTTATTGACTTAATTGAAATACATATATATTTTAATTCATATACAGTCGAGACTGACTTAAGTCAACTTTTCATTTTTCCTATTTTATGCCTCATCTTGTCTGCACTTTTTAGCATTTTACAAATGATAATGATTCAATATAAAATCTAGCAACAGCAAAAAAGTTAGAGAAAAGGAAAGAGAAGGGAGTCTACGGAACGGTATTTCCGTGACACTACCTCGTGTCTGGGCCGTAACTTTTAATTTTAGGCCAACTATCGCCATTAATTTTCCCCTTATGGCCTCAACCAGTCAATTTCTCTCTATCAGTTAAGGCTTTAAGCTGTCCAAATGGAAATGGCCACACAGCATGCACATCATCGACAAACCTCTTGAAGCTTTTGTAAGCTATAAACTTTAATTTCTTTACCTAATATTGATCAGATAGGGTCGTTGCCTAACGACATTACATGCACATTGGATTTGAATGCAGCAGCACTAGTTGTTAGAGGCAAAAGAGTCCCGACTGTGACAAAAAAATGGCGGGCTCCTTGAGTTCATGGAGCCAGTAATATCTAAAGACCAAGTTAACATAGTCCTCGGAAAATGCAAGCCCAATCTTATTGAAGTTATGTTAACAATATAGTGATGATTATTGTAGTGATAGAATTTAATGAGATATTCTATCATCCTAAAAAGCAATATATTTCATGAAATTAACAAAAGTTTTCAATATAGTGAAGATTATTGTATTATTGTTTATAATACAAAAGATATTATATAATATTTACATAAACGCAACTTTTGGGGTAGGAAAATTTTATGTCTTGATAAAGAGGTAATTATCATGACACACTCTTGTTCATGCTCCATTTTGATTACCTAAAATTTCCTTTTGGTGTCTCAACGTAGCCCTCTAAAATTAATGTTAAAATCTTTGATAATTAGCTGACAAGAAGGTTTTTGTTTCCTTAAAAGCGTCTCTGGCATGTCATTTTAAAACACATATTAAGACATTAGATTTGATAAATATTGATGTTGCTATATATAGCATGCATGATCAAGAAATATACTAATCAATAACTTAGAAATCAAGTAAAATCCTCGCATTTTCCCTTGGAAGCGTGACACAACCATTTGTCATTTTTGTAGTCATATGTGTCCAACATTAGGGCTCGAATACATTGCTGCAAATTCAGAAGAGGAAAAAGAAAAATTATATCTAGCTATTTGATCATATTAATAAATTGTTGATTTTCAAATATGCAATTATCAAATTCAATAGCTTCACAATAAGCTGTTGTGTGATTTTGTCCTCTTGATTTGCAATAGCAAAACTAAAAAATTCATAACGATGCCCTCCACTAATGGCTAATGATTTATGTGTAGTTAAGAATGCATATTTACTGAAAGGAAAAAAATCATTTTGCAAGAAATTCCTAATTGTACAAGTTTTTCTTTTGGGTCTGCCTAAATTACAGCTGATGTAAGGTATAGCTGCCTTCTAAAATTTTATTCAGCCCCTATACTTTATATTATTTACAATTTATTCATAAGTATTATAAAACTTTTTGTATTGTAAAATTTCGTTAAGCCCCTTGTACTCTATTTTATTTCATTGAAACCCTTACAGTACCAATTCGCCCCTATAATTTTAAATTCTCAAAATACACTCCATTTAATTAAAAAATATAATAATTATTAAATGAATTATAATTATAATTATTATTTTATTATAACTATAAATATAATTATAATTTTTAAATAGATTATTATTATTATTAACAAGAATAAAAAGTCTTATAATTAATTAATCTATTAACAATAATTAAAAATAATTTTTTCGTTAAATTGTTAATGATAATAATTAACAATAATAATTATTAATAATTAGTTTTTGAATAATAATAATAATTAAAATAATTAAAATACAAAATAATACTTATGATAAAAATTAATTAAGGATTTTATAGCAATTTGTTACAATTTAACTTATTCTGACTTTGATTTTAAGACAAAGTAAACACATAAATCGTAATACAGATCATTCTAATTACGATTTTTGCAGTTGAAGTAAATAAATTATTCTGATTCCAATTCCTCATTTTGATTATAGATATTCCTATTCTAATTCATTATGTTTCCAGCTAATTTCGATCATGTTTAGTGAATCCACTATAAAATTCATAATACTTAAATAAATTATAAATTATATAGAGTGATCTAATTGAATATAGAGTGGTTTACAATTTTATAGTTCTCTAAACATGAATCAAATTTAGTTGGAAACATAATAAGTTAGAATCGGAATAGCTGTAATCAAAATGAGGAATCGTAATTAGAATGAGCTGTATTATCATTTATGTGTTTACTTTGTCTTAAAATCAAAATCAGAATGAGATAAATTGTAATAAATTACTATAAAATCCTTAATTAATTTTTATTATAATTTTCATTATCTATTTTAATTATTGTTATTATTATTATTTACAAATTAATTAATTATTATTATTATTAATTTAACTAAAAATTTATTATTAATTATTGTTAATAGATTAATTAATTATAATACTTTTTATTCTTGTTAATAATAATAATAATCTATTTAAAAATTATAATTATAATTATAGTTATAATAAAATAATTATTATAATTATAATTTATTTAATAATAATTATATTTTTTAATTAAGTGGAGGTTATTTTGGGAATTTAAAATTATAGGGGGCGAATTGATACTCTAAGAGTTTTAATGAAATAAAACAGAGTGTAAGGGGCTAAAAAAAATTTTACAATGCAGAAAATTTTATAATACTTGTGAATAAATTATAAATAACATAGAGCATAGGAGGCTAAATGAAATTTTATAGCACAATTCTTAGGGGATCCTTTTCTTTTAAATATGTTATATATTTGGCCCATTTCTTTATTTGTTATATGTATTGTAGAATTGAAAGTGGTGCCCAAAATCGTGATTTAAGTTCTATTATGAATGAAGGTTGGATAATTGTAACTTAAAAGTTACAATATTAAAGTGTTTAGTAAACACTAGTTGTTGTAACTTAAAAGCTATATTAATATGATCTTTCACTTATATGATGAAAAATTATATTTTGATAAAATTATTATTTAAAAATTATGTGTGCTACATGCTATTAACTTTTATGTCATAGTCATAGTTTTTTTGTTTCTATAACAGTTATAACTTCAAAGGTACAACACCTTAATCTTAAATAAGACCTTAATTGATCGACATAATTATCCATCTCATAGTCTTAAATTTTCAAAAATATCAAGCTGAAAGTCACTGATTTTTAGCTTTTTAATTAGCCTACCAATTTTATATAGCATTAGGCAAAAAAATAGAGGCCTAGGAAAAACTGAACTGAACCGATGGCTCCGTTTGGGTTCGGATCGGTTTTAATTCTTATAATATCTGAATATTCGATTTATAAGAAAAAAACATAAGTACCGGTTCAGATTTCGGTTCAATCAACTAAACCGAATAACCGAACTGAAGAACTAGGATG
Source organism: Citrus australasica (assembly GCA_029618585.1). Lineage (NCBI taxonomy): Eukaryota > Viridiplantae > Streptophyta > Magnoliopsida > Sapindales > Rutaceae > Citrus > Citrus australasica. The sequence goes on from JARCIV010000004.1 coordinate 8,741,117, forward strand.
CTTTTGTAATTTTACCAAAACATGAAATGTGTTATATATTAATTGGCTATGCAAAATGATTATAATAAACTTGCTCATACCCAACTGTTAGTTTTATTTTGTGTTGTAACTATTGCTATTTTTATTTTTCTTTACAACTTTATGTTTATTTAGATGGAGCATTGGAGTTTAGATTTGTATTCTTAAATAATTATATTTCATATTTTGTTAGTAGTAGTTAGTAAGATAGTACTGATAAATGTGTTTTCAATACTTTATATTTATTATTAGTATTTGTAATGAAACCACGATGAACTAATTACTGAGAAAAATTATTTCATTAATGAGGCCCAATGGGCTAAAAATTTAGAATTTAAAATAGGCTTAGAAACAAAAAAACCAAAGCGAATCAAATCGCCAAATGGATCGGTTAATGTTCGGTTCTTTATTGTATTATGTTCTTATTCGGTTCTTTTTATAAAATAATTGAATTTAATAGCTTCTTTGTTTTTGATCTATATGTAAGAAGAGAGCATGCAAATTTATTTTTGAAACTATTAAGGTTTTCTTAAATGAACTAAATAGGTTCAGCTGAGTTGGAGTTACTTGATCAACAAAATTTCTTCATTATTTGTAGTAATTTTTTTTTATATTTGCCTCAAACAAGTATACTAATTTAAGTCATTGCTTGAAAACAACAAAGAACAATCTATTATTGAAACTTCAAATAGTTGATCAAGTTGACAATGAAACTATTATAGTGTGTGCCTTTTTTAAAACTAAAAATAAGTCGAGGACAATTGAGAATCAGTAATTCAATAAAGTTCAATAACACTTATTATTTTTCATTGAAATTTTTTTTCAATTTTATTGTAGAAGTCCTAGATAAAAGTTTTAGGTCTGCCACTGAAATCAAGCATGCATGTTAATAAAAGTTAGACAATGATTTGGGCAGTGGCAACAACGCTGAAACAAACTAAGTTAAAATTATTCATTGCAAATTTATGAGAAATGCCATCGATGTTCAAGGGTTATAGGAAGATTATTTTTCAGGATTTGGAAAGACTTGTTACTAAATGAATTGGTATCTTAAGATGACAAAAGGGCGAAGTCATTAAATAATTTTGGGTATAGACCTAAAAATGGAAAGATCGATAATTGTTGCATTAAGATTGGATAATATTGAAAAATCAAACCACCAAAGTTGATCTTTTCATTTCAAAATTCAATAATGGTGCTTACCTACAAATAAAAGGGAGAGAAAGAGCTTTAAATCCATCCCATCATTTTAAGAGCAATTGTATGTGAAACAATTTGAGAGATTTGAGAGAGCTTCTACTTGAGTGTTCTAGTGAGGATCCAATTGGGTGTTTTGAAGTTTTGGGTTTTGAAAGTTTTTCCGACTTTTGTAAATTCTCATTTATTAGTGAAATTATTTTTCAGTTTTTGTTCGTAGACGTAGGCTTTACATTAGACCATATAAATTATTGTGTCCTATTTTCTCTGTGTTTATCTATCATCACATTTATATTTTTTCAGAAGTTACAGTCACCATAATATTGATAATTGCTCAACCTGGGCTTCCGCAACAAGTGATATCAGAGCCAACGGTTCGTACTTAGGGTATATGGTACTATTTACGTATATAATACTATTCACGTATATGGTACTGTTCAGGACTACGGTAGAGACAACAGTTTGTAATTGGAAGTATCAAGAGCATGCAATGTAGTTGTGTAGATAAGTATATGTCTAGGAAAGTTTTGTCAACAAGGTTAGAATTGTCTAAGAAGGCTGGATTTTAAGTGAGACTGTTGTGATCTTTCCAGACTTTCCTAGGAATTTTCATGGTGCATTATTGATAACTCTATGAAATTAGAGTTATCATGACACTTTTAGACTCAAAATAATATTACTTAGAGAGTAAATGTTGTGTTTTTATTGCATGAAAACTAATATGGCAATTTTGGATTAGTTACATTTTGCACGAGTATCCATTTAAGTTTATTTTAGATCATTTTGTGTTCAAATTATGTGCATGGTTATAGGTGATAAAAAAGCTCAAGTTTTATGGATGGAATACTATTGTAGCAGACTTGTAGAGATGACAAGAAAACTTGGCTGTAGAGGAATTAAAACAAGTCTGAAACAATGAAGATATTGTAGCCGTTCCTGCAGCAATCCTGTAGCAACGACAGACTGGATCTCACGCACGATAACTAAAAGATTGTGATCCGAGGTTTAAAAAAATGTAAGATACACAACTACACGCTTTTGGTTACCTTAATTTCAAGTTATAAAAAGAGCACATATGAAAAGAAAAAAAGGAGAGCCGTCAATCAAGGTAAAATAATAAATAAAAACAAAAAGAAAACAGAGAAAAAGAGAGATATAAAGGCTGTAACCGAAGATTCAAGGAGAAAAAGAATGAGATATCGCAAAGACTAAGTGGAAATCAATTCCTCATAATCTTTTCCAATTTTTCTTTATCTATAGGAATTTATTTGATGGCTAAAATGACTTTTATTATTGTTTTATCGCAAATCATGAACTAAACTTTATTTTGGTTGAGTGATAAACAAGCTTAATGGTTATTTGACTGATATATGTGTGTTGCTATGAATTTGCCGCATCACTTTGTCTTGATTTTACTTATTGCAATTTCCTATTTCGGCTGACCACCTATTTAGTGGATACTAGTTAAGAAACAGCCTCAAGAAGGTCTGACTTAGCGGAACAAATCAAGCTAATACATGGTTTTATCTTGGGTTTCCCAAGTTGAGTTAATCTCAATTTGAATAGGGTCATGCTTGATTTAAAATTAGTGAAGAATTAGACATAGGATTCATCTTGTAATTAGAACCTAAAGCGCATAATGCTATATCTAATGTTAGCATAACAACTGGTCATTGTTAGGTTGCATTTAGATATAAGATATCTAACATGTGAAAGCTGAGGATGCATAAAGGATTCTACCAAGTGCTGTAGTAGATGTTGTATCAATAGTTTCTTAATTGAAAAAAATAGTAAAAAAATTAAGTGAGTCTAATTACTCAATTACTCTATTTCCATTGAGCTTGACTTTGTGTTTGGCTTAGGAATTTTCCTTCTTGCATTTTGTTTATTTTCAATTTTAATTTAGTTAGTTCATTAGTTTTATTTATTATTCTCTTTTAATTTAGTTTGAAATTGCACTGTTAAGATTGTTGTAGCAAATCTGATAGCGTCAATTCCTGTGGAGACGATCTGAATACTCATCAGTATATTACTTGTTATGTACACTTACGCATTGACATCTATAGCAATAGAAATCACCCAAACATTATCTATATAAATAGATATGTAGACATTGTTCGTTTGAGTCAAACTTTAGTTTCGTTGGCATGGTGTTGACATATCACTCATATTAGTGAATTTTAGATTCGATTGTATTTATCATATGTGTCTTAACAATGGTTGGTTTTCTAGCTTCAAAGAGCTGGACGAAGAAGTTGTTTTTATAGGCAATTACAATGCTTATAAAATTATGGGAATAAGTTCAATCCAATTGAAGAATCATGATGACTCAATCCAAGTCTTGACGAACATTCGTTATGTACCGAGTTTGAAGAAAAATTTCATCTCATTGGGAGTTCTAGAATATAAAGGACTCCCAATTAGAGCACTGACGGTGATGAAAGGCATAAAAAGAAATAACTTGTACTATTTGTAAGCAAGTATAGCTATTGGATCGATATCAGTAGTTCTTGGAAAAGATTCAAATTCAGAAGCAACTAAGTTATGGCATATATATTTGAGACATTTTGGTGAAAAAGCTTTACAGACTTTCGTAAAGCAAGGCTTATTGAAAGGTGCAAATTCTTGCGAATTAGAATTTTATGAACATTATGTTCTAGGCAAGCAGGTACATGTAAAGTTTGGTTCAGCAGTTCATAATACAAAAAAAACTTTGGACTATGTTCACAATGATGTGTGGGGACCTATTAGATCAGCTTCTTTAGAAGGTATGCACTATTTTGTTATTTTTGTTGATGATTATCAAGAATAATGTGCATGTATTTGATGAAGATTAAGAATAAAGTTTTAGACATATTTATGAAATAAAAAAAATAGTCGAGACTCAGACTAGTCAAAAGGTCAAAAGACTTTGCTCAGACAATGATGCTGAGTAATGAAATGATTTGTTTCTACAAATATGCTGAGAAGAGAGCATTATGCTACACTTCACTGTTCAAGATACACCACAGTAGAATAGGATGGCAAAATGCTTGAATCGAACTATATTGGAGAAAGTTTGATGTATATTCTCTAATGTTGGATTGGTAAGGAATTATGAGCTGAGGCATGATGCGTAAATTAGCAAGTATACTAGTCGGCACAAGTAACATAATGAAGAGTAGAGTATTGTCCCATAGAGATTGTATATCCTATTAGTTATTGAAATTATTCTAATTTATTTGAACAATTGAATAAGTGAATTTAGACTAAAAATTAAATAAGAATGCAAGCAGTAATAGAAATCACCAAGCGATTAAGATAATAGGACATCTGATTTCACCATAGCCAATCCAATTTAATCCTACATCTATGCTATTAAAGTTTATTACCCATGTTGAAAGTGAATTCCCTAATCTATTCAATATCCTCTCTCGAGTAATATCAAAAATACATTCACACATTAACCCACTATATCTCTATGTGAATTTAAATATGCAAATATTCATTAAGCTCCATGGAAATTCTTAGAAAAATTGCATGAATCACGTTGGCACATCTCTATTTTTCGTTTAATTCATGACGTCCATTACACATAGCAACAATACATAAATCTCCTCTCGGTCTCACTATATATCTTCAAATCATTCAAATATTGGCCAGATATTTAAAAGTATTAAGTACAATAATGAACACTCAACCATGAAAGAAATAACATAGATTTATGGAATTAAATCTTCATAGTTAGGCTACATCATAGCCCTAATAAAATAAATTAGTTCATGGGAATATAAAGAAAATCCATGAATTTAATTGGAAATATTCAAGTAAGATAATAGAGAAGAGGAAAAGAAAAACTCAAGAATTAAACTAGGCTCGTGCTCTAGATCTCTTGAGGCTGCTCTCGGTTTTTCTTCTAATTGGTGCCCCTGCTGCTTCCTTTGTTCTTTCTTCGGCTTGTGGTTTCTCTTATGTCAATTCCTTTTTTCTCTCGTGGCTTCCCCCGTCTTCTCTCTGCTAATTCTTGCGGCTGCTAATTCTTCTTTTTATATTTCTCAATCAGTGGCCTTTAAATCTTTTGTATGGAAAGTTGTAAAACAAAAGCCAGCCGCCTCCATGTTTCATGCACATGCTTGCCATTTTAAAACCATGCAAAATATTTGCTTCCTCATTTGATTACAATATATGCTCTCCACGTGCATGCCACATTTGTCAACTAAATCTTCGAATCTTGCCTCCATATGATTGCATGCATGATCATTAATTAAATTAAATCTTCCTTCATTTAGTTTTTTATTTTTTTCCTTTTTTTCTTCTACAATCAGTAATTATTTTCATTAAACTCAAATTTGTTTTCTTTATTTGCTTTCTTTCACTTAAATATTCCCAATATTCCTACAATGACAAAATATAAAAATTAAGATAAAAAAATAATGTAATAAAATATAATTTAACATAAAATTAAGTTATGGAAGCATTAAAATAATATGAAAATTATTAACACATCAAATACCCCAAACTTAACATTTTGCTAGTCCTCGAGCAAAAATAGAAATAAAAACCACGAAAAGAAAATCCTAACTAAACCACTTTCGCAGGTGATTGCGATTGCATTTAGCGTATGCAACAAGTCTTTAAACCCCTAGGCGGCCCTAAAGGACGAGTTATAGTCTCATGAAAGTTTCCAGCGATGGTACCCACAAACATCATAAAAAATGCCTCAAAAATTGCATAAAGTATATAACTCAAAGAAAATTAAAAGTATTGGCAAAGTTCTATTTTAATTCAATGGTTAGCCTCATCTTATCTTGGATCCCTGTGTTGTGTGTGAATCAATTCAATCAAAATTCATTCTCAAAATCTTCAACAGCCCTTATATTGAATAATAAACAAAGTATGTCAAACTAACCTCATCATCTTGATCTCTCTCTCTCTCTCTCTCTCTCTCTCTCTCTTCACAGGCATAAATTTGCATTTTCTTTTGATTTTTCTTGAAGCACATGCTTTTTTTTTTATCCATAGTCAGGAGCTTTCACTCTACCCTTTAAGGTAGTCTTTTTCTCATGGTAGATTATCTTCTATATACTGGTGGTACATAAGCCCAAATTACTCAAGAATAATTTCACTTGTAAGAGTTATAGGTAGTTATTTCTTACTATGGTGCCCGGGTACTTTAGTAATGTAGAATCAAGGTAAACAATCATTTACTCAATCTAAAATTCTCAACTCAAGCTGTATCAATCTCAAATCTCAAGTCAAAATTATGAAAAAATCAATATAAGTGCGCAAAATATTTAAAGAATCACAATCAAGACGAAACTAACACAAGAATCAAGTATAAACTAAGACAATATTCATCCATTTCTAGGAACTATATTCATTTTCAACCATAAAGTCATCGTAGGCATTAAAATCTCTTTTTTATATATATAAAAAAATGAAAGCAAATATTCCCACCCCTAAACTTAAAATAAACATTATCCCTCAATATAAAGAAAAAGAAAAGGAAAAGAGAAACTCCCTCAATTTTGCACTTGAAGCTATAAAGTTCTAGCTGAGTCGTTGAAAGGCAGGTGGAAAGTTAATGTTCATCGACCCCCAAACTTGTGCAAAATCCTAAAACAAAATAAAATATGTAAAAGAAAAGAAAAAAATAAGGAAAGATAAAAAATGACAATAAAAAGTTTAGAAAGCTTGGGTTGTCTCCCAAGAAGCGTTTGATTTATAGTCATTAGCTTCATTGTCTCTGGCCGTCGTCATTCACGGCTAGACAACTCAATAGCTATCTTGTGCTTATCAAATGCATCATCCAAATAAGGCTTCAACTGATGACCATTAACCTTGAATGTGCCCTTTGTATCATGTGAAACTTCAACCACGCCAGACGAAAAGACTTGTGTTATTGTAAAAGGAGCAGACCAACGGGATCGTAACTTGCTTGGGAAAAGTCAAAGTCGAGAATTATATAACAAAACCTTTTGGCCAACTTGAAATTCAGGTCTGAGTATATGTTTGTCATGCCAGTATTTAGTGCAGGCTTTATAGATTCAAGCATTCTTACAAGCTGCATTGCAAAATTCATCCATTTAATTAAGTTGCAATAATCTCTTTTCTCCTGCTGCTTGCATGTCAAAGTTCAAAATCTTCATAGCCCAATATGCCCTATACTCAAGTTAAATGGGTAGATGGCATGCCTTTTCGAATACTAGATGATAAAGAGACATACCAATAGGTGTTTTGAAAGCTGTTCGATAAGCCCAGAGTGCATCATCTAGTTTTGTCGACCAATCCTTCTGTGAAGCATTTACTATTTTCTCCAAAATTCTCTTTAACTCTCGATTAGAAACTTCAACTTGGCCACTAGTTTGTGGATAGTCAGGGGTTGCAATTCTATGTGTGACTCTATATTTGCTCAAGAGGGCTTCAAATTGCTGATTGCAAAAATGTTTCCCACCATCGTTTATAATTGCTCTTGGAGTGCCAAACCATGTGAAAATACTTTTCTTCAAAAAATTCACAACAACCCGAGCATTATTGGAAGGCAAAGTAACAGTTTCGACCTACTTAGAAACATAATCAACAACTATCAGAATATATTTATTCTTAAAGGAAAATGGAAACAGACCCATGAAGTCAATTCCTCAGACATCAAACAATTCTACTTCAAGAATTTTGGTTAGTGGCATTTCATTCTTCCTTGAAATGTTACCAGTTCTTTGACATCGGTCATAAGCAGCAACAAAAGTATAAGCATTTTTAAATAAAGTGGGCCAATAAAAACTTGGTTGAAGCACTTTTGTTGCAGTTTTGGTTGTGCCAAAATGTCCACCAACTTCACGAGAATGACATTGCTGTAGAATGCTTCTCATCTCTTCTTCCGGGACACATCGTCGAATGATTTGGTCTGAACAGTACTTATACAAGAACGAATCTTCCCAAAGATAATACTTTACATATGAGAGGAATTTCTTCTTTTGTTGATATGATAAATCAGAAGGAATAATGGCGCTCGCTAAATAGTTCACAAAATCTATATACTATGGTGCGTCGTAAGTTTGAAGGACCAATAGCTTTTCATCAGGAAATTCCTCGGTAATTGAAACCAATACATTTTCCCCTCGCTCTCCTTGCTCTAATCTAGATAAGTGAGCTGCCACCAGATTTTTAGATCATTTCTTGTCCTAAATCTTTAAATCAAATTATTGTAGTAAAAGTACCCAATGGACCAGTCTTGGTTTTGCATTTGCCTTTGCGAATAGATACTTGAGAGCTGAATGATCAGTGTAAACTATCACCTTGGAGCAAATCAAATATGAGTGGAATTTTTTAAGTGCACACACTACGACCAAAAACTTAGTAGCATAATTCAATTGTGCGTCTGTCAGAGTTCAACTTGCATAGTAAATAACATGCAACATGTTTTTATTTCGCTACCTCAAAACTGCCTTAATAACATAATCATTTGCATCATACATAACCTCAAAAGGTAGATCCCAATCTGGAGCCATAATAACTGGAGCTGAAATAAATTTCTCTTTCAAAGTGTTAAAAGCCTGCAAACACTCATCGATAAAATTGAAAGGCACATCCTTGAGTAAAAGATTGAATTGAATCGTATACCTGCTCACTTTCATATAGAAGGCCATGAAGATATAATCGTATACCTGCTCACTTTGTTGATATGGTGGCTTATGCACTTCTAGTTATAGATAATGAAGTTCTTGCCATTTACAAAAAATAGTAAGTAATCCTGAAAGTGTATAGTAGAAGCAAGCAATAAATGAAAAAATGTAATCTCTTCATAAAAATAGAACTTGAGAGTTAGTTACACTACCCAAAGAAAAGAAATCAATTTAGTGCAAATGGGTATACGTATTGAATGAAGGATTTTCTGATAAGAATGAAATTCGATACAAGGCTATATTGATAGTGAAGGGTTACGCTTATAAGGAAGAAATAAACTATAATCAAGTATTTTTCTAGTTGTGAAACATTCGTCTATTCAAAATTTTCTAGCCATGGTTGCACAATTGGACCTTGAACTAGTTTAGTTTGATGTGAAAACTGCATTTTTACATGGTAATTTGGAAGAGGAAGTCTACATGACTTAGCCAGATAGATTCAAAGTTGCTAGAAAAGAAAATTGAGTTTGTACATTGACAAAGTTTCTTTGTGGATTGAAACAGTTTCTGAGGTAATGGTATAAGTGATTTGATTGGTTTATAAAAGACAAATGTACATAAGAAATAAATTTGATCATTGTGCGTATTTTTGCAAACTACAAAAGGGATCCCTCGTACATTTGCTCTTATATATTGATGGTATGTTAATAGAATCTAAGAGCAAAGACGAGATTGAGAAGTTGAAAACTTAACTCCATCAAGAATTTGAGATGAAAGAACTGGATTAAGGTAAAAAGATTCCTAGCTGGGAGATATGCAAAGATAGAGCTTATGGCAAAGTTAGCTCTTCTCAAAAGCAATATTTGAAGAAAGTACTATAATAGTTTAGCATGATTGAGTAGACAAAATTTGTGAGTACCCTGTTGGCTTCTCATTTCAAGTTTTTTACACAACTATCTCCTTCGACAAATGCGAAACAAAAATACATGTTGCAAGTTCCATATTCAAATGTAGCTTGATGTATGCAATTGTGTGTACAAGACTTTTTGTTAGGAGGCACAACTATCTCCTTCAATAACTAATAATAGTAGTAGTCGAGACTTTTTGTTGAAAAGCAAAAGTTGCTTTAATTAACTAATTGGTTGTGTTTGGCACACTATATTGCATTACAGTATATTGTATTAGCATTGTATTATTTTAATACTATACGATATTTACTTATTTAGTGTTACATTGTATAATATTATATAAATAATAATAATTTATATTATTATTTATATTAAATTATTTTTATAATTATTAATATCTTACAAGTTTTTTTTCTTGTTTTCTTAAATTTGTTATTTAAATTTTATAAAAAATGTATAATACACACCGTTGGCCCCCACAAACCATTGCCTCCGATCACATTTTAACATCTATTGACAATCATTTTTTTTACCATTGGAATTATCATCGTCGAATCTATACAATTATACATGTATCATCGGAAAAGGAGCTTTCATTAGCTGTAAATATTAAAATTGTAAATAAAATTTTGGATTAAATAGATTTTACAATTAACAATAGATATCTCATGTCTTAATAATTTAAAATTATTTTTATATAATTTGAAAATAATTTAATTTTTATATATTTATTTTAATATTATGTTTCTATTTATTTCAAAATTTAGTTTAATATAACCTAAGATCGTAAACTAGTAAAATATTTTTAAATATTGAAAATATTTTTAAATATATATATTGTTACATTTATTTTAATATTGTACTTATATTTATTATAAAAATTGGAGTCAATTTTTTGAGTTAGTAGAGTCAAACAATTTTTTTATAAGAAAAAAAAGAATCTTGATATTCTTTATTGAAAATATGAAGATCTATATGACTGTTTTTCTGAATTTTGAATGTGTAAATATTATTTTTCTTAAATTAAATAAGTTTTATGTTTAAAAATTAATACCATATGGCATAACTCTGAGGGGCGTGATGGGTTCCATAATGCGGCATACGCAACACTAAGTTTTCAGATGTAATGCGCGCTATTTGTATTGTCAAATATTAGACAGATTTCAATCAATACGGGCCTACCAATTATCCTCTGCAACGCAGCTTGCCAAAATGGCGAAAGTTCAATGATACTGTTTCTTTTAACTATTACTTCATAATTGAGAGAGGGCTATGGTTATGTTGGAACAAATCTATAGTGTAATATAAATTTTTTAATATATAATAATAAATTTATTATAATTTTAATTATGTAATTATAAAAAATATTCTAGAACAATTTCAACATAACCAAATACTTAGTAGAGATGTCGGCACCGACAAGTTGTATTGTAAACATAGAATATTTGTTTGTTTATTAGCAAATTCCCACCACTGATGTCGTTTTGCTAATAATGCAGAGCACGTGATGATATCTTTATTATCAACAAGAATACGTGTCCCCAATTCATGCACCTAGCTCCACTAAATTACAACCACACAACACAAAACATCATCACAATCGAAACCCATTACCCTGGCAGGCTCATAAACACACACACATATACATGTAGCATTGGGTGATTCAGCCCCATCTCCATGTGGGTCAAACCAAACCCTAGCACATTGCCATCCCTAAAAGAGTCCAAACCTCACTGCCCATATTATTTTTATTATTATAGCCTTTACTACCCAAAAAAGCTCAATCAATCAAAAAACGATATTCACAAACAAGCTTCGATACGCATATGATGAAAGTAAAATTTGACTTAGCTTCAATACATGAGCATTCTCATTCACAAGGCTAGCCTAACCGATAGCATGAACTGGACAATGTCAAAACAATTGCAGCCAAGGGAAAAAGAATAACCTCAATGGGATTGTTTGACATATTTCTTGAAAAACACAGTGCTTTGCGCTCATACACTGCTTTCGAAATGTACATAAAGCAGAAATAGTAATAGTTTCGGAAGGAAGCATAGTAGTAATTAGGTATCACCCGATGCAGGGACGAAGCCAAGTGTTCACTCATATCAGTCCTTGCCAGCTACTTCTTCATCTTCCACTGAAATTAAATTACATAATAAACAATCAGAGAAACTGGCAATGTTAAGAAAACTTATGATTTTGCTCACTATATTGTTAACAAAACCTCAAGTAGACTATAACCCATTTGAAAACTATAATTTCAGTGGAAAATTTTAATTTTGCTCAGAAAATAAGACCGATGTAAACTTATTTACTTAATTAAAATACATATATTTTTTTATTCATATATGGTTAAGATGGACTTAAATCAACTTATTATTTTGTCATTTTACAATCTTCTCAGCACTTTTTAACATTTTACTAAAGATAATGATAAAAAATAAAATCTACTAACTCCAAAGAGCCAGTCTTATTATATATATATATATGTGTGTGTATATGATAAAGAGGGATAAATTTTAGAATGCCTTAAGATACCATGTAAGTTATACAACAAGTAAATATATTATGATATTTGTGTATTTATTTCAAAGAACTATTTTGAATTGATGGTTAATTGATTATATAAAATTCAAATATACATCATACATGCATCAATTGATTGTATTACCTCTAATGTATTATAAAATTTCTCAATAAGAGGATCTGGATTAGGATATTGAATAAATGAAGAAACTAATATATATATAATAATTTTTAAATGCAACTGCCCTCATTTTTTTAATACAGATACGCCGTTAAACATGCGACTTACTAGAGTTATTTTTTAATGCACTATAAAGTCATGTAGTTTAATAGCATTAAAATCTCACTTTATTAAGCTGTATTTGTATGGAAAAAAATGAGGGCGCCCTCATTAGAGATGAACTATATATATATATATATATAGAATCCAATGAGCAATATTTCACACTTTAAAATTAAATGGGAACGAAGGAACTAGAGAAAGGGAAAGGGAAAGGAGTCTGGAGAACGGTATTTCCGTGACAATATCTCGTGTTCGTCCCATAACTTTTTAGGCCACCTATCGTCATTAATTTTCACCTTAAGGCCTCAATTTCTCTCTATTAATTTAAGCTGTCCATGATGGGAATAGCCACACAACATACACATCATCAACATACACAATATTAATCAGATGGGGTCGTTGCCTAAGGAAATTACATGCACATTGGATTTGAATGCTCCGGCACTAGTTGTTAGAGGCGAGAGAGTGCCGACGATAACAAAAGATGGCGGGCTCCTTGAGTTCATGGAATCAATAATTCTGAAACGACAAGAACTCGATGAACCCTTTTACGTACTGGATTTAGGTGTCGTGATTTCTCTCTATCATCAGTTGATCTCCAACCTCCCGATGGTTCACCCTTACTACGCCGTCAAGTGCAATCCCGAGCCTGCTATCCTCGAAACACTTGCTGCTCTGGGCTCTAACTTCGACTGCGCAAGCCCTTCGGAGATTCAAGCTGTCCTGGCCCTGAGTGTTTCACCCGATCGCATTATTTATGCCAATGCGTGTAAGCCAGTGTCTCATATCAAATATGCTGCAAGTGTTGGAGTCAACTTGACAACTTTTGATTCGATACAGGAACTTGACAAGATTCGGAAGTGGCATCCGAAATGTGAGTTGTTGATCCGGATCAAATCCCCCGTAGATGGTGGAGCAAGGTATCCGTTGGATTCCAAATTCGGTGCCAATCCTGAGGAAGTCGCCCATCTTCTCGGAGCCGCTCAGGCTTCGGAGCTTGCTGTAATTGGTGTTGCATTCCATATAGGAAGCGAAGCAACAAATTTAGATGCATTTCATGCAGCCATTGCTGAGGCTAAAACGGTTTTTGAGACGGCTGCTCGGCTTGGAATGACAAAAATGCGTGTCCTGGATATTGGTGGCGGCTTTGCATGCAACCCAGGATTCCATGAAGCGGCTTCAATAATAAAAGATGCTATTCAAACTTATTTCCCAAACGAAACAGCGGCTGGACACTTGAGTGTCGTTTCAGAGCCGGGCCGGTTCTTGGCAGACACGGCTTTCACGCTAGCTACTAAAGTTATAGGGAAACGCGTCCGAGATGAACTGAGAGAGTACTGGATTAACGATGGGAAATACGGATCATTCGGATGGCTGTCAAGCGAGGAAGTGATTGCTAAGTGCGGTGCTCATATTCTTGCTTCCGCCTCTCATAGTAATAATCGGACCCACAGGTCGACGGTTTTTGGGCCAACGTGTGCTGCAGTCGATAAGGTTTTTACAGGTCATCAATTACCGGAGCTTGAGGTGAACGATTGGCTTGTGTTTTCCGATATGGGTGCTTATACGACTGCTTGTGGAACCAATTTCAATGGATTTAACACTGCTGCCATTCCAACTTACGTAGTCCGCTCGGATCCTACTAGCTAATATAATGCATGTGACTATTTAGCTAGTGAAGTCTTAAGGCAAATATTGCAGCTTTGCATAAATAACTCTATGATTAAGAGTGTGTTTGTTTTTTTCATTTAATGGCTTTAGGTGACTTAATTTAACTGGTTAAGTCAATCGGAGGTGTTTGTTTTTATCGTTTAAAGAGATTTTTTAAATAATTTTCATGGAATAAAATAAATCAAAATTTTTTAACTTTTTATTAAGTGGAGAAATTTAAATAAACCAATTAATTTCTAATGTAAAAAATATTCATATTTTATTATTTATTTTTCATGCCTATCCCAAAACTCATCCGTACACATATGTCCATTAATAATCTCTTTCTTTATTTAAACATGCCCATGGTAAATTGAGAAATGTTGTTGAATGTACTTTTGGTGTGCTAAAGGCCTGTTTTCCAATTCTAAAAAGAACCATAGTCATTTAATACACAGACAAAAATAGGGGTGGCATACATGTAAATACGTAATTTTCTTTGAAAAATGTCAGTAGTTGATGTATTATTTGCTCAATATGTAAATGATGAAGTTGAGCTAGAAAGTTTTCATGGCAATCAAAATAAACAACTAATGCTAGCAACTCTTCAACTATTGAAGATAAAAATTTTATGTGATAACCTTTATATTAAATGGCAAAACAACTATTGCAAGCATCTTATTAGTTTTTTTCCTTATATTATATACTATAGTGAGAATTTGTGATAAAATTTGAAACTTATGGTATTTTATATATTATAATTCCAAAATCATTATATATTCACTTGAACGTGATTTTGCTTATATATGATAAAATACTATAGTATTTATGTCTTTGAGATATAAATATATTATTTATTTAATATTCAAATTTAATAAAGACACAAATGTAAAAGTACATGTTTTTAATTTTTAAAGTTGAAAAAACAAACATCTTAATATTTATTTTCAGAGATTCAGACTATATACATATATTAGATTCAAACATTAAAGTTTATTCAGAATTCATAATAATTCAAGTCTATTACAAAATAAATAAATAAACATAACCTAGGAATTATTGATTAATTTTCTTTTTTTTTTAAATGAACCTCTCTAAGATGATATTGATTTTTTTTAAAATAACAAGATAATTTTTCCTTTTTTAGAGATGTCCAATGAGCCGTGCTATGCTACATGTATGCGTGTCGTACTCGTGTTATGCCTCATGAGCTTGACCTGTTAGACATCTCTAAACTCCAGTGTAAAGAGTATACGTCGAAATTAATGTACTAAGGGTATGTTAGATGAGTGCTTGATATCTAAACCTAGCTTATTAGATGGCTTGTATGACGTGCTGTCACACGTGCCTTGAGGAAGTGTGCTCATGTTGTGCGGTGCTATACAGACATGTGCAGTGCTGGTACCCCTATTGGAGATCTCTAGTTTAAAGATGCATGTTCTAGTTAATGTAATTATTAAGCGTGTTAAATGAGTGCTTGATTACTCCGTTAGGAAAGGGTTACAAAGACGAGAAATAAATACTTAAAGGAGAAAATTACACATGGGCTAGGAGAGTGGAGATAGCGATTTACTTCAATATGACAGTATTTAAAAGTGCAATCTGCAATGGCAGTTGTTAATCCCGATCTAATTCCCGGTAGATGGTGAAGCAAGCTATCCGTTGGATTCCAAATTCAGTATTATGGTAATATAATATAAGAAAGTTTAACACAAAGTCTAAAAGTCAAGAATATGCACATTTGTGAGACTCGAACTCGGGATTTGAGTTCTAGGGATGTCGCCATTTAAAATAAAATATGTTACTAACATCTGTTGTTTCCTTTAGGGTTGCTGATTTACTAATATGACTAGTCGGTCTTTGGAGATGTTATCGTTGGTGTTAGAGGTGCAAAGTTGAGATTTACAGAGAGTAAGTAAATTAGTCAAAGGTAGTGGTGCCTTATTCATGGTATGAGTAACGCTCGGGATCCTATGAGTTGAGTCATCCCAATTGTTGTGCCATTAATTTATCTATTTCATGTAAAATATTAATTTTACTAGTTATATAATTTATTATTCAATAGATAAATGATAAATAACAATTAGAACTCAATTATTGAGATCATTAACGTTATTAAAGAAGGAAAAAGTACAGGATGATCATTTTCTTCATAAATCAAGCGAAGTAAAAATACTCATGATTATCATATTGTTTTTCACGCATGATGCAACAAACTATCGCCATATCTCTTAATTCATGGGTTGATACCTAAGGAAGTAAAAATGTATTTGAAAAAAAAAATCAAAGAAAAA
This sequence comes from Citrus australasica, assembly GCA_029618585.1. Taxonomy (NCBI): domain Eukaryota; kingdom Viridiplantae; phylum Streptophyta; class Magnoliopsida; order Sapindales; family Rutaceae; genus Citrus; species Citrus australasica. The sequence goes on from JARCIV010000004.1 coordinate 8,757,600, forward strand.
TAGATCACAGAAGTCAAAATTAAATACTTGTAAATATATTCACTTATTTTTATTTTTCTTCAAATAGGTATGTCCCTTATTATGACAAACAAATTTCTAAACTTGATCACTGATAATCATGTACAAGATGTACATGCACATACTACTATAAAAATGATATTTACTGAATATATACTGACACTTGTTTTCTGATACTTTGTAAAAAGTATCAGTAGTGATGTACATTTAGACCATCTTATCTATTTAAAAAATATTTATCATAAATCATTGACATTAAGATTTCAATGATTTAAAGCTTAGTGATTACTGATGCTATAGTATTAGTGATAGAAAAGAAAAAAAATTCTAATTATGTTCCAATTTGAACTCTAACTCAAGATCTCCAAACCACTAATGCATGTATTTCTATCCTACAAATTTTTTTAATTTCTTTTATTTCTTTAAACTATATGCAATTGATTCGTGGATCAAAACGAGACAAATGTACAAACCTTATCCATAATTTAACACTAATTTTTCAGTTTCCCTCCACCAAAATTTGTTCCCACTTAAACAAACTAAATCTCGAAATACCGAAAATTCAAAATGCCTAAATCCTTAACTCTCTCTAAGCACTAACTAGTGGCAACCCCTCTCTCAGGCCTCAGTAGCACGCACTGCGACAGCAGCACACACAGCCTGCACAGAAGCAGCCTAGCACGGTAGCACCACACGTAGTAGCAAATCGCTCGCAATGACTCTCTCTCAACACGCACACGCTGCTGTAGCAGCTCCTCTCTTATACTCACTTAGTTGTTCTCAGCCTCTGATCTCAGCTATTGCCGTCATAGCTTCATTCAGCTGTTGCCTGCATGCCGACCACCTGAGACAGTGAATTGAGACTTATTTTTTTTTAATTTTTAATTTTTCATTAATTGTTTCCTAAATTAAATTAACCAAATACTCAAATTAATTGAGTTGAGAGGAATACTGTAAAAATTTAATTCAATAAAGTTTGTAAAAAAAATTTTAATTTTTTTTCTTCCAGTTGGGTTGGTAATTTCCACAACTCAAGAATTCTTTTGGTGCTGATTTTTTTCCAGTACTTTGCCTCTTAGAAGGCATCTGCTTTCTTGTCTTTCACTTTTATCTTTCTTTGTTTCCAACGCATGATAATGAATGATAATTGTAGAATCAGAAAAAAATGATATTGACTCCCCAAGTCCTTACCACAGTCTCCCCAAATCCGCTCATAGTGTAATTAAAAAATATATTTATACGAATATAAAAATTGTGATTATTTTTTGTACTTAAATATAGGTTTATAGGGTTTTCATGCCGTCAAAATAGAGAGAAGTGCAAAACACTTGCTTGAAATAAAAATTTTTCATCTTTTCGTTATTTCATGTTTAGTAGGATTAGATAAAAATCATTTTATTTATTTTTTCTAATTTTCTCCTAAATGAAAAATCTTTTTTTATTCTCAATGAATTACTAATAAACAATATTTAACTGACGGTTAGTTAATAGAAGGATGTTTTAGACTATTGTTTAAAAGTGGGGATGAAATAGACTATTGCATGGAACCTTAGGGATGAGAAGGGCATCAACAATTTCTTTGTTCTACGGTTTTTTATGGTTATCAAAAATTGATAAAATTTACTGAAACCTTCAAATATTTAACAACTATATGAAAATCAATTCTAGATCGTGATAGAGATATAGCAAACAAAAAAAAACATTGATAATTTCATGTGGGGTTTGAGCAATAAGAAGGAAATTTATGGATGAGGTTCCATGGGGTGGAGTTTTATTTAAGGTTACTTTTGTCTTTAATGGTGGTGTTATAAGAATTTGATTTTTTTTAATAGGATATATCAAACTATTTAATCGTTGATTTCATTTAAGAAAAAATTAGTGAATTTTGCATATTTTGTAGTGTTATTTAATTGTGTAAAAAATTATTTTAATATAATTTTTATTATTTTAATGAAAAATCATATTTTAGCCTTAATGAATTGCTAGTTAACGGTATTAAAATAACAGTGAGTTATCGGAAAGATATTTTGGGCTATTGTTTAAAAAGTATGGATGAAAAAAGTTATTGCATAAAACTATAGGGATGAAAATGACTTTTTCGCATCAAGATACTTACTATGTTTTAAGAGTGGACCGTGGGTTTGGTTAAGTATATTTTTGTCCTTTTATATAATTTTAATAGAAATTTGAAGTGCCAAGTAGTTTTAACAGGTTTTTGAAGGATGCCAACAATTCAATTTTTTTAGATATTTGAATTCTCAAAATCACTTTGAGGCGGAGCATAAGCGAAAATGAAAAAGATTAGTATAGGATATTAAGAAAAATAATATAAGAGAGAGGATAAAAAAATTCTTTTAAGTAACTTGTGCTTAACAAATTACCAAAATATATATACCCTTTTGTCTATAAAAAAATATATTACAAATATTAGTAGTTTTTTAGTCTGGAATCATAAAGTGCGGGAAACGTCTGGGAAAACTTTAAAACCGCGGGTTTTAGAGATTTAAAACTTAAAGTACTTCAACCGCACGGTTTATGTTTTTTCTCAAACATTCCCGCACTTTAAAATTTTGGATTGGAACATTTCTATTACAAATTTATTCTTAAAATAATTAAGTTAAGTTTCCACTAAATGGAAGAAGTCAAGAAACATCCATCACTATGAAATACTTTGTGAAGGTTATGACTTTTACGTATTTTGTGATTAAACATGGGGAAAATAAAATCTCAATTTGTGTTGAACAAAGAATAACTCTAGTTTCCAAGTTTGGTTTCACAACCTAATTAAATTAAAAAAAAATCCCTAACAGATTTGTGCAAAAGGAGGAAAAAGGATTGTACCAAAAAATTATCAAATCTAACTGGCATTTTGATTGCAGGGAGTAATATTAAATTAATTTTTGCATAAACTCCAAAAGTCTCTTTGCATAATGCAAAATCAAAATTATGAAGCTTCCTCTGTTACGAAATTTTTATGAAGAATAAATTTCCATGAATAATTTAGTTCTAAAAGTAATAATTTTGTATAGATCACTTATTAAATTTGTAGGTCTTAAATTGTTTTGGAAAATATGCCATGGATGATAGAGATATTCGATATTCACACAATTATTGATGAAGAAAATAGACATGAGACCGTATGAGAGGGATATTTTTGGTACTAAAATTAGTGTTTAAAGTAAAATTAAAAATTAAAATTTTATTGATGGGTGCCATGAAAAATTAGGTTTGTGTATTTTGATGAGTTCAAATGACCTATTGTATTCTAAGTTTTTAATGGTCCCATGACTGCCATTTTCTAACCTACTTTTCAGATTCTAACCCTTAAATTCCCAAAAAAAATCCGAAAATTTTAAATCTTTATTTGTAATTCTCCTTTTTAGTTCAATCTTCAATAAAAAAAAAAACTCCCTTTGTATTCAGCTCCTGTTGAATTCATCGTTGATCCACTCCTTGAGTTCCAAAAACTCACTTTTTTTCAACTGATCTTGAATTCATTACTGTTACATTTTTTTGAGAAGGTAATTAGACAGAAAGATCATTAATACATGACTTTTGTTCCTTGAAAGGACACAAATTTAGGTGATTTTTGTTCCTTGAAAGACCTTTGTTGTTTTATTTCTTTACTTAAGTAAATGCTTTGACATAGAATGTGGAACATTATTGAAATTAAGATGAATTTTTCATCCAAAGGTTTTGGTTTTGGAATATTTTGCTTTTTATAATGTTAATAAATATTTTTTAAAATAGAAATTTGTAATGATTGTTTTTTTTAAAAACCAAAATTGCATTGTTTGGCCTTGATGGGTCCACAAGAAATTCTAAATGCTCTAATATTTCAATACTGGGGTCTGGCCAAGTAGTTTTTTAGCAACTTCTACTATGCTGGTAAATTAATTGGCTAGACAAAAAATTAGATAAGTGTTTGGTAAACTGTGTGTAGATGAGTGTATTGGGTGGGTTTTAAAGTAGAGTGTACATATATGCTTGGTATATTTTATTATTAAATTATTATTTATAGTATAATAACCAAAATTGGTAACCAGCTGTTCGGTAAGCTTATATCAAAAAACTAATAAGTAACTAATTGAAATAAAAGAACAATAAAAAGAATAGACAAGAAATTTTGATATGGGCAAACCTTAACACGATTTGTTGAATATATTAGGAGGACTCAACTACCTTGCAACGGACCTTAACACGATTTGTTGAGTATATTAGGAGGACTCAACTACCTTGCAACGGTTGCAAGGTACCACCTGATTTTGTTTTGTTTTTTTTTTGTGATTTCAATTCTTGACCATTGGATTCAACAAAAAGATAGATTTAGTGTGCGTTTAGGATTGAAATGTTGTAACTTTTAAGCTACAGCTGCTGGGGAAAAAAATTGCAAGTATTAAATAAAAGTTAGTAATAAATAGTAAATATAAATTTTAAATAATAATTTTAATGAAATTATTAAAGATATAATAGATTTTCCATTATACAAATGAAAAATCATATCAACATAGCTTAAAAGCTACAGCAGCTAGTGTTTACCAAACACTTTAATACTGTAACTTTTAAGCTATAGCTGCTCAACCTTAATTTCAAAAGCACCTTTAAGGATAGAGATTCATTTATTTGAATATTATCATTATGCTCTTTGATATTTATCAAAAACGCAAAAAACCTAAAAAATTAGAACTTTTAGCACATAAGTCCAAATTGTTTAAAATTTTATGTTGTTTAATTAGTAGAGTGAGTCTTAAAAAAATAAATTTTTATTTTAATATTATATATTTGATTTAAAAAATTAATTTTTAATATCATTTATTTATTAAAAAATATTATTTATTCTCATTTCATTTAATATTATTTAGTTAAAGGCTTATTGTTGTATTTAATCTTTCAAAAAACTAAAAGATTTTAAATAAAATAAAATAATCAGTAGTGAGCATTAAAAAACAAATATACTTTTTAAGATTAATTATTTTTTTTTATTTAATATTATTTGTAGTATTTATTTATTTTATTTAATGTTATTTAGTTATAGACTTATTATTATATTTATTCTTTAAAAAAATAAATAATATTAAATAAAATAAATAATCAGTTGTGATTCTTAAAAAAATATCATTTTTAATTAATATTATTTATTTTATTCAAAAGGATAAGTTTTTAATATTATTTATTTTATTAAAAATAAATATTTTTTAATATTATTTATTTGATTTTATTTAATGTTATATAGTCATAGGCTTATTATTATATTTATTCTTTCATGAAATTAAATAATGTTAAATAAAATGAAATAATCAGTAATAAGTCTCAAAAAATTAATATTATTTTTAATAATATTTATTTTATTTATTTAATATTATTTAGTCATAGCTTATTATTATATTTATTTTTCAAAACTAAATAATATTAAATAAAATGGAATAAGAAATTGTGAATCTTAAAAAATAAATATTTAATATTTTAATTTTATTATAAATATTATTTAATATTATCTAGTCATAGGGTCTCATATTTAATCCAGGTAATTTAATTGTGATACAATGAGATAGATAGATAAAAGTTTTTGGTAAGTAATGAAGTTTATTTTGCCCAATGATTTATAAGAAATAATTTATATAATGTAATTTTTATACAGTTTATAAATAAATAGTAAAATTATTAGATTTTGCATGAATAAAGCATTAAATCAATAATATAATCTTGTGTCCTTTTTTTTTTTTTGATTAAAATGGGCTCAATAAAACGAGCTAAATAGGAACAATGCGGGGTTTGACAACCCCATACATGTCTTGCAAAATAATCGAGTAGATACCCATAGGCGGGTTATTAAAAAAATGCACACCATACGGCATCGTGTGAGCCATATTAGCCATGAAATCTGCAGCTGAGTTAGCTTCGCGAAAAATGTGTGTGAGAGAAACTTGCCAGTTCCTGCTTAGGAGGTTTCGTACCGCAACGACTATAGCATAGAAGAAACTTGGCACGACCACTTGCTTAGTTATCATCTGTGAGATACATAGACTGTCCACTTCCACCAGCAATCTTTTTATGCCAGCATCCCATGCCAGATTCAGCCCTTGGTATAAACCCCAAAGTTCAGCCATAACCACCGGGCATTCCCCAATATTCATGCAAAAACCTGAAATCCAGTGTCCTACTGCGTCACGAATAACACCACCAGCCCCAGCATCCCCTGAGTTACGAACAGAGCCATCCGTATTTAATTTACACCAAGGCCATGGAGGAGGCAGCCAGCCTATGAGGATCTCTTTCCTCCTCAGCTGGTGACTCATGGGGGAGTTGTTAACTCTATGAATTTCCGTCGCTCTTGCCATAATATCCATCACGATTGTTGAGCTATCCACCAACTTTCCTTCGGCCATGTAATGGTTTCTCCAATGCCAAAGCCTCCAGACTGCTACCCCAAATACACATTGCCAAGGGAGTTTGGGCTCGTACGTTTGCTTGCTTTGAATATTAGCTGCAATCCATTCCCGTAAGTTCATGCTGAAGAAAGAACAGCAAATACCGTCTGGAATAATTCCCATCCATACTCTTTTGATGCACGGACAATCTCTCAATGCATGCAATATGTCTTCGACTAAAGCTCCACACCTTTCACATGCCGTGGATACAGGAATGTGCCGCCGAGCTAGCTCACCATGCGTTTTCAACTTACCATGCAAAGTCTGCCAAAGAAAGAGCCGGATAGTTTGGGGTCCTTTCCACGTCCACGCTAGGCTCCAGACTTCCTCTTTAGTTGCAGGATTCTGGTGGCTTAAAGATTCGTAAGCTGAGCGTACAGTAAACACTCCTCTTGGGTCAGAGCTCCAGTACACCTCATCTGCACCTCGCTGAGCCGCGGGAGGCAGCACTGCTGCAATCTGCATAAGGATGAAGCTAGGTAGCAGGTGTTCAAACCTTTGCCATTGCCATCCTCCATGTTCGCTTGCAAGATCACTCACGGATGCATTAATGATCTCCTGAGGTATCGGCTGAAGCGCAAAAGAAACCAGGGGTTCCTTCGTTGTTACCCAACAGTCAAGCCAGAACCGGGCTGTCACACCATCACAGATGGACCAGCGAGCTCCATTCCGGGTATCCTTCCACGTTTTTTTGAGAGCCATCCAAATACGAGACCCTGGTTTATCTGGGAGTAAGAGCGGCAACTTATCAATGTCCAGGCCATACTTAGAACACACCACCTGCACCCATAACTTCTTTGACTTCGAAATTACTTCCCATGAAAGCTTCATCAGCAGCGCATGGTTCATCTCCGTGAGTCTTTTAAACCCCAGGCCTCCTCGAGTTTTCTGCTTGCAAATTCTGTCCCAGCTTACCATGCTTAGTTTGTGCTTCTTCGAATTCCCATCCCAAATAAACCTTCGACAGGCCGTGTCAATTTTCTGCCGCACTGGGGGGGGGAGGAAAGTCGTTTGCATTGCATAAATGGGCATTGCTTGCACCACTGATTGAGCCAACGTCACTCTTCCAGCAAAGGATAAATGTGCCGCATTCCATCCAGTAAGCCGCATGTCCACTTTATCCAAAATGGACTGATAAGTAGCTTTGTTTACCCGTGAATGAATTAACGGCATGCCAAGGTAACAACCCAAATCCTTAGTAGCCGAATATCCTAGGGCATCACCAATGAGCTGGGCATCTCTATTTAGCACATTCTTAGAGAAAAAGACCTTCGTCTTCAATCTATTTACCTTTGCTTCTGAATTACGGCAATAATTCTCCAACACCGCCTCAATGGTATAGGCTTGGTCTAGTGAAGCTTCTGCAAATAAGAGTAAATCATCAGCGAAAAATAGGTGAGTTAAAGGTGTTCCACTTTTGGAGAGGCGGATTGGTTTCCATTTCCCTTCGCTCACCGCTTGGGAGATACCATGACTCAGGCGCTCAATACAAAGCACAAAGATATATGGGGACAGGGGGTCCCCCTGCCGAATTCCTCTTTCAGGTGAGAACTCCTCTGTAACCTCTCCATTCCACAAAATGCTCATTGTAGTTGTAGTAACACACTCCATGATGAGCCTAGCTAGATGAATTGGAATACCAGCCAGTTGGAGTATGTCGAAAATAAAAGCCCAATTTAGCCGATCATACGCCTTTTCTAAGTCTACCTTGATAGCCATAAATCCTCGCTTTCCCGTCTTCCGTCGCATAGAGTGAATCACCTCTTGAGCAACCACAATATTGTCTGTGATGTGCCGACCCGGAACAAAACTCGTTTGCTGGGGTCCTATAATTTCAGGCAACACAGCTTGTAGCCGGTTCACGATAATTTTAGTAATCGTTTTATACACGACTGTGCATAGGCTGATGGGTCTGTACATTTTTAAACTAGTAGGATGTTCCACTTTAGGGATCAGAACTAGGAGGGTTGTATTGATCTCTTTAGGAATCTTGCCAGAGTTAAACACGTCAGTAATCATCTTACAGAAGGAAGGGCCCACCACTGCCCATTGAGACTGATAAAAAATAGCATGTAACCCATCCGTACCCGGGGCCTTTAGCGGTTTCATACTAAACACAGCATCCTTGATTTCTGCTTCCAAGACTGGGTTGTCAACACAATCTATATCCATCGCCTCCAAATTTGGGAAATAATTCGGAACAAGATATGTTCGATTACATGCAGCCTCACTCGTAAATAAAGTGGAAAAATACCCCACGGCATGCTTTCTTATTTCATCCGCATTATATAACCAGTACCCCGACTCATCCTGAATAGCTTCGATTTTATTCCTCCTTCTGCGGACAATGGTTTTCTGGTGAAAAAACCGAGTATTTCTGTCCCCATGCATAATCCAGTCCTTCCTTGATTTTTGCCACCAGAGAATCTCTTCCTGACCCATTACCACTTCCAAATCTTTCCGCAACTGGGCCTCGAGACGCATTAACCCCTTCGAGTTGTATTTCTCCAACGCTGCTTGGATCCCATTAATCCTAGCCAGTAAAATACGTTTGCGCTGAAAAATATTTCCGAAAACCTCGCGATTCCAAACTTGGACCTCCTTGACGAAGGTGGAAGCTGCATCCCTATAAGAGGCTTGAGGATTCCATGTCTGCTTAACAAACTTATTGAACTGATCACTCGTTAACCAAGAAGCCAGAAACCGAAAAGGCCGAATACCATGCTGCCCCAGTACATCCCTCTCAAATCGAACTAGCACCGGTCTGTGGTCTGAAGCAACTTTCGGCAGATGCAGAACTGAATTATCTGTAAAATTTAATAACCACTCATTATTACATAAGGCTCTGTCCAACCTTTTGAAAAGTAAGCCACGATTCCATGTAAACCGAGGGCCTTTAAATTTTAAATCAAAAATTTGGTGGTCGTCAAACCACTTCCGAAACATCCCACACACTCCTGACCGACCTGTAGCTCCTCCCTGCTTTTCAGCAGCGTACAATATAGAATTGAAGTCCCCACCAATCAGCCAAGGCCCTTGGGTTGAGAGAGCTAGTTGCTCCATTTGCCTCCATAAATGTCTCCTAAGCATCGGGTTCGGGCTTGCATAAACAGCTGTCGCCCAAGACAAAAATGCTTTGTTTCTACTTATCTTAAAGTGGATAAATTGCCTGTGGTTCACCAAAACCTCCACCTCTATAACACTATGCCAGAGCAGCCAAATACCCCCAGAGAAGCCTTCAGCCTCTACGCGATGTGAGTTCTCAAACCCACTCTTCTTAATGAAATCATCGGCTTTCTTCCCGCTAATACGAGGTTCCATTAACACCACCAACGATGGCTTGTAATTTTTTGCAAAAGTCTTGAAAGAACGACGAAAAGTGCTCGACGCCGCCCCTTGGACATTCCAATACATGATGTTAAAAGTCATAAAAAATTCCAAAAAACGTACCCCGATCCCTGAGCTTCATAGACCATTAAGGTCAGTCATCAACGCCATTGGCGTTTCTCCAATCATCGATTCTTCCTCCTCTGACATTCCCGCCTCCTCTGTTCCACCTATAGGCTGCTCAATGCTTGCATGGCTATCCCCCACTGTGCTAGGGCAAGCATCGTTTCGGTCATCCGGAGGGTCAGAATTATGTTGGGGGTCTAGTCCCTGCCGATGTCCATTCTCTCTGGCCGTCTCCCTTCCTGCCCCCGAAGGGGGTGTTTGAGATGGACAAAAGACCACCGTATGCTTCATTGGGTCCAAGGTTGTGGCGCGGTTGTATGCTTGTTGAAAAATAGGTTCAAAATGTGGGGTTGTAAGGGGTTCAGGACTGCAGTTTGCATGGGGTGTTGGAGCTGCGTCCCTTTCACTTGCGTTAAAGCCACTCGGCTGGAAAGGGTTCTGTGTTGTTTTCATTGGAATGTCCAGGTTTCTGCCTTGTGTTTTTGTCACGCTAGCCTTGCTTCGAGGCTTTCGCTTTGGTTCTGTCTTTGTCATGTGTTCTTGGTGAAAGGTAAAGGTAGGGTTCAGATTCGGCATGGGAGGTTGCCGTGAAGTGGAGGGAATATCCTTGGCCCCTGCATGTGCATGCTTCTCACTCTCATCTGCAGCTTGCGCCAGAACGTGAAAGCTTGAATTTCTAATCCCAACAGGCTCTCGGTTCCGAGTCTCCTCCTTATTGTTCTCCATGCTTTTGTAGTTTCGTCGGCCCTTTCTCGTAGCAATCATCCAGGGGCCAAATGGTTCCACCATGCTTGTGTCATTTCTTGCACGCTCTTGACAGCCATTATCTTCCTGCTGGTTTCTAGGAGGCTGGGGAACGTTGTCAGAATCCTTTGCTGCATCAGTTACCCTGCAGCTGTTGCTGCTATGTCCATATCTTCCACAATTGAAGCATATCACCGGTAGCCCTTCATACTCCACCTTTTGAAGCTTGCCATCCAATATAAATTGAGACACTAATGGCTTATCCAAAGAGATTGCCACTGCAATGCGAGCAAATCGGCCCCGTGTTGAAGAAGCTGTGTTTGCATCTATTTTAATCACTTCTCCCACCAGCTGTCCAAGTTTTTGCAGGACTTTCCGGTCATAGAGATGCACAGCGAGTCCAGGAAGCCGAATCCATACGGTTACTAGATCATAGGCTGTTTGAGTGCAGTCGAAGTTGGGTGTCCATGGCTGCACAGTGAGGTAATGTCCCATAATAAGCCACGGTCCCTTAGTTAATGCATCCACAGCATCGGTGCTTGATCGAAACCGGATCAAGAAAAAGTTGTTCTCCAGGTCAATCACTGAAAAACTCATACTTGTTCTCCATATTGCAGCCAGTCTAGTGCAGAGCGTTCTATATCCAATTGTTCGGCCAAGGAGCTTCACTACGACAGAATTTTTCCATGGCTCACTCAACTTTTCATGGACTCTGTCAGAGAAACATATTGCTGGCATAGGGCCATCGGTGCTTTCAATCACGTCCCCTTCCTCAAACTCCCATTCTGTTGCTTCAGTTCCACCCTCATTCTCCCTTGCTTGCGGCGAGATTAGCAGAGTCTCTTTGTATGAAACCTGCATGGGATGATCACCAGCGATTTCCTCGTCTCTAAACCGTGCCTTTTTGGTTGTTCTGTCCTCCCTAAACGGCGGAGGAAACTTGTCACCGAAATTAGGGTTTTTTCCACGTCCGAAAACCTCGGAGCTCATGCTACTCTGCTATGCTTTTCTTGAAAAAAATACAAATATGTTATTCCAAATGCTTTTCTTAATCTTGTGTCCTTTAATTGTTGTGTTTTAATTAGTTTCTTCTCCCTTGCAAGTTATTAATATCTCTTAATCCTATTTCTTTTTTTTGTTGGAGGATAAAATCTACATTCAAAACCAGAGGAGAGAATAGATACTATAGTTCTGAAGGGTATAAACTCATCCATACAACAGTTTCACATCTCTCTATAACTAGTTTAGCTAAAGAATGTAAAATAGTATTGTAAGATCGATGAGCACACAGGATATGAACATGATCAAAACCCTTCGGCCTTCACTAGGTTCTGAATTTCAAATATTACCCAAAAGATTTCGGATCTGCTGCCTTGCCTGATGTCTGTAAAATTAACCACCTCTTGAAAATTTGATTCAATAACCAAACATCTTACGCCTGCATGTTTAGCAATCTGCACACCCCACTCCATTGCTTCGGCCTCCACAAAAGCTACAACTCCAGCTGTAATTACATTTCCAGATTCATCTCTAATGACATTTCCGAGTCCGGAGATGTGCTTTTACCAGTTGGTGGCTGCATCTACATTCACTTTAAAAGCATCTCTTAGGGGAACTCCATGTCTTTGGAGTCAACCTCTGCTGGTTTCCTACAGATGTAAATGTTGGTACTTGGGTTCTTTTATATGCATGAATAACAGCCTCTGCCTTAGCTAACAACACCTGAGGATGCATCCTCTTTCCTTTAAATAAAAAATGATTTCTAGCACTCCATGTCACCCAAAAAGGGGCCACCAACAGTTCAATATCAGCTTTGCTTCTCAATTTAGTCATTCCGTGCAGCAAGCTCAAAATCTCTTCATGCTATTTAATTGTTATGATTTTTACCCAATTTTAACCGGTAAAAAACTACCTAAACCACATACTTGAATTTTTTATTTATCTTATTTAATTATTATAGGCTGTAAATTCCATGTAATGGTCCATGCAAAATCATCCTTGTATTTGAATTTTTTTATTTCTTGTAGTCAGCGAAGGTGCGAAATCATCGCTTATTCACGAATTGAGCTTTATAAATGCATACTATCATAAAGGCATATCCAATTTCTTGCCCTGAATTAGCTTTAATTTATTAATTACTCGAAACCATGCATTTATCAATTGAAAATTGTTGGCCAAGCAAAATGAAGATTCTTTATGAAGATGTAACCATTGAAATTCTAACAAGGCTGCCTGATGAGCATAATTTATATACATATTTTACCCATAATTATATAATTACTAGTTATTTTTATTTGTTATTTGTAATTAATTAAATTATTTTATTGAATAGGGGATTAATTGGAGATTATGGATAAAAAAGGATATAAGGGAGCTCAATATTTGGAAAGCAATTTAAAGGGGCCCACACTTAGCTTTTACAATTGGAAAAAGGAATCCTAGTGTAAGGCTAATTGGTGAGCACGTATGGAGAGGAAATAAAAGGCCAAACCCTTTTGGCTTTAGGATTGACAAGGAGGGGTCCATTTTAAAGGATATATAAGAAAGCTAAGCTCTTGGCTTTTGGGGAGGAGCCAGCCATCAGAGAGGGGAAGGAATCAAGAAGCAGAATTCGGCTTTGAAGAGAGAGCAATTGCAGCAGCGATATTTCGGCTTCCCATGGCTGAATTTATTTTATTTGTTGCTCCCAATTCAAGTATGTCTAGCTAAATTTCTTATACTGAGGTTAAGGATGAAACCCTATTCAATGAAATAATTATCTTTTATTTATTTAATTCCCTATATATATTATTTGATGATTATGGTTTTTATTTCACATGATTAATTGGATATTATTAAAATCTTTTTATCAATTCTGTCATGCATTATTGATTGTTAGGATTAATATTCTATTAAATCTATGCTTGGATCTATAAAGTTTATACATGATTATATTTGATTTTATGTCTTTCATTAAATTGTTTACATAGAGTGCTTAGGAAAACTTTGACTCTTTGTTATTCAATATGTTTACATGAGATTCTTAGATGTCAAATTATTAAGCAGAAAAAGAACCTACATTAGATTTAATTACTTGGGCTTAATTGTTATATCCATGAGATGACATAGATTGATTTCGAGTTGTCACTCTAAAATTGGGGATTAATTAATAATTAGATAATTACTAATTGAATAGTGGTGGATTCCGAAACCTTGGTAATTTTTATCTTATTGAATTCTCTTTTGTTTTAATTGTTTTCTTAGTTTAATTAATTTAATTTCTCTTGAAACTCGATTTGATCAACTAGGTTAGAATTAATATTAATTTTAGATTTAAATTAGACTTTTCAATTTATAACAATTCCTGTGGGTTCGACCTCGTTACCACTGTTCTATTTCTAGATTCGTGCGCTTGCGAGTACATTAAAATTTTCACAACACTGCCGGTGAAATCTTTAATTCGATTCAAGTGTATTTGTCAATTTTGGTGCACATTAATTAATAGTCCTAGTTTTATTTCAAGGCATCTCAAGAACTACAACGATGAAAATGCTCGTCTTTTTGTTGAGTACAATACTTTTGGTTTTGAAGGCCAGAGATTCGCCTTATTTTCAGATGAAACTTTGACTGATTTATCATCATATCAGGTATTTGAACCTCAGATTTCCAAAGATCATGATGACTGGACTCCTTTTACCTGCGGTCCTTATAAGGGATTGTTTTGTATTTACACACCTTCCTGCATAGATTTGTGGAACCCGACGACTAGAGAACTTAGGCCTCTTCCAAAATGTAACATTGAACTTATAGATATCTTTGAAATAGGAATCCAAGAAGTAGTTTGGAATGTAGGCATTGGATTTGAGTTCGATCCTGTGAGTAATGATTACAAGATGGTTTTTATATTTGAACTGTGTAATAATGCAAGTACAGAAACTGGTCCATATTTACATTCACATATCACACATTGCGTTGTACACATTAAGCACTGATTCTTGGAGATACTCAAAAATAGATGATTGAGCTAGCTCTCGGTATTGTAGACTTGATGTCACCATGGGAGTCGACACATATATTAATGGAGTTTGTTATTGGTTGGCTCACCCGTGCAATGATCAACAAGAAGTGATTCTTTCATTTCATATGCGTGATGAGGTGTTCGAAGAGATGAAAGTCCCGTACCCTCATAACAATGAAAATTATCGTCCTCATATTGCCGGAGTATACAAGGAGAGGGGCGGACGCCATATAAGGCCAAAGGGTGCCATGCCCCCCCCCCTCCAGCATTTTAAAATATTTTGAGATTTTTAAATAAAATATGAATAATTTATGTGAAATGTCCACACTGGCCCCTGTACAATTAATATATAAGGTTGATAGATTAGATAATATTGTAATTTTATAAGCCCAAAAGCAAAATAATTAAAACAATTAAATCAATCCCAAAAGCCCACTTTTATTTTTGAAAAGAAAACAAACTTTCGTTAAAGTCTTTAACTTTATGCAGCCTGAGAGCCCACTTAAGTCACTTACAATGGCATCAAAATAATTAAAACAAAAAAGAAAAAAGAAATCAGCCACAAAACCCAGAACATCAGCCAACAAATCGCGATCGCGAATAACATATCCCAAAAATCACCTGTAACTCAACCGAAATCCCTAAATTTCCCAGCAGTAAACATGAGCAAGCCATCAAAAATTAATCAATTCTTCAAAAGGAAAAATGCAGAAGCCAATACCAAATCTCCAAATATTGAAAATTCACAAGTCTCACTTACCAATTCACCAAATTTTAGAAATCCACCTTTAAAATCTCAAAGAATTGAGACAAATCCAGTTAATACTCAACTTTTGGAGCGTGATCCAGGGTTGCGTCCACAAATATGGGTTCATGATGTTAATCAACGGGATGAAATTCGCAGAGCATACATAATGGTTGGTCCATATCAACCAAGACTTTTAGAGTATCCCAAATCTGGACCAGAAAAGCACCTTCGTCATTTTCAATCTTCATGGTTCGATTCTTTTCCTTCTTGGTTGGAATATTCACTTATAAAAGATGCTGCTTTTTGTCTACCATGTTATCTCTTCAATACACCATCTGCACATCCAAAATGTAATGCTTATACTGTTAATGGGTTTAATGTCTGGAAAAGGGTTAAATATGGGAAAAATTGTGCCTTCCTTAATCATGTGGGAAATGATCCGAATTCATCTCATAAAAAGGCTGAAAAATCATGTGAGGATTTGATGAGGCAATCTCAGCATCTGCCACAGGTATTTAATCGTTATTCCTCTCAAGAAATTGAAAATAATAGACTTCGGTTAAAGGCTACAGTTGAAGCAATTAGATACTTAGCTTTTCAAGGTTGTTCTTTTAGAGGCCATGATGAGAGCAAAAAATCATTAAATCGTGGAAATTTTCTGCAATTACTTAAAGCATTTGCCTCTAATAATGAAAAGATTGCAGAAGTTATACTTGATGAAGCTCCAAAATATGCCTCCTATATATCACCAAATATTCAAAAAGAAATTTTACATGTATTTTCCATGAAAGTGAAAAAGTCAATTTGTGAAGAAATAGGAGATGCAAAGTTTTGTTTAATTGTAGATGAATTGAAGAAAGAACAAATGGCTTTAGTTTTGAGATTTGTTGACAAAGATGGTTTTGTGCGAGAACGTTTTTTTGGACTTGTTCATGTCTCTAACACTTCTGCAGTGACCTTGAAAGATGAGATATACTCTCTATTGTCTCATAATAATTTAAATATTCAAAATATTCGAGGGCAAGGATATGATGGTGCAAGTAACATGCGGGTTGAGTGGAATGGTTTACAAGCTTTAATTTTGAAAGACTGTCCATATGCTTACTACATTCATTGTTTGGCCCATCGACTACAATTGGCTTTAGTCGCAGTA
This sequence comes from Citrus australasica, assembly GCA_029618585.1. Lineage (NCBI taxonomy): Eukaryota > Viridiplantae > Streptophyta > Magnoliopsida > Sapindales > Rutaceae > Citrus > Citrus australasica. The sequence continues at coordinate 8,774,141 of JARCIV010000004.1, forward strand.
TCTCATGAGATTGTTCCTATTCATCATTTCTTTACTAAACTGCCTTCTATTGTGAATATTGTTGGTGCTTCTTGTAAGCGCAATGAAGAACTGAAATGTGCTCAAGCTGCTGACATTGAGTACATGATTTCCATTGATGAGCTTGAAAGTGGGAGAGGGTCTAATCAAATTGGCACTTTACAAAGGCCTGGGGATACTCGATGGAGTTCTAACTGCAGGTCAGTCTCCAATTTAATAAAAATGTTCAGTGCAACATGTTCTGTTCTACTTAATATCATTGAAGATGGCACTAATGCTTTCCAACGAGGAGATGCTGATGCTGCATATGAGGCAATGACTAGTTTTGAGTTTGTTTTTATCTTGCACCTTATGAAAGAAATTATGGCAATCACTGATATACTTTGCCAAGCTTTGCAATCTAAATCTCAAGATATTTTACATGCTAGGCATCTTGTTTCATCAACTAAAGCACTTATGCAGAAATTTAGAGATGATGGGTGGATTACTTTGCTTAATCAAGTGAAATCATTTTATGAGGCTAGAAATATAGACATTCCATAAATGAATGCTCAGTATGTTGCAAGACAAGGTTGAGCTCGGCGTCAAGAAGATGACTTCACTGTTGCTGAACATTATAGGGTAAATTTGTTTTATGCTGTTATAGATTGCCAATTTTAAGAGTTAAGTAGTCGATTTAATGAACATGCAGTGCAGTTTCTTATACTTAGTTCAGCACTTGATCCTCATGAATGTAGGGAGTCATTTAGAATTGGTGATGTTTGTCAATTGGCTGACAAGTTTTATCCAGCAGATTTCACAGATGTTGATAAAATGAATTTAAAATCCAACTTGAGCATTATGAGTATAATGTAGTTCAACATCCAGAGTTCAAAAGTTTGTCAACCATTTCTAACTTGAGCCAATGGTTGGTTAGTACTAGAAAAGCAACAATATTCCCCCTTGTCTATAGAATAATTGTTTTTGTGCTAACTCTTCCAGTGTCTACTGCAACTACGGAACGATCATTTTTTGCTATGCGTATAGTAAAGACAAGACCTCGCAATAAAATGGAGGATGAATATCTTACAGATTCATTGATTATGTACATTGAAAGGGAAATTGCAGAAAAATTAAGTATTGAATCAATAGTCAACGAGTTTCGAGATATGAAAGAACGTCGTATTCAATTTTAATGTTGGAGATCCTGATTTTGGTGGGTTTAATATCTTATGTTAAGAATATTTTGTTGCTTGAGGAAGCTTATTCCCTTTACAGTTATGATGGTTTTTGTTTAAGTTTTCTATTTTCTTTTGATAGCTTCAGTACTTTTAAGACTTGGAATTTTGTATGGGTGGAGGCTCTTTTGCTTTGTAATCATCTTCCTTCATGAATTATAAATGTAAATTTTTTTTCATTTAGTATCTTACTATTTTTTTGGATGATTTGGCCTGGTTGTAATTTATTACTTCTAATAGCCTCAAAATTATAAGTTTAAATTTGGCCCCCCTTAAATTTCCTCCTGAGGTCCGCCCCTGCAAGGAGTCTCTTCATTTGATAACTGAAAATAGGTTCAGTGGTTGTTATCACATATGGTTGATGAAGCAACAGAGTTATTGGACAAAACTAGCGATCGTTGGACCTTTTCTAAATGTTTACCGTACACTTCGATTGTGGAAGAATCGTTCAGTCTTCATGGAGACTCGGCGGTCTCATGATGTCATGCTGTGTGATCTTAATACTCAAGAGTTGAGGTATATTGGGTTTGATGAAAGGTTTAGATCTTGGAAATGGCTGTATTGCTATGAGGAGAGTGTGCTTTCCATCAAGTGGCAAGGCAGCCAGCTCTATTGAGGAAGACAGATAGGACAAGCAATTTTCTTATAAGATAGCGTAACATTGCAATGTGCTAGCCAATTATGTTAGCCAAGTATCTTAAGTTAGTGGCAGGTAAATTGTGTGGTAGAAATAGGTTATTCAAATGTGTGATCCAAGCATAGTTATATGAAAGTTGGTTGAACGACTATAAATACATGGCCATGTCTCTAATTGTAAGAATGAAGCGAAAAGCATAATAAAAAATGCTCAAATTTGCTCCCTCTTATAAAATCTCTCTTATTTACCCTAACCTTTAGCCAAATATTTTTAACTACAAATACTTTCCACTAGCACACTAACTTCCTCTATTCCAACAGTTTTTGCATCATGGATTCCTAGGATTCTTTGATGAATTACAAAATTAATGATATGTGTTTATGCAAATTTTTGCTCAATGTACAGTGACCGATTTATGTTATGGTCTTTCTTTTAAATCAGGTTTTGTGGATTATTTTCTCCTTGAGGAGAATATTTTGACACAACTTAAAAGTATTTCTAATTCTCAAATATAAGAGTGTTTTATTATATTATAATTCGGTGAGTCTGAGATCGATTCACAGAGAAAATATTTAATTTGTTTATTTTATTTTATCTAAAAAATGAAAATAAAACTTGAATATATGCAATTTAATTTAAGTGAAACTATGAAATTAAATTAGTTAGGGTTATGAATCCACTCTTAGTAGCAAATAAAATTTAATTAACTCTTTTTACCATTTTTTTATTCAGATTTATTGCCCAAAAGATTAATTGTATAAATTATTATTATTTTCTCATTAATTTTATTATGGATAAGGTATTTATTATGCCAAAATTTAATTTGTTTACAATAAGTCAAAATACCATTTTCTCATACCTTATATTAAGATATTAAGAATTTATTGTGCCAATCTCCCTTATTTGTTTACAATAAATCAAAATTTCAAAATATAAAATATGTACAAAATTAAATAGGAAATAATTTAATTTATATAATTAAAAATAAAATTTGACTAAATCATATTTATTTCCTAATAGTTTCACCTTTCCCTACCTGTTGTTATTTAGCTAAGAATAATTGAAATAAAAATAATTATTAAAATTAAATTACTCATAATTAAAAGGAAAAAAACAACTAAATTGAAAATAAAACTAAATTTATTTTAAAAAATAATTATGAAAAATATTAAAACACAACAGAAAAATGAGATTACAAGGAAATTGAGAAGAAGAAAGATACCCCAAAACATAAAAATGAGACTCTATTTATAGAAAAATACATTCATAATCCAGTGTTTTGCGGTTCACATAAACTTTACGCATGCGCTCCTCACAGCCATTAGATCAAGATCCAATGGCTGGTCAAACTTCAAAAGTCAACATTACATGTGGCATTATGCAAAGCCTCCAATTCAATTAAAGAACGGTTGAGATTTGGCGGGTTAATGGGTGGATCGAGTCAACCTAAATACAAAGGTTCGGATCCCACAACTTGCTTCACCAACCATTACCACGTGGCATGATCGTAGTCATTGAATTATGAATGGTTGAGATTTAGTCAAAATTGACAGATATCCAATGCACTCATATCTATTGTAAGCTCATTTTATCATCCAAATCAGTGCTTGTCAACACAAAAAGTCAACTTTTTTGCACAAGCTCAATTTTAGGCCAATCTTGACTCATCTTAAGGGTTTCAAACCTCCACAATTTAAATTTGACATCCGTTTATCTGTTTGAGGCCTTGAATTACGTGAAATTAATATTTTACCTAATAAACACACAAAAATAAATAGTTAAGACATAATTAATAATTCTTAATATATTACTTAAACACAAATATAAATTATAATATAAGCACAAAATAACATTTTATTGTTTGATAATCAAATAATTTTTAATACTAATCATATTTCAAATCACTTGTTTCCTTTCGGATAATTATTATGTAAAAAGACACAATTGTCAAAGGGAGCCATCGTGCCAAATATTTCTAAATATTTCAAATCACGTATCGTATTATGTAGAATGCTTAGTTGCCTATATGCTCATTCTGTAGAATGTATATTTACCCATAGGCATATTCCATAGAATGTATCTTTACTCATAGGCACATTATGTAGATTGTTTATTTGCTTGTAGGCACACTTTGTAGAATGTATATTTGTCTATAGTTGCATTCCATAAGATGCTTGTTGGCTCGAAGGTTTATATTTAGAAATATTTTCTAAGTGTTTAGGTCATTCTTTGTAAATAATAAAACTAGCTAGATCTTTCTTTGCAAAATCATGCTTTTAGCGTTTTTTCAAAGACGGTCCCTTTAGGCATTCTACTTAAAAACATTTTCTAAGTGCCTAGGTCATTCTTTGTAAAGAATGGACCTAGGTCATTATTTGTAAAAAAAAAAAAACTACCTAAGTCATTCTTTGTAAAGAACAATCATTGGACTTTCTTTGCAAAATCACAACTTTGGCAATTGTCGAAAGCTTTACCTTTGTGCATTCTACTTAGAAAATATAAGTACCTAGAACATTCTCTGAAAAGAATGGACCTAAGTCGTTATTCATAAGAGGTAGATATAGGTCATTGTTTGTAAAGAATGAATTAGGTCTTGTTTTATCGAAGACTTGCCCTTTAGGTGTTTGACTTAGGAATATTTTCTAAATGCCTATGTCATTCTTTGTAAGGATTAGACCTAGGTTGTTTTTTTGTAAAGAATGAGTCTAGGACATTGTCTGTAAAGAATGGACCTAGGTCTTTTTTGTAGAGTTGTGCCTTTGGCATTTTGTTGAAAACCCACCCTTTAGATGTTTTGATTACTAGTAAAAAGTGTACATTTAATAAATGTTAAAATCATCATTTTGTACTTACAGTGATGATAATACTAACAATTTCATCACATTTACAAATGCCTAACCTATTTTATGAATTGTTTATTTGTTTTTAAGACTGATTTTTGTGATTTGTAGGAAATCCCTAAATCACGCTAGGATTGAAAATTTGGATGTTAAATTAGAATTCTGGAAACTCAAAAGCATTTGGAAGAAATGCTAGCCCTTTGATTCGGCATTATTTGTCAACGGTTGAGATCGTGCCATGTGTTTGAGCTTACATGCACCTTGTTGTACTAGATTTAACACATTAAATTGGTAGCTCAACAACCTCGGCAAATGAGCAAAAAGAGGCTTAGACTTAGACTTTAATTTTAGCCATTGATTACGTTTAATCCAACAATCCATAATGATTGTAAATTAAGACGTTTGGATTGTATTACTAAATCTCATTGTAAGGTTGTGATTAAAGCTCACGAAAAATATTATATAAATACCCAAGGTTGTGATTAAAGCTCACAAAAAATATTATCTAAATACCCACATTTAATCACTAAAAATTTACCTTTATAAAGGCAAAAACTCTCACAATTAAGGGTGTACTAGATTTTAGGAGGAAGAAGAAAATAAGAAAGCATTTGGCGGCTTTTAGGGATGTGCATTTTAGGTGTAAATCTAAAGTGACTTTTAGGAAAATATCTCTTTCTTTTCCCTTTGTTTTCAATTTTCTTTTATTGTACTATGCAAAATTTATTAAATAAAATGACTACTTTACTTTTAAACATGAGTGGCTAAATTTTCTAAGCTAAAGTGAAAGATAGCGCTCAAGGATTCAAATCATGAAATTAATTACTCTCTCAAGTGAGTTTTAAGTTCATTTTATTTGTTTATGTTTATAATTTGTATTTTTTCTTTGTTAGTTACTTTTTTGTCATGCTAATTTGTAGATCTAGATCTCCTTGGATCTATATAGAATTTTGATATAATGTCGACACTCTAATATATCTATGGCACATTAGGTACTTGATCCCATATTTAAACATGCAAGTGGTTAATTAAAAATTAAATGGCATCAAAATTAATGGGTAGAAGAAATGCAAATTATAATTAGGAGAGAATATTATACCATATTTGAAAACCAAGAGTGGATCCCACAACCTTTGCATTTTTTCTAAATTGGTCTCTATTAATTTCTTTTTCTTCAATTAATTTTTGTTTAATAATTAATAATTAGATTTATCAATTCCTTATGGTTCAACCCTAAACTCACCGAGTTATATTATAACTAGATACTTATGCTTGGAAGTAATCAACACTTTTGAGTTGTATCACTTTTGAATGGACCTGGGTTGTTCTTTGTAAATAATGAGCCTAGTTTATTCTTTGTAAAAAATGGACCTAGTTCATTTTTTTGTAAAGAATGGACCAACTCTCTTTATAGAATCGCTCTTTTGGCATTTTCTCGTATCTTACACTTAGACACTTTATTATGAACTCTAAGTATCGAGGATATTCTTATGGGCGTAGGTTATTCTTTGCGGAAGATTTTTATTGGGCCTGTATTTTTTGGGTTTTTAGGCCTTTTGCAATTTGGTCTAATAGAGGCCACACAAGTGTTACTTTTCAATTTTGAGAACTAAGACTTTCATTTAATATTTTTATCAGACTTTGCTTGGTGTTTTCCTTCCATAAATTGAATTTTAAAATTTAATTTCTCTAAAGCACTTATCCAATTAGAATTGGTCAATAAGTAGTCTCACATACTTCATTTAATGCTTTTGTAACTCTCTGGAATCTATCTTAACTTAGCAAATATTGAAAATCGTAAAGATAAGGAGTTAGTAAAAGTACCTTTTCAAAATGGATAGTTAACTTTCCAAATGGTAGGTGAGAATTTTTTGACAATTCTTTGACAAACTACTACTGAGGCTTTTCGAGTCCTCAATCCAAGAAGCTATGTCAAAATTTTCAATAAAGGTCGTTCTTTGAAACTAAATTGCTTCAAATGTAAGCGGTTTTGTAGATAATGGCCCTAGGCAATTCTTGTAGATCCTTGCTCATAGGCATTTTAGTCAAGATTTGCCAGAGCTTTAAGTAACACTCACCTTTTAAGTCCCATAAAAGGATGGCAACGACTATGGTGCGACAATCATATTGACAAAGCTTAAAGTCCACCTGATCACTGGAAAAAAGTTGGGATCTTAAAAAAAAAAAAGCTTGGTTGTTTAAATTTACAGTAAGTTAAAATGATTAAATTTAGATAAGGGTTCGAATTTGTCTAACCCCAACCATAAATTTTTTAAACTTGTTTTTCGATATTTAACTAGCTTAAATTTCAAAAAATATGGACACAACCTCCCTAGTTATATTAAAATTTACAAGTTTTATAACTTATTTCAAGCAACATGCACATGAAAATTAGTGTACTTAAGGCTAGACATTGCCGGATTCGGGTCAACCCGATTAGATTTCGGGTTGCTGAAAATTTCATCCGAACTTAATCCGATCCGATCCTAATTAAATGTGGATCGAATCGAGTCAAAATCTCGAGTTGAGTTCGGTTCAGATCGAGTTTGGATAACCTAAGGTTTGGATCGGGAAATTACCAATTTAACAATACATATTACATATTGTTAAACTAATTAAATAATTACCATTTTAACATATAATATATAATATATTACCCAATACAATCAGACACATTACAACTAATCAATTATATATATACATTATGGAACTGGAAGCTTCAAATTTCAAAAAGGAAATTCATGTTTGAGTTGTCGCTTGCCAGGTTCGGATAGAGCTTCGAGGAACTTGGTGTTGTGAAGGCATGGAGCAATAGATTTGTAGGCGGTGGTAGTAGTCTAGTTGGCGTCGGCGGTAGTGACTGCGGGTAGAATGGGTTTATTGCATTTGGTGGCACCACAACCGCTTTCTTGAGTTTCTTCTTTAATGTGTGTACATGTGTCCAACCGTGTGTGTGTCACTGTTCTGTTTCTTGTCTTCTTGAATCTTGAGAGTTAAGATTTGATAGAAAGACGAGAGTAAGATGGGAACTGAAGTAGTGAAGTTGAGTTGAGAGCTGAGAGAGATGAGAGTGTTGGCTGCAGGTTGCTCACTACTATGTGTTTGAGTTTGAGTGGGCTGAGAGAGGTGTGACTGTGTGAATGAGTGTGTGGTTTGTGTGTACGCATGTGTTGTGTGGTGGGTGATTGTCGTGCCTGCATTAATTCCTTTTTTTTAGCCAACCTGATCAGATTTTCAGATCAGATCGGGTTTGACCCAATCCGATCACGACCCCGATCGAGTTCAGGTCAACTTAGGAGTTTTACTATTAATCTCATTGCGTTTACTGAGAGTTGAAAAGGAAACCAACCCCATACTATTACAATATTTGGTTCCGACGTGCATTTAGGTAATCTGTCACTATAAACAAAACATGTCTGGTCAAATCTTTTGACTAGAGAAAAAAGATGATTGACTAAAAAGAAATGACGCACGAGGCAAATTTAACAGCCACAAACTATATGTTGTTTGAGTATATATACAACAAAACAAAGGAACTGCTTCAGTTTTCTTAAGGAATAAATAAATAATTGATCTAGGCACTGTGAGTACTTAAAATTAAAATTAACTACTATGTTATGTATGGATAAACCATTGTCTCAGTAATTCCTTCTGTTTGAAAGCTGTACAGTTAACACTATCATCATTTTTAACAACTTGCCCAAAAATCTAATATTCTCGCAGCCTCTAAAACAATGGTTTTTTAAAATGTTTATCACATGCCATTCATGCCCTTCCCAATAGTTGTACCTTGTCTTGGGGCGTCTTTGGCTTTACAAGAGAAAGCCCGCCAGAGGCCATCTTGCCAAAAGTGATTTCTAATAAAAGATATCAATCACTAAGATTCACTTTTAAGCCACTATAAAGCAATCATTCCAAATGGACCATTAAGGCCACGTTTGGCAATCATGATTAGACTGAACTAATTATTAGGATTGGACTAGATTATATTGGAAGTTGATCATATTATAATATCTTATATTTAGTACAATACTTGATTGGATTATGCTAAATTATATTTAAATAATATTAAGTAGCATTTAAATTGATATATGGGTGTGTTTATGTGTATAAATTATTCATGAAACTTTGTAATAGTAATTAAAATAAATTTAAAAAGCAAGTAATAAGAAGATTAAATGATTTGTAAATATTTTATTGGGTAGTCATAATATAATCAATTTTTATCAAATTTCTAAAATTTTAAATAAAATCAAATAATTAATGGTATTATCAATTTTCATGATTATTAAGTTCAATAATAAATTAAATTATTAAATGGTTAATTTTATTGATAAATTATTAAATATACAAGTAATGAAAAATTAATCTCAAAATTTAGTAGAAGTAAAAGCGCCATTTTCATTAGATCATAGATCATAAATAAAAAATAAATTTAAGTGAATCATAAATAAATAAATAAGATTAAGTATAAATAAAAAAAAACTGATGTAAATAAAAGTTTCATAAATAGAGAATTTTTTCTTTTTTTTAACCTTAACTAAACCGATGTATAAATTAGGATTACTAATCCCATGATTTTAGGATTAAACTCAAACTTAGTCCCCTTTAGTCCAATCCAACTAAGCTAGCTAAACATGAGATAAATATTTTATCTTAAAATTATTCCAATCTCATACTTAATCCTAGCATCCAAACATGGCCTAATAGAATAAATTTGCCAGACTACATGTTCAAATTTTTTCAATTATTCAGACGAAAATGTAATGTTTGGGTTGGATCACGTAAATGTGTTCTAACCCATGTCCAGTCCTTTGGGCCTACCTATTAAGGTAATAGGTATAGAGCATAAGTATTTTAGCCTTAGAACTGAACCAAACTGAAACTAAATAGTTCATAAATTTATGAACCAAATGCAAACCAAATGATAGAACCGAACCGAATCAAACCAAATTAATTTGGTTCAGTTCGATTCGGTTCTATAATTTGGTTCAGTACAGTTTGGTTTGGTTTGGTTTTATCCTATATATTCATTATTCAATAAAAAATAATACAATAATAATTCACTATTAATACAACAATAATTTTGAGTCTATAAATTAACAAACAATAAACAACATAATAAAATCTAACAATAGTAAATTAACATAACAAATTCCAAAAATAATCTAGAAATCCATAAATAATAACCAACATAATAAAATCTAACAATAATAAATTAATATAATAAAGTTTAGCAATAACCTAGAAAATCGACTACACATTAGAAAATAAACTTTAAACTTTCATTGGCAACGAGTACTCTCTCAATCACAATTTTGTCATTCTTTAACTTTCACATTCATAATGCTTACATTATCTCTTAAAGTCAAAACGAGCCATTAGCAAAGCATTAACAATTAAACAAAATGAAACAAAGTGTATACTATGACATATATAATATAATCAGATGTATTAACTAACAAACAAAAATAAAAAAAGATAAATTCTGAACCATTTTTTAATTTTAATTTTTCTTAAACCATTTGGTTTGGCAATTTGGTTCGATTTTGAACGGAACCAAATAAAAAACCAAATGGTTCAGAATTTCTGAACCATTTGGTTTGTTTTTTAACCGAATCAAATAAAAAACCAAATGGTTCAAAATTTCTGAACCATTTGATTTTTATGCTCCGAACCGAACCGAATCGAATTGCCATAATATGGTTTGATTCAATTTAGTTCAGACTGAACTGAACCAAATGCCCACCCCTAGGACACTATATGGAATTCATCATCAATTCATCGATGTTGATGAAAGGGAACATAAATCCCATTATGTACTGAGTGATACAGTGCAAGTTAAAGAAATTGTGGTATGTCGGTGGTGATGACAGTAAGAGAACATCATTTTCTTTTGATTGGATAGGGAACAAAGTGTGCTCCCCCAAGAAACAAGATCAAATTTTTGTGATTGATTAGCATTGTGCTTTTTCTTTGCTGGCAAGAAAATGTGCATATGCATATATAAAGAAATCCGCAGGATACGACATGATTATAGGAATAATGTTTCGAAGTTATCTTTTCACATAGAGATAGAACAATAGTGAGATTTTATGCAAAATAAATTCAGTCATATTATGCAACATTTTTGTCGTATTGCTCATGTTTATTGTAGGTATCCTAATTCGTGGGAAAATGTGATACTAAAGGGACAATTTTTATTGGTGATGGAGAAATCATTCCACACATAGGGATTCCCCATCCCTACCTCACTAAATTTATTAGGGAATGGGGTGGAGAATGGGAGTGAAATTTTTAATAGGGTGGGGAATAAGCTTGGCAAAACCCTAGGTCCGGTCCGGGTTTAGTGCTACCCAGGACCGAACCAGATGACAAAAATTGATACCCAGGCTTGGGCAAAACCCGGCTTTTGCATGTGCGGGCCGGGCTCAAGCCCAGCATGTCCTAGGTTCAGGTTGATTTGGGCTTCTAGGCCCGTAAACTCTTCTTTTAATGTTTTCTTTCATTTTTATCACCCAAATATCAACAAGCAACATGCATGCACATTTCTTGTGTATCATACTACCAGATAAATCTTAAGCTTAACAAAAGAAAATAGTCAAATACAAACTTATAACATACTAACAATATAAATTTTGCGCAAATAATAAATAAAAATTGTTTCAATCTACTTTCTACTACCTAAATTCATCCAATTTCTAACATAAACTCATTCAATCTATATAAAAGAAAATTAAATTCAATAACACAATAAATCTAAATAATATCCAATATATCATAAGTTCATAATTATGGTACCAATTATCAATACAACACATAAAAATCCTAAAATGTTCAACAACTCAAAAAATAGTTCATCAAAGAGTCAACTACTCCCATGTAAAATAAGTAAATAACAAGTTCATGTCTAATTCCAAATAAAAAAAAGTTCATGTCATGCTGCTCGATGCTTGTAGCTCATCATCATCATCATCAGAACTTACCTCTTCCCCAATAAAAGTTTCATCTTCTGGAACTCCACCTTACAACAAAAATAACATATTAAGATTCAAAGAATTTTAAGCAAATAAATACTACTAAAATATAATTCAAATAACTTTATACATTGAGAAGTACAAGCCCAAATCCAATTCTGAGCACACATTAAGACTTGCAAAGTGTCAGGAAGAAGTTTACTACGATGCAGACTAAAAAATTTGCCCCCGTCACTAAAAACTAACTCAGAGGCAATAGTGGATACAGGAATGACTAAGATATCTTTAGCTAACTCAACCAAAATAGGATATTAGCTTGTGTGCATCTTCCAAAAGGCTAAAATATCAAAGTCCGGAATGGAATCCAACAAGTCCACATCTAAATACTTATCCAACTTTGACTTAGTTACCTTAGCACATTTATTTTGGCTTTGAAATGTTTTAAACTCATCTACATCCTAATACTTATTCGAATTCAAACAAGATTCAGAACGAAAAATTTCCAATCCAACATTATGCCCACCACTCACATTCATTGCCTTCGATTCATATTCTTTCACTAAATCATAACAAAGCTTATATGCACGTTCAATATGCTCATCTTCTGTATCACCATATATTTTTGGGAAATAAAAATGAATTAACATCATCTTATATCTTGGGTCAAACACAACATCCACAACTAACATCGGATGAATGTCATTCCAATATTTATCAAATTTATCAACCATTTTATTAGCCATAATCCTAATAGCAAGGTTATCAGCGGTGCACCACCTATTGATTGTCAATTTCATTTTACATATCATCAGAAAAAATAAATTAGTAGTTGCGTATTTTGTACTCGAAAAGATCTATGTTAACATGTAAATGATTTCACATGCTTCACCATTATGATTTCCAAATCCCACTCCTCATCACTTGGTAAGCTCTTATACTGAGGCTCACTTTGTTGCAACTGAGAAAAAACTCTTATATACATCAATGCTACTTCAAGCATGGCATAAGTAGAGTTCCAATGAGTAGGTCAATCCAATTTCAAATTTTTTTACAGTTAATTTTTAATTGTCTAGCAGCTAGCTTAAAAGTTTCATATCTTTTTGGTGTTTGTGTCCAATAACTCACACTCTCTCTAATCTTTTCAACCCCACTTTCTATAACTTTCAACATATCTCGCACTACCAAGTTCAATATATGAGCAATACATCTTATATGAAAAGAATTAAAATTAGAAATTAAGGAATCAGTATCAAACCTTAACAGTAATTTCTCCATTATTGTGTCATTAGTGGTACAATTATGCAATGTCACTGAGGATAACTTTCTATTCACATTCCAATCTAATAGGCATTGTACTAACTCATTAGAAAGGGCATCAACAATATCGGGGCTTGGAACATAGATAAACCTATCAAATATTCAAAATTCAGTATTAAATACACAAATTTAAAATATATTATAATTTAAATTTGAAAAAAAATCTAATATAAGTAATAAAAAACTTAAAAGAAAAATTAAGCAAATAAAAAATTATAGACAAATTACCTTAAGACTCGACTATGCAATTTCCAGGAGTTGTCAATGAAATGGGCCGTTACAACCATATATCCCTTTTTCTAATGACTAGCTATCCATAAATCTGTAGTAATGGCCACTCCACCATGAATTTTCCCAAATAAATACAAAGTCTTAACCTTCTCGATTTGATATAACTTTAAGATCTCGCTCTTCAAAGTGTTTCTGCTCATTGGCTTAACCATAGGGTTAGCATGTGCCATCATTTCTCGGAAGCCTACATATTCCACGAATTTAAGTGGAAGTTCATGCATTATCACCATTCTTGCTATTAAACTCCGTAAAACATTTTGATCAAAACTGCCACTAATGCCATAAGTTACATCCTCTCTTTTAATCACTTTGAGGCTTCCCTGAAGTGCTTATTCTATTTTCGGTTGATTCTTCTTAAAACAAAATGCCACGTGTCTATTCAAAGTCGAAGTCCCAGATTGGTATTTTGCTTTTAAAATTGCACTACAATGCATGCACTTTGCCTTTTGTTCTCTACTAATCATTATTTTTGTAAAGTGCTCCCAAGCGTTATTGCTTATGCCTTTCAAATTGTTTTTATAGGGAATTAGGGATTTGGGCATTTGCGGTTTGGGTTTTGATTTTTGTCTTTATATATATTTTTTAAATTTTATTAAGAAACCGGGTCTGGGTCCGGGTTCCAGGTTTTTGGTTCTGAACCCGAAACCGTGCTCAGAAATGTTCGGGTTTAAAATTCTCAAACCCGGATATGCTTTTTCAGTACATGCGGTCCAGATTTTACCCCGACCGGATTGGCCGGATTCGGTCCAAGCGGGTTTTTTTGACACCCCTAGTGGGGAAGGAGGTAGGCCTCCCCACCCCACCCCACCCCACCCCACCCCACCCCATTGTCATCCCTAATTTTTGTCCAAGTAATTAGAATTTGGTGCCACAAGTTTCTTTAAGTAATGTTAATTCTTTATTTTATTTTCCTGTAAGATGTTGTACTTTATGAATAATGTATATAAATTTTTTTGAAGAATTATTCTAATATTCATATTCATGAGTTGAAGTTCATGTTAGTCTATTTATGGCATGCGTTTGATATTTATTGTATATTATGAATTAAAATAAGATGATTTTATTGATGAGAGAGGTAATCATTATTGCCGAAATGATGACCATCAAACCTTTGAAATTATAGAAGATTAAACAAAACATGTACCCTTTTAACCAAGCCCTTTCTGAAGTTTTTTAAGATCGAACTAAATTGTAAAAAGAGTTTAAACAAAGATCATTTATTGATGTGGTATATCATTATTAAGAATCCATTTGTATTAATTAATGATATTCGTGTGAATGAGAAAATGTTATGGTCTCATAAAATTTATAAGAATAGTTGTTGTTAAAGATAATAATTGCTCATGCTACCTCTGTATATGTTGATTAATTTACCAAACTACAATCCAAAAAATCCATGCAAGTTTGTGTAAGATACTGGGGCAATAGAATGATTACGACTGAATAAGAAAAAATTATTCTTAGTTATATCAACCAAAAACTATAAATGGAAAATATACTAAATATCCTTATCTAATGAATAATGATCTCTGTTGCAATTAAGTTTCCAGAAGAAAAATTATGTTATTACAAATGTAAAGGCATATGAGCAATTATGTTTACTTCATTTGTAAATAGACAATATCTGAACAATATGTAAGAGTAAAAGTGTGAAAATGCAATGCCATCTAAAATAAGAGAATACATATAATTAAATATATATCAAAATTTGATACATGTGGTGCAAAGTAAAAATAAATCAATTGGTATGCTTAGTTGTTTGACATTTCATCTATGTGGTTCACTATAAAAACATGATTCAATTGGATGTTTCACTATTGTAAAATTGCATCCACTTATGATTGTGACTATGTGAATCATCAGGTAAGGAAAGGTGTACCCATGGATGACAAAGTGAATCAGTGGAAGAAATGGAGGTGAAGGAAAAAATTGATGGGGAAAACATTACGCATAATGGACAGACTTCAAAGGTCAAATCGCGAATGGGATGAACACATAAGTGAATTTGTCCCCGCAAAAAAGTTGAGGTCTATTTTACGGAATTTAGAATTTGGATATTCATGTCAAGAAAGTTGTGACTGCCACCTATCAAAAGTTGGGGCTCATTTGGCAATAGGAAAATAGAAGATTGTACCGAAAATAAGCAAAGAAACATAAGTGGATGCTCCCAAGCATAAAGATAAAGTGGATTCAAGGAGGGAGATTGCTAGCTATGAGATGTGAAGGGAGTCATGGCATGCTTCGAATTTGAAGTCCAATGACAAAGTGATTTATAAGCACTTAGGAATCGCCATAAAGAGAATTAACAGCGCAATTAAGTCAATCAATGTACCATTAGATGTTATAAATGACAATCTTTTTTATGTTGATGTTTCAGATGAGGAAAATGGTCTATTAGCATATACTAGCGATAATGAAGAAGATGCAGAGGGCTATGAGTCTGAGAATGAAATTGTAAACCTTCAATGGTTCTTTAAAGAGAATGAGGAGGTCTTAAGTGGGAGAAGCGTCATTTTCTCAAGTGACAAAATTAATTTGGCAATTGGGAAATTGTTTCACAATGCTTTAGTTTTCTACACACAATCAAGGCCCTGGTGCAAATGGATTGCTTTAACCTATGCCTGATGATAAATAATAGACAGCGTATTTTTTATGACTGCTCAGACATGATATATGACTAGCATATTAAAGGGAAAAAAATTAACAAGTGTCCAATGTTTTAACTAACAAAATTCAATCAAGTGCATACCTGCCTAAAAAAAAGACTTATTAAAGGCACATCAGTCTCGGTAGCTTATTAGTTCCTGTACGAATGGAAATGAGATAATAAAGTAATGGAAAACACTATAAATGATGAAATTTTGACGATTTATGGGGTTGACTACCCTATTGGAAAGCTAATGAAAGCATAACTTATAGGGAAGGAGATTATAAGAGATGATTATGAAAAGGCCTACACCAAACTGACTCAATTCACTGTTGCAGTTGAGGATTTAGACCATTCGCACAAGGTGATTATTCAAATAGACAGTAACACATTCGCGCAATAGCCTAGGTGAATATGGTGAGGTTATGTTGACATTAGGAGGTGAATATGATGAGGTTATGTTGACAGCTCTTGGACTTAATGGAAATGACGGAATATTGTCTATAGCAATTTTTAAAGTTCACGCATAAATTTTTTTCACCTAGTATGATTTCTTAGAAAAACTGAATGGGGTTTTAATGGTGGACAATGGCCAAGGATTTGTGTACTGAGTGATACGGAACATGGCATTGCTAAAGCATTAGAAATCCAATTATGTCAGGCAAAGAATCAAATATTTGCTGGAAAGGTATATGAATGAATGAGGGCTTTGTTACATGGAAATTATGTCTTAGCATAAGTGCAAAATAGTTCAATCGGTACATGGACCAAATAAAATTAAAGAAGTATCAATGCCATGCATGGCTTAAAGAATCTAGATGGGAGAAGTGGGTGTTGCACTGCATGCCTACTTGCACAAAGACCACACATCACAAATACAATGATTCAACAATTTTAATTATGGATGGAGAACTATGTTGTGCAAAACATCACAAGGCAATTTGAAAGCCTGGCTAGAAAGATACAAAAGTTAATAGATCGTAGACGTTCAATTGATTGGTTATGGAAGGACAAGCTATCGCTTGTAGTTCGTAAGAAGGTCATGATAGCAATCGAAAGTGGACAAGACATTAACATCGAAAAAGGAGAAGTCAGCTCATTTAAAGTCGTTGCAAATAAAAATGAGCATTTTCATGTGTACACATTGGTTTGAAGACTTTTTTAAATCAAGAAACTCTTTTTACATTAAGATTGAATGGTGCTACAAGTTAATTCATGTTATCTTAAAGTTCTTATGTATTTTCTACTTAAGGGTGAAGGAAAGCTACATGTCTCCTACTATTGCCTGATATGTGGATGATTAAAAGCATGATAGGATTAACTATAAGTGCCTTCTATAAGTTTAATCATCCACCTTACTATGTCCTCCTCCATTTTCCTCCAGTTTATGCTACTAGTCTTGGTGTTAGATATATATATTATATTATGGTCTTGTGTGTGTTTGAGCTCTGTGTCCCCCGTCCTTGAATTAAGTATATATTAAATGATGAAACCATATTAATCATATGCTTTTCTCTCACATTCTTATCATGATTAATTTGCTAGGTTGTGGATTTCTAAAAAGCACATGCAAACTTTATAGTTGTGTCTATTTATTTAAGAGGTTATATCCTTCATTTGCCCTCACGACAAGAAGAGATTTTCCCAATTTGCTTTCTCTTTAATCATGTCAATTTCTTTATTAGTATTTCATTTTGTGCATTGGCTTGTGGCTAGGTTGCCAACTGGGGAACTGGTGAAAAATATTTTAATTAAGTGTGTTTTTTCTCTTTCTTTTTTCTTTTTTTACTGTTGGGATTGATTATTAGTTTTGGCAGTAAAAAATTATCTAAATATATTACATATGTTTGCAAGAATATGACAAATTTATATGTCTATCTATCCCAAGCTGTTTAAATATGACATCAGTCCTGCAGTAGTTGATAAGAACATAGAACTTGAGGAACTTGCTTGTTGACTTTATATTGAAATCAATTGGCTGCAATGGAGGTATTAATTTATGTATCGATATAACTGTAAAATATGTGACTGCTATATTTTGTCACTTTTTCCATTTTCATCCTTTATCATAATTAAGTATAAAATATTATTGAATATTTTTTCATACTTGTATCCATATATGGGGTGGGGCAAATGCTCCTTCCAAAGGGCTGATCCAGTGGAAGGTTATGGTGTTCGTGACATATGGATTACTTGGAAAGAAAGTGAAAGAAGGAATTTTCGGTTTTTCTAGCTACTTATATAAGATTCCATTTTCCTTTATCATTTTTTTTCAGTCAATTGCATAAGAAAGATTGGAAATGATTTTTTCCATTTTTTTGAATTCATGTTATGAGAACAAGTTCTATAGGGAAACATTACCTTTCACTACATTGTTTTTGTATTTCTGCAACCTGATTTCTATAGGATGTTGGCTCACCCGTTTGTTCAGCAGACATTAGAATCTCAAACTCACTTAAAGAAACAGAAAATTAAGCAATCTCGGTGGTCACTTGGAGGTTAACAACTTTATAAAAAGAATAACTTGTTCCATTTATTGTTTCTATTTCCAGGTTCAATCAATCCTGTAAAGATGAGAGCGAACCATTTAAGTTTATAAAAAAAATGGGAACAATTACTGGAAATCATACAACTTAAGGAAGCCGATGATGAACATTCATTGACAGCATAGGAGATGGTCATTATTCATACAACAATGAAGGATTAAAATAAAACATAATGCTTTGAAGTTTGTAGATAGCCCTCAGAATGTCTTAATGGTTTATCATGCAAACAACATGCTTACACACTTGTTTTATTGTTATTTTATTTGTATCCTCTATTTTCAAAATGTCTATCAAGTTTTACGTAGGTATTTTTTTTATGTACCTACTTAAATATATTGATTTAATATGATCTCTTTTTTTGGGTATATGATTAAAGGCATAATAGGATTGCATATGTTTAATTTTTATCGTTAATAATTTCATGTATGGATCATATATTCAGCTCAATTTCTATGGATTTCAATTGCTTAGGACCAATATAGGGGAACTCTAAAAGAGAGGTCATGGTTGCAGTAAATTGGGAATGTCTTTTTGTAAATGATGTTGATTGGATAGGCGATTTATCAAGCTCTAAACATCCTTCAACTGTTGTAACTTTGTCATCCTTGACTTATTCAGTCGAACTCACAATATGTGAATAGTCTGATTGGCTGAATATATTATATATAAGCATGCTTTTAATCAAAATTCAATACTGCTGAATTAAGATAAACTTGTACAATCCATAGCAATTGTTATTTTTTTTCCCATTGCAACAACTTAATTGATAGAACTATAAATAATGTATTGTGCTTATTTTCTTCGACCATGACCTTTTTGCTTTGACCTTCTGGCTTGGGCAAGGTACTTCTTCTCGAACAGCTTGACACGTGCACTTTATTCAACCTCATTCGTTTTACTAAATCTATGGGAACATTCTAGTATTTTTTTTTCCTTCACATGGTTACTACAGCACATCACCAACTTAATGGCCAAATTCTTTCTAGCCTCATCTGAATCATATTGTAAAGTACATTTTAAACCAAATGAAAAAAGCTTAATCATTTAGCATGCAAAATATTACTAGTGTTCTACAAACATATACTACATCATGATTATATTTTCAATCTTACTATCATTATCATGCAACTTCAATAGAAACATCTCCTTATTAACATATAAGACCTATATAATGAATTGTAGATACCAATCTAACCACTAAAATAATTCATCATTATATTGAACGTGTCAATAAATCTTATATGCATCCAAGTCCCATTCTTTCCTAAGATTCTGCATATACCATATGACAAACAGTCTGTAATCATAACTATTAGGTTGTATGTGCATTCTCTTGATGTGAACCATAGTAAAACTATGAAATGATAATTCATTTCTAAATAACATCTTTATGTCATCCTACAATACTTTATCAAGTGCTCTCATCTACAACAAAACAAATACCCAACAAAATTCTAAATTAACAAGACTATGACTCCTACAATTATTTAATCTAAGCTTTACCACTACATAAACTAATATCACCATTGTTTTTGCTTCTTCATATAAAGATATTTCTCTTGAAAAACTTTATGGTGGATCTTATATCTCAGTACATCTATTAGAATTGTTCACCACAACAATGTACCAGTGCAACTCCTCATGGTTTATTGGGATATATATCTGGGCCAAACAGAAATTTCACATTATCAACAAATCACATTTTTGTCATAGTTATAGTTAGTAGTAAATTTTTTTCTACACCTGTTGATGCCATAAGAGGTCTTCCATGCACTACTCCCTCAAGCCCTTCCACGTCCCTAGCCACAAAACATCCTTTCTTTGAAGCAAAACCTTTTGCTATATTCAATCACAAGCATGTCATAAAAACTTTTCTATAATTTATTGTATTCTTAACTAAATTCAAATAATTATGGAATGTTACAGAATGTCGTATGTCATGTTGTATTTAATTATAAAAAACATAACTCAAAGATCTTATAATCTGCACATTTAAAAACGTCAACAAATTCAAAAACTCATCTACCTTTATTTTGATTCACCTAAATTTCACTCTTAATTGTTGTCAACCCCATCCTTATGTCCTATATTTCCCGAGTACAATTACAACTTAATTAGTTTTAACATCACTAATGGGAAAAATCTAGATAATAATAACACTTTGTTCATATGGTTACTACGATAGCCATCACAGTAGTTCAATGCATAAGTCCTAAAACAAAAAACAACATATTGCTTCATGGACATGTTTGATAGACAAATAATTGAGAAACAACAAGAAAATATAATTGTCATAGCTATCGTCACTCCATATACTTTAATATCATTTTCATTTTTAATTCTTTACATAAGTTGTGCGCACCGTGCAATGACATTAAGTGCAAAATACTTACTACAAAATATGTTGGAAGGAACCACCTCCTTGGAATCTGTGCCCCTTTTTCATGTTCATTCTTTGCTAGACTCTCCATAACAATTGAAATTATCAAAACATAGAAGCATAAATTTACGTAAATCAAATATTTTATTTTCTGACCAATACACATACCCCCAACAATTTTTCCATGTACTAATTACTCATCGAATCATTCATCCATTTTTTTGGACATAGCGATAACATCTCCTTTTGACTCAACCAATTCATTTTTGTAACGACAACATATCACTATAAAGCAGTCAAAAATCACAAGCTGTTACACAAACATATAACCATGGAAAAAAATTATAAGTGTTTCATCTATGCTTAATGGACCCTACCTTTGATCTAAATCTTCTTCTTATATATTTAATTAACTTAATATAAATATCAGACACATGCCAACGCACAACAAATGTGCCAGTCTTGAAACGGGCTATATGTGCACATTCTATTTCACGATCATTGACTTGCCCCTTTGTCAACCCAACTAGTATTTCAGTGCAATACCTTAAAGTACTCTTTAACGAGAATGAAACATTTTTTGTATTATCTATTTTATCCTGTGTCGATTAGAAAACCACTAAACAATGTGCTATTAAAATTAATCTAACAATAATTCCCACATATTCTTTACTAGCTTAATAAAATTACATTTAAATTCATCTAAAGACAAGATTAACAACTGTAAAATGCAGCAAAAAGACTTGCTAACTGATCATTAATCTAAAGAGGCATTTCAATATGTTGTCTTTTGTGAGACGATAAATCATATCTCTCCGATGAAACATGTTCATCACCAGCACCATCCTCATTCACTGTCTTCCTTTTCTTTCTACTGCCATTACTATGCCATATGATTCCTTCGTCAATTTCATCATTTGATCCATCTATTTCAATCGGTTCATAATTTCGAGCTGTAATTTGTTCAATTTTAATTGAACTGCCTCTTATGTCCTTTATTTTACTAACAATCTCAGTAGTCACCTACTTTATATTAGCAACATTGATTGCAGCTCATGTGCCCATTGTCTAATCTTTGTGTCATACTCTTTCTGTTCTCTATTTACCAATTGATAACTTTCCTCACCTTGATAGATTGCTCTGCAACCTTCCATTACACTCCCACGTAAAACAACTTGAAGCAAGAATTATTTAGTAGTTATTGTTGTGCAAATTTTATTGAACTCGCAAGCGCACGAATCTATTGTAGTATAGATCAATGGTAACGAGTGTCGATCCCACGAGAAGGTAGATTTTAATTATGTGTAGAATTAATTTTGTAAATGGGTGGTTGGATTGATGAAAATGATTTGGAATATGCTAAAACTTAAATTAAAATAACAAGAATAAATTCTAAAATTGGAATTGAAATGGTAAGAATAAATTGAAGTGTAAATCTATTAAATGACGTACTTGGGTATCTGGATCTGTATCAACATGCATCATGGGCTAAATATTCCTTATTAATACTAATTAAATCATGAGGGGGGAATCCACACCTCATGAACCACGCTCTAATAAATATGGTGCTAAGGGTTTATCGTGCCAAATAATAATAACCTTATACTAGGGAGCCGGTGAAACCAGGGCGGTACTAGACAATATTATTATTATTTGTCAACAAAAAGTCAAAACATCCACAAAAACTAGAGGGGAAGAGAAAATAAATTTATCAAATAAAGCCTATGACACATGTTGAGACTTCACCTTCAACCTAAGCTTGAAAGAAAATTAGCCACTCATAGTTGAACTAGGGGCAAAATGGGAATTTATTAAAATACGTAGAAAATACAAGATGGAGAAGGAATTACAGAAAATGAAGTCCAACAATGGATTCAGAGGTGCCAAACTAGAGGGGGAGGCCCCCTTTTTATAGATACATCGAGTAAATTATGGCCATCGGATTAAAAACAGTTTGGACGCTCAGGATTGCGCCACGTCATCAGTCAACAGTACAGTCAACAGTACGTGTGAACAGTAACACGGTTTGAACAGTAACGCGGTTTGCACAGTAATAATCCCATGTGTTGCATGTATCGTACGCGCGTTTTTTGGTCCACTAATATGCTGCCACGTCACCATCAACAGTACACAAGAATTTTAGTCCAACAGGATCATGACATCTCATCAGTCAATGCCACATCATCGGTCAATGCCACGTCATTGATCCGTCTATATGAACAGTGCCGTGAACAGTAACGTAAACAGTACCCGTACATGTGAATAGTACCGTACATGTGAACAATGCCATTTTTCCTTTTATGCTCCTCCTAAGGTTTTCGGCCGTCCTGAGTTCAAAAATGATATCTGTTTTGCCATTTGATCTCTCGTTTATTGTGAAATGACTATGATGCCACTAAAATACATAAAATACTTAATTAAAATAAAACACACATAATTAAATTACAAGAAACTTAAACACATAAAAGTAAGGGTTGTTAGTAAGACTTGAAATGTAAAATGATGATTTTCTCCTTTACAAATATGCATTTTCTAACACTCAACAGTCATCTTTCATCAACAATACCATGTTATACAAACATGCCATTAGATTCATATTTTCAATTTCAAACATACTAAAATTATTATACAATGACATGCTTAAATTATTTCATCATATTAATTTCTACCTTTTTTTCTCATTATCGTTCTTTTACCTCTTATGATCAAACTATTGTTACATACTAAAATCATACGACCCTAATTTACCATTTTCTAGTTTTTTAGCCCTTTTCCGGGCATCTCCTATAAAACCCCATAATTCTGATTACAAATCTTTTAAATTTTAAATACGTACTCCACTAGGTCTTGCCACCCCAATTACACATTAAATACAAAGCCTTACCTGACACATACATAAGCAAGATCGAAGAGAACACACCAATTCCTCAGGGGAATATTTTATAAATGTATTCAACGGTCTGACAAAAAAGGAATTTTCCTTTTTATATTGAAAGTTAAACGCATGAAATTACTAAAGTGTCTATACCTAATTATTAAAATAAAATAATATTCTAACAAAAAGTATGAAATAAAGAAAAACACTAAGTTCTCTAATCTAAACAAATAGCATTCTACAAGAAATCCAAAAATATGGCAACATACTACAACTTGTGATTCGGGTTTGAATTATGTCGAATTTTCCATCAATCCTAGGGGCCAATTAGCTCAAAATTGAATATTCACAATTCAACACGCTTTAAATACACACCTCAAATGGACAAATGTACTAAAATCTATAGCCCCTTATAGGTTTAAAGGTCACCATTATTCGTACGTCACTAATACCGTTCGGCAAATAGAATAAGAAAAACATACATTATACTCAAAATATCTAATTAGCCACCAACATAAAAAGCTACAATTACAACATATATTGACCAATTCATTCTTGTATGTCTTGTCCTTCCCAATGCCTCCTTGCTTATCCAACCACTTCATAAATCTTCTAATTTTGTAAGCATCCCACCTCACAACTGGACACATTGATGCATCTTCACTACTTTTCCCATATAGTACGAAATTTATGTACAATACCTAGATGGCCATAGAAAATGGACAGACAATACAATTACATACATTAAGATTCTTATACACATAATATAGATTGTGCAAATTAGTATTGAATTCACAATATTAGAACAAAACAATAAATAATCAACTGCCTTTATTAATATATCAAGCTCTAAGGGTTAATGATTAAATGATTTCAGCCACCGACATATGCCAACTTATCTTCCTTCTATCTTGTTATCCCATTTATAGTCTACCAAAGCAAAAAGATGACCAATTCCTTGATTTGATTGTTTTCACATCCTTCAGTGAAAACAAAAATTTTGAGCTTATCTGGACTCCCACGGTGGACATGACACTAATATAGTGCAAACAACATAAATGCTACTTTAAATTCATCATCATCATGACTTGATCTATTTAATATTTCAACTAACTTCTTAATGTTTATACACCAAGGCATGGCTTCAAATCTCTCTACATGTCCATAAACTTGTTTCACGTCACCATCTAATTTCACATGCATTCCTCCATCAAAAATACCCATTATTTGTCCAAACTTTTGTGCACTTAGCTCTAACTCCCGACCATTAACACATAATACCAACCTTGCCGTGTCAACCCTTTGTAATAACCACTCACAAAGTTTTCATTTCAAACAACCACACTTCATCTCCAATAATTGCCCAAAGCCAATAGAACACATGGCCGCTCTTTATTCTGCCTGCAATTTACCTACAACGGAAGCCAATTGCTCCGGCACACTCCTCTATACAAACTTTGGTCTTTCTCCATTCAAACAAACTCCTCTGTTCTTTCCAACAGTGTACTTGCGCCTTTTATTAGTTGGCAAATTCTTGAATGCCATTCCAATTTCCTTCCTAATCTGCAATGTAGTAATAAAAATAAACTAAGCTCTCATTATTCATACAATCTTGTTTCTTATTCACAATTTTCAAGTTCATCCACTTACCTCTTTAGTTTTACATGCCTTTTCATCCTTTTCCTTGATTTTTTGTAATGCTTTTTTATTGAAATTGTCAAAAAAAAAAAAAACTCATCGCATCAATCCCATCATTAAAACTACTAAACCTTTACTTTTTATATATCTAGGTTTATTTATTTTAGTCTTTTTTTTCCTTTTTATCATATTTCCCTATCATCGTCATGTGAACAACCATAAAATAAATAACATTAACTATATTACATATACCACAAAACTATCAAATATGTTTATCTTTCTGTAATAACTACATTCAAAATATCAGTTGTACCCATCAATTAAATTTCCTAATTACATTACAAATTTATAATCTGTTACATGTTCTCAAATATCTATTAACCTAACACTTAAATAAAAATTCAAACACTATGATCATTTTAATTAAGAATAACCTTTAATATATTATTTAGAACAAATACCAGAATCAAACTTACAAATACGAAATAAAACCATAATTAATTCTCTCGTCTGCACTGTTTTCAACCTTCGTTTTCTTCTTTTCACGATAAATGATTTGGTTTAAATCTGATTCACCTGTTAATACATTGATGCAATTTTAACAGAAACCTACTTCCCTTTGCTATGTCATTTCTTTCCATCTACAACTCTTTTTACCCTTTTCACAAAAAGAAACAAACCAATTTCCTACTTTCATCTTTCCATTCCTAACCTTTGTTATGCGCTCTTCACTGAGTTTCGATTACAACCTTAACCCATACTCTTTAACTCTGGCTTTCATCAGGATTGATTCTGGGAGCTTTCCAAATAAACGTGTTAAAATAATAACGAACCACCCAATAACAATGAATGATGTGTGTGAAATTATTTGGTGAAGACAAGTTGACCAAATGAGGTTTGCAATTTTAGCATTTTTAGTGACATTCGGGTGCCTCTAGCTTCGGTTTTAGGGTGCAGCAATTTTTTTAGTTTCCTCAATTTGTGAATCTGCAAAATTGAACAACGAAATTGATAATATCGTTTAGTGCTACTCTTATTTTCCCTTTTTTGAAAACCTAATTATTGTATTTTTTCCCTCTTGAATTTTCCATATACCCAGAGTATCCGCTCATCACTCTTCTTTTCTCTCTATAAATTTCATTACCGAATGAAAGGAATTTCGATATACTGTAAATAGATGTAGGCAATTAAAACCCTAAAATTAATAGTTTAATTAATTTTTGAAAATACTGTTCACCGTTACTGTTTAGGATTATTGTTTACAATTACTGTTCATCTGGCCATATAAAAAATAATAATTTTCCAAAAACACAATAAACTGTAGAAAATAAATGACACGGAGATTTTTATGTGGTTCAGATTAATCAATCCTACATCCACGAGGTTACACCCAAATGAAAAGCAATTCACTAAGTTGAGCTGTTATAACCTATGAATTTACCAAATTTAAGACTCCCATTTACAATTTGTCACTAACAGTTTACTCAACTTTAGACTCAATTTGCTTCTCTTGAATAATTGTTATCCCTCTTAATCCACGATCTTCAAGGCACTTCGCAAAGTGATCAATAGCAATTCTTCAATTTATCAATGTCTAGTGATTCAAGATTCACATAGATTCTTCACAGAGATAAAAAGAAGATAAGTAAATAAATCAACACAATATTATGCGCTAAATTCGGATTCTCTAGGGACGAGGTTGAATTTTGCTTCTCTACTTTATGCTCTATGTTGTACACTTTCAATTGTGAAATAGCTCTATTTATATAGGCACTAGAGTTTCACAAAAATAGTAAATTTTAAAGATTTAGATTTTTTCCAAACAAGAGTTTTTTTCCTCTTATAATTCTTATGACCACAATGAATTTTGTACTTAAATATATTTTAATTACCTCCAATATTTCAAATAATGTCGATGTGATTGGAAAAAAAAATGGAAAAAGAATTATTTATATTGATTTTTTTCATCTACTTAATGTGTTGAAAATATCATAAATGTAATATTTATATGAGACAGGTTTTTTTCCTTTGTTTTCGCCACAATTATTTTTGGAAGAATATCACAAGGTCTCCATTTTGCCACCGGCAATGATTCTCGAATTCTCATCATGCATTTGTAAATAAGCATACATATCGTATACATGTATCGGTTAATTGCAATAGAATAAACAGAATATGATGAATATTCCCTAACGAAATACCAATTTTACGCTACTACGCTTGTGGTTTAGTGATACTTCGGAGTTTGCTTATTCATTGACAGAGCAAATAACACGACGAGAGCGTGAAGCGACAGATGGCTCTTGACATGGGCATGTTCGAAACCATAAACCCATCACGCTTCATCACCTTCACCATTCCAAGTCCCCCTCTCTCTCACCACGACCACCACAATGACAACCATCTCCTCCGAGTCGCTGTTCTCGATTCACCGGTTCAACTCAGCGACTCACTCGCCCAACCCCAAGTAGCTCTCATGTTCGTTCCCAAGCATCGGGAGCACGACTGGATCTTCTCGACGGAGTCGGGCCATCTCCAGCTTCTCCTCAGCTGCCACCAGTTCTCACGCCTCATATTAATCGGTGATGAACCTTCCACCGACGACTCCCCCGATTTACCCATCACAACAAAACACGACTCTTTCGATCAGAAGAGTCTGGAGGACAGTGTGAAGCCTCTGGTAATTGCGCTGTCTCGGAAATTTTGCTTTGATAAAAATGGAATTTATAATGTACCCCTTTTGAGTTATGAAGATAATGTTGTTTCTAGTGTGGTTTTGGAGAAATGTGTTGGGGATTTTGCTGGTGAAATGCTTGTTGAAGATGTTGAGATAGAAAGCGAGGGTGGGTGTCGAAAGAGAGAGTTTAGGAGGAGATTGAGGTTTAAAAGAATGCCCAATTTAGTTCAAACTGAGGTTAAGCTTGTGCCTGAGGCGGCTATTTCCTTAGATTCGGTAAAAATTGGAGGAAAGGTGCGGTTTAGGCCTCATATTGGAGTTTTGGTTCATGTATATTTGGTGCCAATGGTTGCTAGTTGTGCTTTGATTGGTTCTTATATTGGAGAGCGCATTCAGTTTGGGTTTAGGCCGAAAGCCTTGTGTGTCGGAGTTGGTGGAGGGGCTTTGGTTAGTTTTCTGAGAACCCAATTAGATTTTGAGGTTGTTGGAGTAGAAATGGATGAAGTAGTTTTGAGGGTTGCGAGGCAGTATTTTGGATTGGAAGATGGAGAGTTTCTTCAGGTTTCTGTTGGAGATGCTATAGAGTTCTTAGAGAAACTTGCTCGTCAAATTGTTGGGAAGAATCCAGATTCATTTGGTGCTTGTAGCCTAAAGGACGGTAATTTTTTGGATAACAGTGACAGAGTAGATAATAAATTTGATGTTATTATGGTTGATTTAGATTCTGGTGATGCTAGAAATGGTACAAGTGCTCCACCTGTGGAATTTGTCAGGAAAGATGTACTTTTGGCTGCTAGATTGATTCTTAGTGATTTTGGGATTTTTGTTATGAATGTGATTCCTCCGAACAGGTCGTTCTATGATATGTTGATACAGGAATTTCGGGAGGTTTTTCAGGAGTTGTATGAAATTGATGTTGGAAATGAAGAGAATTTTGTACTTATTGCCACAGGGTTGTCTATTGTGTCTTCGGGTAGTGATTGTGAGAATGCCTTTGGTAAAAAGCTGAGACTATTGATTTCAGGAGAATACATGGATTCCATAAGGAAAATTTGACACCTGAGGCTCTGAGACTAGAGGATCATGATTTCTTGAAAATGTTGCGTTTCGAAGAATGGTTCATGAGAAACATGAATTTTCTGTTTCTCAGATGCTCTTTCTAGACTTCCTAGGTAAAGAACTACTTTAAGCTGGATGCTTGTGCAATATCCTGAGTGGTTCTTAATGTCAACTTCCTAGGTTCTTACAAGAAAAGCAAAAATTTGCTTCTGCAAATGTTTTGGCCAAATTGATTTATGTAGTTGAGGGTTGAATGGATTGAAAGCATAAGCATGAGGACACCTGCTGCATTTGAAGACCTTTTTACCAATTAGTGAGACTTTCATCAGCTTGTGTTTCTAAGTAAGATCAATTTACTTAACGTGTTAAGTGATTGTCATGATCCTCCATGGCTCTAAGTTAAATACCTTTCTATCTTAAGAGTTTGGTACTTCAAATACCTTGTCTAGGTTCAGAGTAGAAGTATGGGATTGCTGTTCTTGATTGTAATAATGATCCTCCTCAGCTCTAGCAGGGAATCAACTCTTGTATCTTATTCTAAATTCCTTTTTTCTGTGGGATATATTACACACTTGGCTAGGTGAGGTAGCCGAAAATTGTTTGATTATGGTTATGAATTGTGACAACCTAGCTACAAAAATGTTTTTTCAGTAGGATTGGTCCGGACTTTTGCAATCTTATGGTGTCTTCATTTCCATTAATGGTATCTACTGTTTAGATCTAAACGATGTTCCCATTATTTCTGAGGTGAACATGACATGCTTTGTTATTTGACCTTCCTTCTGTATTTCCTTTGTTTCTATTTTCTCCCTTTGTGATTAGAACTTTACGTCGATCCTAACTTTTCATGCAGCCCTCATTTTCTGATTGTAAACTCATCCTTGCCACTGTTTTTAGGTGAGAGGTTGAAGAGATACAAATGTTTTATTAAACCTGCGTCGCTTAAATTGTTGGAAATGATCATTTTGATTGATTTGCCTTGTCCTCTGAATAATATTACTTGGTATCTGTTTAAAGAATGTTATAAGCAGTGATTATATGAGATTCTAGCAAATGCTGCAAATTCCGTCTGATGCAACTGGAATTGGACTAAAAAGATAGTCAGATGATTTAATGCTTTGCTTTCAAAAATGCTGGTTGAGGATGATAGAATTTTACATTAGCAAAGTGCTCTGTTTTAAGATAATTTTCTGAAATGCCATGTTTGATAACTGTAGTGTAGTTTGATGTTTCATAATTTATATTCCCAATATAATTTTGTGTTTTCAATTGTCTGGTTCATCGTCGATTTAGTTAATATAAAACTAATAATAACAAAAAGGAATAAAGTAGAAAAGAGCAGTCTCTGGTTTTTCTTCAGGATAATTACTTCTTGGTTATTGTCCTCAATAAAATTTCCAGACTTCATTTCATTGTCCTGATAATTCTGTTACACTTGTTTGTATGCATTAACATTATATGAACAAAGTTGTGACTTTTTTGATAAATAATTGAGCAAAATAAAGTTGAAAAATTGAACAACACTCCCTGAATCAGTTTCTTTCTGTCTTTGTCAGTGCGATGGGGGTCCAAGCAAAAGGAAGAAGGATTTGAGAAAAGCGGTTTGGTTAGTTGTCAAAACGAAGATAAAAACTAACCCGTTTCTTGTCTTTTAGATGGAAAACTACTGAATTATGAATTCATCTCGGTTCAACGTGAGTTGCATATGTATTGCGTTTTTTGAAATCTGTTGCAAAATTTCTAACGTTGTTTTTTGATGGTTATAATTGACTTGATTCATTCAGCTAATTTGGCTTGTATTGACATTTTGAAATTTTATATCTAAGTTTTGAATGATTTAGTTTTATATTTTACATGAAATGATAAATTTTTCTTTGTAGTACTTGTCAGACTTCAGTGTCACTACCAGGCAACACGGTTGAATCTATGAAGTCTTCTGTAACCTAAGAGCATCATAAAAAAGGTTTGAGTTACACACTATGATTACAGTATACACTGATGGCTATCTGGGTTGAATTTTTAATTTTTTCAGTCATCCATTTATTGTTAGTGTCATATAATCTGCCTCTGCTGTTGAAATTTACATAGGATAAATAAATTAGTCAAAAGATAGTGGTTCCTTAGTTTGGGGAATTATGGAGTATGATGTGAATACATGCTTCATATTTGCCTTTTTTGTTTTTTTTTTTTTGTGTCTATGGCTGTAATCTTAAGGAGAGCTTCCCAACCTTGTGGTCAAAACTCGCCCAGCTTGCTGAAAACAATGCCTCCCTAGCACTGGACAAGGATCTAGTTGATGAAGCTTGAGACGCAGCTGCAGCACACATGGTTCATTATAAGCAACAAATTGAAATGCTATACAACAAGCATGTCAAGTTCCGAGAATTCAAGAAGGGGGAACTTGTCAGAGTAGCAATAGATGTCAGGAAAAGAGGCCAACACTGGAAAGATGGCAGAAAAGTGGGAAAGACCATACCAAATCGGGAAGGTACTTGGCAAAGGAGCCTCCAAGCTTCAAACGCTTGGTGGGAAAAAGGTCCCCACTGCTTGGAATGTCATTCACTTGAAGAAGTTCTATGCCTAACAAAGAAATTTACTTGGTACCTTCTTGTCTCTTTTAGTTCCTACCACCAGTCTAC
The DNA here is from genome assembly GCA_029618585.1 of Citrus australasica. Classification (NCBI taxonomy): domain Eukaryota; kingdom Viridiplantae; phylum Streptophyta; class Magnoliopsida; order Sapindales; family Rutaceae; genus Citrus; species Citrus australasica. The sequence continues at coordinate 8,805,899 of JARCIV010000004.1, forward strand.
TAGTTTGTTTGCTTGTCTCTTATTTTAAATGACATTTTCACTTCCCTAATGGCTATGCCAATGTAGATATCAATGCTATTCTGAGCTTTCTGCTTGGATTATCAATGAAAGTTATTATTCGGGAAAGTCCGCTATATTTTCTAAAGCATCACCATTTTATTAAAATTACAGTTCCTTATGAATTTCAAAGAAAATAACTTCTGAGCAGGAATTATTCCATATGCTAAGGAAAATAATCCTCTCAAAAAAATTATTCCGTATGAGTTTAAGTAAAATAATTCTGTTGGGAAAATTATCCAATATAAGTTAAAGGAAAATGATTTCTCAACAAGAGTTTCTTGCCATTTTTAATTATTCTTTTATTCAAAATTAAAATCTTGAGGCTTCAAACAAAGAAACTTTTATCTTTTCTAGTTAACATTATTTTGAGAAAATTAGGCTAGTAAAAATTTTGCAACTCCAAGAAAAGATTATGGGGTTTTGTTGACAAATAAGAAGGCAAGATTATTTGTGGAATTAAAATGGGTGTACTTAAAGTATTGTCATTTTCATATGGAGTTGCATTATTAGCATCTCCTTGTGAAATTCCTCTTTCAGTTATATTTATTTTATTTCTAAAAATATCTTTTTTTTAGTACACTTCTAATTTTTCATTTACTTTTTTTTATTGTTAAAACTTATAGTTGTATTGTGCTATTTTTCACTTTCTTTGTAATATTATTATTACCTCGTGCACAAACTAAAAATTTTTCTCAGTGATGAATTTTTTAATATTAATCATTAGCTTAAATTACACATATTTTATATTATAATTAGAAAACAATCTTAAGTACAAAAATATTTAATCAATAAGAAATTTGAAAAAATAATACATTATTCTAAATTTGTACAATTTATTTTAGTCAGATAGGAAGCAAAAATGTAAAGAAAAAAAAATCGATTGATTATGAATATAAATAATTTGTTTGAAAAAGTGTATATGTTTCTTTGTTTCTATTTGTTCTTCATTGTAATTTTCCTTAAAAGTGGGGTTCTATAACTATAATGGAGGAGTGTCAATATCTTCACCCTTTCTTGTACTTTTAATGGCGTGTTTCTAGAAAAGGGGTTTAATGAGGAGTTTAGAGGTGATACTAATAGAACCACCCTTTTACCACAGCCTTTGCTAAGCCCATAATAAGTTTATTAAACAAATTAGTGAATCTAATCCGAAATAAATTGGGTCAAATTTAATGAACAATTAGACCCATAATTATTTTTAATTCATTTTAAAATGATCAAATTCCATTAATCACGGCTGAATTAGCCGAAATTACATTAAAAATGTTACAAAACAAAAACCTACATGCTTGGGCATTATGTATATAGAAGCTGAATTACCATCTTCCCACCTGATAAGGATTCTCAATTTAATTGCCTCATCAATGGTATTGATAATGACATGAGCATGTTAAATAATTAATAAACACAAAAAAGTGACCAATAGATTGTTGAAAAGCTTGTCAAAGAGACAATAACAAATGTTTTCACATCTTTGTTTTTCTAAGGTCAAACAAAACATGCTCGAAAACTCCTATTGATATTTATTTAAGCCAACATATATTAATTAATGGAAAATGATATTTATCTATAATAGTTACAAAACGGTAACGGAAAAAGTTATAAAATTTTATCGTATTAACATATTCTTAAAAAATTTATTAAATGAATCCTAATTTCAAGATTTAGATAATAAAATGAGTATCTAATTTGATTCATTTAATAGAATTAATAGATGAATCGTATTCTTTATATTTATTTATATACAATTATGTATCAAATAATAATTAATAAACACAAAATTGGACAAAAAAATATTACAAAGTTTTTCATTTCATTCATCTCATTACACATATTTTCCTTTTTGTACTATTCTCTATTACTTACAAAACTAACTTTACAACTTTGTGCTTATTTTGTATGGTTTATTTAATGACTATAAATAATTATTTAATTTCATAAGTTCTTTTTAAATATTTTTGTTGTTTTTTTATTTTCTTAGTAGAACTTTTAAAAATTAAATACTCTATCTTGTAATAATTTTTCAACTTTTGGTAGTAGAGATTGAAAAGTAATTTTTTTTAAATATTCACAATCTTATTTCATTCATTTCATAACGTAATTTTAAAAAACTTACCTATTAAATTAATTTTATAATTATTAATAAAAACTCTTATTATCAACCAAACAAAAAAAATTTAATAAAAACTCTATTCGCAAAAACTTTATTAACAAAAATTCTATTTAAAAAATTATACTAAATGAACTCCTACTAATTTTTGTTCTAAGAATTTATAAACATAAATAAGTAATTTAATTAAATAAATTATATCCAAAATTTTGACCCATTTATTATAACAAATCAATTTTTTCAAATTCGAACATGTTTAATTCAAATAAAATAAAGTGTGAGAGATTTTTTCAAACTTGATCTTTCATGATCAACGGTTCTGATTCAACGCGACCCACAGAAGATAAAAAAAATCCTCTAAATTCTGTGAACCCAGACACTAACATCAAAAGAGGCCAAACAAGTGCTTTGAAACAGTAACTCCAATCATGTACACAAGTCGCCTGATTAGGAAAACCAGTCAGCAACACCACCGCCAACATAACAGCACAACTCGACATTTTGAAAGCTACTTCCATCAACCAAATTCTTGCCCCGCTAAGGAACTTATTCTTTTGCTTTCCACAAGTAACCAAACAAAGCACTTTCTTTTTATGTTAACACATCGTTTTCAATGTGAATGTTTGTATGTATGTATGTTTGTATGTTTGTATTGGTGTATGGGCAGCTAAGTTATTGATTTGTGAGGTTGAGGGATTTTTTTTCCTTATCTTTTTTATTTTTTTGATAATGGATGAGGAGGGATTCCGGGTTGGGAATGAAATGGCGCCGTGTAAGAGCTGGGCACAGCAAACTGAAGAGAGTTACCAGTTGCAGCTTGCAATGGCTCTTAGACTTTCCTCCCAGGCTGCTTCTGCTGATGATCCCCATTTCTTGGCTTTGAGTTCTTGTGACCGTCATACTGATTCTGCTGAGACCGTCTCTCATCGATTTTGGGTGTGTGTTTTTTCTTTTTCTTTTTCTTTTTTTGAATTCCTTCCCCTTTTTGCTTGGTGGGTACCTTTTCTTTTTTGTATGTTGGGTTTGTTTGGTTGCTGAGAAAATGAGAAAATTTAGATTGGATTGGACACAAGAATTAAATTTACGTAGTAGGATTTGTTCAAAATTTGTCCTTTTTTTAAATTGTGTTGGAGTTCAAGACGTTTATGATGCTAGTAGTGTTCATTGGTGTTGACACATGGAAACCAAGTACCTGCATAATTTTGAAGTCTTAAGACAACTGAGCTTTGAAAGAACTGTGTTTTTCAGTTGTTCTAGATATAAGGGTACAGTTGAAAGTTGCATTTGATACACAGGATGGTTAAAATTTAGACTGCAAAACATTCCTGTTTTGGATTTCGGAAACTACCCGCTTGATCGTCATCCAAATTGTTCGTGTTGTCTATGATTTTGAAATATTTACACCTAGACTGAAACTTAACAGAACAAACCGAGGCCTTTTCTTTTTGAAAATCTCATTTGTTGGCAATTTGAAGTGAAGAAAGATATACTATTTTAAAGCACAATTGTTATTGGGTAGAATGTTATATACATCCATTTATGGTATAATTCACCAATCATGAAAGACAAAGGGCCATGAACTTCATAAATAGCACTAATTAATTTTCTTTAGAAGTTGTAATGTTTGCAATAGATTTTTCTGCTTAAAGTCCTCTAATTTTCACTTGCACCAGGTGAATGGCTGTCTGTCTTATTTTGACAGAATACTGGATGGGTTTTACCTGATCCATGGGATGGATCCATATACATGGAGTATTGGTACAAACCAACGAGACGCTGGTCTAATCCCACCTTACAAATCATTGAAGGCTGTTGATCCTTGTAATAATCTGTCAATTAAAGTCATTTTGATCGATAAATCTAGTGACCCTAATTTGAAGGAACTGCACAACAGGGTACTGTCTCTTTTGTGTGACAGGATCACTGCTGAAAAAGCCGTTCATCAGCTCGCAAATCTTGTTTGCAACCACATGGGGTGAGTTTTCTGGTTACCATATTTTGTTTATTACTAGAACTTCTTGAATTCTTCATCTACTATTCTTCTTAACGAGGTCTCATTCGTCATAAGGGGTACAACGTCTACAGAAGAAGAAGAATTTGATAAACAGTGGTCGGAGTGTGCTGAACACTTGAAAGACTGCCTCGACTCTGTAGTACTTCCGATTGGAAGCTTGTCTGTTGGCCTGTGTGTCCATCGTGCTCTATTGTTTAAAGTAAATCTATCAACTTGGTTCTAGATTGATCTTTCTGCAACTTGTCCTTGTTGCCTATAATAGCCATTTTATTTGTCGTTGTTCTTAGAGGAATGATACACTTTGATTCCATAGTTATTTGTTTGTTCCTTCTGGTGCTTTAAATGCTGATAAACTTAATTTCTTATATTACAATATATTGAGCATCGGTTTATGTTTCATTTCTTGAATGATAGAGATCTCTGTGAAAACATACGGAGGATCAAGATTACTGATGACTGGGAGTTTTGCAGGTGTTAGCAGACTTAATTAACTTACCATGCCGAATCGCAAAGGGATGCAAATATTGTAGGAGGGACGATGCTTCATCCTGCCTGGTGCAAATTGGTCCTGATAGGTATATCATGTTGACTATAGTTGATTGGACTTTTTTCTATACTTTTATTTTCATTTTAGGGAATGTTCATGCATCTTCAAGTGGTTGAAAAAGTCATAGCTTATTATAAGTCTAAGTTTTTGAAGGTAACAATCCATAAGCAATTAATAAAGAATTGCACAATTTAGAGTTAGAGAGGGTGGAAAAGATGAGAACATTAGTTCGATGGGTTTGATTATGTTTCTTATCTACCCAGACATATTAGATGATTTAGCTCGGTCTGTTGACTTGTACAATACCGGAGTGTAAAAGGTTGATAAATAAGGGAAGATGAAGCACTTCGTCACCCATACATGAGCACAAGAGTAAAGTTGATGATGCATCTTGGACTGTAAAATTTGTACTAGGAAAATTTGGAAAGAGTTTATTTAAGTAAAGATTGATGATGTGAAACAAGTGTCAAAATATACATGTGCTATATGCATTGGTTTTTTCCCCCCCCCCCCCCCACTTCCACACAGAATTTTGTTATCATTTCTCACAGTTGAAATTATTTTTGAAAGCTAGATGTCTACTATTATGTTGTAGTTATATTTAATTGTAATCAAAACATTGTCTCTTAGTGGTAGTAGATTAATGTGTATTATTTCCAGGGAGTATTTGGTTGATTTGCTTGAGGATCCTGGAGTTTTAAGCAAGCCTGATTCCTCTCTCAATCGTACAGCTTCAGTATTTGTTTCTTCGCCCTTATATCATCCAAGGTTTAAAGCTGTAGAGACTGTTGAGAACATCAGGTCATTGGCCAAATTGTATTTCATCGACAATCACTCACCTAAATTTGATCTAGATGATGATCCCTCAGGTGATTACAATGTTCCCTTTTGCTGTTTTATTTCAAATTTGTTTGTCATAATGATTGAAATCCAGAGAATCTTACCTTGAGATAATATTCTACTTCATAAGTCTTCTACAAAATTTTACTCCTCATTCATAATTGCTTGGACTAAGGAGTGTTGTTTTATGCCTGGCATGCTCCTAATGTCTACTCACAAAAAAAGAAAATTAATAATACATCTGGTTTATGTTAATGTACAACCAAAACTTTGATACCCTCAGAGATTTTCTTGCATTTAGGATTTGTTTTCACGACAAAGAAAGTGCTATAAGTTTGCTTGTACATAGAATTCAAATACATGAGATAAAGTACAAGCTCATAAATCATGGTGCCGTTTGATATGTTAATAGAACTGATCCCTTACAAACAGGTTCTTAGATGGTTAATTTGGTTTCTGTCCTAACTCTTAAGGATTATTTATATGAGTTGATTGCCTACAGTGCTTGAACCACTGAGGCACTGACACTTGCACCTGGCAGTCGAAAAATATTATTGATACACAAACAATGACCTGAATAACTGACATACTTGTCAAGTGATTTTGAATTAAACTTTACAAAGATTTTGCTTCGTGTCAAAAACAGGTACTGCTATTGATCAAGACTATAAGCCTGATCCACAAGGTATAAATCCATTTACTATGAAACTGTTTGATAAGAACAACTTTTGTCCACTTCAAGCAATAACCATAAATCTTGTGTGTCAGCTCTGTTCCAAAGAGCTTCATGGAATGTTACTGCTGATAGAGATTTGCAGATGCAGAATCCGTCCGGTCCGTCTACTCATGTCATTGACTCGTCAAACTTCATCAAAGGTCCTCTTCTAAGAAGTCCTGTAAAACCATTTCGGCATAGAAAAAGTCATGAAACTTCAGCTTTCTCTACGCTAAAGCCTTATGTGACAAACAATCATTTGCTTATGGAGGCTAATCTGTCAGTAATGAGTACATCAAATAGAGAACTTTACCTTGAAGAGGAAGGACTAGAAATCCGATGGAGTGAACTTTTGATAAAGAAGAAAATTGGGGAAGGTGTGTGTTAACTCCCAAAGGACTCAGAACTGTATGCTGCACCAATCATCAATGTTTTGAAATTATAATCCATCCATAACGCATAGATATCGTTGAGGAGACCTCACATGAATGTTTTTGAATGCTTTTCAGGTTCTTTTGGAACTGTTTATCATGCTGAATGGCGTAATTCAGTGAGCATTTTTTTTTCTATATATATTGAGTAGAGTAATATTGCTTTACATGTTTGTGCCTATTAGTTAATATATAGTTGACTGGATTCTAAGTTTCTATTTCTTTTTCTTAGTTTTGTTCCATAAATATAAAACCCCAAGAAATTGGATATATGCATGTGAAAGATCTCTCTTGTTTAGGATGTTTACTTTCATTTCAGTTTGCTCATATTCAATTTCTGATCAATATTTTTAGGACACAGTTTAATGAACATTTTTGTCTTTAATAAAACTTAGTAAACTTTCTTCATCTTGTTTTTTCGCTTAGTGGGCTAAAATTTATATTTGGGCATTAAAAATATATATTATTCGAAGTTGCTAGATGTCCTCTTGGAATGCTTGTAGATGAGACTTTTGTAATATTGGGGAAAACCGCCCTATTTTCCTGGCCACTGTTTACTTCCGAAAAAAAAAAAAAAAGAATAGGAGCAAAATGGAATTTCCTTTTCTCTTTTCTGTTTCCAACTTTTGAAATTTGTATTGTTCACAAGATCATTCGGTTTTGTTATTTAAGAGACAACCTATTTACTGAAATCATTTTATTAGTTCCGAAAGTGAACATCTTCTAGAAGCCTTACCATAAATGTGAGTCAAAGAAAATATTGAGAGGGGATAATCTCATACACAGAGTCAGTTCCACTTATTTTTTATTGACGCAAGAGAATTAATCATATCATTCTAAGATTTGGCACTGCATAGAATAATCTGTTTTGCTTGCATTTACAGCATCCTAATGGCAGTTTAAAAGCTCTGAACTTATGATGTCTCTTTAATTTCCCCACGCATAAATGTTTAATATAATGATAAGCTTTCATGTTTTTCCCATTCCTTTTAAATTTTCTACCATGCTGAAACAATTTTGTTTAACTTCCTGTTCCAATTTTAATGCTGAATGTGTTTTGCTTGTTTAATACCATGCTTCTTACTCTCAGGATGTTGCTGTCAAGATTCTCATTGAGCAAGAATTCCATGAAGATCGCTTCAAGGAATTTTTAAGGGAGGTACGTCCTGGCTGCTTTTTGCATTATAAAATGATAGGGGGATTGCCACTTTCCCCCCTACAGTAATCAACATATACCATTTACCTCCTTACTGTTTTTATAATGGCCAAAAACCCTCCTGACAGCATAAGTTTACAATATTACCCTTATTTTTAACTACTCTTTTATTTACATTTATTATAAATTAAATAAATTACATGAATATAAACTAAATAAAAAAATTAAGTATTAAAAATAAGAAATATATGTTTTGATGTGAGTAAAAAAATTAATAACAAATTTTTTTCTTGTAATTATTTATTTTGTTAATATTTTCTTATAATAAATATTTTGTAATATTTTAAAATTAAATGTAAAAAGTATAGGCAAAATATTTTATTATTTATCTTATAATAAATTTTTATTTGTCATTCAAGTTTTCTTATAATAATTTTTTTATCATTTTATAATAATTTTCTTATATTTTTATTATAAGAAAATTTTCACAAAATAAATAAGTACAAGAAAAAAATTTTATTATTAATTTTTTTGCTCATATCAAAATATATTTTCTTATTTTTAATGCTTAATTTTTTATTTAGTTTCTATTCATGAGATTTATTTAATTTATAATAAATATAAATAAAAGAGTAGTTGAAAATAAGGGTAATATTGTAAACTTATGCTATTAGGGGGGTTTTTGGCCATTATAAAAACAGTAAGGGGGAAAGCGGTATATGTTAATTACTGTAGGGGGGAAAGTGGCAATCTCCCTAAAATGATACAACAATGAAGCATGAAAGAAAGCTAGAAACCCTGCTCTTTCTTTCTTTAAGATTGTTTTTTTATCTTTTTTAGCTGTATTGAATTGAAAATTTTCTCTATTAGGTTGCAATCATGAAAGGTCTGCGGCATCCAAATATTGTTCTTCTAATGGGTGCTGTTACCGAGCCTCCAAACTTGTCCATTGTGACAGAGTATTTATCAAGGTATCAGGAGTTGTTGCAATGTCTCTTTTTGGTATTTCCTTATTGAGGTCATAAAAAATGGAAGGCTCTTTTGAACAATCAGTGTTATATGTCAGTAAATAGAATTCATGATTTGGATTGCAGAGGCAGCTTGTATAAACTCTTGCATATCCCTGATGCTAGAGTTGTAGTGGATGAAAGACTTCGCCTTAATATGGCCTATGACGTGGTATGTATGTTAGATCTTTTAAGTTTAATTTTTCTAATCAAATGCTGAGTGACATTTTGCACGGTCAATTTCCAGCACAAATATCAACTTCCACATTGGTCATCAATTTGTACTTTCCATTGGATTTAGGAGCTGTTTATTGCTCTGTACAGGCAAAGGGGATGAATTATTTACATCAGCGTAGACCACCAATTGTTCATCGAGATTTGAAGTCTCCAAATCTTTTAGTGGATAGTACTTACACCGTTAAGGTCAGTGTTAGAAATTCATTCTTCCAGATATGCTTTAAAGTTCGCATTCATTTCTTTTGCTTTAAATATGTTTTTCTCCTCCTTTTTGGTCAAAAGCAAACCCTACCTACCAGGGTGGCAGCTGAGGTGTTATGTTACGGGAAAAAGAAATTACAAAGTAATAAAGAAAGGGAAATATTTTGGGTAAAAGACAATAAGGAAATAGCTTTAGATGCTAAACTAGGAAATACCATTAGTTAACATTGCAACCAGAGAGGCAAATACATGGCAGTGGAATTCATGTTATCATGGGTGATTTTATTTCCTTTTTTTTTTCTGATCAGAATGCCAGAGTCTATTTACTCAAACAATACAAGAAATGTAAATTATATTTTGCTGTTCTTGGGTCATCGTATTTATCTTGCATCACGGACCAACTTGTTGACTGTTGGATCCTTCCTCTTGTTGAAATAACTTTTTTACAGTCAAACAAATGGTACAAATTAGAAAAAGATTTTCTGTACAATTTGTTAATCTCTTTTCTCTCTTAGGAAATTGCCTTTAGTCTGACCTTAGTTGTTCATTCTCTGAGCTATTTCTACACATCAATTAATTAGGTTACTTCACTTTATCTTAACAAGGGCAGCTTTTAATGCATTGTACGTGAAATTTATTTAAGATGTGATAATAATGAACTTATTTACTTCTTTTGATGTTGTATATGATATTCCAGGTCTGTGATTTTGGTCTTTCTCGCTCAAAGCCAAACACATATATCTCATCAAAAACTGCCGCAGGAACTGTAAGTTTTATTTAAAATGTTGATTTCCGTTCAAAGGAAGCATGGGATAAATTTTAGTAATTTTTTTTCTTTTTATTTATTAGCCAGAGTGGATGGCACCGGAAGTTCTCCGTGAGGATCCATCAAATGAGAAATCTGATGTCTTCAGCTTTGGTGTGATCTTGTGGGAACTTATAACTCTGCAAAAACCTTGGAGAAATTCAACTCCTTCTCAGGTCCTTAATCTATTCCTTGGCGGCAAAGCAAGTTTGGTTAATGAATTTATTGATTATGACCAATAGAAAACAAATAAAAAATAATCACTGACAATGACAAGATATTTCCACGCTTGATCACTGGTTAAGAAAAATTAAATTCCTTTGAAGGTGACTGCAGCAAAATTTTGCATCTGTAAGAAACACAATAGGAAAACAGATTTTACTGATGAAATCTGTTTAAATATTTTCCCCCTTTTTAATAAACAGTATAGCTATTAGCTCGAAAAATAACTACTAATGGCAAAAAGAAGGATCCTGAAAGAGTAGTTGAATATCATGCTGATAAAGTAGGAGTTAAACTCTCTGCCTCCCTTGAGTGCTTTTTTATTCTTCTTGTTCCGGAACTGTGATAAGATTTGACACCTGAGAGTCTGGACGACTTATTTTAGGGATGTTGCTAAAAGAATATGACATATCAATTTTGCAGGTCATTTCTGCTGTTGGGTTTAAGGGTAGAAGGCTTGAGATTCCTAAGAATGTAAATCCAATGGTGGCTGCCTTAATTGAGACCTGCTGGGCCGAGTAAGTTCACAACCTACTTCAAAAAAATCCCAGGGTTGATTCTCTTAATTTTTTCTGTTAATGAAAAATGGTTTTATCTTTATGATATGTGATCCAGCATAAGGCACTAACTCACAACATTATTGATTGCTTCACCTTTCCCTGATAATGCACTTTAATTATCTGCAGAGAGCCTGAAATTCGTCCTTCTTTCCCCAGTATTATGGAAACTTTACAACAATTGCTCATGAGTTCTGTTTGTCAGCCACTCTCAGCACAACCCTTGTGACAAATCCAGAGGGGTAAAAACTCAATAACAACAGTTGTTAATATGATAGTAGTTCTCATTTGCTAATCATACAGGTACTCCTGCTCTTCCATGCCAGCTTCAAAATTCAATTATTAATGTTGTTTCTTTCCGGTATCAGTTTATTTAGCCAAAGCTATATCGCATGCATAGGTTAATTTGTATAGCAGGTTTGGTAGCAGGGTGCATTCATTCTAGTGTTGATAGCTTTATGAAAGTCCTAATGTCCAAATGTGAAACTATGCAGGATTTTTGCCATGTACATTTTGTTGCTTTTGCCAATTGAGCATAGGTAAAAGAGCTGACATTCACATATATATTTTCATATTCTTGTCTATCTAAGCCAACGAGCAAGACATTGATCAGTCTTATCTTGCAACCTCAACTATCAGGGAAATTTTGTTCCATACTCCAGTACTTTGTAGCTGCTTGCTGTATATTAGCTGAAACTTGTCAAGATATTAAAGCCATCTTGGCGGAAGTACAAAGAGTTTACATAGAGTTCTATTTGCACTGGGCTTTACTGCTTTACTAGTGTCGTGCACTGTTATTTGGAGCAATTATTAGTCAGATTCATACATCTTTTTGATCCTGACTGCCACATCAAAGGTTAAAGTTACTTGATCATCCTGAATGGTATGTTATTGTGAGATCACAACTGGCATTGAAGTTGGGCAAGTTTTCAGCCGGGGTTTGTGTATTATATATATGTACAATCATGGAGAGTGAGTGATTTATCAATCACAAAGCTGCTTGACATATATCCCTTTAAAGCTTGAGCTACTTCGGGTCTAGGGTTACAGGCAATTTGTCGATCACAGGACTGCTAACTATTCGTAGTTGCATAATGCATACCTTGATTCTCTGTGTAAATTGTTCCTAGTGCAAGTTTGAGACTTACTCGTGGCCGTGTCAAAGATTGCGGAAGAAGTAATGAACTATAAATATCCACCTTTTCTCTTCCTCCATCTCACGCCATGCATGCATGCGGGGGTGGCAATTTCGGTTTTCTTGTTTAAAGAAATTCAAATATTAAGCTGTAGGGATGGCAATGGAGAGGGGAGGGGAGGGAGGGGACTAACATTCCCGTACCCATTCTCAATGTTTTACATATGTACCCATTCCCACTGTGTTCCCGTCAGAATTGCTTGAGTGGAGCTCCGTTCCCTTCTCGATTAACAGGAGATCCCCAAGGGTTTCTGATCTTGAATAATTTATATCTTTTTAGTTTTTAAATTTAATTTAATCATATTAACCTAAAAATATATGAAATAAAATGAGAATAATCGTGAATGGGTCTTATTTCGTTCTACTCCTTGTGCATGAGTAATGATACATGATCACCGACTATGGCGCAACAAAGTCGCATGTGTGGCTGCTAATTGACATTGTGATGAGCTAGGCTACTAGGTCATTGACAACGCGACGTACTACTAGGCTATGATGAGATGAAGATGAGTTAAGTGTTTGTTACTGCGCGAATAATTTGCTATGATGAGATGAAGATGAGTTAAGTGTTTGTTACTGCGCGAATAATTTGGAAAAAATGAGTAAAAGTGTGTGAGTGATTTATAATTTGACTTGTGAGTTATATGCTTTGTGTAATTGTGTGCTTTTGGTTATAGTTAAGTTTAAATTATCTTAAGCATTTTATATTAACTAAAATTTATATTATTTGTAAAAATATTTTGATATTTTTTATTCACACTAATATTTAATATTTTATAATTTAAATTTTATTATTTATTCATTAATAATTTTAAAAAATAAATTAAAAATTAAAATGGGGAAATGGGGAGGGAATGAAGATTTCATTTCATCCATGTCTCTTCCTTGAATAAATAATTGAGTAAAAAATTACCTCTTTTTCTTTCCTGAATAAGAAATTGAGTATAAAATTATTTCATTATTCTCCCTAAATGAAGAAATTTTTTAAGGGTTTTTGTCACCGTGAAAATTTATGGTATCCCTACTAAGATGATTTCTTATTATCGATAACATTATTGATAAGGGTTTTTTAAAATTTGACAAATATAACATAGTTTACTAGATAAATATAAGTCAATATAATATGATTAATTGTGTAACAAACTCTGAACCTAAACCGAACTAATTTAATAATTTTGTTAATTTTAATCCAACCCGAATCCACTATTGTATATGGGCTTTTTTAAACGAGCCTTAAAATTCGGATTCAATCCAAATCTGTCCAGCCCATTTGTAAACTCGCAATGGTCATATTCACTAAACCCTAGTCCTCTAAAATTCCACTTTGCCTCTCCACAATTTCCTCTCGAGACACAGCAGGGGCTCACAGCAAGCTACTGAGTAACAAAAAGGTTCATTGTTTTAATTCTAGGGTTTTGCTTCTTTTTTTTTTTAATGAAATTGTACACGTTTTAGGGTTTATATGAACAGCACTTAGTTTCTTTCTGATTATTTTTTTCTGCCAGTGAGATGGGGGCCAAGCAAAAGAAAGCATTGAAGAAGAATTTGAAGAAAGTTTCTTCGCAGTTACCAGTTCCCAGTGATAAAAAAGCCGCCGCCGATTTCTTGGTTAGCTTTTTTTTCCTTTTTAATCATAACAATAATGTTGTTGTTGTTGTTATCGAATATTTTTTTTTTTTTTGGGTATTTATTGTATTGAAGCCGCTGGAAGGTGGGCCTGGGCGAAAACTTACTGAGGAGAAGCCACTAGTAAATAAAGCTACGGTGTTATACATTGGCCGGATTCCACATGGGTTCTATGAGAAGGAAATGCAAGGTATATTGATTTTATTGATTTTTGAACTTTTTCTAAAATTGTGTTGATTTTATCTATCTGGTTATTGGTTATGTGGGTTTGCTGATTTCTGGCTGATGATTGCTCTGTCTGCAGCTTTCTTTAGCCAATTTGGTGCAATCAAGAGGCTAAGAATCGCGCGGAATAAAAAGGTCACGGTCCTTAGCTGTATCTTTGATAATTTCAGCTACACTTGCATTATTATAGCTGACATTAACTCACTTATTGGTCTGATGTTTTTTCAGACTGGACAGTCAAAGCATTTTGGGTTCATCGAATTTAATGATCCTGAGGTTGTATTTCTGTAGGAATTTGATGATGCTCAATTGCTTAAATAATTGTTTCCTCATTTTTGTTCTGACGTAGCTTTTGCTGAGTGTAGGTAGCAGAAGTTGTAGCTGATGCCATGTGTGGTTATTTGTTGTTTGAGCACATTTTGCAAGTGCATCTTATTCCTCCAGAACATGTTCATCCAAAACTGTAAGCAGTTAAATAATAATCTCTTACTACAAGTATTAAGGTGTACGAATTTATGATCATTAACCCTATATTATCTAACACTTGAAATTGAATGGGGAATATGGAAGAAAATAAATGAATAGGAAGAGAAGAGAGAAATGCAAGCTCTTTTAATTTTTCCCTTTGTGTTGGGGACGGTGGCGGTCATTAAGAGGGGCCATGTGGTTGTTGGTTAAATTAAATAGCAATTCCTGTCCAGAGTTACGTGCACTTACGTTTTGTCTGCAGGCTTGATTAATAAAATATTGTGTTTAATTAGTAGCCATTTGAGGGGGAAGCCTCTCAAGAAGTAAACTCTGAGAATATTTTTCTGTTTTCTTTATTTCTCTAGTCCCCTGGTAACAGAATGATTGAGCCTGTGGGAAAATTTATTAGTTTCCTATCTTCTTAAATTAAAAATGTTCAAAACAATTCATTATATACAAGAAAAGACATTTGTTTAGGCCATTGCTTCTCTAGCTCTGATCTGTATTAATTCTGATCATGCTCAGAAATTACATGGACTTTTCATTTTATCTAGGCATACCTATGTTGGGTACCGTGTCACTTGATTTAGGTATAGATTTCAGCTTATACATTTTCATGGGAAATATTAATTTATCTGTGGCATGAAGTGCACTGTCTACCATACTGGTACTAGGGCTCATGAAACCTAGTTCAGAATAAATGAGGATAACAAATAGCCTTATCCTATTATTAGTTACCAAGGTCATCAATGCGTACATTGTTTCATTGTATCTGTGTGCAGGTTATATTTTGTGGAAATGTCTATTCAAGAGCTTGTTGCCATTTGTCTGGGCTGATGATTACTTTTTGCCTCTGCTTTTCCCCTTAATATGTAGATGGAGAGGCTTCAATCCTCGATACAAGCCAGTCGACTGGGTTCAAGTGGAACGTAAGCGGCAAAACAAGGTAATATACAGTGGATAAGAGAAGTTTTTTTCATCGTGCTGTTATTTTGATGCTTGTAAAGGAAATTAAAGAAAAGTATTCCTCTTTCAAGAATTTTGATTTCTTTACAATGATTTTCCAGGAAAGAACTTTGGAAGAACACAAAAAATTGGTGGAGAAAATCTTGAAGCGTGATAAAAAGCGGCGCAAGAGGATAGAGGCTGCTGGTATTGAGTATGAATGCCCTGAAATTGTAAGGAGCATTATTTTGTTTTCCTCTTTAATTAATCATTTAATTTAGGAAGGAAAAGCTATTATCATTGAGATTTCGATGCTTCTTTTCATAAGTACTACTACAATTTGAAGGTTTCAAATTCTGAGATGTATACCTCTAGCTGACACATCATACAGTTGCATGTTGGCCAAACTGCATTAGATGAGTTAGGTTGGTGATAAAGTCACCACAAGTTGATTGGTTTAGTTTGTGATGTTATTTTGGGCATAAACTTTGTCTAAAGTTTGGAAAAAGGCTAATTTTCACATCATATATTGAATGAATAATTAATGTTACAGCTTGGATACTCACAAGCCGCTGATGCTGTTGTTTTTATAATTGTCATAATTAGACACAAGTGGATAAAAGCCATACTTATTTTTTTACCTTTTGCTGGGGCATGGCTGAACTTTTACTATTTAACTGTTGCCTGCCGTGGAAGAGTAATAAAGTTGTGACATAATAATAACTCAAAATGCCAGTATGGGGAATTTTTTGTTGACTAATGATTTATGCTGTTTTGCAGGTGGGTAATGTCATGCCTGCGCCAAAGAAGATCAAGTTCAATGAAGGTTAGGTTTGCTTTATTGACTAATGATTCATGTTTTTTTCCTCCTCCATGGTAATTGGTGTTTTATAATTTGATGATATGATAATAAGAATGTTTCCTTCTTTGCTTTCCTCTGCCAGGTTGATTGCGCCCCACAGAAGTTCTGACTTAGAGTTCTGTTAAGATTGGAAGGGTTCTTCACTACTTCTCCCTCACCATTGGAAAATAGAGTGGTTTTCTCATATGAGCTGATTCCTAGACTCCCATGGGCTTCTGGATCCCTGAATTACCTAAACAAAGTCGATCTGTACGATCTTTCCTCTTTCGGCTTTTGACAAACTTAATAGATATTTAAAATGTTAACAGATAGTTTCAAAAATGTCGATAATTGTTGTTTGTTTTCTCCAATGTAGTGAGCATATTGAGGTTTCTTCTTCTTCTTTTCCATATTCTCTTTGAAAAAAAAAATTAAAAATCACTTTGACAAACTCTCATAATGTCGTGATTACACTTTGCTAAAACGATTAGTGTGGTAGCTAATGATAATTGTATTGCTCTTGGAATTAAAGGATCAATCAGCTATGCTTCTCAAGGTAGCATTATCCACCTTCATTGTATCTCACAGAGACGAAATCAACCACCCCAAAGATCCCAAATAAAGAAATCAAGGGATTTTGAAGCTTCTCCTTCGAACATGGATTATCCATAGAGGTGACTTGCCTCTGTTACGTTTTCAAGAGCCCCCAAGTAGAACATTGTGCTGGCGCTTTGTCTGAATTGCAGAATTTCGCATCATTACTGAGATGTGGAACTTAATATGACACTTTTGTTGTTAAACATAAACCTTAAAACAACTTTTTTAAAGATTGCCGGATGAGTATGTTACGCAGCAACTCATGCAGCATTAAGACAATTTCTAGCGGAAACGTTGTTAAGGACTAGAAAATTTTTCAAGCTAATTAAGGATGCTTATGAAAAAACTAAAAAAGAAGAGAACAATATAGTTAAAAGAGAATTTTTTTACTCGCAAGAGAGAATAAAAGAGATCTTTTCAAAGATGCTTGAGTTGCTTATGTGTTATGTGTGGTGGTGAGGTGTTGAGCAAAATGGTGGGTGTGTTGTGTGTGGTGTCGTGGTGCTGAGCAAAATGGTGGGTATTATGCTCTATTTTATAGAGTGGCTTGTTTAAGTTTAGATGGTTCCGTGCAAGTTGCCTAAATATTACCTAGGTTCTAGCATACATATTTTGATTCAACATTGTAAGTTTCCAATAAGGCTAGTTAGCTATGTTCTGCCATTAACATTAAGCTAATGAATTATGAGTGATGGTAGGTATTCGAACATTTAATTTAAATTTTTAAGTAATATGACATTTATCATAACGGATAGATAATTTTATAAATTATGATAATCATAAATAATATTGAAAATTAAATTGGTACTTAAATATTGAAATTCTAACATCATTCATTAATTATATCCGACTTCAGCAGGACAAAACACAATAGTAAATATAATACATGCCACTACTCAAAGAAGGGTAATGAGAATGAGAATAAGAAGAGCAGCAATGAAAGAGTATTTGAGCGCAGCAACAAGAATAGCCAACGAGATTGTTAATAGCTGCCACAGCACTTGCACACTTGCCCATGTCAGCAGACCCGTCAATCCAACGGCGAATATGTTATCAGGATCCGGGTTCAATATGTCACCCCACTTCAGATTGAATCCTGACGGTCGATCTTTCTCTATATCATCCCCATTATTATTAACAAACGACCCCTTTTGATTTTGATTTTCTTGGTCTTTGCCATTGCTGTTGTCGTTGTTGCTGCTGCTGTCATTCTTAGAATTCTGTGCAAAAAGAATGAATCTTGGAGATAATTTGTAATGGGTTTTGGATCCGAAGCGAAAATCGGAAGGAAATTTGTTGCGTTGGTGATAGATTGGAAGAAGATTTAATAAAATTGGTGAATTTGCGACACATTTGAACCCTAACATGATTTTGTCGAAGCAGGCAAGGGGAGGAAGAACTTGCTAAATTGGCGGTCAAGTGTTGGGCCGGCTGGGCTAATGATGGGCCTGATTTGCCCCATTGGGCATGCTATGGGCTTGGCTTATCTGGCAGACCACATAAGATCTGAATCTTTTGTACGGACTAGGTAAAAGTTTGCTTAAAAGTTAAAAGATTGATCCGAGTTGGAATATTTACCTACTAATGTAAAATTATCGTCTTTACAACCTTTTGGCACAAGAAAATTAGTCTTTTCACTTGGTCATCAACTTAAGGTTAATAGTTATTCACCTTTAAGCAACAGATTAAAAGCTAGTTAAAAAGTTAATAGTTATTATAAGTGAGCGAAATAAAAAAAGTAAAATTTTTCATTTGATCTAGCATCATCCATACTCCCTCACGAGTATAATGGTCTTTTTACCTGATGTTATTCCTCAGCTCAATAAAACATTAAACACATTTGACTGTAGAGTTCTGATGAAAGCATTAGAGTTGTCATTGTAGCACCCATCAACGTATGAATGGCAAATTCTATTCAAGCATTGCTAGTAAAAGTGAGCGAGATGAACACAAATGTGAGATTACCAGCTTGACATCAAATTAATACTTCAATTTTTAATCATCGTTATTTAATCTTAAATACGTAAAGATTGCATTTAACTAATCAAGAAGAAATTGGTACGAGAGGATACGAGGGATTAGATGGAATCATCAAACCAACGAGGCACGCACTTCACAAGAGGGGGGAAAAAAACTTGCAAAAATGTTTCCAAACAAAGAGATTACCTAATGATGTCTAAACAAAAAGGGATACTGTCTTTCAGAATCATCATCATCTCCAATCAAATCAGTCACACCCGTTCATTTCCCACCCGGCGCCCACTTCCCATCATTTCATCTGCATTCTGATTTACAGCTGTGATTATAGGACCCACATTCCCTTTTTGGCAAAGAAAATTTAGACAAGCCCCCCCTTTCCCTCCAAAGCTGCTCATACGCTGATAAAAATCCGATTCTTTGTGAATAGCATTAAAGATTTTTTTAATTAACTTTAATCATTCGGCTATATCTGCCACGTCAGATGAAGTTTCCCTCGTCATCATTTGCCCTCTCCTAATAATTTCATCTTGGGTTCGCCTCACGGCTCGATCGGCTAACTCCACACACATGAGTGTGATTTGATTCGCTCCTTGTATTTTTTAAATTTAAGGAAAAGATTCATATCAGGGTCTTTGATTTTGCTAAAATTTGTTTAACTAAGAGCGATGATGAGTAATAAATTTTTTTTATAAATTGACGTGGTCTAAATTTATTAGTTCGACAAAAATACAAAATAGTGGTTCAAGAATTATTTTATTCAATCAATTAAACTATATCACATCAGTTTGTATAAGACAAATTTATAATTTTATCTTTAGTTATTTTGATTATCATCTATTTTTACTTATTGCACCTAAAGCTATTATTACTATTTTTAAATACGCTTAAAATTCACTTCATTTCATCAAACACAGAGTACACACATTACGTCACAATACAATAACAGACAAAGCTTAGTAAAAATCTATCACAATAATTGATTAGTCAAACCATAGCATTTCCACACTGATCAATAACAGAACGAAACCTTGTGCAACACCATCAAATGTCGTGCGCATATCTAACTTAAAGCTCTATAGGATGTCCCTCAACTCTTTGATAGCATACTCCTTGAATTGATTTGGGTCTTTCAGTTGCTATTGTGATGGATTTTCTCTATAGAGATCCACATATTGTAGCATAAGATCTCCTAGATCTTAATCTCTGACTTTAAAAGAGAGAGAGAGAGAGAGAGAGAGAGAGAGAGAGAGAGATACTACAATATATAAAAAAAAAATTTACACTACAATACATAAAATAGAATAAGATAAACAAAATCACTATAGATAAAAAGATTTGAGTGAGCAAATAAACCAGCACATATATGAAAATCTGAGTGGACAAACCAAACCATAAATCTGAAGATTTGAGTGAAAAAAGAAATACAAAACACAAAAAAAAAAAAAGGCAAGAGAAATAAAGGAATTTCTAGTGCAGAATCACTTGAGAAGAAAGTTTTTTGAGCAGTAGGAGAAAGAGGGGTTGGGGGGGGGGGGGAGAGAGCTATGTTGATAGTTGTATTGTATGTGAATTATATTCATAGAAATAATATTTTTGTTCTAGAAAGGTTATATCCAATAAGTACCATAATAGTTAAAGTACATTTTAGATAATTTTTAAAAGTATAGAAACTAATTAATTTGTCAATGAGCATTTTTTCTCCATGTTGCATCATTGCTAGCAAATCAATCACCTTTTTTTAAAAAGAAAAAAAATTACTGGCAATAATATTTTATTGTATGCACAATCTGTATATCGTTCAATGCGTGTCACATACAATTATTTACTTACGGCTTGTAAGTTGTAACAATAATGTTGTTAATGATAACGAAAAAAGTTGGCAAGTGTAGTAGTATCCCATTTGGGCAAAGTGAGGACTCTTTACAAGATCTTGATTAAGATTCGAATTTTATTTTGTCATCCCTAATAATAAAAGAACTTACTCTTTTAAAAACTTTGTTTTTTTTTTCATCTTTCAAATAGCTTTTATGGCTCTGTCTGGGGCTTCAGCTTTTCACGTCACATTACTCTTACGGCTACAGGAGGGGGCCATAAACGTCTGAAAGAAGTAATCAGATCTGAGCGTGTGGTTCAGACATGGACTGAGAATCTTTGACAAAAATGGACGGTTAAGAATCTACAACATCTACTTGATGATGTCAACAATATCTATGCATGCAGTATGCTTCACGTTCTTTTTCTTCCTTTCGGTCAGAGAATTGAATAAGAAAATCTCAGTTCAAAATCACCAAGACTGGACTACGTGCGTGCCCCAAAATCAAGTACCACGCAATAAAGCAGCCCAATAGTTTATTTCTCTGCCTCTGATGTTGACACAGTTGAATCTCGAAAGAGGAGAAAATAGACGCCATGCTATTTAACAACGACGTACGTAATTTAGGAGTACTGATATTTGAATGGCACGGTGATAGAAAAGATGTTAATATTGATTATATAGTAACGTTTTTACACATTTAAATAATATAATATTCATAAATAGTATTGTCGTTTCTATCGATCTTGATATCGATATCGATATCGAAGGAAACAAGAATTTATCTTTACACGTAATTTTAATTTGTAGAGAACTTGTGATATTTGTTAAATTCGAATCTGACGTGGTGAGTATCTGAAAAAGGTATTCCAACGCTCAAGTCAGTGTTTGATTTTTAATCTAATGGAAGTGAGAACAATAAATAAGATTATGATTTTTTTTTTTGCTTAGGAGGGATTTCCATTTTTTCTCTTGAATTTTTGGCTTGAATGCCTTTTTAAGGTTTGAGATCTCATATATAAACTCATTTTTCATAAGCATGTGTGAGTATTCACACCCAAATCCAATCGAAAAAAATGATGTTAAAGTAGTGTTCATGTGGGTTTTAGTGAGAGAAAAATTTTCAGTCAAGTTTTCCCACAGTAGGCGCCAATGAAGGTAAAAAAATCCCTGCCGCCTTCAGTTATAATGTGTAAAATACCATTTTCCATAATCTAGAGAGTATGAAATTAAGAAAAATGCTACAGATAGCACACTGTCATCAAATTAATAGATTCAAGGTCAAAACGATATCGTTCTCTTAAAAAAAAAAGCACCAAAACAATGTTTTTTTGTCCCTAGTTCTGTGGACCTGATGATCAGATTGCTGTCTCCTGAGCAGTGCTCATTAATTGACACCTAATGGGATGCAATAGAGCTCGTCTCAACATTTTGAGTTTTTCTGGAGAAATTAGAATAAGATTAGGGGATTCCTTATCTTGGTGACTAGCTACTTATTGCATTATATGTGTTACTCACGTAAAGTTAATTGATATTTATTACGATTGCTTATTTAATTCGAAGTGAAGAATACATTGGAAAAATAAGCCATTTTTCAAATTTGAATTAAGCAATGTTTACATGGCATTTCGGCTCTTTACTAGAGAAAATTTCACATTTTGTGTCGGTAAAATTCTGACTTTACGTCTCCACACCTCATAAGATATTTATATTATTTTATTCTAATATAAACAGAACAATGAAAGAACAAATTAAAAAGATTAATGTTCCTCTACTCCTTATAGTTTAGGTTAATTTTCTAGTTAATAGAGTAGTTTTAAAAATTATCTCAAAGGTCTATGGTAGTGTTATATATTTGTGTTCCTTTAGATCCATTTAATTATCATCTATATTTATCTGCTGCGAGTTAAATTTATTAAAAATTTTAATCATACCAAACAAAAATATAATTTAACCTCTATATATATATATATATAGTATTTTTCTTTTTCTTCTTCTTTTAATTTTAGAAATATAAAGATCCACTAGACAATTGTCTCAAATTATAGAGACTTAAAGGACATTTACAGAAATTAATATTATATTGGCGCCAACTATAACTCTATTTAAACATAACAATCAATGAAAGGCAATCGCATCATGATCTTGGGAATGATTTGGGGTTACCCTTCTCGTAAGAAAATCTGACTGGTCTTCTTTTAATTTTCATTATTGCCAACTTAATTCTAACCATTTTTTGTTGTGATTCTTGTAAGGGATTATTAGTAACTTTTTTAGTCAAAGTAAATTTATTAACTGAAATAAAGAGAAGAGAAAATAAATACTAATAAAACTTATAAATTAATTACCGTTAAATTGGTAATCTCAATTAAATAATATCTTTTGATCGGTCTCAACTTAAGATCAGTTTGAGAATGTTGTAACTTTTAAAATAATTGTTGTTAGGTGTGCTGTAGAAATAATAATCTATGAAGATAATTAGTTAACTGTTTGGTAAATTTTGTTTTCAGAAGTATTGTGAGTTTTGAAAGCAGTTATGAATGTTTGGTAAATTTTACTATTAAACTACTAAGAGAAAATAAATAACTAAAATGTACATAATGTAGAATAAAATTTACTTATACATATAAAAACATGTACATAAAATATTTTTAATTGTGTATTATAATAATTTTAATTAAAAATAAAATATATAATATATTGATTTTAATTTTTTATTTTTTTTTCTTAAAACAATTGATAATTAAATTTATAATATAGTGAAACAAATTTAGTAATAACTCGACCAATAAATTGCTATTAATAAATTTATATTGATGAATTATGAAATTTTTTTATTAAAATATTGATTTTGTTTCTAATTTGAATAAGGATAATTTTAGGTTTAGGTAATAATTTTAAGAATATTTATAGAATTGTATTAAAGGATAAAATTGATTCTAAAAATCATAATATAAAAGGTGCTCCTTCCCTGCTTTTCAAAATAAGCTGCATAAGGAGTTGATTTTGACAAAAGTGATTTTAATTTTTTTTACCAAACACTAAAATTAGCTTTTAGATCTTCAAAATTACTTTTAAACCTCCTAAAACAATCCCAAACGGGCCCTTAGAGTCAGCATACTATAAATCAATAATTCAATAAATTTATAAGATAATACATCTTAAAAAAAAGAGAATATTAAAACATTATTTATTTGCAATCTCTAGTAGGAAAATCAAAGTGAACTTGTTTCTTTATAAACAAGATACAATATCCAATAAAAAAAAATAGGGATTAGAATCCTCTCCTTGCTTAATGAGCGGCTAAGATTGAATTTTTATTTAATTTTAACATTTAAACCAACTTTTTTCATTAAATTCTAAAGATGAGGAGGGCCTAAGAGGGAAAAAAAAAATCAAGTGGAGGATTCTTATCCGAAAAACAAATGTAATATAAATTATTGGGTGTTCATGTCCCTTAATGATTTTTGCTGAATTTTTATTTTTTCTACTAGAGTATTAGATATAAAAGAGCACAAAATCAAAGAGAAAAAGGACAACCTCATTACAAAAACTAAAATGGCCATCAAGAAAACTCTTATTTGTAGGGAAGAAATTATCCTAATATTCTTCTATAATTGTGTATTCAAATTGACTCAAGCATACAACTATACAAGTGAAATCTATTTACTCTTAATGAGTAAATAGTTCTGTAATACTCAACGGTGCCCCACAAACCCTAAACAGTAAACATTAGCTAAAACAAGAGCCAACAAAATGGGCATTAATGGATGGGTGCTTTAAGAGATAAGAGACAAAAGGAGTGACTAGTGATTTAGTGAGCCATATATATTGTTGTTGGTCTTAGCCGCCAACAAGGCTGGCTTTACACATGAAAATGATCTCGGTCAAAAGTTTAAAATTACAAAAAAAGGATCAAATCCTAAGCAATACTGTACCAGTAACACGAGTCATCTAATTACTGCTTCCACAGGGGCATCATCTTCGTTTAGTAATGAAACACTTGTCATCCTTTCATTGGTTACAAAATATACGTACACACTAAGTGGCAGTAGTAAGTGATGAAAGAGTGATGAGAGTTTATGCGGTAGAATCGGATCCTGTCTCCCAAGAAAAAGCGTCCAATTTCTATAGACAAAAAGTCACAAATATTTGACTCTCTCTATCTTTCTTTTGTTAATTCACTCAAAAACCTAATAAAAGTTAAGTGACTGTCTTAATGGCTGATCAGTACGGCCATCAGCTGCCTGATCTCGGGCGCTTGGCCACCGGAAGAACCCATTTTCCGGTGAATCAAGAAACCCCACAACCCTATTTCTTTAACAGGAGTATTAACAATGAGACAGTGATGCTTGCAGCTGGTGAAATGGTGTTGCCTGCAGCAGGTGGGCTTGTTAGGTTTGGTCATCATCATGATTTTGCTGCTGCTGCTACTAATCATCCTACTGCAGTAGTGGATATGGAGAGTAGTGGATGGGGTAATACCAATGAAAGTGGAAATGGTCGATGGCCGAGGCAAGAGACACTTACTCTCCTTGAGATCAGATCTAGACTGGATTCTAAGTTCAAAGAAGCTAACCACAAAAAACCCTTGTGGGATGAAGTTTCTAGGTACCAAATAAATTGCATTTTATTTTTGTTATTTTATGTATCATGTATATATATGTGTGTTTATTATTATCACTTTGCCGCCATTCAAACTGGTGTTAAATTTTCAATTGATTAAACAAAAAAAAAAACTATTTCGGTTTTCTGTTTTTTGGTTAATTTCTATTTCAGTACAGAACAAAGTACGCCAATGTTTGGTGGTGATTGAAAATGGCAAGAGTTTATGAGTTTAGCAGAGAAGAAGTGTTGTTATATCTTATTTTTAACTCGTTTTGTTGTGTGCAAAGATGTAGATTCCTCCGTTGGTTAAGTACCCATAAACAGGTTCATTGGTGAAGAAAATGACTGTTTAACAGTTCATAACATTCTTTCTGTAAATCCTATATTTCTTTTCTAGTAATAATTATTGGTGCCGTGGACTCGAATCTACATATAATTTAATAAAGCAAGAAGAATCTGTGGCACCTTCTTCAAGATATTGGAGGAACATTTTTGAGATCTTGATTCTTGATCCTTTAATTATTGAGACTGCTTATAATTAATTTTATTATTCTGGGGAATTAATGCTCTTGGCGGTATATAATTATATCTCTAATAATTACTGAGCCATCTTATTAAACTAGGGCTAAGGATTTTCTATGGTGATTATTTTTTATTTCTTCTAATCCTTTTATTTATTTGTTTTGTAGTTATTATTACTTTTTTCTTTTTTTTTTCTATTTCTTAAGGATAATGGCTGAAGAACATGGGTACCACAGAAGTGAGAAAAAATGCAGAGAGAAGTTTGAGAATTTGTACAAGTACTACAAGAAAACAAAGGAAGGTAAAGCTGGGAGACAAGATGGGAAGCACTATAGGTTTTTTCGACAACTTGAAGCCCTTTATGGGGAAACAAGCAATAATCAAAATTCAGTTTCAGAATTATCCCGTCTCGACCAAAACACTACTAATTTTCTTCACCAAACACCAAATCAAGAGAATCAAGAGAATCAAGAAGCGTCTAATCATCTTGAGCAGAAGCTAAGTGATCAGAGCTTAAGTTTCTCCAACACATCTGAATTTGAAACGGCGTCTTCAGGAAACAATAATGATGAAGATCTTTCAGCCATTGCCTTTATGATGAACCAAAAATCAATGGAAAAGCACAATAAGATGAATGAGAGCCGAAGTGGTAAAAGGGATAAAAGAAGTAGTAATTGGAAAGGTAAGGTTAAAGAGTTTGTGGATGCACAAATGAGGGAGTTGATGGAGTCCCAAGAAGCTTGGATGGAAAGAATGTTGAAGACTATTGAAGATAGAGAGAAAGAAAGGTTGTGTAAAGAAGAAGAATGGAGGAAGCAAGAGATGGCTAGGTTTGATAAGGTGCATGAGTTTTGGGCTAGGGAGAGAGCTTGGGTTGAAGGGCGAGATAACGCGTTAATGGAGGCTTTGAAGAAGGTTACAGGCCGGAGAGAACCAGAAGTAGTTTCCTCATCATCTTTGATAATGCATGATTGTAGATGGAATGAACCCGAGACGTTGAACTTGATGCAACTTATAACAAGTTTGGAACCTAAATTTGAACAAAGTGGATATTCAAATGAAAGCATTTGGGAGGAGATAGCTGCGAAAATGGCAAGTTTTGGTTATTATAGGAGTGCAACTGAGTTTAAAGAGAAATGGGAGAATATGCAAATGTATTATCATCATCATGGGCATGATCAAATTGCTAAGCAAAAGCTTGAAAGAATGGAGTTATTCTTACCTTCTAATAATCCTTATGCAGGAACTCAAGGGCATCAGAGCTGCTTCCACATTCAGCAGATAAATGAAGGGCAGCAGCAATTTTGGGAGAAGGGAAAGACTAAGCGAAACTAACACAAGAGGGCCAAGTTATGGATATGTGTGGCAAATTAATGGGGTTTGTTTAGTTTTGTTGTAAGTAAGCACTGACTAAATTCTTGATTGCAAGATAAACCTAATTGCATATGCGTGACTGCATGTGACTTGATCATGGTTACAAAATGGTTTCAGTTTTTTATTTGTGGTTAATTTGGTTCAAAACATCATTGGGGTTTGTGCTTTTGTTTTCAAGAATTATTTAAAATTGTTTTCTTAACAGATTTTTAGGTAAAGATTGCATTTTTCGATGCATTGGAGGAATTTTTATTATTAAGAGATAACATAATGCGGTATTTTTTCTTTGATGAATTTATTATGTTCTTGGGTTAATATCTTCACCATTAAGCCCATATTTTAAGAACTTGGTTGAATGATTTTTAAACAGTTAGTTAGCTGGTCACTTCAAATCAAATTTTAAAAAAGAAAGTACTGTGGTAAAAAAAGTCACTTTAAACTCTGTCATTTCTCTTTCTTTTTTAAAAGAATAAAAAAAGAAAAACATATATTACATCTGCCATTAGTATCTATAAACTAAAATTATATTTTCACAGAATTTGTGCACAAAATCTTTCAAATCTTTTTTCTTTTCTTTTTTTTTTTGGTAAAAGAATTTGAGTATTGATCGATATTTACACGGTTCTGCGCCCCTTATCATTAATTGATCTAGAGGGCAAATAGTTGAGAGTTGTATTTACACCACGATGATGATGGATATATGAATAATCATGATTAACCTAAGGCCACATCAATTTTACATTTATGCCTACGTATGTTATTAAAATAGAAGCCCTCTTATCTATCTGCTCAAACTGTTTTGATT